>OZ030022.1:35977500-36692500 GCA_964023405.1 Apodemus agrarius
TTAGAGTTTATAAATGTGGCTAATGTTTTGGAACTTGACATGCTCTTTGTATCTTTTATTTGGATAGTTGATGCCAAAATTTGATCCTAGAATGTCTTTTAAAGACCTAGTTCCTAGTTTGATAATATTGGGCGAAAGTACAAACCTTAGGAGGTAGGAGATCTTCCTTAGCTCATTGAAAGTATGCCTGAAAGTGGATAGTGGGTACCTCATCCTACCTGTCTCTTATTTCATTATCAGATAAGTGCAGTCTCTGCCATGTGTTCTGGATGTATGGCTCTGCATGTGCCATGCCTCCTCATAGACCCTAAAGCAACAAGACTATGTAATCATGAACTGAACCATCATGAATTATGAAACAAAGGAAAACTCTCAGAGTTTTACCTAAGGTATTTTCTAATGATAGCTCATTAGCAGAATAGGTTTATAAAGCTGTGGGCACTCTAGAAGTTCTATGGCAATGTTCTTTCAGTCTGTGTCAGACTGTATGAAGCTCAACACAATCTGAGGAGGAGTCTTGTTGATGAAATTTAAGTTAGACATGGCATGAGTTTGGAAGCACAAGTTACAAGGTAACACTTGCCTAATGGCACAGAGCAGGACCAAAGTTCCTGACAAGGGTTGTAGTTATGTTCCTGAGGCCACATGGAACTTGACCCCACTCAAAGGCCATTTATTCTCCACACTACTGAAGTCTTTCAGACTTTTTCTTTCTAGCTCGCTCCATCCTTGTTAGCACTTCGATTTGGGGGGGTAGGTTCAGTGTTTGCATGTACATGTATATATGCACGCATGAGCGTATGACCATGTATAACTAAATGTATGTGTTTTAGGGCTTTCAGTAGCACAAATATATTTGTTGTGTGAGTTTAGCTCCAAGAGTTGATATATCAGAATAAGATTTGATGAAAACTTTTATAAGTATCAATTTAGCCAAAAAATGGGAAGTAAAGAAATAATACTTTTGCTTTACCAATTTTACATTATATGATTAAGGGAGAAACTCTTAACAATCAGAATATCAAACAAGATTGATTCCGGAGGGTTAGTTTCAAAAGAAACAGCATGGCGCTTCACTGATCTAAGTTCTGGAGGAACTCTCCTACTGAGCAGGGAACATGTGATGCTCCCAATATTAAAAGAATTCCCCTAGGAAAATTTCTTGGTCTACAGCTTTTCCCTGAAGTTTGTTTGTTAGCTTTTCTACAGCACTGAGTACCATGCAGGGTATTTTTGGAAGCTTGATAGGGCAAAATAATGGTAAGTTAATCAGTATCCTGTTGCTGTGAAGAAACCCTGTGACCAAGGCAACTCTTATAAAGAAAAGTATTTATTTGGAGCTTGCTTACAGTTTTAGGGGGTTAGTTCATGACGATCATGGTGGGAAACAGACTGGCATGGCCATAGACCAGTAGCTAAGAGCTTTACATCTGATCCATAGGCAGGAAAAAGAGAGGTGTGGAGGCAAGGAGGGGAATCCTCAGCTTGAACTTTTCAAACCTCAAAACCCACCTCTAGTGACACACCTACTCCAATACAACCATACCTCCTAATCCTTCCTAGGTAGTTCCACTTACAGAGAGTAAGCATTCAACTATATGCGACTGTGGAAGCCATTATCATTCAAACCACAAGTCAGTTCATCTTTTTATCCTTCAGGAGATATAAGGATTTAATCAGTCAAGTTGGACATTTGTGTGTACATCAGCAAACCATGAGGCATGGCCTGTCTTGGGTGTGCTATTTAAAACTCCAATTTTGTCTTTTATATGACATTTTCAGAAATAATGTCACAGAAGCAACCAGTGACAGAAATGCTGTTTGGAAAGAAATTTTGGATTCCATATGACTAGAATTTTTTTTTATTTTTTATTATTATTATTATTATTATTTTGTGGAACTCTATAAGCTCGTTTAGTAAACAGACAGAAAATAGGTTTTCCAGTTTGGAGACCTGGGTTTGAATCTGACTCCACTTTGTTTCTAGGGGGACTTCTTTTTTGTAATCTAGTCTCAACATCTCACTCCATTATTAACAAGAAATTGTTCAATAACCTACAGTTTGTTGTCAGAGCAGTGAAATGGATCATGGGAGTAAATCACCTGGTGCATATAGATAACAAATTCTGTGGCAGTAACATATCATCAGAGCTCACAATGTCCCACATGAATTCTTCATTTGTCTTCTTTCCCTCTAACTTCCACAAATATTATTTTAGGACTCACCTCATACTGGGGTGACTCTTTTAGGTTCCAAATTCAAAGACAAGTAGGCAGCATTGCTCCTAGGGCCCTGAGAAGTTATATTACTGATAAGAACAAAATTTTCTGAGAACCCACATGAGGGAAGCCACTAATCCCTTAGGCGTTACTTTTCAATATGGTTGTTGCATCTTCCCTGTAGGAGGGGAATGGGGCAGGAAGTTCAGTGGGCCTCTGGGTTAAACAAGAATTATCTCTCTGTTTCTGTTTTATCTTATGACCCAGTGACCTTGATGTTGGTTGACTTTTAATATAAAGCATCTTTATCACCCGATCAGATATCCTACCAGGGGCTCATTCATATAAGTGATACCTGGAGTCCTGTTTTAAAAGTACTTCCTGATTCACATTTCATTGCTACTATAGACTCCAAGATCAGAGTATCAGCACATGATAAATTAAAAAATTAAAATTCATTTATTAAAATATAATTATGTCATGCCCCTTCTCTTAACTCCCTTACTCTTTCCAATACTGCTCATATATCTTTCCTTGCTTTCTCAGATTCTTCATATCTTTTTTCTTTAACTGTTCTTAATATAAATATAACCTTTTCATTTCATGTAGTTACATATATATGTATATATATGTGTGTGTATACATATGTATATATGTATATGTGTATATATATATGTGTTTGTGTGTATATACCTAAACAAGATGTGAACAAGGATGGCATCAATAGAAATGCTAAGAAAAACTTAGTGAGTTTTGAAATGTTCTCTGCAGTCTCCAAGATGCAGTTGAAATAGAATGTTTCCAGTCTGAGTCTAGAATAGCTATTTGTCAAAAATAGATCTTTGAGACAGTGTAAGCTATGTTGAAAGCAAAATGTAATTTTTGGCAAGGATTAGGCATTATGGGATGAATCCTGAATGAGAAACTAGAGGCCTGCCTCCTGAAATTTGTTGTGTGGTCCTCGATATCAGGTTACCTCTTCCAGCATTGCTTATCCTCATCTGTCTATTATGTTATACCATTTGGGCTGCCCAAACTGGATGAGAACGCCTACATCACAGTGGGACATCAATACAGAAGCAGTGTTAAATGATGCTCAATCTCAAACTCAATGAATTCTTAGTATTTCTATTGGTGCTTGTGTAGGCATCCATGCTGGTTGGGACTCTGTGGGTATTATTGATACCAATAGACATGCTAATGCAGAAGTAGGAAATATCACTGGATCCCATCCCTAGACAATAAACTATAGGCAACTAAGAAGTGTTGAGAGCAGAAGAATTAGTTTTCCTCAGAGAAGAGCCCTCCCACCAATTGGTTCTCCAATACCAAATGTTGATCCCTGAAATCATTTAGTAGATATATGTTCTACCTGAAACTATATTTGGTACCCCAAACTACTATTAAATGGACAAATGAGTGAATTAATGAATGCACAGACTAAAGCATCAAAGCATTGAGATTTCTATCTTGGGTCATGGAGGAGTCATGGACATTTCTGATTTAAGGGCAGAGACTCTAGATCACTCTAGATATTGATTGCTTTCAAAACAGCTGACCTTGCAATCAACTATGACTCCAAATAACTGAGATGTGACAGAATAAGGGACAAAGGATGAAAGATGTCGAGTCTGCAGTTTTCACACCTCTTTAGAAACACTCAGAGTCTTTGTTACACATTTTCAGTAGGAGAATAATAGAGATCTATGATCTGAAGATTGGTATATAAATATAACAATCCAGTCTAAGAACACTGAGCCAGGGACATGACCTCATATGAATGGCCCCAGTGCTCCAGCTCTGCCCTCCTTCTCTACCTTTGAAAATTCAGGTTGAGCCGACCCTCCTGTCCATCTTCCCAGTTTTTATAGAAGCAATAAGGCATGTCCTCTAAATTTACTTTCCTTCACAGCAGCTAATTTAATATTTGGAGAGAACAACAGCCATGGCCATCCCTGGATGGTTGTTATTTATATGATCATAAAAAAGACAGATTTGGCTCCTGATGTTACTGAATTGTCTTTAGTAGAAGCAGTGAGAGCCGCTGAAAAGTGTGTATGAGGATAAAAATGAAATCGTCTAAAAGTCACTGCAAAGCGAAGGGCCTAGAAAGCTGCTTTCTGCTTATGGATAACAGTAGTGACTTATTCTTCTCTCACATGTAATTTTTACTGCTCCTTTTAATTTTTGAGATATATAATATAATTACATCTTTTCTTCTTCTCTCCAAGCCCTCCTTTATTCCCAGCCCTTGCTCTTTTTCAAATCCATGGCCTCATTTCTATTGTTGCTATATGCATAGATATATGTTTATATATATATATATATATATATATATACATATGTATACACATACACACACGTATATATATTCCTAAATACGTGCTTAGTCTGATATTATCTATATGTGTTCTCAAAAGTCTACATTCTAAATATTTGTCCTTGTACTCTCAAATACGTTTATTTTTACTCCAAATCAAAGAAACTATTCTTTACAACAGACAGAGGGCATTACAAATGTCCACCACATCCAATCAAAAATACAGAATCATGGAGGCCTAACAGATACATTTATAATACAAGCTCCATACCTAAAGCTCAGGGATCATTGCAGCAGAGAGGGTAGCAAGATTGTAAGAGCCAGGTGAACAGGGAATTTGCTGTGAGATTGTGTCTTCTAGGAATGCGTCAGAATCTATACCCATAAAGTATCATCAACACGATTACTTAAATATGACCTGGACAAGGACAACAATTAGCATGCTGATTTAGAAACCCCAAGAGGCCTCAACTCTACACAATGAACTATAGACAAGTGAGAAGTTCTGAGAGTGGGAGAGTCTTCTGCAGGGAAGAGCACACCCATTAGTTATCCAATATCAAACAGTCAGCCCTGAAAGGACTTTTACCAGTCTCAAAAGAATACCCATGGTATACAGTCACTGATAAGTGGATATTAGCCTAGAATCTTAGAACACCAAAGACACAAATCACATACCAAGTGATGTCTGACAAGAAGAAAGGAGTGGACACTGGTGCTAGAATGGACCAAAACATCATTGTGGGGGAGTACAAGAACAGGGAGGTGGGAGGGGGTAGATGAGGGAGTAGGGGGAGGGAAAAGGGCATGTGGGACCTTTGGGGGTGGGGAACCAGAAAAAGGGAAATGAATTGTAAATATAGAATATATCCAATAAAAATATATAAAAAATGTTTCATTTAAACAGATGAGAAATGGCAAAGACATAGTTGTTGCCTTTAGTCATGGGCCTTGGATGTTTGTTCCTCTGTGCATCAAGCTTGTTCTTTTGTTATGTGGATTCTGTGATGGAGCACAGCAACTTCCAGGATCATTTGAATCTAGTCCTATCTTGTTTGTAGCTCTTGGGGTAGTTGTAGAATGCTTAGAGGGTGCAACATCCCCTAAGGAGGAGGGGCTGTTTGGGAGAGCTTGGCTCAGGCTCCAGCCCCCTCTACAGACAGGGCATCCTTCAGATAAGTCACCCAAGGAATCCTGTTGCTCCAGGCTGTAAAGCTTGAGGAAGGGGGGGGGGAGGGAAATCTCCAGGCTCCCTTAGCTATTGCTCAATAATGAAAAAAAAAAAAAAGAATGTAGTTAAGATTCCATCACTTTGGGAAGCTTTCCTGAATCTTGGTGAGGTTCACCCTAACCTGTAAGCTCTGTTGTCTCTTGTCTATCTTTAAATAATGAGTTCACACTATGTAACTTGCAGTGTGTGAGTGCTCTGTCTCATAGGACTTGTACTGCTCCTAAGGACTTACACAGCCCAATGTGTCCTGCCCATGGTATTTGAATTCTCCCTGTGAGATTCATACTGGTACATTGCAAATGTGCTTCACATTGGATGTTCACTTCCACACTTTTCCTTGTACCTGGGGTAGCTTTAGGCTGTGTACAGGCTATTTCAAGCCCTAGATGTCACGAGGTTTTCTTGCATGTTTTTATCCCCAGGAGAGTTAGCGATCCAACCTGACCCACAGTCAAAGGGAAATGGAACATAGTCTGGTAGAAACTTAAGACAACTGATTTAGGCAAAACAAAATATTGTCTTACGTTCATTATATAAACTAAAACAATTTCTTTCAGAAGATGTTAGTCATTTACAGGACATGCATATATATATATATATATATATATATATATATATATATATATATAGAGAGAGAGAGAGAGAGAGAGAGAGGGAGAGAGAGAGTTTTCAACAGACAAATGCCACACAAAGAACACAGATTACTTTAAAAACAAGCACCTAGATCCATCCATGTAAAGTGAATAAACACATTTTTTAAAAAAGCAAAGAAATTAAAGTTCAAGTAGTTGCCCTTTTGATAACAATGGCCAGATGTTTACACAGTTTAGAAAAATAAAAATGTACAGACTTGGTTGATTATCTACCTTGGTCTCCTAAATTACAAACACACACACACACACACACACACACACACACACACAAGCACACTTGTACACTCACACAGGTTGAGAACAAGACATACATCACAGTTTCATGAGATCTAATCAACTGGTCAGATTACAGAGATATTAGCTAGTCTGAAGGAGGAGTGGTTAAACTTAGACAGCATGAACTGCAGAGATAGGATTTACAGAAGCTAGATTTTATTAGACAGTTCATAAGAGATTTGAAAAAAGCTACCTGCAGTTTTCCCTCTCCCCTATCCCTTTCTCTCTCTCCCTCCCTTTCCTTCTCATGTATGTTTTAAAAGAAAATGTCAGGAGCCCTATTGAGAATCTGCCTCCCAGCCTCCAACTTTTAGGTTTTTAAAAGCAGCTTACTGAAGCCTTTGATAATCAAGGGCACATTTCACATGATGGACACAGATGCACAAAACTGCTTCTTCCTTCCTCAGTAAGCATTTACATGTAGCCCATGTAACATTTCAGTGAGTCAGGACAGAAGGAAAAGGTAGCGCCATGGTTTTAAAAATACAGAGTCCTTAGCAGTAAACTCTTTAATCACGCTTTCCAAAAGACAAGTCTCAACACTCCAAGGAAATAATAATATTCAAACAAAATGGAAAAAACTGAAAAAATGCTATAGTCTTTTATCAAAGAAGGCAGGAAATAAAAGCAAGCCTTTAATAATCCAGAGAACATAGAATCTAAATTGAACACTTCCCCGTTTGTGAATGATATTGTTTTTATTGTTATAGAATAAAATAAAGTTTATGAAAGACAAAAATAAATCCTTAAGGGAGCTCTGTCCTCAAGCAGCGAGTAGCTCTTCTGAGCTGTTTTGGCATGCATCAGAGGGCCTATGCTCCATTACCCAGCACCATGACTGACTGGCAAACTAACCTTTCCTGCACTCAGCTTTAACCGGGAACCTTCCTTTCCTACTTTAATAGAGATGCAAGTTGAGCCAGGTCTGAAAAGACTTAAGGAGAAGCAGAGCAAATCCCCTCACCTCAAGGGATCCTCTCTCTTGGGAACAACAACAACAACAACAAAATCAATTAAGCATGGGATTGTTTTTACCTCTATTTTCCCCATAAAAAATTTTGAGACTACCTATCCCCCCACTTTGAAAATGGGGGTTACATATGGCATGTACTCCATTTTCCCAAGCTGGAGCAGGAAGTATGGAGCAGAGACTGAAGGAAAGGCCAACCAGAGACTGCCCCACCTAAGGATCCCACACACAGTCACCAAACACAGATACTATTGTGACTACCAAGAAGTGCATGCTGACAGGAGCCTAATATAGCTGTTTACCGAGAGAGGCTCTGCCAGAGCCTCACATATACAGAGGCAGATGCTCGCAGCCAGCTATTGATCTGATCATGGGGTCCCCAATGGAGGAGTTAGAGAAAGGACTGAAGGAGCCGAAGGGGTTTGCAACCCCATAGGAAGAACAATATCAACCAGCCAGAGCTCCCGAGGTCTAAACCACCAACTAAGGAGTATATATGGAGGGAGCTATGGCTTCAGCCATATATGTAGCAGAAGATGGCCTTGTTGGGCATCAGTGGGAGAAGAGGCCTTTAGTCCTGTGAAGGCTCCAAGTCCTCAATGTAGGGGAATGCAAGGGCAGGGAGATGAGAGTGGGTGAGTAGGGGCATACTCTCGTAGAAGCAGGAGGAAGGGAGATGAGATGGGGGTTTCTGGGGTGTGGGTAATCAGGAAAGAGGACATTTGAAATGTAAATAACATATCCAATTTTTAAAAGAAGACTGTCTCATCCACTCTCTTCCAGTGCTTTGTTTTGGTAGATGCTACAGGTACCAGGTAGGAGAAGCAGGCAGGTTAATGGGCACCCCCCTGTCATACTGCATAGTTTTCCATCTTCCTTCCATGTTCCATTTTCAAAGTTTCACACCAAGGAGACTAAGAACCAGAGAAAAGGAACACTAGCAATATATATATATATACATATATATATATATATATACATACATATATGTATGTATATATATATGTATATATATGTATACACACATACATACATATATACATATACATATACATATACATATACATATACATATACATATACATATACATATACATACATATACATATACATATAAAAATAACATATATATATTATTTAAAACACACTGAGTATCTCCTAGCAACTATTTAAAATTTAAAAGTTAGTTTATCTCAACATTGTCAATACATCTACATTTTACATACAAAAGTTTCTCTTTAACCAAGGATTTAACCAATCCTGGAAGTAATCTATTTTCTTCCCATTTGTTTGTTTATATAATATTCAATTTATATCCCAATCCCTAAATGTCTTCCTCCCAGTCCCTTTCTCTCTTCCTCCTCCCTTTCTTCTCTGAGAGGGTGGAGGCCTCCCACCCCAACCTATGTCCACTCCCATACCGCTCATCCCAATCCACCCCAACTATGGCACATCAAGTCTCCCACTGAGGCCGAACAAGGCAGCCCAGTTAGGGGAACAGGATCCACAGTCAGGCAACAGTTTTATGGATAGCCCCACTCCAGTTGATAGGGGACCCACTTGGAGACCAAGTTGTACAACTGTTACCTATGTGCGGGGACTCTAGATTTAGCTCATGTATGCTACTTGATTGATGGTTCAGTCTCTCAGAGCCTCCAAGGGTCCAGGTTGTCACTTGAGGTTTTTTATCTTAGCCATTGTTACCAGTATAAGATGGACTCTCAGAGTCATTTTGATTTTCATTTCCCTGATGATTAAGGATTTTAAACATTTCTTTAAGTGCTTCTTGGCCATTCAAGATTCCTTTGTTGAGCATTCTCTGTTTAGATCTATACCCCATTTTTAAAATTGGGTTATTGGCTTGTTGGTGTCTAACTTTTTGAGTCCTTTATATATTTTGGATGTTAGCCCTCTGTCACATGTAGGGTTGATGAAGATCTTTTCCCAATCTGTAGGCTGCCATTTTGTCCTCTTGAGAGTGTCCTTTGCATTACAGAAGCTTTAAGTCCATTGGTACAGAAGTTGTCTCCTGTACCAATGAAGTTCTAGGCTATATTTCCCTTTTTTTCTTGTTAGATTTAGTGTATCCAGTTTTATGTTGAGGTCATTGATCCACTTCAATGTGCTAAAATCATTTGGCCCTGTTTTTTTGGAGGGAGTGGGGGAGACTTTTAAGAATTGCTTTTATTTTCTTAGAGATTATAGGAATATTTAAACAGTTTATTTGATCTTCATTTAACTTTGATAAATCTATCTTGAAAATCATCCATTTTGTTTAGATTTTCCAATTTTGTGGAGTATAGGCTTTTGAAGTAAGACCTAATGATTTTTGAATTTCCTCAGTGTCTATTGTTATGGTTCCCTTTTCATTTCTGATTTTATTAATTTGGATGGTATCTATCTCTTTGTCTTTTAGTTAGTTTGGCAAAAGCTTTGGCTATTTTCTTGATTTTCTCAAAGAACAAGCTCTTGGTTTTGTTGATTCTTTGTATTGTTCTCTTTGTTTCTAACTGATTAATTTCATGCCTGAGTTTGATTATGTCCTGCTGTCTACTCCTTTTGTGCTTGTTTGCTTCTTTTTGTTTTAGAGCTTTTATGTGTGCTATTAAGTTGCTAGCATGAGTTTAGGAATGCGCGCCTTCATTTTCATTGAATTCTATAAACTCTTTGACTTCTTTCTTTATTTCTTCTTTGACAGTGGTCATTGAGTAGAGAGTTGTTAAGTTTTCATGAGTTTGTAGGCTTTTGTTGTTGTTGAAGCCCAGCTTTAATCTTGGTAATAACATACAAGGCATTATTTCAATTTTCTTATATCTGTTGAGGCTTGCTTTGTGACTGATTATATGGTCAGTTTTGGAAAAGGTTCCATGAGATGTTGAGAAGAATAGTCTGAGGACATCTGTTGGTTCATTTGATATATAACATCTGTTTTGTTGTTGTTATTGTGGTTTCTCTGTTTAGTTTCTGTTTTGATGACCTGTCTATTGGTAAGAGTAGGGTGCTGAAATCTCCCACTTTTAATGTATGGGGTTTGATGCATGATTTAAGCTTTAGTAATGTTTCTTTTATGGATGTCAGTGCCCTTGAATTTGGAGTATAGTTGTTCAGAATTGAGATGTCATATTGGGGGATTTTTCCTTTGATGAGGATTTTTGTTTTGATTTCTTTTGGTTAAAGTCTATTTTATTAGATATTAGAATTGTTACTCCACCTTGTTTCTTGGCTCCATTTGCTTGGAAAACCTTTTTTTCCAGCCCTTGCTCTGATGTAGTGTTTATCTTTGTTGCCGAGAACTGTTTCTTTTATGCAGGAAAATGATGGATCCTATTTACAAATCCATTCTCTTAGCCTGTGTCTTTTTATTGGTGAAGAGAGTCCATTGATCTTGGATTTCAAGAAGCAGCATCTGGGTGAGTCTTCTTGTGCTCCTCCTGGCAAGTTTGCACAAAGAATGCATATGAGGGCATTTTGCCTCTCGGCTTCTTAGGATTTCCTTTGCCCATGTTTAGCTGATTTTCTTCCATGAGGCACAGAGTCACCCAGTGCCCATCTGGCTCTCACTTGCCCCAGCACTGTCTCTATTGATCTTGAGAGATATTAATGACCAATTATTGTTAATTCCTGTTATTTTGATATTGGTGGTATTAATGTATGTGCTTATTTATTTATTTGTTTGTTTATTTATTTTAGTTTTGCTGTGAAATTATTATTTTTTTTGTGTGTGTTTTCTTGAGTGTAGTTTTCCTCTTTGTGTTGGAGTTTTCCTCCAAGTATCTTCTGTATGGGTTGATTAGTGGAAAGATATTGCTTAGATTTGGTTTTGTTATAGAATATTTTCATTTCTCCATCTATGATGATTGAAAGATTTGCTGGGTATAGATAGTAGTCTGGGTTGATCTTTGTGGTCTGTTAGGCTTTTCAAGACATTTGTCCAGATCCTTCTGGCTTTTAAAGTCTCTGTTGAGAGGTCAGCTGTAATTCTGATAAATCTGCTTTTATATGATACTTGGCCTTTTTCCCTTGCAGCTTTTAATATTCTTTCTTTGTTCTGTACTGCTAGTGTTTTGATTATCATGTGGCAAGATAATTTTCTTTTCTGGTACAATCTATTTGGTGTTACATAAGCTTCTTGTATGTTTATAGCCATCTCTTTCTTTAGGTTAGGGTAGTTTTCTTTCATGATTTTGTTGAAGACATTTTCTGGGCCTTCAATTTGGTAATCTTTTCCTTCTATTGTTATTATTCTTAGGTTTAGTCTTTTCATAGTGTCCCAAATTTGTGGATGTTTTGTGCTAGAAACATTTTACATTAGGCATTGTCTTTGACCTATATATCAATTTCTTCTATTGTATCTTCTACACCTGAGATTCTCTCTTTGATGTCTTATATTCTGTTGGTGATGCTTGTGTCTGTATTTCCTGTTCTCTTTCCTAAGTTTCTGTCTCCAGAGTTGCCTCCATTTGTATTTTTTTATTGCTTCTATTTCCACTTTTAGATCTTGAGCAGTTTTATACATTTTCGTTGTATTTTCCTGCAACACTTTATATTTATTGGTTCCTCTTTAAAGACCTCTCTCTGTATTTTCCTATCTTTAAGAGATTTACTTATTTCCTCTTTAAAGGCCTCTATCATCTTTGTAAAATGATATTTAAGGTTATTATCTTGCTCTGTAGATGTGTTAGGATATCTAGAACTTGCTGTCATAGTTCTGATGGTGATTGTGTTTTTGTTGTGGCCTTTAACCATCTTGTTGTGTCCAGTATTGGCTGACCTGATAGTTCCTAATGACAGTAGACAGTAGGCCTCTAGTTGTTCTGGGTGGTAGTAGGTCTCCAGGGAAGCAAGTAGAGATGCTTATTGTGGGTGGCAGCAGGCCTCCAAGGAGGAAGGCATGACTGTGGCCCTGGGAGTGGAGTGAAGATCCGGAATTGTGGGTAAAGGTGTGGCCCAGAAGATGGAACACAGAAGGGATAGGGCAGACCTCAAGGATGCTGGACTTTCTGGGAACCCAGCAAGTAGGGAATTGGGGCTTTCTGGGGACCCAGCAAATGGGGAATTGGGGCACAAGTATCTTACCTGGATGTCTCAGGTGGCATCAGACCTCCAGGGAGGCAGGCTGAACTATAGCCCTTGCAGAAATAATCTTTTAACTTTACACTTTAAGATTAGACCAAAAGAGTCCAGATGAGCACTCAATTAAAAAAAAGTTTAACAATCTTTAGGTGATCTTTCTTAAATTCTGTAATCAGATTTTCTCTCTATGCCTATAAATTTGATAATATTTGAAAGTACCAGACATATATTAAGCCTGAGAATTGTAAGGAAAAAGGACCAAATCCATAACTGTCCAAATAAAGCAAGGTGTGTTTGGAGGTATACCAGGGATTGCCCATCGGGCTGTTTCACTGTAAATTGGGATTAAAGAGAAGCCCCTTCTGGCCTCTTGAGAGATAGTTTACAGGAGAGATATAGTGTTTATAGGTACAAGAAAGTTGGTGATAAACATTGTTAGAAAGTGGCAATGAATGAGATGTATACATCAAACTTTGAGCCCTCCTTATTTACTGGTCTTTCTGGGTCTGTGGATTGTAGAATGGTTATCCTGCACTTTATGGATACTGTTCACTTCTAAGTGGGTACATACCATATATACCTTTCTGGGTCTGCATTTCTTCACTCGGGATGACATTCTTAAGTTCTGTCCATTGCCTGCAAATTTCATGATGTCTTTGATTTTAATAACTGAATAGTACTCCATTGTGTAGATGTACCTCATTTTCTTCATCCATTCTTCAGTTAAAGAATGGACATCTAGGTTGTTTCTAGTTTCAGGCCATTAAGGACAAACCTGCTGTGAACATAGCTGAGGAAGTGTCCCTGTGGTAATAGTCATTTGGGGTGAATGGAGAGAGGGAACTGAATGGAAGAGGGAGTGAGGAGTGGTATGAAGATGGCAATCAGTTGTGTGTGGCAGGTGGGGGGGCCAATGAGAGAGGGTCAGGAGTGAGACTCAAAATCATTGGTGGGCGACATCTCTGAAACTACCTGGAGTCCTGGGATAGGGGAGACTACAAGGAGTCTCTAGGGGTGACCCTAGCTGAGATTCCTAGCAGTGGGGCATATAGAGACTGAGGTGGCCACCTCCTGTAGTCAGGCAAGACATAGTAAAAGGAGGGGAGCATTAATCTACCCACCAGACCTTCAACCCAAAATTTGTCCTTCCGACCAGATATGCTGGTATGAAGGTGGAGCAGAGATTGATGGAATGGCCAACTAATAAATGGTCCAACATGAGATCTGTCCCATGACAGAGAGCCAAACCATGACACTCTTAATGATACTGTGCTATGCTTGCAGACAGGAACCTAGTATGTTTTCTGAGAGGTTTCATCCAGAAGTGGATGAAAACAGGTGCAGAGATCTACAGTCAAATATCTGGAGGAGCTCGTGGAGTCTTGTGAAATAGTTGGAGATAGAATTGAGCAAGTTAGAGGGGTCAAGGAGACTATAAGAATATCTACAGAGTCAGTTAACCTGGGCCTCAAAGAGAAAACCACCAACAAAAGAGCATGCAGAGGTTGGACGGAAGCCCTGTACACATTTGGAACAGATGTGCAGCTTGGTCTTTATATGGGTCACTTAAAAATTGGAGCGGGGGCTGTCTCTGACTTGCTTGCCTGCCATTGGATCCCCTTCCCCTACCTGGACTGCCTGGTTGGGCCTCAGTAGGAGAAAAGTTGATTATCTTGTTAGGCTGACTAGATATCCCAGGGTCAAATGGTACCCAAGGGGGCCTTCCCCTTCTTTGGGGAGAAAGGGAGTGGGTAATGGAGGGGATGTATAAAAGCAGGACTGAGAGGAAAGGAGGGAGTGGTTGCTATGGTTGGGATGTAAAGTGAAAAACAAAAGTAAATTATGGGCACAAAAAAAAAAGAAAGATGCAATGAAACAGAAGGAACACATGTAAGGATATATATCATGTGTATGTTGTTGCAAATCTAGTAGAGGCTGAAAAGCATGTTTTGTAAGTTTATATTAGATCTAAGAAACAGGAACGTATTATTAATTACAAATTAGAACACTTCATTTTTACAGATGTAACACAGGACAAACAGGAACTTATTCTTCTTTAACTACAAACAGAAATCTTATCCTGCACAGGATAAACAGGAACTCATTGTTAACTGCCTACTGTCTTAACTGCAAACAAGAAACATTGCCTGCAAGGTATATTGTTTCTATTTTGGTTTCACCTCTGAATCATTTTAAGGAGTAAACTTAAATTTAGCATTTCAATTAAGTTTTGATAAGCCTGCCAGAGGTAAAGTCCAGAAACCAATTTCTTTTTCTTAAATTTTCCAAAATCATCAGTTTTAGCTAAAAAAAAAAAAATAGGCAAACAAGCAATTGCTCTTGTATAATTCAAAATGACCCCAAACACATTCATACTGATTACACACTTTTAAAGGCATGATAATCATGATTTTCTGTATGCAATGAATTTTTAAAAAGAAATGCAACATTGAAATGGCCCTAGTGTTCTCTTTTGGGACACCAGAGGCAGTTTTTTCATTGTTTGGTTGTTTTGTTTTTGTTTTGTTTTGTCTTTTCCCATTATTGTCTTAGAAATCATCCTAGGTTTACAGAAGACTAGTTGGCTTCAGTTCTTTCTGGGAGGGGCCAAACTAACAAAGATTCAATGCATTCAAGGTTACATAAATCAAGACATATCTCCCCAGCACTCTGTCTCTATTCCAAGTTGGCCCACAGAACCCTATGGCTTGAGAGACCCCCAACATTTCCTGTCACTAGGCAGATGCCCTGTATAGTTCAAGAGAACTCCAGATTTGCTCAAAAGAACTTCTAATTTGACAAAACCTGTCCTACAGATGGCCTTATTGCTAGGTTATGGATTTAGACAGTCCTTAAGACACCTAAAAAATACTCTAGGAAGTCAAGTCACATATCCTCCTAGGGCTAGAAGAATCCCTTCTACATAGGTCACAGCAGGGAAAAGACAAACCCAAGACAAAGGAGACCTCTAACCTTGGCTTCCTGAATCCTCTGACTTTAGGAACAGCAGAGCCTACTTCCCTATTTCTGCAGTCGCCCGACTGAGTTCTAGTCAGGTTCCCAATCCCTTTTTCAGCTCTCCGAGTTGCCTCCAGGGCCACTCTGTGTCTCTATTTTTGATAATACTCCAATAATGTTTAGTGGAAGAACCTGGAAAAAAAAGCCAGGCACAAAATGGCAACTGGGCCAAAGGTACAAAAGAATCCCAAGTTGCACAAAGGAGTCAAACGGGAAACAGGTGAGCTAAGCTGTTCAGGTAGAAAGTTCTAGAAAATCCCAAAACAAAGTCTGAACTGGTTTTTCTGCTTCACCAAATGAAGGTCCAAAGCAGCTAATGCTGTTGAAGTCGGGAAGAGAAACATGTCCCTGGAGTAAATGTCTCCAGCAATTGCTCGGAACTTCCTACTTTCCTCCCCACCGCGGGTCAGTACACTGTGGCTGGAAGATACCCTCAAATATGCCTTGATCACTTCCATTTGTAATTAACCTGTTGTTATTAAACAAGTATATAACTTGTATCTAAACATATGCCAGGCTACCAGTCATCAATATGCCAAAAATATAATATAAATCAGAAAGAGGAGAATGATTCCAAGTTGTCACATTGGAAAGAAGGAAAAAGAAATCCTGTAGACCCCTCAAGTTTTAGGATTTTATCAGTTTTAAGTGTCTTTAAAGACTGAGCCAATTAGAGACACAACCCAGCTTCCACTTCTCACATGGATATCTCTCTATATCATAGACCACAGTGGGTGGGAAGAATGGACTCTTAAATATTCCAAAATTCAGGTGATATGGTATTTTATCTCTTTGGTGAGGTTAGAAGATGCTAGAACACATAAAAATAGTTGAAGTAAGGTACAAGATAAATAAAAACAAGTTGACATCTATAAGCACAGATAAGGTAAAAAAAAACCTAAATAATGGCTCCCTTATAAAGAAAAATAGCTGCTTATAAGTGGTGATAAATACCATTTTAAAATCCTGTGACTTTTTCTGTACAAGAGCTTTCTTTCAAATAGGCTTTGGGCAAAGTTCACCTTTTCATTTTAGGCATAATCAAGTGGCACATGTAAGCCCGTGTGATTGTTTTCTGGTTACAAAAAGTATCTGTCATCTCATTTGATTCCGACAATGGGGTAAATTGTGACCATTTATCCAGTGTGTCATATGTGCACGTACCCATGGGAGGCAAAAGATTCAGGTTCAAAGAGATCTTAGTTGTAGCTTTAAGAGCCTCAGATCCTAGTTACATCTTGGATATTAATAAGAAACTGTGGCCAGAGAAGGGACTAGAATTGGGAAGGTAGGAGTGTGTGCATGTGTGTGCATATGTGTTCATGTGTGTGCATGTGCATGCATGTGTGTGCATGTACATATATACTTGCATGCCTCTCTCTTTCTCTCTGTCTCTCTCTATCTCTGTCTCTCTACACATGTGTGTGCGTGCGTGTACATGTGTGTGTGTGTGTGTGTGTGTGTGTGCATGTGTTTGTGTGTGTGCATGTGTTTGTGTATATCAGAGAAAAAGATGCTTAGGTGGAGGCATGAAGAAATATGGAGATTTGGGAAGTAAACCATCGAGGGTGAGATTGTATATGTAGAAGTCATCAACAAGATTCCTGGAGAATACCCTGTCCTGTGCAGAGCCCACTTCAACCCCACTTACTTGCAGGAATACAGTGGTATGTGACAAGATATGTATGGCTGACCACATCCTGACCAGTGGTCTTAGTAAGACACAGGGAACAGTTTAAAGTTCCGGGATCAGTGCAGAGTGTTGAAGTTAAGCAGAGGCTAGGTTGGAGGTGGTGGTGTGGGTACTGGGTGATGGTGGTAACAAAGGGTGGGTGCTTACATGAAGAGGCATAGCCTGAATGATGCTAGTGTTCTGGTCCTCTGTATTCTGGGCTGTTTGCTTTTCTTCTCATTACTAAGGCTTCCTTTTCTCTAGGAGATACCAGCATTTTCTCCTCCCCTATTGAAGTCAGCCGTGTTTAGAGTCCTTGGAGATGGAGGCTCATGTCTTGCCAAGAGGAATTGTAGATGTGCCACATGCAGTCAAAAGGTCAAAGCAATGGCTCCTGTGGGCCTGTCACTTGGGTTTCCTCATAAGGTTTCCTTTTCTCTAGGCAGCACCAGACTTCAGACTGCCTTCCAGAGTAGTCTAGAACCTGTCCTAGACTTCTGCAAGTCCTCATTCAAGGTCTCCATTCATAGAGCCAGATGGAAGCAATGGAGATCTCTGCTCCCTGTGATGCCACAATGGCTGAGAAAGGAACTCTGTGAAGGAGAATGCCCCCTATAAGAGGTCATGCATCCATGTTTCTGCATTCAAGACCTTTGAGTGTTTTTGAAACATAGCTTCAATTGTCAGTCTCCCTAAGTTCAAATTCTGACTTTGTTACTTAGTCTTTGCACGGAAATAGGGTATTGAATTTAATCAACCCTCAATTTTCTCATTGATAAAATTGGGATGACAAAAGGTCAGTGGATATGAAATGAATCAGACAGTAACCGGATATGAGAGTGAAGCTTTGCTCTCTACCTGCAAAAGCATAGGGGCCTGTGTTTGGATTTGTCGTCTAAGAGCTCATTGTCCTTAAAGTCCAGAGATGTGGTTTTGAATCACCTTTTCTGTGGATGACTTTTGTGACTTGGGATGCATTACTAAATCTCTTTAAGACTTTCTGTTCCCTGCTAAAAGACCATGGCTGCACACACTAGAACTATCTCTCAGTTGAAAGGATTGATTGTGACAGTACCAGAGATGTTTTCAGAATGCAGCCTAGCTTAATGTGTTCTCTCTCTCTCTCTCTCTCTCTCTCTCTCTCTCTCTCTCTCTCTGTGTGTGTGTGTGTGTGTGTGTGTGTGTGTGTGTGTGTGATTATATTTGGTAATGCTTGCTTGTGTTGACCTGCTTTAAGTGGCTCATTCATTCATTCACTCAAGAAATAGCTTTTGATCATTTGTTTTATATTTTCTGTTCTATCAATTGGTTTTAGGGTCAGAATAAATAAAAATATATCTCTTTTCTCAAGTGACTACTTAAATCCCAGTGCAGCCCTCTACAAGAGGGATTTATTTCTTAGTTTTTCAATATGGACACTTAAGGCCAAGGATGATGAAGTCTTTTAATTATAATAGTTAAGTTAAACTTTGGAAAACTGGAAATAGAGCCAGGATTCCAACCGAAGACTTCTGAGTGTGCCATTTCTTGATTGAAACCTAAACCCTTCAGTGCGAATGACAGTTACAAAGCAGGCTAGTGGCTGTCATCTTCGTTTTGAATTTTTGCTGAGATTCTTGCTGTAACGGTTAGAGCATGTCCTTCTTCATAGTTGAGGATACCGAGGCCACATGATGTTATACGCACCATATTTTACAGACCTAGTAAAAGGCAGAGCCAGGAGAGAGCACAGGAATCTGTCCTGTGCTCCATGGGGCTGCCTCTGTGCTGAATATCTTATCCAATGGCCACTTCTGCAATGTCACCATTCTAGCCTGACCTAGGCCCAGATCTGCTTGTTGGTTCCCTGGCAGTGAATTTCTTCTACAGCTCGATTTTGGGGCTGGGAAGAGGAGCCACAGACAGTTTTTTTCCTCTCTCTGTATGCTCACTTTGGCCAAGCTGACTCCTGATATTCATACAGGATGGCGAGACAGAAAGAGCTGACTCCACCAGCAGCTGCACATGGTCCCAATCAGCATCAGAGGACCCTGGGGGTCCTCTGTCCTCTGCCAATCTACAAACAGATTGACACGAACTTGGCTGGTGTGTCCTCTCCAAGTCCTGTGGGACAAGAGATGGGGCGTCCTTCTTCCAACTTCTTTTCCAGATGGTTGAATCGAAGACAGGAATTGAAATGAGCCTGAAAATATGCTGTTTGGAAGAGCCCCAGGGTTCTGGAACATCAATGATGGCTGGGCAAGAACTGTTCTCTCCCATGGAGTCAGGCTCTGTGGGACAGCCAGTGAGAGGAGCAGATCATGCGATGAGAATGAAATTGCTTCTGGATTCAGGAGCATCTCTGTGGCTTCAGTCTCCAGCCACTGCGCCTTCCCTCAAGCAGCGCACTGCACCATCCACTAAGAGAGCGCAAGAAGAACTGGCAGAGGTGAAGTCTTTCTCATGAGTCCACAGCTGCATTTGGCAAGAACACATTAGCATCTGGAATGGAGCCGAACAAGAGCCCCCAAATAATAAAAGGCAAGATTTGTTTTTTCTGCAAAGCGAGTATGTTCTCCTTATTTCACAGGTGAGAATCATTTGAAGGTTAGCTATATTGAAGAGCTACTGTGTGCTTACACATGCCTAGTCAGGATCTCTTCATTCTTTTAGAAAAGGTGTTGTCATCAAGTGAATAGACACTCAGTTACAGAAACAGCGATGTTAGGTGACCCTGACCTAAACCAGCAAATCCTTGGCTGGGGGTCAAAGAATCACAGGCAGAGTTGTGATGACAGGAACTGTGTGGCCTTGGATTCAACTGTCTCCATAGCCGGACTCTTTCTTAAGATATTTCAATGTCTTTATTTAATCAGTTTGAAGAGTGAGTCAGCTGAAAGCAGGCTTGGTGCAAAGGGCAGAGCTGACTTCAGACAGGGTCGTACTTTCCCTAGCACCACAGATCTTCACAATGCTTCTGTTATCACTAGCCTGACCCCTGGGGCCAGTGTTGCCATGCTCAAAGTAAACAAAACACCCAATCTTCCAAAGATTTGCAAGGGATGGAATTTCCAGGGAAAAATATTTCTTCCTAGGAGCAGCTCTTAAGCTGTGGGGAATGTGAGAGGGCATATAAAGACCTCACCGCTCTTCTGCCTAGGGTTGGGATGATTCCGAGGTTGGATTTTAACTGTGCTCTTAAGTTCTTTTATGGGACTAAGCTCCAGTGGATCACTATAGCAACTGTCTTAAAAACAATTCTTTCTGGTCCCTGATCCCTTCCTGGATCATGACCCTTATTCCCTATCAATGTACCTTGTATTGACAATAGACAATTCATTATGTAAAGCAACACTCACCAAACTGTCAATGTGTGGACCGAATCCAGTCTGCTGCTTGATTTAAATAAGGTGTGGTTGTAATTTTGTTGCTTCAGTTACATTTCTAGTAACTGGATAGAAGCAACATAAGAGAGAACATAAGAGTTCATTACTGATAAGTGGATATTAGCCCAGAAGCTTGGAATATCCAGGACATATTTCACATATAAAATGATGCCCAAGAAGGAGGAAGAACAAAGTATGGAGACTCTGGTCCTTCATAGAAGGAGGAACAAAATACCCACAGAAGGAGATACTGAGACAAAGTGTGGAGCAGAGACTGAGGGAAAGACCATCTGGAGACTACCCTACCCAGGGATCCATCCCATATACAGTTACACAACCAAGACACTATTATAGATGCCCACAAGTGCTGGCTCACCAGAGCCAGATATAGCTGTCACCTGGGAGGCTCTGCTAGTGCATGAGGAATACAGAGGGGATACTCTCAGCCAGTTATGGAACTGAGCACAGGGTCCCCAATGGAGGAGCTAGAGAAAGGACCCAAGGAACTGAAGGGGTTTGCAGCACCATAGGAGGAACAACAATACGAGGCACCCAGTCCTACCAAAGCTTCCAGGGATAAAACCATCAACCAAAGAGTACACATGGAGTTACCCATGGCTCTAGACACATAGGCAGCAGAGGATGGCCTTGTTAGACACCAAAGGGAGGAGAGGCCCTTGGTCCTGGAAAGACTTGATGCTGTAGTGTTAGAAGAATACCAGGACAGGGAGGCAGGAGGGGGTTGATTGGGGAATGGGAGATGGCTTATGGGATTTTCGGGGAAGGGGGAACCAGGAAAGGGGACAACCTTTGAAATGTAAATAAAGACTATATCTAATTACAAAAAAGTGAAAAAGAAAAAAAAGAGTTCATCACACCAGAGAGGGCATGATACCAGAGGGACCGTGCTTCTTCTGGGGCAGCCGCAAAGTGAGAAGGCATCTCCTTACATCTTGGCTGATTGCGAAGCAGAAAAGCCTGGGATCTGGATCTAAAACAGGGCCTGGCCATAACCCTTTCAGGCCAAGCCCTAGTGACCCACTTCTGCTAGCCAGACCCCACACTCTCCCAAAGGAGCAGCAACAGCTGCAAACAGGACCAGATGTCTAAACACAGGAGCCCGCAGGGATGATGTCAAATGATGACCATGGCCTCGCATGGAGGGGATACTGATGAAATCACCTGTATCCCTAGTTCATGATGGTAAAGGTGAATGGTTGAAAAGCCTTGAGAAGAGAGCGTTTTTATAAAGGGAACTGACTTTGGAGGACAAGCTGGGACCTCTAGTCACTGCTGTAGGAGGTTCCTAAGAGTGCACTTACTGCCTCACCTACTTCCTGTATTTCTGATGAAGTAATAATTATTCCTCAAAGCCCTGTTAAAATGTCACAATCCTTGCACCTCCATGAACTTATCCTAACCTTTAAGCCACTATATCCCCCTCCTGTTATGTTCTGTCCTTTTTTTCCAGCCTTCACAGGACATAAAGCTCCGGGTTCTTTCATTTACCAGACTGGGAGCTTTGTGAAGGACTGAGCCCAGGCCTCACTCTCTCTGCTAGCTCCTCTAAGTTCAGAGGCATAATATTTTCAGATAGAAGCTCAACCAATGCTCTTTAAATCAAATGGTGTTACTGACTCCTGCCAGCTTTCTTTTTTGGCAACCAGTGCTGTGCACACACAGAGCCAAGGAGGCTGGAAGAGATCCAGCTGCCATGGTCTCCACCTTACCCACCACTCTCCCCAGGATAGTTGGCTTGGATGTACATGAACTTGATCCTATGACCTTGTATTCATTATCTCTACATGCCAGTCCCCCGAGTTAGTCAATTTGAGACAGATGGGTGTTCGAAGTCAGTCACTAGCATTTTCTGCAACCATTGCCTAGAGTTTAAACTTTCTTCTAATTGATTCTGATTATCCCGCCTTGGCCTATTCAGGATGTGAGGCTTGAGAAAGGCTTTCTCAGTTCCCAGAGGCTTTTCCCAAACCTGGAGGATAATCTAAAGATTTAATCTAAAGATTTGCAGAAGGACGTCTTTTTATATGCACCGGGAAGTCTTCTGAAATGTGTTAAGCAATCATCCCATTCCTGCTGATGGATGAAATGCTGGCATCATTATCATAATGTAGTGCTGTATTATTTTGGCTGAAGATTATATTGGGTTTTTGACAAGAGGAGCAAAGTGGCAAATTGCAATAGACCATATGAGAAATTAGTTATAATTCACTAGATCCAGGCACCCCGTGAGAGAATAATAACAATAGCAGTAATACAGACAGCCCCCTACTAAGTTTCTCATCAGGTCGTAGGACTCAGCGTGGATAGTGTTCTGATTACATTGCTGGGTTGATAGATCAACTCTTAACTCCATTGATGAATGAACATCAATCATGCTGGCATATCTGATGGAGTCAAATCGCCTGTCAATTTGATGGTTGCTTTGAAAAATTTATCATTCCTCCATGAACAGTCACTCATTCTAGCACCTGCATCCCAACAACCAAGGGTTATCAATGGGTTTTGAACGATGTGTGTGTATGTGTGTGTGTGTGTGTGTGTGTGTGTGTGTGTGTGCATGTACCAGTATCCCTACTTTGAACTCTATGGCATTGACCATTTTCTTCTGAAGGTTCTGGCAGCAATGCCTTAGAGTTGCTTTGATACTTGCATTGGGAATCTGGGCCAAACACTGTGTTGTTAAAGAACTAATTTGTAGACAAATGTCTTTCAAATATAAATATGCATTTTGTCTCATTTAGCTTAAGTAGAAAGACAAAGAAAGATGGATTACAATGTACAGGGCTTTAATCTAGAACATATTGCTGGGAAAGAAAGGAATTTTGGTATGATGTGTGCATATATGTATATGAGTATGTGTATAATGCAAGTATGTGTGAATATCTATGTGTATTCATATGTTGTATATTTATTCATATGCATTGTTGCATGTACTTGGTTTTAGTGATAGGGTTATGTCTCCTGACATACATGTACTTTGATTCTTTCTATATCTGTACCCCTGTGTGCATGCATACACTTATATACACATATATAAATATACACTTATAAACACAAACATATACATGTACATATAATTATATAAATATACTTAGTACATTTTCACAATCTACTCAATCATACATATAGTATAAACATGTACATGTATATGTGCCTTCACACAGTATATACATGATACACACATATATGATAAGCATGTATTTGTCCACTTAAACATGTATGCATGTTCACACAAACAAGTATACATATATGCACACTTACAGATATTATACACATATATAAGTCATGCATATCACAAAATCATGCCTATCATGCACATAACATTCATATCTTTTCCTACAAACACACATTCTCACCCATCCATCAGAACACACATGCATATACATATATACAATATACCCTCGCACCCACCAAGTAAGTGTGCTCACACACACACACACACACACACACACACACACACTGCATGCATATCACTCTTTCCTCCACACAAGAAAATCTGGACATGATTTTCTTTCCTTTGATATTTATACCCTCCTCCCCATGCACAGCACTGTACCCAGATAACTCCTTCGTTCCTCTGTGGTAAGGCTGCTCAGGAGATTCTGTTCTCAATGAGTTTCTATTTTTCCCAGCTAGTTGGGGGGGATTTATTTCTCTCCCAGGGTCTTGTGGCCTCCTGATTTCCACTATCAGTTTATTGCACCCTTCAGCAAGTCTGGACTGGCTATGAGTCTTTTCTCCCTCAGTAACTTGCATGATCCTATTCCTAAGCATATCTGCTACCCTGGAGGGAGAGAGAAGTCAGTATACTCAACAGCCTGTTTTATATTTTCAACTGCATTTGGTGCCAGCCCTCAGATGGTCTATTAACATTTCCAAGCTTGTCAGAGCATTTCTAGCTCAATAAAAGGAGAAGTACATGGTTTTTAAAAATAAGGAAAAATTGAATCCGGGTGTGCCAACCCATCTTCCCAGAGGAACAAGTGCTGTCTTGTCTAAGGACTCCAGACTTGCCTTCTCTACTGATCAGCTTCCTGCTCCAACCAGTGTAGCCTTCTCTTCCAGACCTCGAGTTCTTTATCTACAAAAATGATCAGGTTCAATTGCTAATGGTTCTCCTAGCTTTTAGTGATCTTTGATTACCTGCATTAAAGTCAAACGTTAGGGTTTCAAAGAGCAGTTAGTTGTAGGCTTGCCTCATATCCCTTTATTGAAAACAATCATGTGGTCCTGATGGAGGAGGGGAGGAGTAAAGATTTTCTTTGGAGAACTTCTTACATGAGCAGTGCTCCTACATTATCTCCCACTCCTTCCATGTCCCTCCTACATTCTCTCTCAAATTCATGAACTCTTTACAGTTATTATGGTGTGTGTGTGTGTGTGTGTGTGTGTGTGTGCGCGCGCGCGCGCGCGCGCGCGTGCGCATATCTGATGCTCACTGAGGCCAGAAGAATGGCAACCGATCTGGAACTGAAGTGGCAGCTCATTGTAATCTGATGGCGCTGGGAATCGAACCCATGTCCTCAGGAAGAGAAATAAGTGCTCTTAACTGCTGCTTATCTCTACTGCCCCCTACCTCCCCCATATACAAACTCAGAGAATCATTAGCAAATAAACCCGAATATCTTGAAGCACGCTGACCAGCATCTTAATTGTGGCTGTGCTACTTTTCAAGTGTGAAATCTTGGGTAAGCCACATAGCATTTCTGAACTAGGGAAAATAAAAACACCTTCTTAGACTGAGCAAAATGGGAATACTTAAAGTTCATTACAGCTCTCACTTCAGTGTAGAAACTACCCAGTAACATTGTGGGGGTAGGAGAGAGAGAGAGAGAGAGAGAGAGAGAGAGAGAGAGAGAGAGAGAGAGAGAGAGAGAGAGAGAGAGGAGAGAGAGAGAGAGAGAGGGAAAGAGGGAGAGAGGGAGAGAGGAAGAGAGGGAGAGAGGAAGAGAGAGGGAGAGAGGAAGAGAGAGGGAGAGAGAGAGAGAGGGAGAGAGAGAGGGAGAGAGGGAGAGAGAGAGGGAGAGAGAGGGAGAGAGAGGGGAAGAGAGAGGGAGAGAGAGGGAGAGAGAGAGGGAGAGAGAGAGGGAGAGAGAGAGGAGAGAGAGGAAGAGAGAGGGAGAGAGAGAAGAAGAGAGAGAGGGAGAGAGAGGAGAATATGAGAGAATTTACATCTCTCGGCTTCAGCAGGAAATCTTAGTTGCATTCTAATTTTCTTCAATAACTCACTATAAACTTTACATTTTTCTATTATCTAAAAATTGAAAAGTGATTTTTTAAAAACATGTTCTAATTCTTCTGATATTGTATGTTTGCTTCCTACAGTGGTTCACTCTTCTGGAGAGTGGCTGCTCTTCTGGAGGACCAAGGTTCAATTTCCAGCACCCACATGGTGGCATGTCACTGAAGTCTATAACTTCAGTTTCAGAGAATCCAGTCCCCTCTTCTGGCATTTGTGTGTACCCAGTATCAAAGTAGTGCTCAGACACAGATATAATCAAAACACACACACACACACACACACACACACACACACACACACACACACCCCAAAAGTAAATCTCCATCTTCTTCTGTTTTTTAATAAATTATTTCTGAATAAACCTACCCTTTACCTCTACTACCTCCATGCTTGGCCCCTAAGACCAAGGACAATATCTAATGTTGACACAATATTATTGCAAAATTCTGGAACTGTAGGAAAAATAAAATGCCATCTTCTCTGAGATTTATATCTATGCTTTGCTAATTATTACAATAATGGCACGCAAAATGTGCTCTTTCAATCTTGGTTCCGGTCCATGAGCTTGCTTGCAACTGTGGCTGAGCCTCCTCAGTTCTCTTTAGTGTGCCTGCCAGGCTCCTCATTTGTTGCCCATGACAGTAGTGCTCGATTAGATTCTTCCAGAGCAGGTCCTAAGCCAGGAATAGGAATGCAAATAGATGTTTGAAATATGAGTCAAGGGAACCTGGTTAGGAGTGGGCAAATGGAGCAGGAAAGGGGAGGAAAGAGAACATATAAGCACGTTATCAAACAATTAGCTGGTACAGCAAGATTCAAGTGCTAAAAACACTGCAGATTCTAGGAATTCTGCGAGACAAAGTAGAAAATGCTCCAGAGCTACTGCGACCCTTTGGCCAAGAAATGGGGTGCTTCATTGTTGGATGGAGACTGGTCCTGAGCATTCGCTTCCCAGTGCTCCTGGTAGCTCTTAGTGCTGGTAGAATAAGTGCTGAGAGCAAATGGGATTGGTAAAGGCTATAGCTTCTTGGGATCTTTTGAAGAGTCTAGACTGAGGTTGTGTGAAAGGTTCCTCCATTATAATTGGTGTCAACATTTTCTCTCGTCTAGACTGGAAAGAACTCTTAGCACATCATATCAGCAGGGGCACAGTACTATAACTGGTGACAGTGACTATGCTAAGGTGCTATCTACCAGGTCATTTTATTTTTAATAATGTTTATTTTCCCCTTCTAATAAACAATCTGAAAGAAGTATATTGAGATATTCTGCTACCCCTGCAGACAGGATCCTAGCGTAGTTACATTCAGGAAGGCTTCATCCAGCAGCTGATGGAAACAGATGTAGAGACTCACAGCCAAACTTTCGGTAGAACTTGGGGAATCTTGCAGAAGAGAGGGAGGAATGATTGTAGGAGCAGAGGGGTTGGAGACCCCACAAGAAAAGCCACAGAATCAACTAACCTGAACTCATGGGGGCTCACAGAGACCAGACTGACAATAAAGGAGCCTACACGGGTTTGACCTATGTCCTATGCATATATGTTATGGTTGTATAATTTGGTGTTCTTGTGGGGTTCCTAACAGTGGGATCAGGGGTTGTCTCTTACTCTTTTGCATGTTTTGGGGACTCCTTTCCTCCTATTGGGTTGCATCTTCCAGCTTTAATATGAGGGGAGGTGCCTATTATTACAACTCCCTATGCCATATTTGGTTGATATCCCTGAGATGCCTGCTCTTTTCTGAAGGAAAACAGAGGAGAGGTGGATGGGCAGGGCATCAGGGAGGATACTTGGAGGAAAGGAGGAGGGAAATGACAGTCAGGATGTAATATATGGTAGAAGAATAGATAAAAACAATAAGATGATAATAAAAGGAAGTACATTGAGAAAAAATAAATGTACTTTCCCCATTAGATTCTTAGCCAGTGATGTTAACAGATGGGACAGTTTGCAACATTGTCACCTAGAAAGTCCTGGAGACTTCTCCCATTGGAATATTTTTAAAATGTATTTTATATGCATTGGCATTTTGACTGAATGTATATTTGTGCACCGTGTGCATGGTGCCCATGGAGGCCAGGAAAGTCCATAGTATACCCTGGGATTTGAGTTCCAGATAGTTATGTGCTGCCATGTGGGTTCTAGGAATTGGATACAGTGGTCAATCTAATCTCTGATCTATCTCTCCAGCTTCTCCCTTGCATTTTCATGAAGTTGGGGTGGCCTTACCCACTAAATTTCAAAGAAATTCTGTACTGTTAACTCTGAGACTACCTTGCTAAAAGTCACAAAGCTTCTGCTTGGTCATCTGAGGGTGTCTGCCAATATTAGGAAACTGAGGGACTGCTATGTGAAAGGGCTGATCCCCTAAGATTGCTATGCTATATGGGCCTTGAGTAGTTGGTCATATTAGTTACTGTCCCATTACTGTGACCAAATATATAAAGGGAACCAACTTAAGGAAGAAAGAGGATTCATTCTGTTGTTAGATTGGGAAGTAGAGTCCACCATGGTGGGACAGGCACTTTATTGGGTGTGATTCTCAAGTGTGTTGAGGCATCTTTTTCACACCTGAATGAATCATAAAGTTGGGGAGGGAGACTGTTGCAGCTGGGGCTAGACTGTCACTGAAATTCACCCAGAGTGACCTACTTCTGCCAGCCAGGTCTCACCTGTTAATGGTTTACAATCTCTCCATTCAGTACTACCAGCTAAGAACCAAGTGTTTAAATACAGGTAGGTGTCTGTGAAGTGATATTTTACAGTCAGACCACTACACTATTCAAAAGATGATGTTAGCTGCTAGCCATTGGCAAACATAAACCGTCCTCACCTAAGTGAGCCTCAGTGGATGCCCGGGCACCTTAAGGATGTTGACACCAGACTGCAACTATATGAATGTCTGCAAGTACAGCCTGAATAAGCACGTCTTGAATTTATGATCCACAAAATTCTGATGAAATTTAAAACCCCAGTGATCTGGGAATATGGCTAGGAGCAATAGTAAGTGTTAGGATAAAATCAATTGGTGATTTTTGCTAGAATCAATTATTCTGTCAGTTACTGCTAAAGGGCCATTTTTAAATTTAGTCCATCTTAATTTATTACATGGACATTGCAGGTTACTCTTACCAGCTAGCTGTATCCCTCTTTCTGCCAAATCCTCAAAAATCATTTTCGAATGACTTCTTATCATACTATTTCCCCAAAGGGCTATAGGGAGAGAGAATCCATTTCTTATTAATCTCTAACTAATCGTCTAGGGGTTATGGTGTCAGCTTCTTCTGAAAAAGGCATTTTGTCCTTCATTTTGTTAAGTACCAGTTGTAGATCTCATCAGTAAATACTACAGATCCTAGAAGCGCCTCTTTCCCTTTTCTCTGATCACACCATCTTTATGTTGTCACATCTAATTTGTGTCATTTTCTCAATAGGGGGAGGTTCCTTTAAAATGACCCCTTTGAAGGGCGACTATCATAAACAGACAGTTAACCAGCCACTGGTCCCCTTCTGTCCCCACTGTATCTGCTAACCCTGGGCTCAGAAGCTGGCCTTCCGAGTCTGAATGCATTGTCTTCATAATATGTATTTGGCTATTTTTGACAGGGCTAGCACATGAAAGTGACCTCAAATTATGCTTCTTCTTTGTAAATTAGCTGGGAGGTCATATGGAGGAAATAAAAGAGGACAGGGCTCTCCAGATCTTCTAGGGATGCATGCTACAATAATAAATCTGAGTTTTAAAATAGCTGGTGGGCTTGAATCGCTAAGGGATCTCAAGGGGAAAATACTCATCAGTTGGAAGAGGAACTTGTGTGTTATCTGGAGCAAATACACATCAGCTTCCTCTCATTTGGCTCACAAGCAAAAAGTCAGGCTTCTGCAGAGGTATACCTTAGGGCCAATAAGCAGATTTAAGAACCTGGTATGTACTTGACTTTGTGATAAGAGTTGGGAGCAGTGGCTTAAACTAGAAGATGTGGGGCTGGAAAGATGACTCACCGGTTAAGAGCACTGTTGCTCTTGGAGAGGGCTAGTATTCAATTCCCAGCACTCACATGGTGATTCATAATAATCTATAATTCCAGTTCCAGGAGATCCAGTGCTTTCTTTTGCCCTGTCCAAGTACCAAACACGTACATGGAGCACATGCATATGCATAGCCAAAACACTCACACATAACAAAGAAGTCTTAATTTTAAAAAGTGATAAAAGTTGTTTTTTCCTGGCTTCAATGAATAATCCATGCACCTGAGGATACAAGGCACACACCCACATGGGATACTTCTTTATACTCTTCTCTTACCCCTCCTTTCCTACCTCAGATGTTCACCTTCCATCCCCAGTCGTAGTCTCAGCCCCAGCTCAGCCCCAGCTCAGCCCTAACCACAGTCCCAGCCATAGTCCCCAGCTCAGCCCCAACACCAGCCCCAGGCCTAGCTCTAACCCCAACCCCATCTCAGCCCCAGCCCCAGCCCAGCCCCAGCTCAGCCCCAGCTCAGCTCTAACCACAGTCCCAGCCATAGTCCCCAGCTCAGCCCCAACACCAGCCCCAGTCCTAGCTCTAACCCCAACCCCATCTCAGCCCCAGCCCCAGCCCAGCCCCAGCCCAACCCCAATGCCAGCCCTAGTCCTAGCCCCAGCTCTAACCTTATCCCTAGTCCCAGTTGCAGAGACAAAGAAATCGAGTTCAAAGCTGGATGACCTTAGATGAATTATTCATTCTTATATACCTTCTCTAGCAGTCAGATGGCACATCTAGCAGATAAATGCATATTGTTCCTGATGGTGATTTGAAGACCAGTCTTCACATGCTAAGCCTAATATGTGACTACGCATAAATAATAAAACCCCATAAAAGCTAGTTTCAACCTCATTATCCTGTTCTGTCCTGCTTTTCTCTCTGTGAAGGTCGCAGGGCCGAGTGCCTGTGTTCAGTTCCATCTCATCTCATACAATAGGGGAGGCTATTGTCTACAAGTCAGAGACCTTGCTCCCAAGGGACTGATGAAAGTATTGATCTCATAGAAGGCTGTGGGGAATCTATGAATTCATGCATGTGAAATCACCTTAATAGGGTCTCAGCATTTGACCGCAGTATGGCTTTCCTCTCCTTCACATAAATAATAAGCATAATTAGCATTCCTCATTTATGTGTCTCGTTTATAGTATTCATTACTGCCATTATTGCAAACAAAGAGGCTCTGTAGGCAGAGGATGCGTGAAGGTGTGACCTGATTTAGTTTTTCTTCAGGTGGATTACGGCCCTTCTCATGGCATTTCTTGTTCTAAGTGGGGAGGTGAGAAGTATTAATGAGGTATCTCAGAGTGGTCAGGTTGTCACTGTGTGTTCGGCTTGCTTAAATATCAGTAAATATCCATTTTAAAGGGTTTTCTAGAGAGCAGCAGGCTGCTGTGGAAGCCGCTGCCTCTGGACCAGAGAGAGCACTGTTCTTCAGGCTTTCATGGTCAGGTTCTGCCTGCCATCCCAACTTTCCACACTGATATTTCTTCCCGAGCCAGAGAGTCAGGACTGAGTCAAGGAAAGGAGCACATTCTGTTGAAGGAAGAAAGAGAAAAGGCTTACTTTACTTCCCTTATCCCGCCACTTTCTTGCTTATCACCTGCCCAAGGAGAGTGAGCCCCTATTGTCAGGCACACTTGCAATCTTTTAGTGCCAATATCCATGTTTGTTTTTTTTAAAAAAAAGAAAAAGAAAAAAAACAAAACAAGTAAGTGAGAGGCAGCAGTAAAATTAAATTTACTAACCCATTTTATTAAACCTAGTATGCAAAAACATTATCAAATCAGCTTGTAGTCAGCATAAAAATTACTGGGTTATTTTATGGTCTTGTTTCTGTATTGGGTTTTGAAAGCTGTGTTTGTTTTACATGTACAGCAAATCTTAGTTGGAGTCCATCAGTTTATAAACGGTCATAATATTGATGGGGCTACTGTTCTCGAGAGTAGAGTTCTTGGAGGTAGTCAGAGCAGGAGGTTCAAACCACAGTTCTCACTGGTAGTTGGGGGGGTCTCAAGCGAGTGGCTTATTCTTTGAGCCTTAGTTTCTTCATTTGCACACTGAAGATAACTCCATGCAGGCATCCAGAAACATAGAAATAGTAAAACACTGCGCACAGAACCTGGCATGTGGCAGGTGTCTACTAAAGGCTCATCCAATCCCCATCCCTCTAGCTTTCCTGTGTAGCCTTCAGAGGGGGTTACAGTTCCAGGCTCCCAGGGTTCGCAGCATACAGAGGATGGTGCTTTTGCTCAGTATTTCATCTTCCATCCACATTTTCGTTCTCTCACATTTATGCCAGCAGGAGAGTGCAGGGAAACAAAGAAGCGAGCACCCAAGCAGAAAGTGAGATACAGCATGCTTGGGCATGTATTTCTGAGAGAGCAGTGGGTGTTCATGAAGGCTGAGGGAACTGGCTCACAAGGACTTGGCCTTCAGGACTGTATCTTGCCTTTGGTATTTCTCCTTTATGCTTCTTTTTCCTAACAAGATCAATGAGCTCCTTCACAACACATATGGACTGCCATGTTCTCCTTCACCAACTTGGGATATGAGCACCGTGTCCCTGAGAAGTGCGCACCTTGTGTTTCACACATATTAAAATGCCCCAAGGACAAGCATTGCATGAAATTGCCCCAGAGTTATCCTTTAGGGTGTATGTCACTAACCACTGTCCCGTCATTCTTAGAACCATGGACAAATTATCCTAACTTCACTTGCCATCTCATGCTCATAATCATTAGATCTGAACTGCTTCCATTATGGAGGGGTTCTTAAAGGTAAATATTTCTGTTCTCAATGTCCCTGACAAAGTAGAACAGGTTTATGGGAAGAGTAGAATCTTGTTAAAGAGCATTTGCATGAATTAGTGGCATACAACACCTAGGCCTTTCTCTCATGGAAGAAAGGAGGAAGGAAAGGGAAGACAAGGGCTGCTAAAACGTGCTTCTCTCCATCTCTAATTCTGTCAAGAACCAGCCTCCGTATATATCCCTGTTAGCACTTCTGAGTGGAAGCCTGTCTTCCAGATGGCTGGGGAAAGGCTTGTAAGGCAGACGCAAATAATTCTTGGAAAAAAATTCTCATTAAAATTGAATGAAAGCATGAATTTCTAACATACCCATTTCGAATTATGAGATTTTTTTAAAAGTAAATTAGATGTATATGACCTGAAGCATACCTGAAGACGTTTAAAGCTCTGAAACTAGCTCCTCATCCACCCACACACTGATGATGTGTTCTCTCCCTGTGTGAGCACTGTCTTGGGTACTGTGAAGGTCATGTCACATGAGAGAGGATCTCTAAGCCCCCATAGAGATAGGATTTCTATGGCACTTGTGATGGTATCCACACACAGGGACATTGTAAAGGATAATCTTATCATGACCAAAAATTGTATCAAATTGCTTTCTTTCCTGGATAAGACTGTAGTAGATAATATTAAAAATCCTGGCACAGGGCTTCTTCCCTGCCTCAGACCATTTATATTCCCAGATGAAAGATACACATGGCTTTATATTTTTAAAATATGCCTCAAACAGCACAATAGCTGGGCAGCTGCCTACCTTTCATGTTGTTAGAATCTACCTTCCGATTGATAACCCCAATTCATCATTTACTATTTACTGTCTTCCATCTGGGCTGAACTTAACTCCAATTGAGCAGCCCTCTGAGCTACTTTCTTTTGGCCCTTCGTCCATGAGGGCTCTCCTTCCTCTTGCTCATTCTCCCGTTATCCCATGGTGTCTCTCCTTTTTCTCCTAAGGGTCCTCTTCTTCTCAAGCCTAGGAAACCTCAACCCAACTTATGTCTCGTCTGCCCAGCTATTGGCTGTCAGCATCTTTATTCACCAATCAGAATTAAGTTGGGGGCAGGGTCCCAGAGGCTACACACAGACTCCAGGTCTTAGGGGCCACACAATAGACAGTGAAAGACAAAACATCAACATGAGACTTTTAGGACGTGCTACTCCACAGGTCTAAACTATTCTCTTGTGCTTTTTCAGCCACTCAATGGATCTGGTATTAAGTCAGTCTGAGGCTTTGAGTGGTTGCTGAGGTAATAAAGCTCATGGTAAGGCCCATGTAGAGACCCCATCCTGTTCTCCCTCCTGCTGTCTTCCTCTTGCTCTATACATCCTGTTAGAACAATGTCCCAATGAGTCCACCTCTGATGTCTCTTGTGCATTTTCTTCTACTCTTTCCTGGTTCCCTTCCTCACTCTATCATGGGTTACCTTGAAAGAGCCTCTTAGTCCATCCCTCTTCCTTATTATTCTCTAATCTGCTCTCTGCCATGTTAGAAAACTGACTTTATAAAATGCATATATGCTTCTGAGCTTTAATATACATAAGCAAATGATCACACATAAATCTAATGACAACAAGCTCAGTGACTTAAGCCAACACATTTTGTTGCTTCACAATTTATATGGGCTTGACAACTGGGCACAGATCTGCTGGAGACCTTCTATTTCATGATCTCTCAATTGGTTTGGCCAGGACTAGAATTCTGATTGAAGAGAATTTGTGTAACACATAATCTCAAAGAAGAGCCCAAAGAAGTTAGGAATGATTTCTTAGTAACTCTATACACCACTCAACATTTCATATTATTTCCTATCTGGCCTGCTCCATATATGATCCCTGGAACCCCAGGCCCAATTAATTTCATGATGTACTCCTAACATGCTGGGGTCTTGGGTCTAGCAGCAGCTTTCCCGATGCCAGTCTCACTCACTACATTGTCTTTCTTTCTTTCCCCCAGGAATCAACTGTACCATTATTTTGTGAATTCGTTTTTCTCCCCTGGATAGCAAAGTATCTGTACCTCATCAACATTATGAACTATTGCCCTACAGGATCCTCCATCTTCTTTGTCAATATATATGTCTTTTTCTATTAGAACAGAGTCTATTTGTGTGTGTGTGTGTGTGTGTGTGTGTGTGTGTGTGTGTGTTTGACAATCTGAATAAATGACACCTATACATGCTTAGTTTGTAGTTCTATAGAGAATAAAACATGGTTAAAACTATTTTCTTTGTAGAATATAAGTGATATTGTCAGGGAAGTTAACAAAAGTAAAACTCAGAGAAATTAGAATTTATCTCACAGCCATGTGGCCAATCCATATCACACATGCTGACCCTGAGCTGTTGTTCCATTTAGAGACCCTTGGGGGTCAGTATTGGGGTTTCAGGAGGTTGGAGGTGCAGTGAGGGAGGATGATAGACAGTTGTTCTCTAGATCATTTTGGTCAGAGATAAAAAGAAAGAAAAAAGAACAAGAGAACTCTCAGAAAACTCAAGGCCCCATGCTTGGTTGGTCAGTGAGCTGCCTGCTTGTTTGGAATAAGGAGTGAATGACATCATGTCCCAAGAACCCCACATCTGTACCATCTGGAGGGGCTGATGGGGCAGACGCTACTCATACATGCTCAACAGTATTTTCTCTGAATGGTCCCATTATTCCACGGCTCTTCTGTTGAGTGGAAACAAGTAATAAACAGGGATGAAGGGAAGGAAAAGGCTCTTCAGCTAGTCAGCCTGCTGTGTGGTCCATAGGAACAGGGCAGCGATTCATGAGTCCTTCCAACCATGTGTTAATAAGACTCTTTAATCAATTTAAGAAAGTAGCAATCTCATGAATGCTGAACTTAAAGCGGCTTCATAGTTACAGAGCACAGGGAGGCCCCCTTTTCCTGTGTTAAACACCATTGATTTGTTTTATCATTTTATTTAAGAATTTATTTGTTCTATTTTTATCCCTATAAAGTAGGATAGTGACGGCATTACCAGAATGCATTTTAAACAATCAGAACAGCATATTAAATACACCTTAGTGGATCTGTTTTTATTCGCTAATTCTACCCATTAGCCTTCTCATTAGTATGCACCCGCTCTGCCTATTTCAGTATTGGTATAATTCTATGCCAGACTCCTTCGGAACTTAGGATTTTTTTCAGGGTAGGTTTGACAATATATCCAGCATGGCAATATATCCAGACGTACATTATAGTATATGGCAAGACTTTGTAACACCAACAAGGAAACATGTCTCTTTTCTCTAGGATGGAAAAGACTTGAGTAGAAGAGCTAACCTGAGTGGCGAACATAGTCCTCAAAATAGCTGCCATTTGTTGACTCGCAGTGCGTGCTATATACCTTCGCTCCGAGCTTCTTTATTTACCCCAACCGAAAGTAACACTGGGACAAAGGGAGTTATTTCAGTGTACTGGTTACAGCTCATTATTGAGGGAAGTCAAGGTGGGGACTCAAGCAGGAACTTGAAGCAGAAACTTCAGAGGAGCTTTAATTGCTGACTTGCTCACAGTCTCAGGCTTAGATTTTTAAAAATAATACAGTCCTGGACCACCTGAGCAGGGAGTGGCGCTATTTGTCGGGGGAGGGCCTCCTACATCAATAATCAAGGTACTCACTGACTCATCATCAGGCCAGTCCGATCTGGACAATGCCCAAACTGAGACTTTCTTCTTAGGCAAGGTAACAGTTGAAGCTAACCAGAACATCTCCCATGCATTGTTTCCATTAATCATCACAATGGCTTATTAGAGTAGAACTCGCATTACTGGTGTTAATGTGGGAGAGGGAGACGGCTTCATCAGTGCTGCCCTGGCTATTTGTTGAGTGTGTGGCAAGATCAGGAGTCAGAAGAGGTCAGACACACCAAAGGCCTAGTTCCTATCTAACAACCTGCCTTAGCTGTAGTCAGCACAGCTGCCATATTAACACCATAGTCCCCCCATCCACTCACAGTGGTTGGCATTGAACTATTGATCACTGACCTTTGCAGGACATCTTCAAGGCAGGAAGGCCCCATCTGTTCATAGCTATCTTTCCTGTCATTTGTTAGGAGCAAAACCCGAGGGTAACATTTACTATTTCCTATATGTACCGTGTGCACAAGGGCTATGGGGAGAAAGAGTGATACGTTGAGTACTGGAAAGTTGAAGGACTCTGCAAATCTAGGGATTCTGACAGAGTTTCTTTAGGGAGTGGGGGAGTGAGGCAAAATATTACTGTGTTGCCAGAATGGCTTGGGGATTGTAATCCTTCTGCCTTAGCTTCCTAAGTACTTCGATTACAACTGTGAGCTACTATACCTTAATTCTGTTGTAAATGGATAGATAGATAGATAGATAGATAGATAGATAGATAGATAGATAGAACAGACAGGCAGAAAGATGATAAAAATCTAGTTTGGGGAAATGAAGAACAACTTGTGCCCAGGAGTACATATTCACTTAACAGCTGAGTAGACATGTGTTTGTACTCAAAAGCCTTGCCGGGCAGTGGTGGCGCACGCCTGTAATCCCAGCACTTGGGAGGCAGAGGCAGGTGGATTTCTGAGTTTGAGGCCAGCCTGGTCTACAGAGTGAGTTCCAGGACAGCCAGGGCTGCACAGAAAAACCCTGTCTCGAGAAACCAAAGGAAAAAAAAAAGCCTCAAGGTTCTTGTCTTTCAAATAGAAGGAATCGCAGACCAGCTTTAATATATTAGTGTGAAGATTGGGCTATATACTTAAAAAGAATAATAAGAACCATGAAGACAACTTTTGCTATGTTTCAGAGATCAGCAAGCTGCATGATAAATATAATTATACTGTAACATAGCTATAGGAATATCTATTCATTATATATTGCCTGTGGCTACTTTCTCTATATAATCACCGAATTGAGAAATTGTAGCAGAGACAGGATAGATCTACAAATCCCAAGTATTTGCTATTAGGGGTTCTTTATAAAATATCAGTCAGCCGTAATGGTATAAATTCAAATTTCATCAACCAGTTTCCAGAAGGCTGAAGTTTTCTACAGGCAATAACAAGAACAGAACTACATCTTTTAAGGACTGTACTTCTGACTTATTGGACTCTGGTCAGTTTATTCAAGAGATCAGAAGCCCAAACACTTGACTTTATTGCAGCACAGACCCTATTGGCTCTGTAGTCTAACAACAAAACAAGGGTGCTTAGGGGGCAGATCAAGACTGAATCAGGTCTGTTATACCTGCTAAGTGACTTGCAGCTGCTCACCACCTTGAAGGGTTTTTTTTTCTTTTTTCTTTTTGCTTTTGTTACCTGGAAGCAGAAGAAATGAAACCTATGGCGTTGTCATGGAGATTAAAGACTTCTGACTGGTGACTGTCATCACTGTGCATATTCTCCTTCCCTGTGTTGGATGGATATTTTGGGAGGTTCCATGAAAACGTTTGGCCCTTTGGAAAGACTTTAGGTCATGAGAAACATATGACTGGAGAGGAGAAAGGAGATGGAGAATGGATTCCAGGGAGTCAAGTAGAAATGAAAAAAAATTTTTTTCATTAACTGTGGGACCTTAGGAAGGTTGAATTGAACACTGTGGGAGTCTTCAGTTAGTTCACTAGACTGTACAGGCTATGAAGCGGAGAAAGCCCGGGAGTAATAGCTTCTATTCAGGTCAAGTGTAGACAAGAAGAAAAGGAGGCACTTTTGTGGGTCCTATTGCTTTCATGACGATTTTGCTTTTGTTGGCTGGAGCGGCTGAGCCACTAGACTGCGACAAAATTGTTACCTAATGGGTCTGGTTTTGTACATTTATTCATTCACTCAATGTGCATGTAATAGTTTCCGTGGGCCAGACACTTTGTGAGCAGCAACGAAACAAATAGCAATGAGAAATACATGGTCCTTATCATCACAGATGGGGCATGGATAAGAGAGAATTTCAAGTGAGATCTGAATATGTATGTCAAGAGATGGATCTTACTCCAGAGTTCAAAGAAGGCCACACACCTTGACAAAGGAGATGTTAAGGAAAGTTCAGAGTCCCAGCAAGAGCTAGTAAGTAGGGTAAAGAAGACCGGACATTCTGCATGGACTAAAGGAATGCATTGGAGAGGCATTTGAGAAGTGGAGAACCCCTCCCCCAAGAAAGAAAAAGCAAAACATGAAAGCATGTAAGTATGCAGTCATAGTCTAGACTTGGAAAGAGGGAGATGCTTTCAGTTTGAAAGACATCATTTCCCTGGGCTGAAATGTTCCAGTTTGTCTAATTTACATAACAAGGCATGTTATACAATGCTTTGCAAACCATATATTAATTGAAAAGGTTAATGTCGAAAAGGATTAATCTCTTCTTCCGTAGCAACACAGACCTAATTAAATCTTCCAGAAGCAGATGGACAATTTTACTTTCCAAATCGAGATATTTATGTAAATATCACTGAACTAATTGATACTCAGCCGAATCAAAGGAAGGTAAACAACACGCTTTCATGGTGTCAACAGTTGTGGGTTTGATTTGCTGCATTAATGACTTCCTGCAACGAGCTATTATCCAGAGAAGATTCTAGGATCCAATTTATTTCCCTGATTGTCAGGGCTGCACTGAAAGTGAGTCCTGTTTGTAGGAAATTGCTGGGTGGAGGCAGATTTGCACATGCTCTTTCCTCAGTCCAGTATGAGGAGTGCCCCCACCAAGGTGCTGTGGTTCTGTACAGACATTGGTGACGGTGTGTCCAGTGAGTCAAGGCAGGCTGAATAAGAGGAAGGGTCAAGACTGGAACTTGACAGTCTGAGTACCCTGCTTGATTGACTTCATAGAAATTGGCTTCTTTTGGTTGTCTCAGTTTGTGTAGACTAGGTATCGAAGCAAGCTTCACGGGAGGCCCTTTTGCTTCAGGTTGTATAACCAAGTGGCTGTTATGGAGTCACCTAAGGCTGCGGTCTCACGTGGCTGCAGAAAGATCAAATGCCAAAATCACTAAAATAGTCTCCTGTGCATAGAAGTTGCAGTACCTGCTTGGCGCATGTGCAGGAAGTTTAACAAGAACTTTCCTTGCATCATTTCCTGCTCCAGGTCATACCATCTCTTGTAAAATGGAGGCCTTACGTTTCTTTGCTTTTTTCAGGTCTTCTGGAATACCCCCATTCTCCATGGACCTCCTTGTAACTGGATCCTTTTCACTTTTTGGTCTTCATTTGATCAAGGCACCATGGAACATCAATCGTTCTGGGTCCAAATGCTCCCCAGTTTCTTTGCAGGATTTAGCTAACTGGGCATAGATGGCTGCAGGTCAAATGCTCTTGGCAGGGCAAATGGAAGCAAGTCTCATGGTTCTATTGAAACAAAACTTGGTGACAATATCTGGGGGCCTCTGTAAACGTGCTAGATTCCAGCCTACTCCCTTCCTCTTAGGACCCACATCCAGTACCCCGTTCTAAGTCTGTTTCTTCTAGGGGCCTGGTTGTGTAGGATGACAGTTAAGACCATACATATATCTTGATTTCATAGTGGATAGAATAGAAATGGAATAGAAAATACAAGGCATGGTTAGTCAGGGGCTACTTCATCAGTAAATTGCACTGAGTTTGTTTCACAGATACTTCAGACAAACACTAGGCATAGTGGAGTACCTTGTAATCCCAGCACATGGAAGCTGGAGATAGGAGGATACATGGTACTGGTAGACCAGTCACCATAGTCTAATCAGGGAGCATTAGGCTAATAATGGACCCCTGTCTCAAATGTGGGGATGACCTTCCTGAGGAATGGCATGCAGAGCTGTTCTCTGGTCTCCACATGTGCACATATGCATTCACATGTACACCCATAAACACACATGTGTATTAAAAAAATCCAGTCATATGAGAAGCAACCAGCCAATATATGCCATTGCTTCTGTGTCACGAGAGTGCAGAGTGACCTGTCCCTCCTACAGACCCCTTTTGCTTCTGGAGAGCCATCTGCCTTCATGTTCTAACTTTACAGTTCAGCCAGCTGCCTTGTGCTTCTTTACAAATGTCCCTGACAAAGGTTAAATTTATGTACCCATTCTTGACCCCACTTTCCAGTGGAGTCAGTGATCTCCCAAGGCAGTCAGATGACTTGTTAAGCAGACCCATGATGTCTAGCCTCCAATTGAGATAAAATTGCTGTGTTCCTGTGAATGTCCTTTGCCTTGTCTGTTCTTTGCAAAGAGCACTTATCCACCAATTTTTCTGTCATCATTTTTGGGATTCTGACCAACTCCCAGGCTATAATTCTCCACTTTTCTACCCCTTAATTGACCTTGTCTGCTTCTCATTCACTTGAAGATGCTGTAATATTACAGGCAAGTTCTCTACCCTTCTGCTATCAGTGCCTGGAAGGAACTGGGAAGAATTCTGATAGCTTTATTCTTGGCTGATGTCTCTGTGACCTTGCTTGTATTACAGAAGCCACCTGATATGGGTACTCGTTGGGGTAACCTGCAGACTGAAAATCTGTCTGCATTCCTACCTTGTATATAAGGGAGACCAAGTGTCAGGCATAAAGGAAAGCAGGTGCCTTTATAAGGTTAATTGCTAGTAACTGTGCTGAGGACCAGAGAAACACAAAGGTTACAGTAGTGGCCACAGAAGTGAGTACCACTTGTGTATCCTGTGTGGAGGCACCAGACAAGTGGTGCATCCCAGGACTCTGCCCCTCAGTGTTTGCTTTTCTAGTTGTTAAATACACTTTGAATGATACCTTCTTTGGAGTGCTGGCATGAAGACTTCATGAGATGGTGCATGCCCCATCTCATGAGGCATAATTTTGTGCAGTGCTAGGTGACGGAGTATAGCAACACTGTGCCTTCCCAGGCAACGTACTCGCTGGTTCTCCCTCGTTTCCGCCATTCCTCAGGCACCAACCCATCATTCATACATCCCTATGCCTTGGAAATGTCCTGACCTCTGCCCAAGTCAGGATGGCCCTGTCTATACTCTTCACAATCCCTTTCTACCACCTTGATGTTAACATGACATTTACTTTACTCAGTTTCCTGTCTGTCTCATCCACACACTGCTGGTCCCTCTAGGGCACCGACGAGGTCATTTGTAAGCTGGGGTGCTAAGGGTGCGCTTGATATTTGACAGACTGAACGGAAAGAAGGCAGTTGCTCTGACGGCAATGCAAGGATACTTACATCCTCCCACATGATCTCTGGAGAGTGATGGCATCATCACCTTGTAACTTTTACTTTCTCCTTTTTAAAATGGAACTTGCAGCCTGTATAACAAATATCACAAACTGAGTTGCTTACTATGGCAAAGCTCTTCTTACAGAGGACAGGTGTCTTGTCTGGACTGCATCCTTCTTGGGGCCCGATGAAACAATCTGTTCTACGTCTCTTTACTCATTTCTGCTGTTTCCTGGTGGTTCTCAGCATTTCTCATCTTGTGGCAGCATCCTATCACGTGGCAATCCCTATGATCTGCCTCTCATCGAAACTTTCCTCTTCTTTTAAGAACATCAGTCATAGGATTAGGACCCATTCACAACCACCATGACATCATCTTCACTTTATAACCTCTGCAAAGACCCTAATTCCAAGCAGGTTTGGGCACCAGGAACTAGAAACAGGACATTTCGTGAAATACTACATACCCTTAACAGTGAAGAATAATCATCATGAGATCTATTCCTTAATAATCATTTGTATATATTTTGTCATTTCTTTTTGTCCCATTATTTTACTTGCAGATGAGGAGACAAAGGCCTAGATAGGTTCAGGTACTTGTTAAAGGTCACACAGACAGGGAGTGGAGATACAAGCCGGCTCCAACTGTATGAGTTGACATAATACCTTACTCTTTAGGCTTGCATCATTCAGAAAGTCATATCTCCCTGGCACTGTGTGAAAAATGAGATACTGCACATAAGAGTGACTGTTGACTCTGGCTTTAAGAATGCTTGTTGTTCAGCATGAGTACCCAGGATCAAGTCCCAACATGCTAACAGCTGCTCACAACTCTGTAACTATAGTCCCATGGGATCTGATGCCCTCTTCTGACTCCCAGGGGCACCAAGCACAAACACGGTCAACATACATGCATGCAGGGGAAATAACTCCTTCACATGAAATAATAAAAAGAAGCAGACATAAAAACATTTAAAAAAATAGTGTGGGTGAGATAGCACAAGTCTTTAGTCCCAGGACTCAGGAGGCAGAGGCAGGTAGAACTCTGTGAGTTCAAGGCCAGACTGGTCTACAAAGTGACTTTCAGGACAGAGTGCTGTTACACAGAGAAACCCTGGTCAAATGACTGATATACAACACACCAGCATCAAATCTAGTGATTTAGCTCTGTAAGTCAGTTTCTTCCTGTTCCTTAATACAGAGCAGTGGCACCCATCAAATTGCTCGTGCTGCAGGCCTTGAAACTGTCTTTGTCTTACAGATATCCAGTTCTTCTCTACTGAGACGTCTTGTCTGCTTCCCTGACTCAGTCACTTTCACCATATCCCTGATATCATTCCTGCCTGCGATGCCCCACTTCTCACTGACCATACGAATAGTTCCAACTGGAGTCCTTGCTCCAAGCCTGGATCCTGAACAGCCAAGGGTTGATAAAATAGTCTTTTTCTATTATTTTCTGACATTCATAAAATGCTAGTTTTCTCTTCACACTTTCCTGTCATGTATATGATAAGATATTGCTGTAACTTCTGTCAGCTCCTAGTACTGTCCAAACACCACCGTTCTTTCCCCACACCGTCTCTTGTCTTTCACTGAGTATGGAAGAGTCATTTCTGTCTTGGAGTTCATGTGACCACTATTTTTCATGCTTAGATCTTTCTCCAAATCTGACTACCAGAGGTTTAAGACATACCGGTCTGAGACACATAGGTTATGATGTCCACCTCAATGCTTTGTCCCTGGAACATCCTTCCAATCAGAATATAAGAGGTATTGGTTGATATCCTAATTTGCTACTTATTGATGTGATTGAAAAACAGAGATCAATGCTGACTTGGGGTAAAGGGCATATTTCATCTTACAGCTTATAGTCCATCATGAAGTGAAGTCAGGGCAGGAACTTGAGGCTGGAATTTAAGCAGAGGGCATGGGGAACTGATGCCTTCTGGCTTTCTCAGCCTAACACAACTCAAGACTACCTTCCCAGAGGTGGCACCTCTTATAGTGTGCTAGGTCCACCCAGATCAATCACCAATCAGGAAAATGTCCTCCAGGCTCACCTATAAGCTATATAATAGAGGCATTTTCCCAATTGAGTTTTCCCCTTCTCAGAAGACCTTACTTTGTGTTGATGTGACAAAAAGCCAAAACAATACACTTGGATTCATAGGATAGGATAGGATAGGATAGGATAGGATAGGATAGGATAGGATAGGATAGGATAGAATAGAATAGAATAGAATAGAATAGAATAGAATAGAATAGAATAGAATAGAAGGTTCAGAAACTAATGCGTTTTTAATTCTTAATGAAATGTGCCTGTCTCACAGTAGGTTCATGGTAGTGAATTTTGAAATCCAGGAATAATGTGTGAGACGCAGCATTGCCAACTGCTCAGCTAAGGAGATTACAATCCTCCTGAATTTTCCAGTCAGCATTTGTGGCAGAGCCTCTGTCTTAGTAAAGTGAAACTGTTTCTCATGTCTAGCCTTCTACTTAAGGGTGGCATCTCTAATCCCTTGCTCCTTGCCTGCTGGGCAGTATTTAGTGTAAGCTGGAGTGGGAGAATTGGAAATGGGCTGCCCTTCATCCAGTATGGGAAGTTATGATTTGGTCTGGCTCGTGCCTCCATTTCTGGCCACAGCTTGGTAATCTTACCCCCCAGCCAAACAGACAGACAATGGTAGTGATGAAATGAAGATATTCATGTAAATATCACAGCACAAATTGATGTTCAGCTGAACTAAAAGATGGCAAAAAGGACAGTCCATGGTATTAACAGCTGGGAAGATAATTTACTGCATTAACGACTTTCCCCAGCCAGCTGCTGTTGGGAGGACAGAGATCTAGGATCAAATTCATTTTCTTGATCAGCGAAGCTGAATACAGAGGTGACACCTAGTACACAGAGCCTGATGAATCATACAGCTCGTAAATCACATGACTGTGATAGAAAAATCCCGGGTGCTTATAGTGGAAGCTGATCTCTTGGAAGGCAGCTTTCCAGAAAAATTTAAGTAGCTTTGTTTTCATTTATCATAGCTTGAGGGCCTACCATGTGTCATCTTGCTGGTGCTGAGGCAAGATGATGCGATGGGGGTTGAATGTAGTCTATCTTGAGGTGCAAAGTTAAAACAAAGCATTGTAGAGACACTTACTAGAAATGCCCACAATGGAAGTATGTGCAGATGCTAATACTGGGTTAGGAATTATGTAGGCTCCATAAAGAAGATGATATTTAACAAAAAAAAGTCGGTCTAGGCAAGCAAAGAGCATGAGCAGTAGAAATGAAATTTGAAGGATTTTGAGTAGCAGGATCACAAACAGACTTAGGGATGCAAAAGTGCACTCAAAGGTGAGGCTGGGGGTAGTAGCCGGAGATCTCTTACAGGTTTGGGTGAGATGGGTTTATATACTTTCATATGATTTTACATGGAGGTGGATTTAGAACCTAGGACGAGAAGGAGGGCTTTCAGATAGAAAGTTCACTGAGAAGGTTACCAGGCTGCTGAGGAGTAGGAGTAGGGCAGTCACTGAAAGGGAAGCAGGGATGACCCATGCACAGCCGGATAACTAAAGATAGATGCAGAATCGGTGACTAGAATCGGCACAGGTCATGTGACACAAATAGATGGGCTACACATTGAGTCAAAATGACATTTGCCATGGTTTCATTGAAGCTCATCAGTCCTCAGGTTAAAGGAAAGCTTCAGATTAAAGGGCAACATCTGTTTCTTGAACCACACAGCAAATATCAAAGAGTATGGGTTCTCCTTCCTCTAAAGTGGTGCAGCAAGCAATTCAAATTGGAGTTGGCCAGTGATGCTTATCTCTCTGGGGTGTGGAGCCATCAGCCTGTTCCTGCTGCCCGCCTTCAGAGCAGGGAGTACTTTACAGCCAGACTTAAATATACACAGCTCTTAAATATACACAGTTATTATTTCAAACCCTGGAGAACATTCAAAGCTTTGGGGCCATCTTTTCTCCATCCTTTCTCCAAACTCAGTTTTTACCCTTTCAAATTCTTATGGCTTCTGTTAACTAATAACGGGGCATTCTTTTTCTCTACTCACCTGCTCTTTATGTCCTTTATGGTTAAATTTCTGGAACTGCTGTAACAGAATACCATTAACTAGGGCTTAAAACCACAGAATTTCTTCCTTCAGTTCTGGAGGTTGGTGCCTGAAGCCATTGATGTCCCCAATTCCATAGCTTCTTGAGGTACTGACACTCCTTGTTATCCTTATCACATGACGTCTCCCAGTGTGTCCCTACAACCTAAGACATTGGCTTAGAGGCCACTGTAATGACTGGCTTTTAACTTAATTATATCTATAAAGATATTGTTTCTAAGTAAGGTTGAGAGCATATATACTGCAGATTAAGACTTGAACTTGTCTTTTGTGGAGTTGAAGTTTGACTTACACTACACCATTTTGGCTCCAACACCACTGACTCTTGACTGGAAAAGCATATTGGCAACTGGAAATGGGAAAGCCTTTGGAATGTAAACAAAGAATATAGAAAATAATAAACATACATTTAAAAAATCTTTAAAAAAAGCATATTGGCTTGCCATATATTCTGCATCTTTCCAGAATCATACTGCCTTTTTAAACTGGTATTCTCTCATAAGTGTGATAAGATACCATGAAAAATGACTCAAAGGAGGAAGGGCTTATTTTGCCTTGCAGTTTAAGAAGAGATATACTACATAATTGTAAGGAAGGAATGTAAGGCAGCTGGCCATACTGGACGCATAGTCAGAAAGCAGAGCGCATACTGAAAGTGGGCCTGGCCTATAAACCACAAGGCCTAGCCTCAGCAACTTGCTTCTGACAGCTAGGTTTTATCCTTTAAAGGTTCTATGAGGTCTAGAACCAGTGCCAACATCTGGAGATCAGGCGCTCAAACATGTGAGTTTGCAGAAGGCATTTCAAACTCAATGTACATGCTGTAATAACAACTTTCTATTGATCAGTGAGAGAGAACGTCCCAAAATATGAATTTTCTTCTTCTTCCTTTGTGCCTGTCCTTCTGCCTTATCCAGGTAAGCACACTTAAAGATAAGAGTATATGCTTATCTGGTCCCTACTAACTATTCTGCGTCCACTTCTCAAATTTTGTGCTTCAGAAAAGACAAAATATAAACCCATTGATATCCACCCTTTTATGTCCCCAAGTCATTGTGTTTCCAATTTTCTCTGTTTGAAATTCTTATGTTACTTCATCTTCTTAGCAGTCTTTAATCATACTACTCATCTTGGCCATGGTGTCTTATTAATTGCAATATAAAGTAATCAAGACAGGGTCAGGAGCATATATATTTTAAACAATTTACTACACTGATCTCCACCACCTCTACCACCATCGATACCACCACTTCCACCACCACCACCACCACCACCACCACCACCACCACCACCACCACCACCACCACCACCACCACCACCATCATCATTTTGAACCAGTCACCTCTTATTGGACATCAGTTCTTAGTCAATATGAAGATTCATCCACAGTTAACTTTGTCACGGATAAGAGCTGGACAACTAGTTTTGTTCTGGGGGTACAGTGCTCTTGACATTGGTACTTGCATCACCAACCATTCAGAAATGCAGTATCTGAAAAGCAGATAAGCCGCCAGCCCCCATGTTGAGCCCCACAAAACCGCCTTACCAAATGTTCATGTACATATTGTAATACCACTAGTAAACTCTCTGAAAAGCTCCTACAATGCCCTTGGGGGTGAGCTCCCACGTCAATATCCAGCCTTGCAGCTCTCCAAGATTAACCTCCATGAGCCTCTTCTTCAATTGCACAAATGATACCATCTTGCAGTCCTGGTGTCTTCAAACCCATATTTTATTTTTAAATAATGTGTATATATGTATGTCTATGCATGGCTATGTGAACTTGGATGCACCTCTGGTCCCCAAGTAGACCAGAGGTCAAGTTTCCTCAGAAGTGGGAGTTATAGGACCTTGTGAGCATATGATATGAGCTCTGGGAAACTGGGAACTTGGCTCCTCTAGAAGAGTATCACATACTCTGGTCTACTGAGCCATCTTTCCAGCTCCAAGAAAGACACATTTTAAATTGTCTTTCCCAGTGTCTTTCCACCGATTTACTTAGAACTTCTAGCCTCTACTGCACAGGGACTCTGTATGCTTGATGATCATAAGATTGAAGTGAGGCAGAGAATCTTGCTCCAGGACTTAACAAATATGACTGATTAGGAGGAGTATAAACAGAAGAGCCATTCTGAATGTGCCCTGTATCTCCTCCAGCTTCATCCTTGCACCAAAAGAATACCATGGGTGCATTTTATTACAGTTGCTCCCCGTGTGATGATATTAAGCTTTATGATTATTTCCACAAGCTATATAATTCCCATGGGGATAAGCTATAGAGACAGGGTAGCCTGACTATCCTTGATTCTCTATCATCTATGGCGAACGCTACATTTCTCACTGAGTTTTGACTGACTGGAATAGCTGGTAAGGCCTCTTTTTAAATCTAACTGCAGGAAAATTTCAGTTTTCCCACTGAATCATTTAAAATTTATATGTCTTAAGCCTTGACTGAGCATTGCATTTTCTTCTCCAGTACATAACTATACAGCCCGTTCGGGTTTTTATCCAGTGGCCCACTTTCAACTATAGCTAAAGTACTGCATAGGGCAAGATAGAATCTACCTTCTCTTATGCACTTGATAACCAGCAAGATAGTGTGGGATAAATTTCTTTTTTTTCCCTTTTCTTTTTTTTAAATTGATTTAAAGTATTTTTCATACAATATATTTGATGATGCTTTTTCCATCTCACAACATCTCCCAGGTCCTCCCTCCCTCCTTACCTGTTTTTGCCTCCCCAACACTTAGATTATAGGAGTTTGCCACTCTGGTCTTTGTTCTCTTATTTGGAGGGATATGAGCTCAGGCCCCAGATGTTACCAGGGCTACTAATCATGGTTTACACTGAGGAAAAGATCTCTTTTGAGGAGTCTTTCATGTACCATAGGGCTACCAATGGACTAGGTGCCCTGTACTTTCTTCCTAGACTGCCTGACTGCAGCTCCTTTCCATATGGGCTATCTTCCTTAGAACATCTAAATGGAATATCTAAGTAGACAATAGCCACATAGAAAATCAATCCTATCTGTTTTAAACTGCTGAGACTTGTTGGCTGTTAAAACAGATGGCCCAGTTTCCTGATTGCTACAGTGATATGCTAAGCTTTTCCCTTAGTCCTTGGGGTATGATGTTTAGAAACAGAATTTATTGTCCTGTATCACCCATTTTTTAAGCACCTTTCATTTGATAGTTTTAGAAAAATATTTACATTTTGTGGCATCTGTCACTTGGAAACAATTGAAAACACTAAGAGGAGCCAGTCTGAACTCAAGGCTTAGGAAACTCCAGCATCCCATTCTGGGTATTATTGTGGTTTAGGATGTCACTTCCTTCCACCATCATTACCTTTCTTTGCAACCATTATCTCAAGCATCCTGGCCCCTGGCTAATGGGTCTATTTTATAAGCCTTATGCCTGAAAGTTTCAGAGAGCTGGGGAGTGCTGAGGTAGGCTAGATTGAGTGTGATTGCTTGGTGGGAGCAGAAAAGGTTTGAGATAGACACAGCACATGGGATGCAGAGGCTAAAAAACAACCCAAAGCATCAACAGCTAGACCTACAAATCAGAAATGGAACTCATTTTGGGAAATCAATTGGGTGTCGTGGAATATTTATGGGTCCCTGCTCCTGGCAAGTATTTTATTCAGATAATGTGCCCTCATTTACAACCCTGCTGCCTGGGCTTGCCTGCTGTCGCCCTCTCCATCTAACAATTACCAGCAAGGTTGCTGGTTACTCTCTGATGGTATCTTTCAACTCTCCTTGGATGCCCTGGGATAATAGTTTTTTTTTCTTAATCTTCAGACACCCTAGCATCAGGCTGACCTTGTGGATAGAATCATTCAGGAACTATGGTCTTCAAAGATGAGAACATATTTCGTAAAACTGTAGAATCATGCAAGTGCTTGGTGCCTTTGTGTTTGACCTCTTTGTTTTATAGACCAGGTTCTAGAAAGGAAAGTCACATGTGTCCCTGGGTCTAGCTAGTCCAACTCTGAAATACAGAGTGGGATCATTGTAATTTGTCCTCTTTTATTTATTTATTTATTTATTTATTTATTTATATTCTAAACCCTGTCCTCCTCTAGTCCCTCATCCCAAAGTTCCTCCCCATCCCACTCCCCTTATCCTCTGAGAGGGTGGGCTCCCCTAGGTTTCCCCCCCCCCCCCGCCCCGTATATCCTCTCTCTGGCATACCAAGTATTTTCAGGATTAGGCACATCCTCTCCCCTTTGGCTAGACAAGACAGCCCTGTTCGGGAATGGATTCCACAGTCAAGCTACAGCTTTAGGGGCAGCCCCAGCTCTAGTCATTGGGGGACCCAAATGGAGACTGAGCTGCATGTCTGCTATATATGTGGCAAGGGCCTCTGTCCAGTCCATGCAAGCTCTTTGTAGGGTGGCTCAGTCTCTGAGAACTCCCAGAGGTCCAGGTGAGTTGATTCCATTGGTCTTTCTGTGGAGTTCCTATCACCTTTCAGGACCTTCCAGTATTTATTCATAAGCTACAATGAACAAATATAATGTGATCACATTCATCCACACACACGTATTCTCACCTCTGGCCTGGTAAGTGCTGTAGCCTAGTTCTTTGCATGCACTTCCTCACTGTGCTTTGGATCCCTGCTGGAGCCTCAGTCCAGAGTTAGGAGGTCTGGAATTGGTGGGTTGGCTCTGGGAATGAATCAGTCTCAACACGAAGAGTCTCCATTGGAGCCCTCAGGCATGAGAAACCTCTCAGGCATAAGTCAAACCTTAGCCGTCAGACCAGGGATTTTAAGTCTCTTTCAACTCAGGCCTACCACACAAACTCATCTAACACTAGGCTTATCAGTCCTTACACACACTCTCCAGACTTGGTCTTTATGGTACCTTTTCAGGCAATTAAAATTGAGGAGTTCACTGAGTCAGGGTGTTTACCTTTATCACATTTCATACTCACACACTCTGGGCTGGGTTACATTTGTAATTTCTTTTATAATGCTTCTTATTTTATTATTCTTTTATTTATTATTATTTTATTATTTCTTTTATAATACTTATTCCTTACATTCTAACTTTTCCTGACCTACGTCTAATATTGGTTGTTGTATCTGCATCTGTTTCAGTCAACTGCTGAATAAAGCCTCTCAGAGGACAGTTATGCTAGGCTCCTGTCTGCAAGTATAACAGAGTATCATTAATAGTGTTAGAGATTGGCGCTTGCTCATGGGTTGGCAATTTATACAAATGACTGGTAGACATTGAGTGTATCACTGAGACTCTACTAAGTTCTATTGGACTTCACCAAAGTGTGGATCCAATAAATATTGTTGAAATGAAAATAACTTCTTTTTAGGTATATTGTAGCATCCTTCAGGTAGGTATCATAAAATATTTAGAGAACTATAGAAAAAATGTATATTATAGCATTGAATAGAGAAGAAACACAATATACTCTCAACTTTTTAGGTCTAGTTATTTTTAATATTAGATTTTATGCAAGACTTAGTCCCAAACATTGGGAAAAGAGCCAGTCAATTTTGCCAAATAAACTTGGCCCCATGGTTAGCAGCAATTTCTCATGTATTCACACATCTCATACTTGAAGCTGAATCACATCTCAGTGATTAATCTCGAGGCTCCAGCAATGAGCACCAGAACTGACTCACAGTAAGTCCTCATAGCAAAGTGGATGAATAAAAGATGCCTTTAACGTCTCTAGAATCAAGAAAACAGAATCATATGGCATTGCTATCAACATCCAGTAAACCTCATGGGGACACAGTGTACCCTCTCAGGATATTTCTTAGTCTATATGTAGACTATCATTGATTGGAGGTGATGTAAACTCAAATGTTACCTGTTTTCTTTAGCTTCCCATGGAGCTTTGCGAGGGATTGGGGACTCTTAGTTCCAGTATACTGAGGATCTAAAGGGGGAAATTGACCCTCTTCAAAACCATTGGCTTTCCCTCTCTGACTATTCATTATTTCTCCTGACTTTAATAACCGTCTCAGCTGGAAATGAGAGAGAATAATGAACCATTAATTTACATTCAAGACACTAATTAAAAAGGCACAGTTCTGTTTTTGTAAGTAGTGCTGATGACTTAATTATAGCAAGACTGTGAAAACAACTTCTCATTTTGATGCTTATAAGTGACTGCAACTTAAAAGGTGAAGTTCTTGCCATGGGCAAGCAGAAGCGTAGGCAAGAGACAGGTAGGAAGAAGGCAAGGTTCCTAGAGTGGAGGTCAGCTAGCTTCTAGTTCAAGCTCTCTTGTCATTGATTGGATGATGTCAGACAGACAGCTTCATCTCTGATTCTACTTTCTCCTAATAGGGTAAAGCTATGGATTACATCTTATGTGTTGTTAGAATCATATTTAACCTATGTTGTGATAGCATTAAGGTGTCTTAAGTTTCAAATATTATTGATGTTGAGCCTGGTCCACTAGAAGTTAAACCATTAATAATGATGCTATCGTCCTGCCTAGTAGCCTCAGTATCTGACATTTGAGAGTGAAAAATAACTCTTTTTGTAGGACTATAAGCTTGAACCAAAGCAAATGGGTATGCATTAAATGGGACTGACATTTATTGAACATCTCCCTTAAGCTGGAAATGTTCTAACCATTTCACTTAATCTTTACATTGTGGCAGATGTGCCTGCCTTGTTTTATCAATGAATACTCTCAGGTTCTGAGAGTGTAAATGGTTTAACTAAAAGAATGCACCCAGCCCACATGCAGAATTGAAGTTAGAATCATGGCCAGGTGACTCTTAAGAGGATTCCTTCCATAGCAGCAGATTGTCACTCAGACTTATACTAGACAGATAGTACCTCCTAACAACTGTAACCACCCATAAACAACATGGTATTTTTTTCAGTTAGCAGCATGCTCAATGTGCCTGGGTAGATCGATCAGATCTCCTTCCTTAAACCTTTGAGAGAACAATGTGAAATTTTTCCTTTCCGTATCTGAGGTAGGCTGTACTTTCCATCAAACTTTGGGGAAAATTTTTTTTGAAACATTCATTCATTAGTTTGCTAATATATTTAATAGTTGTTGTCTGGAAAGTTGAGAGGCCTTGTGTTTCCCAGCCATGAACTAGGAAGAAGAATGCTATAATCATGACTCGCAAGAATCTGGCAAGGCCAGCAATTTCAACTGGACCCCCTATATCCTATTCAACTATGAGGGCTAGGCATTCTTTTCTTTGTTTTTTGTGAATACCTTTTTTTTTTAAATTTTTATTTTCTATATTCTATGTTTACATTCCAAAGACTTTCCTCTTTCCCAGTCCCCCCCCCACCATAAGGCTAGGCATTCTTATAAGCATCTAAGAATTCTGTTACCAAGTACATCTCAGTAACTCTCAGGGCTCTGCTTTTAATCCTTCAACCCTATATATGGCAAAAAGATGAATGGATAGAAAAAACTTACTAATATGGATCTATAGAACTACCAAGTGTTTATTCTTAGGGTAAACCCTAATGTTTCTTCAAACGAAAGCTTTGAAGGAATATCACTTTCATTTGTTTTTTTGTGAGAGATGGTTTTACACACAATGAAAAACTGGGCATGGTGTCTCAAGTGTATAATCCTAGCATTTGGGAGGCTAACATAAGATGATTGTTATGAGTTGGAGGCTATATAGTGAGTTTCAGACCAGCTTGGACTACAATGTTAGAGGCCATCTCAGAAATTCAAACCAGGGGCTGGGGAGATAGCTCAGTGGTTAGGAGCACCGGCTGCTTTTCCAGAGGACCCATTTCAATTCCCAGCACCTACATGGTTGCTTACAACTATCTGTAACTCCAGCCTCAGAGGATCAGGGGCCATCTTCTGACATCCATGGACACCAAGCACACACATTATGTACAAGCATTTATCCCTCCTACAAGTAAAAAAAATATAATATAAGCAAACGAAAAGACAGACAAAAACAATAGTCAAAACAGACTGGAGAACACAAAAGCAGACTATGCTGCAATGCACCCTGGGAGTTTGCTCTGCTTAGACTCAACATCTGTATGTTTACAAGATATGCTTTAAAAACTGTCCTTGTACTTCATTAATTTTATGTACAAAACATTCATTTGGTAGAGAAAATGTCATTATTTATTTCTTCATCTGTTGATCATAATTGGATTGCTTCCAGGCCTCCATGTTAAGTATTTGGATATTTTCCAGTTGTTGGTCCTAGATATTTGGATTGTTTCCAAGACCTGCTGTTAGAAACAGTTCTCCCATGAACATTCTTATGTCTATGCACTAGTCAGTATACATAGGCATCATCTAGATCTCTTAATAGCCTTTGAGGTTATCCGTCAATGAATCCCTTTTGTATATGGCAGGCATATTTGTGGTTAAATTTACAAAGTGTTCCAGGGACTTCTCTGTGCTCACAGATGTCATTTCCTCTGGTAACAGCATAAGGTAACAACACTTTCCCAGACTTCTTTACAGTAGCCCAGGGTCATGCTAGTGGGCACAATATAACCCATTACATACCTGGCTATATAGTATTCCACCTAATAATCTCTTACACTGAATCTTTGATGTCTAAAGTGGCCAAGTCCATGGTGGATAAGACCTGGATCATTTAGCTACCAGTTGGAAGACAGAACTGAGGGTATATACACCAAGACTAGAGGTTCTTCCAGAAGATCTTGATTGTATTTACTGAGATTTACAGATTAATGCTATAGTTGTGAGCGTGGTCTATCTAATAAGAATGATATTGCCAAATTGTTTTGTTAATTATGTTCTCACCTGCTGTTTATAAGAATTTTGATGAATTACATCCTCAATAACACTTATCTTAAGTATTCTTAATTTTTACTGATCTACTGAGTAAAGTGTCATATCTCACTCTGGTCTTGCTCTGCACGGTCTTGATAACAACTGAAGGGTGTTTAAATGGTCACTTAAATTTCTTCTTGTTTGGAATATCCATTTGTGACTCTTGCCTTTTATTCTTTACTTAGCTTATTATATATTTGCATGAACTCCCTCTAATTACAGACACTAATCCTTTGTATACCCATGTATGGTAAAAAGTAAGGGAAGTAGCCTCAAATTTTGGATAATAATTCCTCCTCCCCCTCTATTTCCCTCTTTTCTCCTCTCCCCTCTCCTCTTTCCTCCTTCTGCTTCCCCTCTTTCTCACTCTCCTCTTCCTTCTCGCTGGCTGAGAAAAAAAATCAAGATGCAGTACTTCTATTCTGTATGCCACCCATGGGATTTTGAATGGATCCCACTTATCCTGGTGAATGAATAATTTACCACCATTCTCTGGCAAAAAAAAAAAAAAGCATCAGCTAAAAACATGAGAAAGCCATTGGTTTAAGCTTAGGAACTGTGAGAATATTGATACTAGTTGGATAGATGCTGATGTGGGGGACATGAGACTGGAGATAAAGGCTCAGCTCTGGAAGCTTTATAGGAAGGAGAAATAAGTTGGATTTAGGAAAACCAGGTCATATGATCCAGTCTACCTTATTAGTGCTTTCCATTGGAGGCTTGGGATGAAATCACAGCTAATAGAAATGTACTCTGCTTTGCCAGGGGGGGGGTTATGTAAATCCCTTCCTTGGGCACCTTATAGAGTTAACTTTGAGGGGTACAGGGATAATACTGCCAATTCTTGAAACTCTAGAAATACCCATTTCATAGCACCTCTCATTTCAACTTGTACCAGCAGACTGGAGTGGAGCCCCCACAGGCCTGGCTGTGGACTCTGTCACTTAGCATAGAGGCTTCAGGATGAATGCCCCCTTTACTCTATGCTGTTCTGCCATATAGGCTACAGAGTACTTGTAGGTCACAAACCCAGAACAGATGGCTGGGGTGCCTATTTAACATATCAAAGCAGACCTGACCACCAGGTTCTCCCAGCATTCCTGTCCTTACCAGTTACAGGGCATGACTGGCATATACACTCCTATCCTAAACATCTTGAGCCATGAACTGAGCTATCCTCCCCTGGCCCACCCTGATCTGCTCTATATAATCCAGCTATCTTGGTTATGAGGACTTCTAACTTTTTTGTCTTTCCTCTACTCTCTTGGAGAATCTCTTGGTCCAGCCCACCCCTCTTGGTCACTGGCTTTTCTCCCCTTTTCCCTTCCCTCTCTCCTCATAGCCTGGCTCAGTGTCATGTTCATGATGGACTTTCTCAGATGTCCCTGCCTCTGTCTATGCTCCCCCCTTATCTACAATAAACCTTTTCCTCCACCATACCTAGGCACCAAAATCCCTACCCTATTGATTGATACTGTTTTATGGAGTTTTTAGTTTATTGGTACTTTCCTTAGAAATTTGCTCCAAAGACTACTTTTATTGCATATACAACTGAGATAATTTGAAATAGTTTTAGGAAAGCCTGCCACAGACTCCATGTGTGGAAGAATAACTTCACATCATTCTTCTGATTTGGGAATAATTAAAACTATTGTTATTTAAACTAAGGCTCTTTTGACTCCATGCTGGAGAAGCAGTATACAGATTTTAATAGTCAAGTAAAAAGCCCACGTGCATTTTATTTCCATTTATTTCTAAAGTACACGATAAGAGTCAGTATCTGGTAGAAAAGCAGAGCAAAATATGTTCATTTTCAGTTAAGGGGAGTGCTAGATGAAGTTATTGATAAGGATTGGTGCAAATTCTTTCCCACCATCTGTTTTTATCATCTTATGCTGTTACCTAAAATGTTGCCCACTCAAACATGAAGGTTCCTGTTTCAAATGGGCAAAAATAACTCTGCTGTTTGGTGGTCAGGGAGAACTTATCTGTCTAAACAGAGTAATAGGAAATGCAATGCAGATAATCTATATGGCTGATAAAAGTCTGTCAAGATTCTGTTTTCCAAAAGCGTTGCTTCTACAGTCTTTGTTTTCTATGTTATTTATTTATTCTCTTTAAATTCTGATCAAAGTTACCCTCCCACCTCTCCTCTCAGTCCAGATCCTTAAAAATTCCTCCTCCCATAACCACTGTCCTCCTCAGAGAAGATGGTACCACCCTACCCTAGGACATCCAATCATAGCAGGAGTAAGCACATCTTTTCCCACTGTGGCCCAGCCAGGCAATCCAGTTAGATTGGAATCTGATGGTAGGCAAGAGTCAGGGACAGCTTCTGCTCCAATTGTTAGGAGTCCCACATGAAAACCAAGCTACACATCTGCTCCAAATGTGTAAAGGGCCCACATGCTTAATGAACAAATAGCTTGGGGGCTCGCCTGTTTATCTGTGTCTTAGGTCCCAGGGTCAAAATATCTAGGCATTCTCTTTACACTTCTCACAAAGAGAAAGGAACCACGAACAGACTTTAAGTAAGTCATGCCATTTTAGCTCCAAGGAGCTTGCTTTTATTTTTAATTAAGGCTGTTGCATTTTACATGGCAAATCTCATGTCTGATTATGTCTTTCCTCTGCCTAGGGGCTGTGAGTTAGCTTCACCATCTCTGCCATCAGTGATAATAGTCACCATCTGTATCCATTATCCGCAGCTACTTATCGGATCACCTACAAATGTTGTGGCTTAAAGCAACAATATGTATTAACTATATCTTATTGTTTCTATGAGACATTACTTTGGAAGTAACTTAGAAAGGCAGTCCTGGTCTTGTGAAACTTTTGAAAGTGGAATTACAGTGTAGTTTGCAGTTATAGTTCTTGAAGACTTGACTGAAGCTGGCAGACCCATTTCCACAGAGACTATGCAATAGCTGTCAATTGGTGTTGGCTGTCAGCCGGAGTCCTAACTAAGCCTTATTGTCTCCTTGACAGAGTTCCTGATAGCTTGTCCTCTGAGCAAGGAGGAGGCTCCAACACCTTTCCTGGGAAGTCACACACCATCATTTTCTTTTATATCTTCTTGTTTATGTGAATCAGGCCTGTTGGATGTAGAGAAGTCTACCCCAGGGTGTGAAAACCAGGAGGTGTGGCTTTCTAATGTGGCCATCTTGGAGGCTGTGTGTCACACCATCAGTATCCACTTTCAAGCAAATGAATGACTATAGCAATGAGAAATATACATTCAGGCAAAGTGCTCTCTAGATAAACTTTCTTTCTTTCTTTCTCTCTCTCTTTCTCTCTCTTTCCTTTCTTCCTTCCTTCTTTCTTTCCTTTTTAATGAAATGCTTTTATTTTAGTTCTACTCAATATTAAAGTATGTCCCATATTATTCTTCTATTTAATGCATCTGGCTCTTTAATATTGACTTCCCTTGCCCAGATATTGAAAGTACATTTTATGCATGGAGAATATATTTAAATTCATTTTCTTTATTGTTCAGCTGCCTTAGGCACTATCTCAATGTATACATTTCTTATTGGATGCATTAGTTTCATCGTTATTTTCAGGCTTTAATTTACATATCTATGTCTCCATCTTTTTTTCTTTTTAATTATTTTATTTATTTACATTTCAAATGTTGTCCCCCTTCCTATTCCCTCTTTCCAGAACTCTATTCCCCCCCCACACACACACTCTATTTCCCTCCCCTTTGTCTCTAAGAGGGTGCTCCCCAACCCACCCACTTATTTCCATTTCACTCCTATTACATCCTCCTTCTATGGGGGCATTAACCCTCCACAGAGCCAAGCATATCCTCTCCTGCTGAGGCCAGATAAGGCAGTCCTCTGTTACATAAGTAGCAGGAGCCATGGACTCACCTATGTATATTCTTTGGTTGGTGGTGTAGTCCCTGAAAACTCTGAGGGGCCCTGTTAGTTGATATTGTTGTTCTTCCTATGGGGATGTAATCCCCCTCAACTCTTCAGCCCTCCCCTAATTCTTCCATTGGGGTCCCCAATGGCTCAGTCCCATGGTTGGCTGTATCTGCATCTGTCTTAGTGAGGTGCTGGCAGAGCCATGCCACGCTCCTGTCTGTGAGTACATCTTGGCACCAGCAATAGACTAGACAGACTTTCTTAGAAGGGAATATAGTCTTTTTTTTTTTCATTCCTGACATGCGATTCTTTAGTTTTTAGTTGAAAGGAAGCAGCAATAATTCCTATCTAAACTTAATGTCAATTAACATGGTAATTACAAGATAGTAGCTAGTCTTACATGATAATTGATGATAATTGCTTGCTGTTTTAATTGGGATATAAACAAGTCTATGCCATAGGAACGCAAACCTCTCCCCAAAGGAAAGAGAGAGAAAAATAAAACAAGGAAATTTGTCAAAGTCACTTGTTAGCTGATAAGACGTTAACAAATCCATCTTACACATCTACAAGTCACAAAAGCATCTGCTGGTGATGCTCAGTACTTCCTGGGAGCTGGCAAAGATTCCAGTGAGAATGAGAACTCTGTGCTGCCTCCGAGCTGTTGCTGGGATACGTGCTGCAGCTCAGCCTCTCCCAGAAGTGATGCTAGTGCTCAGTCCACAGTAAGCTCACCAGTCACTGGCAGGTCTCCCTTCTCCTGCTGCTTGTATTCTCCAGAAAGAAGAGCTCCAAGCAAAATCAGGACTAGCACTGATTTTTTTTTTAAAAAGAGAAATGCTCTGCAAGCCTATGTATTATTATAGCATCCTATATTTTGCTTTACCTTAAATCTCAGAAAATAAAATTTACTGATTTTTATTGTGTTTCACCGAACGCTAACAGTAGATTTCATCCTTGTTCATTTTTTTTTTATATCGCCCATCTTTTCCAAGAAAAAGACATATAAAAAGCACAGATACTATCACAGGTACATGATAGGGACATTTCTCCTCATTGTTTCCCTGAGGACACGGACCTTAGGACATCGGCAATCAATTTTAGTTAGGGAAAAATGAGGACCAGAGGGAAGATACCCCTGGATGTTGATAACAGATCTAATCAAGAAGCAGAACTGATAAACACCGAGATGGTTGCAGAGTGGAGGACTACTTCTAGGATATGGCAAAGGGGATGCTGCATCAGTATCTTTCTTGTTCTTATTTTTACTAAAGTTTGGATACCACTACACACTTATAAAGGAAAGGGACCTATGTAATTAATATGTAGTGACTAGAGGTACCAGCATTATGATTTATAATTTTATATAACATTTACATTATAAATTACACACTTACAAAGTTGGCAAAAAGTCTCCCAAATTCTATCCTCTAGCAGAAGTGCAATTCAGCACTGATGACTCTCTGTCCTTCATAGGTGATTAGAGATTACTACAATTTAACATCACTTTGTCTGGAGGTCAGTCCCAGTCATGTTTGGTTTCCTAGACCATGAACAGTTGACATGATTGGCCACTTGTGTTTGGGTTATAAGCATGAACCTTATTCAGTCAGATAGTTTGAATTTAGGGAAGGCACTCTACTCTATTAAAATTTCTCTCCTCTGTTCTTCTTTCAGCTTTTCCTTTGGTGACATTGATTATTCAGTTCCATGGATATCAGTTTTGTTGACGAAAGACCCCTTTGAATTGTTAATTCAATTGTATATTAAATTTCAAGTGTTTAGGACCAGGGTAGTGAGTCACATGTGTTCTATCAGTTTAGACTCTTGAACAAATAAAGCTCAAAGGAGATTATTTACTGCGGTTCTAAGACATTAAATGCCAGACAAGTCCAGATGGGAATCCACGAAGGAACCCCAGTGATAAAACAAGAACTGGAAGTGCTGCATTTCACTTGTGTACCTTTTTAACCTTCTTTTGATTGTACTAGTTGTTAGTACTGTGTGCCTTTCATATAAAATATCATTTCTGTCTGTCATTTGGGGTAAGAGAAAGACGGGGACTCGGGAAGCATGGATTCATGGTTTTTAGTAACATCCTTGGTGATAGTATTCAGGAGGCAGAGGGCATAGGTGGAAAGCAGAAGAAAATAGAAAATCCTGTCCAGGATTTTGTGAGTGATTTAGAAGGGGTTTGAGGTATATCACTTCTACCTCCATTTTTTTTTGGCAAGACTTCAGCCCCTCACCAATGCTTGCCTGTCAATACAAATATCTTTGCAGTTCAATTGCTTTCTGAAAACATTAAATTGGGCATGTTTTAAAAATTCAACTTTAGGAAATGTATACACAATGGATTTTAAGTTGTCAAAATATCTCTCTGTTGTTCTTACATCTTACCACAGCATTTCTTTTTTTTTTTTACTTTTTTTTATTAGATATATTCTTCATTTATATTTCAAATGTTTTTCCCTTCACCCCCCCAAAGTCTCATAACCCATCTCCCCTCCTCCTCTTCCCCAATCAACCCTCTTCTGCTTCCCGGTCCTAGAATTCTCCCACACTGTGGCATCTAGCCTTTCCAAGACCAAGGGCCTTTCCTCCTTTTGATGTCCAACAAGGCCATCCTTTACTGCCTATGTGTCTGGAGATGTGGGTAACTCCATGTCCACTCTCTGGTTGATGGTTTTGTCCTTGGGAGCTCTGAGAGTACTGGGTGGCTCATATTGTTGTTCCTTCTATGGTACTGCAAACCCATTCAGCTCCTTGGATCCTTTCTCTTGCTCTCTCCTTGGGAACCCTGTACTCAGGTCAATGGCTGGCTGAGAGTGGCCCCCTCTGTATTTGTCATGCACTAGCAGAGCCTCCCCAGTAACAGCTATATCCAGTGCTGGTCAGCAAGTCCTTGTGGGCATCAATAATAGTGTCTGGTTTTATAACTGTATATGGGATTGATCACTAGATGGGGTAGTCTCTGGATGTTCCTTTCCTCATACTCTGCTCCACACTTTGTCTTTGTATCTCCTTCTGTGGGAATTTTGTTTCCCCTTCTAAGAAAGACCATACATTGTTCTTTCTTCTTCTTGACCATAATTTGATATGTGAATTGTGTCTTGGGTATTCCAAGCTTCTGGGCTAATATCCACTTATCAGTGAGCACATACTATTTGTGTTCTTTTGTGATTGAGTTACCTCACTCAGGATGATATTGTCTAATTCCAAGGTCTTCAATGGGGGAGCTAGAGAAAGGACCCAAGGAGCTGAAGGGGTTTGCAGTGCCATAGGAGGAATAACAATATGAATCACCAAGTACTCCCAGAGCTCCCAGGGTCAAAATCATCAACCAAAGAGTACACATGGAGTTACCCATGGCCCCAGACACATTCGCAGCAGAGGATGATCTTGTTGGACACCAAATGGGGGAGAGGCCCTTGGTCCTGGAAAGACTTAATACCTTAATGTAGAGGACTACCAGGACAGGGAAGCAGGGGTGGGTTGACTGGGGAAGGGGAGATGGCTTATGGGATTTTCAGAGGAGGGGGGAGTCAGGAAAATGGACAACATTTGAAGTATAAATAAAGAATATACATAATAAAAATAAAAAGAATTTCATGAATTCACTGTTTTTAATAGCTGAGTAGTATTCCATTCTATAAATATACCACATTTTCTGTATCTATTCCTCTGTTGAGGGACATCTGGGTACTTTCCAGCTTCTGGTTATTATAAATAGGGCTGCTATGAACGTAGTGGAGCATGTGTCCTTATTACATGCTGGGGAATGCTCTGGGTATATGCCCAGGAGTAGTATACAGAATCCTCTGGTAGTATTATGCCCAGTTTTCTGAGGAACTACCAAAATGATTTCCAGAGTGGTTGTACCACCTTGCAATCCCACAGCAGTGGAGGAGTGTTCCTCTTTCTCCACATCCTCGCTAGCACCTTCTGTCTCCTGAGTTTTTGATCTATTCTGACTGGTATGAGTTGAAATCTCAGGATTGTTTTGATTTGCATTTCTCTGATGACTAAGTATGTTGAATATTTCTTTAGGTACTTCTCAGCCATTCGATATTCCTTAGGTAAAAATTCTTTGTTTAGCACTGTACCCCATTTTTAATAGGGTTTTTGGTTCTCTGGAGTCTAACTTCTTGAGTTCTTTGTATATCTTGTATATTAGCCCTCTGTTGGATGTAGGGTTGGTAAAGATCTTTTCCCAATGTGTTGATTGCCATTTTGTCCTATTGACAGTGTCCTTTGCCTTACAGAAACTTTGTAGTTTTATGAGATCCCATTTGTCAATTCTTGATCTTAGAGTATAAGTTATTGGTGTTCTGTTCAGAAAATTTTCTCCTGTGCCCATGTGCTCAAGAGTCTTCCCTGCTAGGAGCCATGGTCATATAGATCTCAAAACCCGCTCCTTTCAGCCATTTCTAGCCTAGCCTTCGTTTAGCCTGTGTTTAGAAGAAAAGGTACTAGCTTAAAGATCAGCCAAGTAGCTAGATGGTCAGTACATGCAGAGCTCACCTGAGTGGGCTAGAGCAAAGGAAGATCACCTGTGGTTAGGTTACAATAGCAACTCCTTTCCACTTTACCTCCTCAGGATCAATTTATTCTGCCAAGTTCCTACAGCAATCACCAACTTTTCCCTGAGATTCTAAGAGACAGTTCTGAGAAACTGTTCCTGAGAAATGATACTAGCCCCTGAGATTGTTCCCCAAATACAATGACTCTCCCCCTTTACCCCCTCCCTACGCCTTGCTTGCTTTCCTTTAAATTGCCTTTGTAAAAAATAAAATTTGATGGCTTGGTCAGAATACTGTCTTGCTGTCTGTCTTTCATGTCTCTTGTCTCTCACCTTCTCCTAGATGGTCCGGGAACCCTGTTGACTGTCCTGTGGGTCGGGATACTTCCCCAGTTTTTTCTATTAGTTTCAGTATGTCTGGTTTTATGTCCAAGATCCACTTGGACTTGAGCTTAGTACATTGCCGCCAGTTGAACCAGCACCATTTATTGAAAAAGGTATCTTTTTTTCCACTGGATGAGTACAGCTCTTTTGTCAAACATCAAGTGACCATAAGTATGTGGGTTCATTTCCATTGATTTACCTGTCTGTCGCTGTACCAATACCATGCAGTTTTTAACACAATTGCTCTGTAGTATTGCTTGAGGTCAGGGACATTGGCTCCCCCAGAAGTTCTTTTACTGTTGAGAATAGTTTTAGCTATCCTGGGCTTTTTTGTTATTCCAGATGAACTGTACCAATACCATGCAGTTTTTACCACTATTGCTCTGTAGTACAGCTTGAGGTCCAGGATACTGATTCTGCCAGAAGGTCTTTTACTGTTGAGAATAGTTTTAGCTATCCTGGATTTTTTGTTATTCCAGATAAATTTGAGAATTGCTTTTTCTAACTCTGGGAAGAATTGAGTTGGGATTTTGATGGGGATTGCATTGAATCTATATATTGCTTTGGGCAAGATTGCCATTTTTACTATATTAATCATGCCAATACATGAGCAGAGTATGGTAGATCTTTCCATCTTCTGAGGTCTTCTTCTATTTCTTTCCTCAGAGGTTTGAATTTCTTGTCATACAGATCTTTCACTTGTTTGGTTAGAGTCACACCAAGAGACTTTATATTGTTTATGTCTATTGTGAGGGTATCATTTCCCTAATTTCTTTCTCAGTCTGTTTACCTTTTGAGTATAGGAAGGCTACTGATTTGTTTGAGTTAATTTTATATCCAGCCACTTTGCTGTAGTTGTTTATTAGCTGTAGGAGTTCTCTGGTGGAGTTTTTTGGGTCGCTTAAGTATACTATCATATCATCTGCAAAGAGTGATTAATTTGACTTCTTCCTTTCCAATCTGTATCCCTTTGACCTCCTTTTGTTGTCTAATTGCTCTAGCTAGAACTTCAAGTACTATATTGAATAAATATGGAGAAAGAAGGCAGCCTTGTCTAGTCCCTGATTTTAGTAGGATTACTTCAAGTTTCTTTTCATTTAGTTTGATGTTGGCTTCTGGTTGGCTGTATATTGCTTTTACTATGTTTAGGTACGGGCCTTAAATTCCTGTTCTTTCCAAAATTTTTAACATGAAAAGATGCTGAATTTTGTCAAATGCATTTTCAGTATCTAATGAAATGACCATGTGTTTTTTTTTCTTTGAGTTTGTTTATGTAGTGGATTACATTGACAGATTTCTGTATATTGAACCATCCCTGTATCCCTGGGATGAAGCCTACTTGATGATGTTGAATGATCATTTTGATGTGTTCTTGGATTTGGTTCATAAGATTTTTATTGAATATTTTTGCATCAGTATTCATAAGGGAAACTGGTCTGAAGTTTTCTTTCTTTGTTGGATCTTTGTGTGGTTTTGGTGTCAGCAGAATTGTAGCTTCATAGAACGAGTTGGGTAGTGTTCCTTCTGTTTCTATTTTGTGGAATAGTTTGAAGAGTATTGGTGTTAGGTCTTCTTTGAAGGTCTGATAGAGTTCTGCACTAAAACCATCTGGTCCTGTTTTTTTTTGTTTTTTGTTTTTTGTTTTTTGTTTTTTTTTTGGTTGGGAGACTGTCAATTACCACTTCTATTTCTTTAGGGGTTATGGGACTGTTTAGATGGTCTATTTGATCCTGATTTAATTTTGGTATTTGGTATCTCTCTAAGAATTGTCCATTTCCTCCAGATTTTCCAGTTGTGTGGAGTATAGGCTTTTGTAATAGGATCTGATGATTTTTTGAATTTCCTCAGTTTCTGTTATTATATCTCCTTTTTCATTTCTGATTTTGTTAATTTGGATACTGCTGCAACTCTATCCAACCAGCGGAGGGACGACAACCGCAAGTCCTTCTCAGAGCAGTTTATTCAGGATTCTTGACAAGCTTCTTCTACCCCCGCGCTTCCACAACCCGAGCTTATAAGTTTTTGCCTGCTCCTATCAACATGTGCCACCTGGCGAACCAGGATAGGCTAACTATGGCACAACCCGATAAGCCAGCAGTGCATCTCCAAATAAGGACTTGTTGACTAGATCTTGCTACATTCTGGCTCACAGCCAGGTGCCATCTTGGAATGGTGGCTGTGGCTCTTCACAGTTCCCCCTTTTTTATTTAAATAAAGGCATCCAATCAACCCCGTATCACACCAGGTAAGCTGAGCATAGGTAGCCATCTCTGTCTTAGGATCGACCCTTCAAGCCCCTTCCTTACCCATCATTGGATTACCTTGTTGTCCTCAAGGCTCCATGTCTTAGGTTGGTCAGGGGAAGGGAAGTTGCCCGTCCTCAAGAAGGCCACTCTAATAGCACTCAGGGATGATAATAAAGCCTTGCACCATGAGAGTGGTAATCCCTTCATAACATAGAAGGTCTCTCATGGGGGCGGAGCCTCTGTCTTATGCTATATGAGTGGCATCCCCTCCAGCACTATGTCAGGGCACTGGATTGCCAGTGGTATTCCCTAAAAGGTAGTGGGCCTCTGGTAAAAGGACTCACAATAATCCCGTCATCGAGTGATCACTGCAACCTCAAGGATCCTGGGTGCTAGCTGCAGAGCAAGGGGTATTGGGCCTGGGGCTTATTCTTTTAAGATCATCAACCAAGCCTGAGGAGATTGCCCTGCCTCCAGTGTTGCAACAGCTTGCACAATCATGGCATCTTTGGGCTATGTGCATCTTACAGATGCACTAAAGGGCAACAATACTGACAAGAATGAGCAAAATTCCCAAAGCTCCACTTCCCACCCACTCCTTTATGTGATTCATAACATTGGCAATCAAGGTTCCCAGTCCAGCAGCGAAGGACACATCTACTCGGGTGGAATTCACATGGATGATGGCAATCCTCAATTCTTGTAGCAGATGATCAAATTCTCCGGACCAGTTCCCCACAAGATGACTTGACAAGCTCTTTGACAAATTAGCAGCATGGGTAAAATTCTGATAGGGCAAGGTAATACATAACCCCATGTATCACCATTCACACCCTAACTGAGCAACCTGCCTAAGGGTTTCAACTTGTTCCTGCACCAAATCAATTCTTTGATTAAGGATCATTATGCCACCTTTTAAGTGGGCATTAACATTGGCCTGCACATAGCCACATTAGAGCTCAATGCAACAGCAGCAGTAGTGGCCCCAATGGCAGCAAGGGTAATGGATGCTACAATGGCTGCCGTAATCCCAAAATCCCTCTTATATCTAACCAGGGAAAGGGAAGAAGGACCCTCCACTGGCCAAGGAATATAACATGGCATTCTGGTCACCACTGCCAAGGGATGCTCAGTGGCATTCCAGCAAAGAGCATACACACAAACGTGAGGACCACAATTAAGTGGGGTCCCATTCTGGGGAATTACAGAACCATTAAACACCACAAATACAAATGATGGCCACACACACACAGGAGTAGGGGCAAACGATACATTCTTCCCTGAAGCTTGTAATTTCACTGATGACTCAAATAGCTCATTACTATTCCATTCAAAAGATGCATTTCCTATACTACCCCCTTGCAACATAGCTAACGGGGAAATATCTGTGCAGCTTCTATTTACTCCACATAACAACCAAATATCAAAGGGATTAGCAGAAAATGGCTTGAGTGGGATTTTGGTATGTCTAATTATAACCTGGAAAGGTTGCATTATATAGGGTCCCTATATTGGGAATAACACCTTCATGTCCTTCCCTATCCTTCCATTTTAATTCTCTGGCACTCTTTTTTGGGGCTTTAGCATATCCCAGCCCCTGTAAAAGCTGAGATGACTCTTGTACAGGCCAGCCTTTCGGCCAGTCCTTGATTGCAATGATACTTCTATCAGCTCCTGTATCTAACAGTTCCAAGATGTTTTTCCTCTCTATCTCTAGCTCAAGCAATGGCCTTTTATCCAAATCAAGAGACAGGAAAGCTGAATCAACTCCAGTGGAGCTGAATCCTTTGGCTCTTCTTTGGGCACCTTTAGCTAGAAAAAGCTCATGAAAGCTGGGTAGTAGTATTAATTGAGCGACCCGATCTCTGGGGGAAATGGCAACCAACTCTCTTGGGGCAGATACCATAATCTTTACTATGCCTGTATAGTCAGGGTCAATAATTCCAGGGTGGACGATCAATTCTTTCAAGGCCAATGATAATCTTCCTATAAGTAAACTAACCATCAAGGGCTCAAAGGCCCTTGAAAATCAGTATCTATTAATTGAACCCCCATTTGAGGGGTTAATATGAGTCTGGTGGTGGAACAGAGGTCCAACCCTGTGGAGCCCGCAGTGGCTCTCCTTGGTTGTTGGGGGGTCTGAGGGATGGCCATCTCTCTGTGTCTTGATTCTCCATTGCCCATATATTTGTGGGCCTTGAGGTCGGGGGCCCCATCTCCCGTTTTTTGACGGAATCCTTCTGGTGTTCCTTGAAAGAGGTTGACCATTGATATCCTTCACTGATCGGCATTCATTGCCCCAATGGTTTCCTTTCCTGCAACGAGGCCATAGCCCTGGTTGCCGAGGCCTGTCCCTGCCTTCACTTTCGGAATTCCCGCCTCCAAGGGGGCATTGCCTTTTAAGGTGGCCTGTCTGCCTACAGTGGAAACATGCCCCGTTGTTCCTCTTCTTGCCTTGAGCGGCTTGCAAAACCGCAGTGGCAAGACCTACATTTGTCCATGGGCCCCCTAACTCTCTGCAGACTTTCATCCAAGCTCTAATCCTTTGCTTTTATATGGTGTAATGGCCGCACAGCATTCCTTAGTACATAGCTCAAACACAAGCTGTTTAATCAGAGGCATTGCTGCATCTGGATCCCCGAATATCCTTCCTGCGGCCTCAACCATTCTGGACACAAAATCTGTAAAAGGCTCCATTGGCCCTTGTATTATTTTAGTTAGGTTGCCACTAACTTCTCCCCAATTAGGCAGTAACTTCCGAGCCCTAATGGCTATGTTGTTAATTTGTTCATACACTTGTGGTGGGTATCCCGTTTGGTTATCCGCGAAACGGCCACTGCCAAGCAGCATCTCCTCATCCCAGGCTTGGTTCCCCCTGCACGATTTGCTGCAGCTTGCTCATTGGCAAACTCGATAAAAAAGGCCTTCCAGGCCAAAAACTGACCAGGAGACAAACAGGCTTTGACTAAACTCATCCAGTCAGACGGAGTCATGCAGTATCTGTGATGCGTCTCAATCTGGGCAATAGTGAAAGCAGCGGAGACACCATATGTACGCACAGACTTTGCCAGAGTTTTTATGATTTTAAAATCAAAAGGCTCATGGTATCGTTGGCCTGGGGCATTCTGAAACACAGGAAAACACATGTAGCCATGCATTTCTCACCACACCTCAGGACAAAATGTCGTCCCAGAGGCGGAAGGTCCCGCATTCCATTATAGGGCGGTGGCGGCAATGCGGGCAGTCCCGAAGGGGAGGACTCTACTCTGAGGGAGGACTTCTCCATTTCCTTCACTAGCCTTTCTAGTTCCTCATCTGACTCTTCTGAGCTTGTATCGTCAGAATCTCCCATTTCTGACTTCAGCGAGCGCTCTTCCTTCAGTTGTTCTAGGGCTTCTTGACCCTTTTCAACTGCTTTATAGCATCCCTTATCTTCAAGACACCCCCCTGACTAATTTCCAAATAGGGTGAACCCCTCCTTTTAGAATGCCCTGCTCCCAGACAAAATCTAGATCGCGACCCAATTTGTCCCAGCACTCCATTGTAAGGTTACCGGACACTGTGAACCAAGGAGCAATTCGGTCCATCTCTATAAGGAAATGTTCCAAGGTACTCCTTTTCAATTCTAATTTCTTTCCCTTTAACAGCTCCTTTAGAGCCACAAAAATTGGATTTGAAGCAGAGTTACCCATACTTTTGCTTTTCCTTTCTAGCCTCTTTATGGAGAACTTTATAGCCTCTTACCTGAGGACTTTATTGCTCCTTCCCAGAGACTTGAATTGGTCCCCCTTACCTGGGACTTACCAGACAGCTGCCCTGATTGCAGAGTTCTGAACTGCATTATCCCGTGAAGGGAAAGTGGTTGAGAATAGGTTCCCCATACGGGTCACCACTTGTCGCAACCCTATCTGACCAGCAGAGGGACAACAAACGCAAGTCCTTCTCAGAGCAGTTTATTCAGGATTCTTGACAAGCTTCTTCTACCCCCACGCTTCCACAACCCGAGCTTATAAGTTTTTGCCTGCTCCTATCAACATGTGCCACCTGGCGAACCAGGATAGGCTAACTATGGCACAACCCGATAAGCCAGCAGTGCATCTCCAAATAAGGACTTGTTGACAAGATCTTGCTACATTCTGGCTCATGGCCAGGCGCCATCTTGGAATGGCGGCTGTGGCTCTCCACAGGATATTGTCTCTGTGCCCTTTGGTTAGTCTGGCTAGAAGTTTATTTATCTTGTTGATTGTTTTAAAGGACCAGCTCCTGGTTTTGTTGATTCTTTGTATAGTTCTTTTTGTTTCTACTTGGTTGATTTCAGCCCTAAGTTTGATGATTTCCTGCCTTCTATTCCTATTGGGTGTATTAGCTTGTGTTCATTCTTGTGCTTTCAGGTGTGCTGTTAAGCTGCTAGTGTATGCTCTCTCCAGTTTCTTTTTGGAGGCACTCAAAGCTATGAGTTTCCCTCTTAGCATTGCTTTCATTGTGTCCCATAAATTTGGATATGTTGTGCCTTAATTTTCATTAAATTCTAAAATGTCTTTGATTTCTTTATTTCTTCCTTGGCAAAGGTATCATTGAGTAGAGCATTGTTAAGCTTCCATATATATGTGGGATTTCTGTTGTTTTTGTTGTTATTGAAGACCACCATTACGCCATAGTGATCTGATAGGAGTCATGGGATTAGTTCAGTCTTCTTATAGCTGTTGAAATCTATTTTGTTACCAATCAAATGGTCAGTTTTGAAGAAGGTACCATGAGGGGCTAAGAAGAAGGTATATTCTTTTTATTTAGGATGAAATGTTCTATAAATATCTGTTAAATCCATTTGGTTTAGCATTTCCCCACAGAATTTCTAATGAGTTGTATTACATAATTCACCTATACACAACTGAAAGTGGGAAATATTTATAAGTATATTTTGTACTTGAATATAGGTTTTTAGAGTCGTGTAATAAAGTTATTGTTCATATTACTTCAGTACATAGACCCAGTCTGGTTGGAGGTGGATGAAAACAAAGCTAAATCTCAAGTGTATTAACAGAACCACCCAGAGAGGGGACTAAGGTTCATTTGGTTTTTCCTTCATCTCTTTGCTTTAGAAGATATCCTAGTACATTAGGCCTAGAATGCCTTTATTCCTAGCAGGTTTAGTTTGAAGGGCCTTGGCCTCTTCTCAATTTTAGACTAACCCATCAAAAGAAATCATTATTATCTGAACTTTGTTAATATATACAAATAATAGTCCAGCTGCATTCTGTTCAGGAAGCCTAGCTTGGGTGTGCAATTCAGCTATGTTATTCTGTTTAAATTCTCTTGTCTGGTTCTATTATTATTTCTATATATCTGATACCATCTGCCCATATGTTGTCTGACTAGATCCAAGGAACTATATTCTAATCCACCAAACTAAAAGTATGAGTTATTATAGGATCATTGCTATTTTGTGTACCATCTATATAGGATAGGGAAAAGTTTTTTGACTGTGAGCCCCAGTTTTCTGTCCATTGCACAGAGGTAATAATTAAACTTTTACAGTATTTGTCAGAATATGTGCTATAATAATGGCTAAGTAGTAATTCATGCAATAAATGACATGTCATAAACTCAATAATTAAAACGTTTTAGGAACTTCTGTATTGTGGAGGTAATAGAAACCAATCATTGTTTACTTTTTCTTTTGTTGATTTGTGTAAATATATTTATTGTGTTAAGTTTAGCAGTGCTGCTCAGATTGAGCAATCCTAACTAGTAAATCTATTTCTTACATCACTGGGGATTGAGTTATACAAGATCAAGGTATTGACAGGTGACATATCTGTTACTAATAGATAATATCATTTTAGGTGTTGTTGGTTGGATAAAAAGACAGAATAACAAACAGGGAATTAATTTAAGACCCTCTCATAATGAATGATCAGAAAACAAGAGGACCAAAGGCCCTAAAATATTCATGAGGTAGAGGCCCTTTAACTTAAGTTTTTCCTAAAGGACTCAACCTCTTAATATTACCACAGTGTGCTTAGACTTCAGCACTAATTTTAGAGGGGGTTGAAACCATAGGATACCAGTGCCTGTGTGTTATATAACACTATTCCTGGGGCGATGTAGAAAGACATTTACAGCAAAACAAAGTAAGAACACCATCAAATTCCAACTCAATGACCTGGAGGATTTTAATGAAGTTACTTATAGGCATATGGATGAGGCATTATTTATAGAAGAATGTACAATTCCAGGACAGTTGCATCACCAAAAGCTCACCCTAGCTTGGGTGATAGCTCACAAAAGATGTAAGCCTGTAGTTCACTGCATGACTTTCAGGAAGCTTAACAGATTGCAGAGTATCTCTTTCAGGTACCTCAGCTTGTCTGAGAGTATCTCCCATCAGTCTCTAAATCTTATATATGCTTGGTGATGGAGAGGCCTCCTAAATCTGTTCGGTTTCAGGGATATCCTGAAGCCCCTGAACTGTTTACTTCGTGAGCCTAGTGAATTTCCTTGTTCGAAGGAATGTTTTGCCTCCATCTTAGAATATCTTGTGGTTTCACCTTCCTCTTTAACATTCCTGTGCTTTATTGAGCTTCTCTCCAAAATGGAAGGTTTTTAACTTTGTCGGAAATTGCTGCCAAAACACTGTTATCTCTACATATTGAAAAGTACAAATTTAATGGTCAAGTGAGGAATGTTGAGAAAAAGATACATTTATGCTGAGAAAAATTTCAATTATGTACACCTCAGTTCAATGAAAATAAATGTGTTCATATCCACTGTCTTCATATATCCATCTATTTTGCTTTTACCATCTCATTTCTGTTTTTCCAATTTCTAGATATTTCTGTCATGATCAAGTCTGAATTTACCAAGGAACAAATTTGTCTTCTAGTCTGTGAGCAATAAATACTTGAAAAGCAGGTCTCAAGACATAACACAATCATAGTTAGTGTCATTTCAACTATACCTGGAGAATATTTCACATTTCCATAACTAAAGTTACAGCTCAAACATGCTCAGTCATTGCTTCCTACCCTAACATACATGAAGAATAAAATCATCTGCTATCATTGTCTAGTGATTTTTATGAGTATTGGTATCTCTATAAGGAGAGGTATACAAATACATCTTTATGCAGAGACCCAAGAGTGAAGAGTACTTGGTGGTAATTTGAGCCAAAATGTCCTGAATGACTCAAGGTTACTTCCTCTTGACAAGCTGAGAATTTTATGTGTGTTGTGGTGTATGTGTGTGATACATACCATTCCCCATCTTTGTACATGTGGAGACCAGGAGAGGCTATTTAGTGTGTTCCTCTATTGTTTTTACCTTATTGATTCAGGACAGTGTTCTTATTGAACTAGAAGTTTGCTATTTCAGACAAGATTGCTGTCTAGTGAGCTCTCAGGAGCCGCCTGTCTCTGCCCATTGTTGCTGAGGTCTCAGGCATGTGTGGTCTTGTACAGATTTCTGTGCAGGCATTAGGGATTGAAATTCAGGTCCAAATGCTGAAGACAAATGAAGGCCAGGATGGAGTCTAAGTGGTGAAAATAAATGGAATGAAAAGCCATATATTGATAATTGACATGGGAAGGCTATTACACAAGCTATCTTTGTCTCCTCCCTGGGATTCTGCAGGCATCTGACACTGAGCATTTTCTATTTTACTTACCCACTTTCATTTTATTTCTTACATATACAAAACTTTACTTTTTAAGGCAATAACTAAGTAAAAGGGCTAATATCATGAATTCATTAAAACTGAAGTTTATATCAAATAATCTTTTTCTATTAGGTTGTACTAGGCAGTGTTGTGACAGATTTTGAGTAAGATGTAGATTCTTTCTTCTAGCCATTTACAGTGTTCATGTGGAGGGCAAGCATTGGTATATAACAGCTGCTGGGCTCCAATACATTAAATAGTCACCATGGAAAGTCTGGAAGATAACTGGAAAAATTAAATATGTTTTCCCTGCCATGGGGTTAAGATGAACACTCATGATAATCCTCTAGAGGGTAGACTTAGATACTTGAATTGAAATTTCAAAGACACAGGAAGTAGGACCTGAAGAACTGGTGATTGAAATGAGAGTAAGAGAATGTGTAATAACTAGATAAAGAAGAGGTGTCAAAATAGTTGAGATAGTGATGAAGTTACAGGTAAAGTCCTTGTGTTCAAAAACAGCTCCATCCAAACACTAGAAAAAAGAAACTGAGTATTTGGGATGGAATGGACTTAGAGACATAGATAAGGGATGATTGCTGTTCATCTTTCTAAGAATTTTGATTTTTATCTTAATAGAAATGAGAAGAATTTAGAATGGAGGACATAGTATTTGAGACAAAATTACATTTGGGGTTCATTATATTCACTGCAGTTGTAATAAAAAACTTGATTGGGTAGCTGAGAGTAAGGAAGTTAGAACATTGAGCTACTTTACAGGTGATTTTTATAAGTTATTATTTTTAGGTTTCAAGATTACATAGCAAGCACAAGAAAATCTGGAAAACAGTACAAACTGATAAACTTCAATTAAGAACAAACTAATATAGAAAAATCAATAGTTTTCAGACATAAAATGTCTAGTTAGCTTGCTGAATGTAAGAGAAAATGCCATTTACTACTGGAATGTAGATGATACATGGCAGGAATCACAGACATAATTTGAGATGTTGGTATAAATTAAGCTAAATGCTGTTTCATAGTAATAGGACCTAGAAAGACCTGTGTAGTCTTGAGTCTTGAGTAGGAAGATCCAATCTCTCTCCCTCCCCTCTGTCTCTCTCTTTTGGTCTCTCTGTTCTGTCTGTTTCTCTCTCTCTCTCTCTCTCTCTCTCTCTCTCTCTCTCTCTCTCACACACACACACACACACACACACACAAACACACACAGAGACCTCCTTTGAAACAACTATGCATTTAATTTCATCAGATAGCATGCTATTTCCTATTGGTTTCAGATTTGCTGATTCTGATAGTTTGGTTATAGTTCCATGATAAGATACTTGCACGGCCTAGGGTCCTGATTCAGTCCCCAATATCTCAAACCAAAATGAAATGAATGGGTCACATGCAGAAAAATAAACAAGAAGAATTAGAAAAAAGAACATTAAGGATCAATTTTCTTTGTCAGAGAGTAAACATGTCAATTGAAAGCTCCCCGCTGTTATGATGCCATCATGTAAATTAACATACAATTCTAAAGAATGAAATAAAACCTGTAGAAATAGATTTGAATGCATTCAGAGATTTGGGGTCCAATATAGGTTAAACCCCAAACGGTAAGCAGTCTTTTCTGTTCTGTTTCATGGCAAAATTCCTAGTATCTAGATCCATGTCTGATGCACAGTAGCACTGAAGTAATTGTTGAATAAACCAGCAAGTGAAGAATAGGATTCTTTATTTAATCTTTATGGAATAGCTGTATAAATATGAATTTAAGCTGATTCATATATTTTATAACAATATTGTTTAAAATAGATTAAAGGTTTAACATGAAACATCAAAGTTGAATAGAAAACTATTATATTTTTATGAATCTAGAAGGCCCCTCTCACTATGACCCAAGTCTACAGTGCAGGAAACAGTTACACAGGCTCTATTCAATCTCATGCCTAATGGCCATTGGCTTATTCCTTTATTCTCTCCTTTTCTCCTCCTTTATTTCACTCTTCTTCTATCCCTCTTTCTCTTCCTTACCTAACTCCTTCCTTTTCTTGTTTTAAACATGGATCAAGATCTTAGAAACACTAGGGACATAATAAAAATGTAGACTTTTTAATGTGTATGTGTGTGGAGGATTCGTGTATATGTGTGTATATGTTAGTACATATGTTTGTAAGTATGTGCAAGTATGTGTGTGGGGCCAAACAATGATGTTGAGTTTCTCAATTACTTTTTGCCTTATATATTCAAACATATTTGTTTTGTTTGCTTGCTTGATTCTTCGTTTGTTTTTTTTTTGCTGAACTCAAAGCTTATGATTTCAGCCAGTGGAGGCTCGCCAGGTTGCCATGGGGAGCCTCTATCTCCATGTCTGAACACTAGGATTAGAGGCAGCAACCTGTGGGTTCTGGAGGTCAGAACTTTAGTCCGCATGCTTGTGTGCCAAGTTCTTTTATGGATGATGCATCTCCCAGGCCTTCAGTTTTTATACATTTTAAAAAATATCTTTCCTCAGATTTTGAGTTGGTACACCTACATTATAATTAATCTTGGGTGAACTTCCATTATTTTCCCAAGAATCTCATTACTGCCTAGTATCATTTCATTAGAGTTAGCATTTCACAAGGGCAAAGATTTCATATATCATTGATTGACACCTCAGTACCTAAAACTGAGTTCACCTTATAGTTGGAACTTAGTAATTATCATTTTACTAATTAATGATTGGGGGAAAATAAAGGGAGGTTAGAAGAAACATAATAAATCTAGGCAAGTGTTTCTTGAAGAGATCTTGGGACCTGTTTGTGAGGGAAGCAAGATTTTACTGTGGTATTCAAGGGTCCAGGAATGAGAGAAGAGGCACAGATGGTAGACATTATGAACATGCAGGGATTAGTCTATTAGTACTTGTATCCAAACTCTGATGCAAATTGGCTGTTTGGGCCTGGGTTGGGAGACATAACCTCTTTGCTGCCTCTATACTGATCTAGGGTCCTAGCTTTTTTGGGGAGCAAACTGTCTTTGCTGAGCCACCATTTCTGCTGTACTTTTTATGGTCAGTTGATGTGCTTTTCTACCTACACCGGAGATACCAAATAATGACTCGGAGGCTTATTATTTATTAATTGTGGCATTAAGCTTTAAGCTAGGCTTGTTCCCTGACTAGCTCATTAGCTTGTAATTCAATTAACCTGTTTATACTATTCTATGTCTGCTACATGGCTGGATACCTCTCCTCAGTTTCATATGTCTAACTTCCTCCAAGTCCAGACGGTAAACCTCTCCATCCTGGATTCCTTTCCAGGATCCTATCTCTACCAGAAATCCCACCTTCTAATTTTTGCCTTTTGCTAATAAGCCATTCACTTTGTATTGATAGGTGATTTTTTTTTACAGAGTGCACAAAAGATTATCCTTACAAGTTGATGCTTTATGATTATGCCTTTTATGCCAATGGTATAAGGAAGACCAGAATCATGGGTGGTGGTTTCTGTTTGTAATCTTAGTACTCAAGTGGCTGAGATAAGATTTCAGTGTTATAGTTAAGCCTGGGCAACATCATGAGTTACAGGTCAGTCTAAGCTATATAGAGAGAGGCTATGTCAATCCACATGGGACTTAATTGAACCAAAACCAAGTCAAACCAAAACAAACCAAACCAAACAAACCAAACCAAACCAAACCAATCATAACATGGCACAAATATCATACTATTACATAGCAAAAACCTTAGAGTAATTTGTCATGTAAAATTTGCAATTAATATAAGAATTTAGGACAAAGGCCAAAAGATAAAGCTAACCAGAGAACAGTTTGAGGAGGAAGATCTAACCTGAAATCATATTGATACTGGAAAGAAAGTATGGAAAGATGAAAGATGGATGCTTTGCAGAGTCACGAGTGGTATCAACTCTTTTTACTTCAACTTTGCTGGTTCTGGTAACATGCATGGCCAAGAGAGATTTCTGGTATTCTGAGGCCAAACCAAAAGAAACATGGCAACTTTACAGCCAGGCCTTTTGGAAACATCCACTCTGTTGAAAACGAAGCATGGTATCAGAAATCTGACCATGGAGATCATGCTGTGAGAAAGCCTAGAAACCAGGATGAAGAAAGACAGATGTTCTGACTTCTCTGGGATATTCCACTCATCTTACTCATGGCTCCAGACATGTGAGTAAAGAGTAAAGATCAGGCCTTCCAAAAACAATGCAGAAAACAATCAAAAAGCCCTGCTGAAGGATACAATGAGGACCTAGACTCAAGACCCATCAGAATCTCTTTAGCTACTTGCAGATTTGAGTCCCTCCAGCCCAAGCTCCATTGAGACAAAGAAAAGATGAGCAGGGGGTGGTGGTGCATGCCTTTAATCCCAGCACTTGGGAGGCAGAGGCAGTGGCAGGTGGATTTCTGAGTTTGAGGCCAGCCTGGTCTACAGAGTGAGTTCTAGGACAGCCAGGGCTACGCAGAGAAACCCTGTCTTGAAAAACCAAAAGAAAAGAGGAACTATCTCTATGAAGTCTACCAGAAATCCCAATGTACAGAGTTGTGAACACATAGGGATGGTGGTGGCTTTATGAACTTTGAGATAGTTCATTATGTGGAATTGAGAGTCTTGGTTCATTTTCTTGAAGACATTTGTTGAGCACCTACTGCTGTTCGGTGTTTTGACAATGCTCTATCATTGAAATTTCCACATATTCTGAGGGATTCTTATGTTCTTCTGACACATAAAACAAAATCAGTGTTCAGTGAGTTGAGGGAACTTGCCTGCAACTACACTGCTGATTAGAGATTGGACTTAAGTTTGGGTCCCACTAGAAGAAATTAAAGAGCTTGGCAAGTTGCTTGCTTAAGAAAAGGTTTGACAATAAAGACACATGCTCCATTATGTTTATAGCAGCCTTGTTTATAATAGCCAGAAATTGGAAGGAGCCCAGATATCCCTCAAAGGAGGAATGGATACAGAAAATGTGGTATATTTATACAATGGAATACTCCTCAGCAATTAAAAATAATGAACTCATGCAATTTGTAGGTAAATGGTTAGACCTGGAAAATATCATCCTGAGTGAGTTAACCCAATCACAAAAGAATACACATGAAATGCAATCACTGATAAGCGGATATTAATGAGCCCTGAAGCCCTAAATACTCAAGGCACAATTAGCAAGTCAACTGATTCCCAAGAAGAAGAAAGGAGAGGACCCTGGGCCTGTAAAGATTGGATCCAGTTTTGTAGAGAAACTGTGGGGGGAGGGGGAATGATTGGGGAATAGTTGGGAGGGTGAGGAATTATGGGACGTACGGTGGGGGGGAACTGGGAAAGGGGAAAGCCTTTGGAATGTAAACATAGAATATAGAAAGTAAAAATTTTTTAAAAAAAGAAAAGGTTTGAGTTTGCAGTTGAGCTGGAAAGGAATGTGCCTGAGATACCAGCTATTGCAGAATTCCCCTGTGACTCTGCGAGAAGCCCATGAATTCCGAGTGGGCTGCTGACACCAAAAAGGAGTCAGCAGCAGATTGCACACAGATGCCACTACAGAGGATTCTTTGGTGACATTTGTTTTTTTGGCCAAGTAAGGCACAGGAAATAAAGTAGAAACTTGACTTTCATAGAGAATGTTTATAGTGATTATCTCTGCAGAAAAACATCTACCCAGTTCTAAATCCACTCTTCCAAGTCCAATTCTTGTTCTATGCATAGAGAATCCATGGTGAGAGGGTGCCTAGTGAGTTTATCATTTGGAGTGTGATAAACAGCTGGTGTTTCTCATCCATGATACCATTTCAGACGCCCAAGTTGTCAAATTTCCTCATAGTTGATGCAATTGATGCCTACTTCTCAATTTGTTAAAACTGAAGATAAAGATGCACATTATGCCTTGGAGAATAAAGCAGTAAGAAGATCCAGCATTAACCAGGGCCATTTCCCTCCTTCCCCCAAGGGATCCTCCTGGATTTCTCAAACTTAGTACTTACACTTATTCATGCCAGGTTCTCACTGGACCATATGTAGGAGACCATGGAAAGCCGAAACATGGCCTTAGACATTTTATTCACTTTGCTCCAGTATTCTATTTGTATCATCACATAGAGGCTCAAAAGGATTTGTTCAATGTCGCTGACCATTGTGTTGTCTTTTATGACCGTGGCTCTTGGGTTGGTGGACACAATTTAAATTTTTGTAAGGATTATTACAATTTCCTTCTTCATTTTGGGCAAGCTTCAGTACTTGGTAGTTTTGGTTTGTGTGGACTTCTTTATACCATTCTCTTATCATCCTGTGATTGCTAGTAAGGTCAGAGGTGACATTATTATCTCATGCCTGATATTGGGTCATTATATCTTCTTCCTGCTTTGTCAACCTTCATAGAAGTTTTGTTCATCTTATTGATCCTTTTATAGGGGTGTCTTTTTTACATTTTGTTGATTTTCTAATTTTTCCCTGCTCTAATTTTCATTTATATATATTTAATTATATTTATTATGTTCATATATATATATATATATATATATATATATATATACTAGTTGGTTTACAAGTTGTTATGAGAAAGATGCTGATAACTCTAATTACAACCTCATATTTTTCAAACCCATGTTCTTTCATATTTATTAGGCTTTGTCTTCTATAGTTTCACACTTTCTGTGGTGCACACATATTTAAGTTTGTTATGTCTTTTTTCATCCCATAAATGCTCCTTTTTATTTCTGGTAATTTTCTTTCACCCTGTCTATTTCACATCATTTTAATATAGACATCTTATCAGTTTTAAATAGTGTGCTTGTTTCCATTATATCATTTTCAGCTTAGATGTTTCATTGTATTTGTAGTGATTTCTTGTAAACAAAATGTAGCTGGGTCATTTTCCTCCCTTCTCTCTCTTTGTGTTTCTGTCATATTCAGAAGGTAGCAATTAGCAGTATTCATTGTCCTCTAACTCATATCTTTTTTTCTGCCTCTTCTTTGGGCTGGAGATGTGTGTGCTAAAGATGACCTATTTAGGGCTCAGCATTAATAATCAATTACTCATTCTTAGCACTTTGACCAGTTATGAGTCTATGTTGACTACTACTTGCTCTAAAAAGAAGCTTCTTTGACCAAGATATACCATAAATATTTAGAAGGTAGTTTGACAAAGATACCATTTTACCAAATAAAAATAGTATCTCTATCCTAGGGCCTACAACCCGCACCCCATTCATGGGTTTTGACTAGGTTTACAGTACCAGGTATGAAATTCCTCCTGTGAATCAGATCATGGTTCCAATCAGTAAGTAGTTGGTTGCCCCTTAACAGTCATACCATATCGCAGTGCTGGGGGAAGACTTATGTATAATGTTTTCGGATCTCTAATTAGTGTGTGTACTGGGTCTTGCACTGCATATGCATAATTTTTCCAAATATACTAGTATACACACTTAACTCACTTTATGTGTCCTTCTCCAATTGCAATTTAGATTTTTCCTCCACATATGCTGTATAGTATTCTAAATTTGGCTTAATTAAATGAAATTTAGACAAGTAGAGAACAGAAAGGAAGCTCACTGTAATTCCTCACTGCTTTATCTTTCTAGGGGCTATTTTTTTTTGATCTACCAAAGCCCTTCTTTTATTATCACCTTTCTGCTTAGAGACCTTTCTTTAGTTATTTTCAAATTTTTCAGTTCCAAGTTTAGTTCCCCCTTCTAAACTGGCTTGTCCGCTGAGACTTCCAACTTGTGTCTGAAGCTTTAATTTCAATTATTTTCCAAATGTGCTTACTTAGTAACAAAGCACTGGGGTATGGTTGTTTTAAGCTTCTGTTTAAGATTCTTAACCACCTTAGTAACGGCTTCTATTGATAAAAAGGTTTTTACCTTGTTGGAGTCCCTCTTCTCATTTTTCATGTGGCAAATCGGTTTGAAATGAAAACAGAGACATTTTAGATATTATTGGGTGATCTTACAACGATGTTACCTATTCCTTAGTTTCAGCAGGCACGTCTGTAAACGAATTTTATGGGCGATACATGGAGCCATCCAATTAAAGGCAGGTGGCATCAAACTACTGCTCCACCTGATCTCTACTGACATCAGTGAGGGAAGGGAAGCTCTTATTTTAAAGCTGTATTTATTTATTTATTTATTTATTTATTTATTTTGGTTGAGGGAAAGGGACATGTGGGAGGGTGCCCTAGGACTCTATGAAGATTAGAGCCTTTTGGAATCGTTCTTTCCTCGTTTATGCATCTCGTGGGTTACATTAAGGTTCTAAGACTTGGCAGAATGAACCAGCCTTGTTACTCAGTCATCTTTCTAGCCCTGATGGAGAAAGCTCTTCGCTACTGCAGGGTGGACGATGGAACGCTGGGCCCAGCTTTACTTCTGTTCCTATTTGTCCTCCCCTTTACTCTGTGAGTAGAGAGCTTACTCATGAACAATGTTTTTCTCAGGGTCTTCCTTGATACCGCTGTAGGGTGTAAGGGGGGGGCTTTCTTGTTATTACCTGGTGGCAGTAGAAGCCCAGCTTCCTCAAATGGTCCCCTCTGAAAATCAGAGGTGAGTAGAGAAGAAAAGAGCAGAGCTTCTTTGTTGCTGAACTGTGGGGAAAGCTGGCTCCCCACTAAGCCATTTCTGACTGCAGTTTAACGAAGGGTTTAGGGATGCCTTATTGTAAGTATGAATTTTGTCCCTCACTTAATATTTGTTGGTGGGGTTACTATATTGGATCATTTGATTACAAAAAGGCTTATCTTAAAGCCGTTTTGTAATCAAATGAGCCTTTTTGACTACATTCAATCTGAAATATAATATGTAAGAAAGAAAAATAAAAGTTACTATACCTACCAAACAAACATAAAACAGGAAACATATCATGGTGCTGTTCTTATATCCCATTGTCATGGCTTGTCTGCTTTTCTCTCCATCTTTCAGAACATCACCATCTCCTCCCCTTCCTCTTTCCTACCTCCTCCCTCCCCTCTCCCACTCCCTGACATAGCCAGCAATTTTGATTGCATTCAGAAGGGACTAGAATGAATTCCATATAATCCATCTTCCTGGAAGAAGAGTTTGTGCTCTTTATTGGGCATTTGAAATGGCTCCATATTAAAACTTCAATCTGAAATCTTAGACTTTTGCATTGAGTGAGCTGAACAAAGTGAGACTATGGTTTGTGATTCGCACTTTCATTCCTTCATCCCTGTCACGTGGAGAATGTAGGTGTGTGTGTGAATTCAAGGTAGGAGATCAACATTTGCCTTGTCCTGAAACAAGAGATGCGCTTACAGTTCTCTCCTCATCTCGCTTGATCCTCTCTGGGTTGGAGGAAGCAGAGGCTCTGTTTTGTCAGTGACCATACATTAGCAGTGGGGAAACAATCCTAGTTACTTTTGGTCTTGGTATTGTTGGTCTTTTCGCCATGAACCTGAAATGTGAGCCTCTAAGGAATATATGAGGTCTATTGAGTTTGTGGCACTCAGCTTCAGCTGCCTAAATCAGAAGGGACAGACTCCACTATTTAACAAAAAAGCTTCTTTATTGGCAATAGGGTTTCCATAGTTAGCAAATAAAAAATACACAGAAACTAGACAAGGTAGAGTTTCATCTAAATAGCATTTTTAAAGCATAACCCAAGTCCGTATAACATTTTGAAAGCACTTAAATTTTCTTTGTCTTAAATAAAAGGCAAATTACTCTTTTCTTTTCCTTTGTTCATCTCTCCTTTTTATCACATGGGAAGGAAACTGGGATGTCTAAGGCTATTATAGGTCAGTTACAGATACCTCCTAGTAAACCCTGGGAGAGGCCAGGCCTAATTGTTTCCAGTACTCTTTCGAATGTGGGGTAATTAGAGCTTTTTTGTTCTCTACTCTGAGTCTTAGTTTTAGGAAAAAAGAAAACTCATATTTGGCATGCCATTACAGAAAGCAGGATTAGACACCCTGTAATCAAATGCTAAACTAAATGCAATCTTCTTTCGAAATATATAATTCAGGTAATGAATGAGTGTTGTGGACGCTGAGGAGCAAAAACATGGGTTTGGCTCCTGGTGCTGATTTCTGTGTCAGTGTTTACTCATTAGAAGATGAGATGATTGAACTAGGAGACATCTGGGTGATCCATGATATTAACTGCATTGTTTCCTGCTGCTTTTTGGTTCTGGCTGAGGACCTACAGCTGTGGGCAATAATGAAAAATAGCGAACATTTATAATTACGGATAAGAATCCGCTGTTGGGGTATTTCACATATTTATTTACTCACACATTCTCTACAATACTCCCTGGGGCAGAGACTATTATCGCCATGTCTGTTTTATTTATCAACAAAGAAACTAAGAGACAGAGAGGTAATGAAAATTGGTCCTGATAACCGTGGATGACAGGTGCCTTCACACAGTAAGCTTCCTCATGTTGAGTGCTCCTGCCTGGCAGAAAAAGGAGAACCTTTGAAGGACAGCTTTGAACGCAATTCTGGGAAATAAAAAGCTTGTCAACTGCTTCCTGTCTCAAAGGGAGGAGGGAGGTGCAATGCCCCACAAGCCAGTCATAAGGAACTATGAGAAGAAGTTGGATGTATGCATGGAAACCGTGGGACATCTTCTGTGATGTGAGGCAAGATTGGTCAGAACCCTACCGAATCTTCTAACCAGAAAGAGAACATTGGTAAGTTTGCCTTAACAGGGCATTTAAAAATAAAAGGGAGGCTTGAAAAAGAAGATCTTCCATTATTTCTGAATGCTGGATCTTTGCAGGGGAACAGGTGGAATTGGGAAGAGGGGAAAAAAAAGAGGCAGTCCATATGTTGATCCCTGGTTACACCCCTGAGTCCTCTGCTGCAGAGGACCCATGAAAGGATGCTGATACTAAGGGTTGATTCAGTGGGATTAGGTTTCCTTCCACTTGGAAATGCAGCTGTTCTTATGGTGATGCTAATGTAACATCAATAATTAACAAAAAGAACTTCATTACTCTACCTTACCGAATACACACACCCATTGGTGAGCTAGTGGATGGGTAGACTCATCTAGTATATCTAGGCCTCCATTCCTTCATTCTTAGATTGTTTATGTTTGGCAATTCCCACATTTCCTACATGATTGGAACTTAATAAGAATGAAACCAATTGAGTGTTGAGCCCAGACCTCTGCCTTCCAGAGGCTTATCACTTGGCTGTGAGCATTCCTCTCTTAAGATTTGAACCTAGGTTCCTAAGTCCATGTGGATTTTCCCTGTCCTGGATTTTTGAGAACTATGGAATTGGTGTGTACAGGGGATGCAACCACTGCTGTGTCTTCTTGCTAGTCTGGGATGCATTGAAACCATTGCCTTCCAGCCCAATTTAGGTCTCTAATACTGCTGTACTCTACTTCTCTCTGCCCCTTTCTCCTTTTTCCACCTCTCCTAAACCACTCTCACATACTTGCATGTCTTAATTCTCTAGGCGCTAAACTCTTTTTCTCTACTATCCTTTTAAAAATTGTTTTACTACCCGTAATCCACCAAGTCTCCTCCTTGCCTCTTAGTGCATGAAGCTGAGAGGGGGGCGATGCTGCTGCTGATTGTGATGAGATAGTGATAATGATGATAGTGATGATGATGATGATGATGATGATGATGATGATGATGATGATAATGATGGCCATGATCTTCCTGTCACTATGAGATACACAGATACACAGTTAACACATCTGACATTCTGTAACTTGATCCCAGCAGACCACATTGTTTATTTCAAAACAGTGACAGAGATGACAGGATTTGTTTTCTTGAGAGTTGTGTTCTTTTGAACATGGGTAACCATGAGAAAGGCAGTTACAAACTTGGATTCACTCTTTGAAGCATTATATTTTTTTATAAATAAATTTTACATATCAATATTGTGCAGGCATGTGAGTATATGTCAGTGTGTATGTCTAGGATGCTTGTGTGTGGCTGCTGTTTATATGTCCCAGCACATGTGTGGAGGCTAGAGGACAGCTTTGTGAAGCTGGTTACTTTTTTCCATATCAGTTCCTTCTTAATACAGAGGTGACCATGTCAAGTGCAAAGCAAGAACAAGGAATGGATGTGTGCAAAAAATCCTGGGTAGGTATCAAGCGTTGATTACACATTCTTAAGCCTGCCTTTTTGTTGTTCTTTTACCAGGTTTTCTATATTTATCTTAGGACAGCATTAGGGGTTTTGATCATGTGGCCTATAAGTTATAGGTCCAATTTCAGAGCTCGAGTTTGTGTTTTCAAAACACACACACACACACACACACACACACACACACACACTCATCATTACATATGATATAATAGGCTCTAATAGCAAGGACATAGTTCTCTGGAATAGTATGTCATTTGCAAAGTATACATGGAGGAGAGAACATTTGCTAAAGCCTTGGAAGAGAGCACATAATATATTAATTATCTTAGACAAAGACACTTGCTTTGAGAAATTTGGGAAACCCACTTGCTGCAGAGTATTTATAAAACATCCCTCTGTTATTTCATGCTATACCATGGGAAAGAATCAAAATGCCATTTATAGGTTTAACTAAGTCACACTGGATGAAGTGGTATACTGCGTACCAAGTGCTACCTTGAACCAAATGAAATCCCTACAGTTTCTTAATGACATGTTAAAGGTTAGGATACTTAAAGAAGAGGCACTTATGTGGTTTGTAGAAGTGAAGTATCCATTAACAATTGCTATAGCAAACAGTTAGTGAGCATGTAATATGTTCCAGACACTTTACATCTTTATTACCTCAATACTCATCGCCAGAATTATAGCAGGGAGGGCCCATTATTGTTGGAGTGTGAGGGGATAATGAGTAATAGAAAGCAACAAGGGAGACATAAGTCAGCTCAGCTAAGATATCAGTGCAAACAGAGGTGGTGAGCAGGGTGTCGGTGTGTGGATGTGCTGTGGCTCTTAGTGTTCTTACACGCAACTTTGATTAAGGAAAAACACACTCAGTAGATATTCAGGTCTACAGAGCTGACATGTACACATCACGGCATTTTATTCACTCAGGGAAGATAGGAAGCAAAAATGCATGATGAAAACTTTTATATTGTCATCATTACCACCCAAGTAGTTCACTGTATTTCCAGTTGGTGGGAAGGGTGGGACGAGGGAATGGGGGAATTTAGGCACCGTTTTCGTTCCTGAACATCCAAGGCAAAGGGAAAGGCAAGGAGAGGTAAGGGAAGTCACTCAAAGTCACATAACTGTTGTGAGGCAGATGCAGTAAAGCTGGCTCTGGAGTTAATGCCCAAACCAGGCTGCAGTGTTCACAATCCAGTCTGCCTTGCTGTGGTGTCTCCTCTATTGTGTATTACCTGGCTTAAAAGAGCTAAGACAATGGGATGAAATTATGTTGACTGCCAAGTCTTCCAAAGGATCCAGGAACAACTCCCTGTGTCCAGAGAACTAGAAACAGCTGAACCAAACTGCTTAACTGTGTTTCTCTTTGGCTGGATTTAAGCACAGCTGCTGGCTATCATTAATGAGTCACTTCAGACACCACTGCCTGTGTCTTTACTGACGCTCCTTATTCCAACTTGGAGCATTTTCAAACTTTATGAGGCCTTCACAGGTCCCCAGAGTCCAACCTGGGGACCATGTGGAACTAACAGAAAGCCAAGTTCTGGTTCAAGTTTAGTGTAGCAGCATTGTCCTTGGCTCAACCCTGTGACTGTAATGCCAGTGTAGGAAGTAGTAGCCAATAATACACTGCAGGTAGGAACAATAGCCCTAGGGTCCTAGACTAGGAACAATAGCTCTATGTTCCTGTGGCTAGAAACAATAGTGTGATGGTCCTATGGGAACCATCTTTCTCTGCTCTGGGATATTTTAATATGTTAAGTAAGATGTTTCTCTTCCTCAGCCTTTGTTACGTGGAGAAACATTCTCTTTCCCATCAGGAGCCCTTGCTTGTCTATGACGAAAGGGAAGGAAGGGATGGTTCTAAGTTGCCCTGTTAAATAAGGTCAAAGTCTACTACTGACCGGATAGCCCTGTGAGCTCCGTGGCATATGGAGAACTCCTTTCATTGGCAGAGCTTCCTCTTCTCTGACCTTGTCTGGGGAGCTCAACCTGCATATTGTCATGCAGCCTTGGTTAAGATTATAGGTTCGACTTCCTTACTCCCAGTCAGAACCAGTTCAGCTAAAACTGAGACTCCTGAAATGCTTCCCTATGCTAATGAAGCATTTTGGTATTTTCAGCCTTCCACCAATGACCCTTGTCTATCCTGGATGTTTCTACCACTGCCCCATATTCCTAAAGCTATATAAGCCTTGAATCACCCCAAGTGACGTTGATCTGCCTCCCTACAGTTGGTCCTAGTGTAGCCATTCACTGTGAAGCCTGTACTCGTGGGGCTTCAGCCTGACCCCCCCCCAACTCTGCAATCTGTCATTTCTGTTCCCTTTGCTCTTCTGTATTGATATTGGAGGCCAAAGATCCTCAGGGGCAGGGAGGGTCACAGTTCTTTTTCTAATTTTTTAAATTTTTAACAATTCAGTATAATGGCTCCTGCCTTCATTTTTTTATTCGATATTTTCTTTATTTACATTTCAAATGATTTCCCCTTTCCTGGATCCCTCCTCCCAAAAGTCCCATAAGCCCTCTTCCCTCCCCCTGTTCCCCAATCCACCCCTTCCTGCTTCCCTGTCCTGGTATTCCCCTACACTGCTGCACTGAGCATTTCCAGGACCAGGGGCCTCTGCTACCTTTTTCTTGGGCATCATTTGATATATGAATTGTGTCTTGGGCATTCCAAGCTTCTAGGCTAATATCCGCTTATCAGTGAGTGCATACCATGAGTGTTCTTTTGAGACTGGGTCATCTCACTTAGGATGATATTCTCCAGTTCCATCCATTTGTCTAAGAATTTCATGAATTCATTGTTTCTAATGGCTGAATAGTACTCTAGTGTGTGTGTGTGTGTGTGTGTGTGTGTGTGTGTGTATACACACACCTTCTTTCCACCTTCTGGCTCTTATAAATAGGGCTGCTATGAACATAGTGGAACATGTGTCCTTATTACATGCTGGGGAATCTTCTGGGTATATGCCCAGGAGTGGTATAGCAGGGTCCTCCGGAAGTAGCATTCCCAGTTTTCTGAGGAACCACCAGACTAATTTCCAGAGTGGTAGTACCATCTAGCAACCTACTGAGTAACTGATGTGTCTCTGGATGAAAGTCTGAATGATTCCTCAGACATTATGGAAGGGATTATTGGGAAAGGACAGATAATACAAGGGTTCACTAGGGAATACCATCTCTCTTCTCCTCTGCATAGGCCAATAAGAGGAATGATATCAGAGAAAACCCTGCTTGCTGATGGCATCCAGGTAGAGGGATGACTTTTCTCAGGTGTGTTTGGAGGAGTATTTCAATGAAGATCAGGCTCCATGGTGTGGGATGTTGTAAATATTTTAACAAACTCATTTAGTAGGTACAGGTGGAAGATGTAGGGACTGGAACTATTTCTTTGATCTCGCAGAAGCTCTAGAAAAGCTCAACAAGCCTCCAAACCCAGAAGGTTTGAGTGCTGTAGATACAAGACAGTATCTGTTCTCCAACAGCCCAGTGTGGACAGGAGATCACAGAGAAAACATTCTAGTATCTTACAGAACATGGGGGTAATCATTTCAATCTTCACCTCTAAGTGTCTTAGAAAACTTTCAGGATCCATTTGGTGTGTGTTTGTGTGTGTGTGTGTGTGTGTGTGTGTGTGTGTTGTGTTGTGTTTAAAATGAGAATTTTTAGATCTGAACTTAGAAACAGTAGAGGAGAACAGTGGCAGGTGAGGACCCCACGGGCAGAAAAACAAATCAGGACCAGACGAATGAAGTTCTATGGAGTGAGAGTGCACTGGCCCAGAAATGAGACAATCAATGGTAAAGACACAACCTCTACCAAAGAAGGGGACAAGTGCAAACTGTCGAGAAGAGAGTATTGATCTAGAGTGGATAAGGAACTTAAAAACACCAACAGCAAAATTTCCAATTTATAGACAGAGCAAGTGTACCTCTCACTCCTCAAAAAGGAAGCTTCTTTTTAAAAATTAGACATATTCTTTATTTACATTTAAAATGATTTCCCCTTTCCTGGTCCCCTGACCCCCACCCCAAAAGTCCCATAAGCCATCTCTCCTCCCCCTTTCCCAACCAACACCCTCCCACTTTCCTGTCTTGGCATTCCCCTACACTGCTGCATCAAGCCATTCCAGGAACAGGGGCCTTTCTTCCCTTTGTGTCCAACAAGGCCATCCCCTGCTGCCTATGCATCTGGAGCCATGGGTAACACCATGTGTACTATCTGGTTGATGGTTTAGTCCCTGGGAGCTCTAGGGGTACTGGATGGCTCATATTGATTTTCCTCCCATGGTGCTGCAAACCCCTTCAGCTCCTTGGTCCTTTCTTTAGCTCCTCCATTGGGGACCCTGTACTCAGTTTAATGACTGACTGAGAGTGTCCCCCTCTGTATTTGTCATGCACTAGCAGAGTCTCCCAGGTGACAGCTATATCTGGCTTTGGTCAAGTACTTGTGGGCATCAATAATAATGTCAGGGTTTTGTAACTATATGGGATGGATCCCTAGGTGCGGCAGTCTGTGAATGGTATTTCTCTCAGTCTCTGCTCCACACTTTGTATCTCCTTCTGTGGGTATTTTGTACCCTCTTCTAAGAAGGACCAGAGTATCCATACTTTGTTATCCTTCTTGGACATTGTACTGGCTAGTTTTGTGTGTCAACTTGACAGGTTGGAGTTATCATAGGAAAAGGAGCTTCAGTTGAGGAAGTGCCTCCATGAGATCCAGTTGTGGGGCATTCTCTCAATTAGTGGTCAAGTGGGGGAGGGCCCCTTGTGGGTGGTACCATCTCTGGGCTGGTATTCTTGAGTTCTATAAGAGAGCAGGCTGAGCAAGCCAGGGAAAGCAAGCCAGTAATTAACATCCCTCCATGGCCTCTGTATCAGCTCCTGCTTCCTGACCTGCTTGAGTTCCAGTCCTGGCTTCCTTTAGTGATGAACAGCTGTGTGGAAGTGTAAGCTCAATAAACCCTTTCCTCCCCAACTTGCTTCTTGGTCATGATGTTTGTGCAGGAATAGAAACCCTGACTAAGACAGACATCATTTGATATGTGAATTGTGTCTTGTGTATTCCAGCTTCTGGGCTAATATCCACTTATCAGTGAGGGCACAACATGTGTATTCTTTTGTGATTGGGTTACCTCACTTAGGAAGATATTTTCCAGTTCTACCCATTTGCCTAAGAATTTCACAAATTTATTGTTGTTAATAGCTGAGTAGTATTGAGTAAATATATTACATTTTCTGTATCCATTCCTCCATTGAGGGACATCTAGGTTCTTTTCAGCTTCTGGCTACTACAAATAGGGCTGCTATGAACATAGTGGAGCATGTGACCTTATTACATGCTGGGGAATCTTCTGGGTATATGCCCAGGTGTGGTATAGCGGGGTCCTCTGGAAGTATCATTCCCTGTTTTCTGAGGAACCACCAGACTGATTTCCAGAGTGGTTGTACCAGCTTGCAATCCCACCAGCAGTGGAGGAGTGTTCCTCTTTCTCCACGTCCTCACCAGCAGATCTTAGCCATACTGAAGGTGTGAGGTGAAATCTCAGGGTTGTTTTGATTTGCATTTCCCTGATGACTAACGAGGTTCAACATTTCTTTAGGTGCTTCTCAGCCATTCAATATTTCTCAGGTGACCCCATTTTTAATAGGGTTATTTGGCTCTCTGGGGTCTAGCTTCTTGAGTTCTTTGTAAATATTGGATATTAACTCTCTTTTGGATGTAGGGTTGGTAAAGATCTTTTTCCAATTTGTTGGTTACCATTTTGTCTTTTGACAGTGTTCTTTGACTTACAGAAACTTTGTAATTTTATGAGGTTCTATTTGTCAATTCTTGATCTTAGAGCATAAGCTATTGGTGTTCTGTTCAGGAAATTTTCTCCTATGCCCATGTGCTCAAGGTTCTTCTCCAGTTTCTTTTCTATTCTTTTGAGTGTGTCTGGGTTTATTTGGAAGTCCTTGATCTACTTGGACTTGAGCTTAGTACAAGGATATAAGAATGGATTAATTTGCATTCTTCTGCATGCTAGCCACCAGTTAAACCAGCAGCACCATTTGTTGAAAGGCTATCTTTTTTCTTCTGGATGGTTTTAGCTCCTTTGTCAAAGATCAAGTAACCATAGGTGTGTGGGGTCATTTCTGGGTCTTCAGTTCTATTCCGTTGATCTACCTGCCTGCCACTGTACCAATACCATGCAGCTTTTAGCACTATTCCTCTGTAGTACTGCTTGAGAGACCATTACAGAAAGCCCTGTAGCAGGCCAAATGAAGAGGCCTGTCTTTCTGTAATAGTATTTATTCCCTGGGGACTCCATAAATCTTTTCAGGTTAAAAGTCAGAGAACAATTGACTATAGCAAGCCCAGCACCAGTTGGCATATCCACAACACAAACTCTATACCTAAGGCTCAGGGAACATTATGGAGGCTAGAGGCAGAAAGATTCTAAGCTATTGGGTCAGGGAAATTTGCCATGTGATAGTGTCTTCTGTCTATGACAGGTAAGCTATACCCATGAAATCTCAATAGTATGATTGCCTAAGTAAGAAGTGAACAATTCCAATACCCGTTTGCATTCCAGTGTAGATGGGCAAAATCATGTAGGTTCCCACTGCTAGATGTAAAGCTATAAGGAAATGATGATTGTTAACACACACACACACACACACACACACACAATGTTCTACTTCCAAAGTATCCACAGGAAATGACCACATGTCAAAAAATACATAATGCTCATATTCATTTTTACAGTGTTCTGCTATCTTAAGATATGGGCTAAACCCATCAAGGGATGGGTAAGTGCAACATGAGATATTATTAAACTTTATAATATGTGGTCTACTATTATCTTTGCATAATAATAGTCATGTGTAAATATGAACTGGGGAACATTATATCAAGTGAAATAAGTCAAAGACATTAAGGAAAACTCAACCTGGGTTTGTTCATATGTGGTCTTTAAAAAGTCAACCAGGGTAACCAATCTACCAGCTACACTGGCCTGGAAATCACCTGGGAATCAGATGATCTTCACTCTCCTTCCTGTTCTCAATTTTCAATTCCCCAGTCTCATCCTCAGCCCTGTAGGAGACCACCTGAGGACTCTGCCTTTCTTCTCTGTCTCCATTTCCTGGGGACTCCACAAATCCTTCCAGGAAGCAGTTGTTCTTCCTTACACCATCACTTTTTATCAGCTGCCAACAGGTAAGGCCCTCTCTACCGTGAAATCTGCTGGGCATGCCTGCCAGGGAGCCAGAGAGCCGATTGCCACTGACTATCCTGTCCTTAATTCCAACTCTCTAGTCTTATCCCTAGCCCTGTAGTAGCCTAAATGGAGGGGCATGTTTCTCTGCTTTCATTTCCCTGGCAACTCAACAGATCCTCCAGACAAACCCAACTTTCCTCGTTCCTTTGGTTTCTTTCAGCTACTTCCTTCCAGCCCATCCTCATTCCTTCTGTAAACTCCTAGAAACACATTCTGCCAAGAATTCACAGACACTAACCCTGGCAGAGACCCAGAGACATTCCCTCACAGCCAGCACACTCTTAAGATCCAGATGGGGTAATAGGAGCTAAGAAATGGAGTACCCACTAACAAAGACAAGATGAGATATAAACACTTAAAAATCACAGTCAGTCCAAATCCAGATTCCCAGACATATCCAGTGTGAAACCATAGTCAATAATAGCCAGAAAATATGTTTCCACCAGAACTTAGCAAATTTATTACAGTAAGGCCTGAGAAATACAATGTCATTGTAGCATAGGACAAAGACTTCAAAATAGATATTATTACCATGTTCCTTAAAGATCTAACAAAGATATGAAGAAACCTATTAAATAAAATCTAGGAAAAATAAACAGTGAAAGGAAAGGAAGAAAACAGTTCAAGTTATAAACAGAGAAATAGAACGACTACAGAAAACCCAGACATAAATAAAACTGGAAATAAAAAATTTAGAAAGTCAAAAAAATACTTTAGAATTAAGCCACAAAAACAGAATACAAGAAATGGAAGAAACATAGGGCTAATATCCAATGTATACAAAGAACTCAAGAACTTAGACCTCAAAGAACCAAAGAACCCTATCAAAAAATAGGGTACAGAGCTAAACAAAGAATTTTCACCAGAAGAAATTCAGATGGCCAAGAAATACCTTAAGAGATGTTCAACATCATTAGTCATTAGGGAAATGCAAATCAAAACAACCCTGAGATTCCACCTCACACCAGTCAGAATGGCTAAGATTAAAAACTCAAGAGACAACAAGTGCTGGCGAGGATGTGGAGAAAGAGGAACACTCCTCCACTGTTGGTGGGATTGCAAAATGGTAAAACCGCTCTGGAAATCAGTGTGGCTGTTCCTCAGAAAATTGGGCATGTCACTTCCAGAGGACCCTGGCATACCACTCCTGGGCATATACCCAGAGGACTCCCCTGCATACAATAAAGACACATGCTCCACTATGTTTATAGCAGCCTTGTTTATAATAGCCAGAAATTGGAAGGAGCCCAGATATCCCTCAAAGGAGGAATGGATACAGAAAATGTGGTATATTTATACAATGGAATACTACTCAGCAATTAAAAATAATGAACTCATGCAATTTGTAGGTAAATGGTTAGATCTGGAAAATATCATCCTAAGTGAGCTAACCCAATCACAAAAGAATACACATGAAATGCAATCACTGATAAGTGGATATTAATGATCCCAGAAGCCCTAAATTCTCAAGACACAATTAGCAAGTCAAATGACTCCCAAGAAGAAGAATGGAGAGGACCCTGGGCCTGAAAAGATTGGATCCAGTTTTGTAGACCCAGAACAGAGAAATCATGGGGGGGGGGAAGATTGGAGAATAGTTGGGAGGGAGAGGAATTATGGGACGTATGGTGGTGGGGGGGAAATGGTAAAGGGGAAAGTCTTTGTAATGTAAACAAAGAATATAGAAAATAAAAATTTAAAAAAAAGAAATGGAAGAAAGAATCTCTGCCACTGAAGATAATATAAAAAATAGATAATCAAATAAAATGTTAAATCTTAACAAATTCAGGCAAAAAAATCCAGGAAATCTGGGTCACTGTGAAAAGAACAAATGTATGAATTATAGGAGAAGAGAAAGAGCAGAAATTATGGACAATAAGGTATAGAAAATAATTTTGATAAAATTATAGAAGAAATGTTCCCTAACTAAAAAAAGAGGTTTCTCTGTCCAGGTACAAAAAAGCATGCAGAAACCAAATACAAGGAACCAGAAAAAATTTCCTCAGCACATATAATCAAAGCAGAAAAAGAATAGATCAAAGAATATTAAAAGCTGCAAGGGAAAAAGACCAAGTAACATATGAAGTCCAGCCCATTAGATTAATACCTGACTTCTTACTGAAGATTCTAAAACCAGAAGGGCCTGAGCAGATGTTCTAGAAACTCTTAAGAGACCACAGATGCCATCCCAGACTAAATACCTAGCAACACTTTCAGTTACAATATATGGTGAAATGTAGAAAGAATTCTCTTTCGTACTATATCCAAGCATCACCTATCAATAAAAAGCTAATGGCAGATTAGCTGAGGCAGGAAATAGGAGGTACAAGTTCAAGCAGAGAGAGACAACAACTCTGGGATAGAGTCAGGTGCAGGAATAGATAACTCCCCAAATCTGAGGACCATGATTACATATAAACCTGAGGAGAGGTAACTAAGCTTGGACTAGATTAAATGGATAGTTAAGATATGAAGTAGCCAGGGAACAAGCCTTAGCTTATGGCCTAGGCATTTATAAATAATAAGTCTCTCAGAATCATTATGTTGGGAACTTGGGCATGTGTGGAAAAGCCAGCATTTACAGAGAAAGAAAAACATTCCATGATGACATAAAATTTAAGCAGTATTTATCTACCAATTCATACCTACAGAATGTCCTAGAAAGAAATTCTCTACCTGAAGAGGTAAATCACACAGAAGAAAGCACAAGAACTATCAGGCCAGTAAATTAAAAGAGGGGCAATATATCTATACCAACACAACAAATTTGGGAATCAGCAAATGTTGCTCAGTGAAAACTTTCAATATAAATTGTCTCAGTTCCTTAATAAAAAACATAGACTAGTGATTGGAATTGGAAAACAGGATTAATCCTTCTACTATATCCAAGAAATATCTTAACATCAAGGATGAACATCAATTCAGGCTACAAAGATGGAAAAAGATACTCCAAGAAAATGGATTTGAAGTAAACTAGTACATAAATTTTAATATTTGATAAAATAAACTTCAAACCAAACTAATCAGAAGAGATGGAGAAGGACACAACATTCTTATCAAAGGAAAAACACACCAAGAGAACATTGCATTCCTTAACATCTATGCACAAAACACAAGGGCACCCAAGTTCATAAAAGAAACACTTAAATCACACATTGACTTTCACTCATTTTTAGTGAGTGATTTCAACATCCTATTCTTGTCAATAGATAATCCAAATAAAAACTGAACAGAAAAATGCTGGAGCTGACTGATATCATAAGCCAAATGAACCTAACAGATATTTACAAAACATTTTACTGATTCAAAAAAGAATATACCTTCTTCTCAGCACCATCTCCAAAATTGACCATATACAGATACAAAGCTGTTCTCAACAGATACATCAAAATTGAAATATCCTGCATCCCATGTGACCACCACAAATTAAATCTGGGTATTCAGAGAAACAAGAGAAAGCTTAACAACTCATGGAAACTCAACAACTCACAACTGAATGAAAATATGAGTTAAGACAGAACTTAAAAAAATACTTTCTGGAACTGAATGCCAAACATATAAGAAACAAGGTAGTCTAAGAGGCAACTTCATAGCATTAAGTGCATATATCATATATGTTATATGTATCATGTATAATATATATGAGATATATCATATTAGTAACTTAAAATACCTGAAAACTCTAGAACAAAACAAATCATATCCAAGAGGAAAAGGAACAAGAAATAATCCAACTCTGCTAAAAACAGTAGAATAGAAACAACCAATCAGAGAAAAGAAATACAAAGAATCAATAAAAACTTGCTTTTAAAAAAATTAGTAAAATTGACCATCCCTTAGCCAAATTAACAGAAAAGGCTGAGAGAGAAGATTCAAATTTAAAAAAATTAGAAATCAAAAGGGAGACATAATAACAGACATGGAGAAAATCCAGAAAATCATAAAGACACACTTTATTTAAAAAACCTGTGCTCTACCACATTGGAAAAATCTGAAAATAATGTATAATTTTATTGATATATTCCACCTACCACAGTTAAATAAAGATCATATAAGCAACTTAAATGGACCTATAATCCATAGTGAAATAGAAGCAGTATTTATGTCCCCTGCCTCCCCAAATCAGCTTAGGGACAGATGGTTTTATTGCCGAATTGTTCTAGACTTTCAATAAAAAATTAATGCCAATACTCCACAAATTATTACACAAAATAAAAACAGAAGAAACTTTGTCTAATTATTTTTATGATGCCAAATATTCTCTGATATATAAACTACATGAAGAGCCAACAAAGAAAAAAATTACAGAATAATTTCCCTTATGACCATAGACGCAAAACTATAAATAAAATACTTCTCAATAAAATACTTGCAAACTAAATCCAAAAACATGTCAATCATAAAGACCATCCACCTTGATCAAATAGGTTTCATCTCAGAAATGCAAGGATGGTTCAATGTACATAAGTCAATAAATGTAATCCAACATATAAACAAACTGAAAGACAAAGAAAATATACAATCACCTCATTAGATATCAAAAATTCCTTTGACAAACTCCAACATCCTTTAATGATAAAAGCCCTAGAGAGATTAGGGATAATTCAAGGTACTTGCCTCAATATAATAAAGTCAGTTTACATCAGTCCTATAACCAACACCAAATTAAATGGAAAGAAACTCAAATCAATTTCACTAATATTAGGAACAAGATAAGATTGTCCACATTCTCTATATCCATTCAATATAGCTCTTGAAGTCTTAGCTAGAGCAATAAGAAAACTAGAGATCAATGGGATACAAAAAGGAAGAAAAGAAGTCAAATTATTTGTAGTTGGAGATTATATATAGATAGAAAGTTTCGCCAAAACTTTCGGCAAAGTAGCAGAATATATATTCAACTCACAATAAAAGATGATAGGACAAATGGACTGGAAAAGAAATCAGGGAAACAAGTACCTTTCACAATAGCCTTAAAAAATGTGTTGGGGTAACTCTAATTATGCAAGTGATAGATTAGCATAGAAAAAACTTTCAGACTTTGAAGAATAAAATTGAAGAAGATATAGAAAATGCAAAGGTCATGGATCGGTAGAGTTAATATAATAAAAGAATGGCCATCCTACCAAAAGCAATCAGATTCAATGTAATCATGATCAAGATTATACCACAATTTTTCACAGAACTTGATAGGAAAAGAAATTCAGCTTCATATGGAAACATGGGGAAACCAGAATAGCTAAAACTATCCTAAATAGTTCAAGAACTGTTTGAGCTATCACCATCCCTTATCTAAAATTGTACTACAGAGGTATAGTAATAAAACCAGCATGATTTGGGACCCAAAACAGACATGCTGATCAATGGAATTGAATTATACAATTGAGGTTCAATCATATATAATTGAATATTGGACTGAAGTTCAAATATTTATTGACACCTGAGTTTTGTATATAGAAGCAAGAAATGCACAATGGAACAAAAAGACAGCATCTTCAGCAATTGGTACTGGTCAAACTAGATAGTGACATGTAGAAGAATGCAAATAGACCCATACTTATCACTGTGTCCAAAGCTCAACCCCAAATGTATCAAAGGCCTCAACACACAAAGCCATATTTACTGTGTCTGATAGATTCATTGGTATATGAAAAGACTTTCTGAACAGAAATTGTAGTACAGACACAAAGAACAACAATTGATAACTAGGACCTCATAAAGCTGAAAGCTTCTGCATGGCAAAAGAAATCACCATTTAGACAAAATGGCAGCCTTCAGAATGAGAAAAGATTTTTGGCAACTACACATCCCATAAAGTATTAATATATAAAATATACAACTTATGAAAATACTGCATATTGAGAAAAAAATTGAATGGGGGACAGATCTAAACAGAGAATTCTCAAAAGAGGAAACTCAAATGACAGAGAAACACTTAAAGAACTGTTCAATAATTTTAGTCCTTTGGGAAATGCAAATCAAAAATACTTTGAGATTTCTCCTAATATCTGTCTGAATGACCAAGATCAATAAAACACATGGCAGCTCATGCTGTCATGAATGTGGAATTAGGGAAACATTCATTCTTGGTGGGAATGAAAAACTTGTAGAGCCACTGTGGAAATCATTGTGGCAGTTCCTGGAGAAGCTGGGGGTTGATCGACTTCAAGATCCAGCTATATCACTCTTGGGCATATTCTCAAAGGATGCCACATTCTCCTGAGACACTTGATCAACTATGTTCATTGCCACTCTATCCAGAGCCACACATTGCAAACACCCTAGATAACTGTCAAAAGAAGACTAGATAAAGAAAATATGGCCCACTTACATAGTAGAATATTGGCAAGTAAATAAATAGAGCCAGAAAAACATCATCCCAGGTGAGGTAACCCAGACTTCAAAAGACAAAAATGGTATGTATTCACTAATATGTCAGTATTAACTGTTAAATCTTCAGTAAGCAGGGTGAAATTCATATACCCATAGATGTTAGGCATAGAGTGTTAATGCTCCATTGTTGTGAAGAGATGCCATGACCCATGCAGTTCTTATAAAGGAAAACAATTAATTGGGGCTACTTGTAGTCTCAGAGATGTAGTCTATTGACATCATGGTGTGGAGAAATATATAAGTGCTTTACCACTTGATCCTCAGGCAGCAGGGAGAGGAGGGGTGGGAGAGGGAGGAAGAGAGAGAGAGAAAGAGAGAGAGAGAGAGAGAGAGAGAGAGAGAGAGAGAGAGAGAGAGAGAGAAGAATGTAGGAAGGATTAGCTAAAACTAAGCGCCATTTGAGAATTCATATGCAAACCTATGAAAGCAGGAGATTCTTCAGTTTTTGATTTTTTATTAGATATTTTCTTTATTTACATTTTAAATGATATCCCTTTTCCTGGTTTCCCCTCCGAAACCCCCCCTAAACCATCCCCCCCTGTCCCCCTGCTCACCAACCCACCTCCTCCTACTTCCCTGTCCTGGCATTCCCCTGGGGCATCGAGCCTTCACAGGACCAAGGGCCTCTCCTCTCATTGATGTCCATCAAAGGCATCCTCTGTTACTTATGCAGTTGGAGTCATGGGTCCCTCCATGTGTACTCTTTGGTTGATGGTTTAGTTCCTTGGGACACTAGAGTACTGGTTGGTTCATATTGTTGTTCCTCCTATAGGGCTCCAAACCCTTTCAGCTCCTTGGGTCCTTTCTCTAGCTCCTCTACTGGGGACCCTGTGCTCAGTCTATTGGTTGGCTGTGAGGATCCACTTCTGTATTTGTCAGGCACTAGCAGAGCCTCTCAGGAGACAAAAGCAGGTGATTCTTACAATATATACATGAAGGAAATCTAAATGGAATCATGAAATAACTGGGGAGACAAAGCCCCACCTTGACATTTCTTGTCACCAAATGAAACATCCAGAATGGGTTACATTGAATTTAGTTGTTGGCCAAAGGAACCCCATGGATATTTCCAAACAACCCTGGCTATTTTCAACGCTATTGGTTGTTCTCCTCAAACTGATGCTAGAGTCCTATTGCTTGAGACAACACCTACATTGAACAGGAAAAAACTGAGCCGGTGCTTAGTTAGAGCCTTCACCCTACTGACTAGTGTTCATGGGGGTGGAAGCTTCTCTGCATACTACTAAAGACAAAAGGGAAACACTAAACCAGCTACAAACCTTTGATGGTGATCAGTCTGCAAGATACTCTGGTGTAATATGGGCACAAAACTTATAGAAGAAACCAACCAATATCTTATTTGATTTAAAATCCACCCTGTGAGATAAAGCCAATACCATACACTGCTTGGGTGACCAAGAATCTGAGATTAGCTTGGGTAGTAACCTAGGGGAAAAACAAATAATACTGTTTTGCTAAAGGAATGTACAATCAAGTGAATCTTAATGACATTCTACTATATTTATAGATTAGTGTCTTACTCAGCCATCATTATAGAAACTTTCTCCCACAATATATAGGAGCAAATAGAACCTACAACTAAACACTGTGCAGAGTGAAAAACCTTGAAACACTCAGTCCTAATGGGATGTCTATAAAAATCCCTTCTTTTAGGTTTCAGGGAAACTTTTGGAAGAGGAGGTAGAAAGGTTCTGTGGGGAGCCTACAGCACAAACATCCGACCGGCGCAAACATCCGGCCGGCGCCGACATCCGGCCGGCGCTGTGAAGTACACAAGTCAGTGCGCAGGTGCTGGGTAGTTTTCCATCCCTTGGTCTCCGCCTCTCCCGTTGTGTCATATGGCCTGATGAGCTGCAGCCAGTCAGGGGATGACACGTCCGAGGCGGGGGTTGCAGCCTATATAAGGGATGGACTTCTGGGTGTTTGGGTTCTCTGCTCTGTAGGCTTATGCTCTCCCTCTCAAGAGCATTAAAGCTTTGCTGCAGAAGGATCCTGAGTGTGCCGTGGCGAGACGGTAGCGCAGGACAAGGTTCTAAGAGCCAGATGGGATAGAAGATACCAGGAAAGCAAGTCCTTCTAAACAGAGCCAGACCAGCACACATATGAACTCATGGAAACTGTGGCAAAACACACAGGGCCAGCAAAAGTTTAAACCAGATAAAATCTCAGCACTGTGGGGGGAAATAGACAAAAATCTTCATCCCTAACCCAGAAGTTATCTCTAATGGGAAATCACCCACAAAGGAAAACTCAGTTTTTCCTGATGGATAGACAAAACATTTTTAAGGGCAGTCCATGCTCAGTAGTAGATGGACAATAGAGAGAAAAAACCCGTGTCATTTTTGGGGTCTTCTGTGTATATATTATGGCTACCAGTTTTGTGTCTTTATGCATTTCTTTGTGTGAATGTGTGATTCTTAGTGTCTATATGTGTTTCTTGTGCTTTTTCTTTGACTCATTTTCTTCTGTTTGTTTGGTCCTATTTTTTGTTGGTTTATTTTTATCGTATTATTTTTAGATACCTGGTTATTTTCTAATGAGAAAGAGAGAAAGTGAGAGAGGAGGAGAAAAAGAGAGGAGAGGCAGACAGAGGGGTGGGGGTAATAGGAAAGATCTGGGAGAAGTTGGGTGAGCAGAAACTGTAATCAGATTATAGTCTACGAAAAAGTCTATTTTCAATTTTTAAAATAAGAAATTAATTGTGATTAATAGAGACTGTGAGGAAACCCTGCTAATTAAGGCCACAGTTTAACATGTCCAGATAACACTTCTAAGCTCAAGAGAAAATGGAGGACTCCCTTTACCAGCAGAACTTCCCCTTCTCCGTCCTTGTCTAGGAAGCCTCATGCCTTATATACCCTACAAGGGGAAGATTGGATAGTCCTTGGCAGACCTACAAGTTCAACTTCCTGTTTCCTGAAAGAATCTACCCAGAAAGTACCGTGGATTCCTGAAATACCTGTCCATACAAATGAGGTGTTCACAACCAATGACTTTACAATCACCCTGAAAATTCCTTCTACTCTCCAAGGTTCATACATAGCACTTGCCTACCCAAAAAAGTATATGTGCACAAGCCCACCCAGAAAAAAAAGGTATGTGCACTAGCTAAGATCATCTGAGAGAGCTGTTTCATTAAATTCTTTGGAGAACCCCTCACTCCTCACTCTCAGTCAGACCAGGATTCTGAAGACCAGATCCAGATTCCACTCCATCCTTCCAGCCTGCTGTGCAGGGGTACCTGGAGACCCCGAAGGAGGAAAGGCAGGATGCAGAACCATAGTTGGACTACAACACTCATACCACAAGAGACTGAGTTCAGTGATGAGGAAAAAGGTATAGTGTAAAGTTAGGTAACAAGAAGTCAGAAATATAAGTTCCAGCATCCTATGGAAATGTGGTGGCTATATTTCATAGTAACCTATATTTTTATAAATAACTAGAAGAAAGGAATGTGAAAGCAACAATAAAAAAGGATAAAGTGGCTTATAAATATTATAATTATTTGTTTCATGGTGTATTTTGTCAAAATATATTTTTCTCATCTTCAGGTACATTGAAAGTATTACATCTGTTTATTAGATTGATAAATAAATTAGATATAAGAATTTTCTTTGGCAATTAACTTCACTCAAAAATGAATTAAAATTATAAAATATCTTTTTACAAAAAGCTATGCTAAGGAGGAGAGGTCATGTCCTCAAGCATCCTACATGTGAGTTTAATCATCACACCCACAAGTAAGCATGATGTTTATACTGTTCAAAACTTTTCAACTTAAAACATGGTGACGGAAACCTTAATGATTTCGATTTGATTGTTATATGTAATAAGTGTGTATCAAAGATTTACACTGTATCCATGCATTTGTATCATTAAAGAGAAATTACTAAAAAGAAAACAACGAAATTTCTCATAACATATAGGTGATAGATAAGATCTATGAGGCATAGCTAGGTGGAAAAGATCTATGAGGACCCTAGGTGGAAAATGGCTGTGTGCTGTACATTTCTTTCAAGATTCTTGTTTTGTTGTGTGCACCACCAATCACTGTTGATTGGGAAGGCACATTGCTTAGGTGAAATGTGTTAATTAAACAGTTAATTGTGGTGTCTGATCAGCATGCATATTTATTGATTGAAAATGTGTCTGAATCTTATTTTCATGGCATTATCACATTGTCCCCAGCCAGAGGTTATTTGTGTGTGTGTGTGTGTGTGATAGAATATATATGTACACATACAGGGGCATCCATACAATTGGATCATTCCAATTATTTTAAATGTAACAAATAAATCAAGGCCCAAAGAAGACAAGTGAGAAAATCCTCCACTTATTGAGATGATTTTTCTCACCATTCAAGGGGTGAGAGTTTGAAATAATTGGTTTTAGTTCAGAGTAAAAACACAAAACAAATAATTAATCTATGGTAAAACAAAATAATTTCCTGGACGTGTGAGACTGACTCGGAACAGGTGGGTTCAGAGAACTTCCTAGCAATGATCAGTATGTCCCATCTCTTGATGTGGATATACATTGTATGGTTGTCAGTACTGATCAAAACTCACTAGAGTGCAATGCAAAGATAATAATATTTCATTGAATAGAATTACATTCCAACTTAAAACTTCAGAAGTCTTAAAATAAGACTACTTTCTAGTGTTCTTAAATTAGTGATGTTTGAGGTTTGAATAATTCCTTGAAGTTGTTGATGGTGGGCCCTTTTGTCTAGTTCTAGAACCGTGAAATCTGATTGAGAGCAGTAGATCTAGGGATAGTTCCCAGGACTGCTACCTTTTGCTGAGTCCTTAAGGAACCTGTGCTTTAGTATCCTTATCAGCCACCTATGGATACCATCAGCTCTGGCCTCACATAGTGGTTATTTATTTGTTTATTTGTGGTATTTTAATATATGATTGCATGTGTATGAATGCTATGACATGAGTATGGAGGTTCAAGAACAGCCTTTCACTTCCTTTGAGACAGGGTCTCTTGTTTGATGTTATGCATGCTGGGCTAGTTGGCCTGTGAGCTTCTGGGGTTCTTATGTTTCTACCTCCCATGTTCCCACAGGAGCACTGGGATTGCAGATGCTTGTGCTGTGCATCTAACGTGTATGTGGCTCTGAGGATTTGATCTATGGTTCACTAGCTGAGCCATGTGCTTTACCTATAGAACCATTATCTCAACCTCTGGCTCTTTTAATTGTATAGAAAGTTCTGAGACTATCTGATATTGGTCAGAACAGTTTGATACCAGGATGGTTTCCCTGACAGTAATCTGGATCGTTTGGGATTGTAGAGGTTAAGGTCCTTAATCAGTGCTACAAGTCAGAGGTCTTGGGCTGTCCAAGAACACCACTGCTGAATGCCTGTTTGCTCTGCTCAATGAGCACTACAGATATGCATGCTTTGAAGACTGTTTATCAGGCCAGGAAGAGAGAACGTTGTTCTCCTTACAAATCTGTAGTGACACTGTGTAACTTCTTGAAAGATAAGCAGGACTGAGAGCAGCACATAACCTTTCAAAGCTGAATAAACTCCATAGATGTTATGAAAGGTTCTCAGCGAAGATGGAAAAGAAATGCTGCCATAGTTTGAGGGGTTTTAATGCTAGATCAATAATTCTGATAAGGCTTTGCTGGGCTTTTTTTCTTCCTTTCTTTCTCTAGAGAGATACACTTATGAAAATGGCAGGTGTGCATTCCTCCCTCAGGGAATAAATGCAAGGTGCATTCAAGTGATGTTAAATTAATGTTCCTTCACTGCTTTTATTGAGAGCCTATTATTATCTAGATACAGCTCTGGGAGCAGAGGTAGTTGTATAAAGAATAGAAATTCTCTGGGGAAGTTCAACTATGAGAGAAGGGACGAGTGTGCACGAATCACTGCAACACCCAAGCATAGCAAGCAGGCTGCCCTGGAGACAGGGTAAACCCTGCTAGGAGGGCTGTTGGGGGAAGGAGTTCTGAATGGGGAGTTAAGAAATGCTTGATAGAGCTGTCACCATGTGGGTCCAGTGATAAGGATTTCTCTAGCAGTGATGGTATGATAGACACAGGATCTAAGACCAACTGAATCCATATTGCCCATCATTCACACCCTTTCCTTTGTATCTTCAAGATAGGGCAATGAACAACAATCAAAGTCAATATGATTTTTTTAAAGGAATGCTGAATCACCTTAACATAGTGTTTCTACCTAAAGGCTAAGAGGATCATGTCACTCAGGCTCAAAGCAATGACAGAATTTCTCACTGTGCCCAAATAATCAGTCATTACTACCTCCAAATGTTGGTTGTTTGTGGGGGAAAAGGAGATTATTATATTTAATTATACCTTTGCTCTCAAATTATCATATAATTATGATAACCAGGATCAGGGAAGAATGAATATACTTATCCTGTCCTTAGGGTCCAGAGCCTTTCATGATCTAATTGTAAGCAATAGAGGGTGTATACATGCCTGATTTCAATCATCACATGTCATATAAGATAAGGTAGAAACAACTTTCAGTGCTGGTCAGTTAGAATTCAACTCCTCATTTTCTACCTAGAAGGAACACAGAGAGAATGTCCACATGACTTTAGTGAATGACAGAGTGAAAGTGATCTCAACAAAGGGAGAAATCTGTGCTAAATCTTAGGTCTTTGAGAGAGTGGTAGTGTCTGGAGACAGAAGAGTGTCCTGTGATTAGAGGGTCCTGGTCCTGGAAAGGCTTGATGCATCATTGTAGGGGATTATCAGTACAGAGAAATGGGAGGGGGTTGATTGGGGAACGGGTGGAGAGAAGAGGGCTTATGGGACTTACGGGGAGGGGGGAACTGGGAAAGGGAAAACCATTTGGAATTAGAAAAGAAAAAAAGAAAAGAAAAGAAAGAAAACCCAATAAAGTAAGAATGACCCACCAAAAGAAAGAAAGAAGGAAGGAAGGAAGGAAGGAAGGAAGGAAGGAAGGAAGGAAGGGAAGGAAGGAAGGAAAGGAAGGAAGGAAGAAAAGAAAGAAAGAAAGAAAGAAAGAAAGAAAGAAAGAAAGAAAGAAAGAGAAAGAAATTGCCAGGCTGTGACGGGTGATATTTCCTCTATGTGCTACTTTAGAAGGAGAACAAGAATCGACCCTGATTATCGAAGGATTTCTAGATTTCATGATTCCTCCTTCAAACATACCGTTTCCTTCATTCACATTTTATATATATTAATTTAGATTTCTTTTCTGTTGATATGATAGCATGATTGCAAAGCAACTTGAGGAGGAAAAGTCTATTTGGCTTATAGGTTACAATCCATTACTGGGAGAAGCAAAGGCAGGATTCTGGAACAGAAACTGAGAACATGCTGCTGCATGTTACTGGTTTGCTCCAACTATCTTGCTCAGCTTCCTTTTTTTATATAGTCGAGGCCCACCTGCCTAGGGATAGTAACACCCACAATGGGCTGGGCCCAACTACATCAATTAACAAAAAAGAAATACTCAAGACACAATTAGCAAGTCAAAAGATTCCGAAGAAGAAGGAAGGAGAGGACCCTGGGCCTGAAAAGATTGTATCCAGTTTTGTAGGAGAGTACCAGAACAGAGAAATGGTGTGTGTGTGTGTGGGGGGGGGGTGATTGGGGAATAGGTGGGGGAGGAGAGGACTTATGGGACTTATGGTGAGGGGGAAACCAGGAAAGGGGAAGGCCTTTGGAATGTAAATAAAGAATATAGAATAAATAATAAAAAGAAAAAAAGAAAAAAAATGGCCCAGAGACATGCTCACAGACCAGTTTTTTGAAGGCAATTCCTTAGCTGAGTTTCCAGCTTCCCTGAGATAGTAGGTTGTATTAAATTAATGATGAATACTTACCTGCATTCATACCACAAGAGTTTCATTCCATCAATATGAATAATGAGGGTCAGAGCACCCAAGGTGTTTATTGAATTCACATAGCATGTAAATAAATGGCTGCTAGATACTATCAATCTGTTTTCTCTTGGTTCTAATATGCCCTTGATGATATTGCCTCAGAATTGTGAAACTGTGGTTCATTCAATGTTAGTAACAAAATGTAAGTACAAAAATACATGCATGGAACACACACACACACACACACACAAATACGTACACCCATACAAACAAACACATACACACACACACACACACACACACACACACACACACACACACAGAGAGAGAGAAAGAGTCCTTCACTTTTGCCTAAAGATAGTTGCTTTGATGGTAATCATGCAACTTCTTGGTTTTGTCTTGGGTTATACCTATTATTTATAATTCATCAGTGGTCCTAGATTTTTTTTTCTTAGATTAGCTGTTATGGATCAAAATTTCAATAGTAATGTGGATCAGGTTGAGTAGAATTCTATTCTGTCTTTGCAGTTTCTGCCAGGTCTCATGTTTATAGAAAATACAGTTCTCTCTTAGCATATAGTGATTCGAGACAGTCTTTCCTATCTCAGTTCTTTGCAGGTGCTACTTGATAACTACACCATTCAGCTCTGGCACCAGTAGCACAGCACCTTTCTCATTACAAATATCTGAACCCATTGTACATACCAGCTAATTATGATGCCAACCAGCAGTGACTGGTTAGTATGGAAAAGTAGGGGTTGGTAATATGAGAAATGTGTGCAGTCCAGGTACAGACCAAAAGGAAACTGCGCCGAATTCTTGGCTCCATCAACTCTAACACTTAGTGTAGGACATGGAACTATAATTGTCTTATCTATTCCCAATGTCTTTTCAATCAAAAAGAAATTATAAATTATGATCCTAGAATGAGTTGGTGGAGGTAGAAATGGCTGTCAGATCATTTGTTGATTTTTAAATTTTTCTGACGTAGTAGCAACTGTCAGAACAATGAATGTGAGTCTGGAGGAGCCTGTGGGATGCCAAGAGTGTCCTGCTTCCCTGAATAGGCCTGCATGGTCCCATGAATACCCAGCTTGGGTACCTGTTCGATTAATCCCCTTGCAGTCTGGTCTGCTAGAATGCAGCCAGCAGAGGTGAGTTGTGCCCAGTCCCCTGACCAGCATTAACTAGCATTGAACATACTTTTTGATACATAGGAGCATTTTAGGGTCCCCAAAAGCATCCTAATTCCCTGTGGATGCCAGCAGGGCTCCAGGTTGGCTACATGCCTGCCCCACCAATCCCCTCCCAGTCTGGTGCCAGGAGCATAGACAGCAGATAAGCCTGTAGAGGCCCCAAGAGCTATCAGATTGGATTATTTCAACACCAATCCCTTTCCAATGATGTCTACGTGAGGCACAGCCAGCAGGGTCATCTCTCCTGACCTTCATTGTCTGGCCCACTACTCCTCTTGCCTTACCAAGAAGTCCTGCCATCATCAGGATCATCCAGCCAATACCAGGCAAAATTAGATGCTTAAAGGACAGCATAAGAAAAAATTAACAAGCTCTATGGAAACATGGCACCACCAAAGCCCAGCTATCCTGCTATAGCATGCCCTGGATATTCTAAGGAAACTGAAACAAAAGAAGATGATCTTAAATCCAAGCGTATAAAAACGATAGAGGCCTTTAAATAGGACAAGAATAAATCCCTTAAATAAATACAAGAAAATACATTCAAGAAGGTAGGGACATTAAACGTGGAAGCAAATAAATATGAATAAAAACAGGAAAATATAATTAAACAGGTGAAGGATATGAGTGAAATTTTCCAATATCTGAAAATGGAAATATAAGCAATAAGGAAACACGAATGGAGGCAATCCTGGAGATGGAAAACCTAGGAAAGAGAACAGAAATTATAGACATAAGCATCACCAATGTAGAATACAAGAGATAGAAGAATGAATCTTAGGGATACTATAGAAGAAATCAATACACCAGTCAAAGAAAATGGAAAATCTAAAATGTTCATGATGCAAAACATCCAGGAAATTTGGGATACTATGACATGATGAAACTTCAGAACAGGAATTGAAGAAGGTAAGAGTCCCAGTTCAAAGGCTCAGAAAAAAACTTCAACAAAATCATAGAAGAAAATTTATCTAACCTAAAGATAGCGATGCCTATAAAATTAACAACAATCTTACAGAACACCAAACAAATTGGACCAGAAAAGAAAATTCTCCTACCACATAATAAAATAATCAAAACACTAAATGTTAGGACAAAGAAAGCATATTAAAAACTTCAAGGGAAAAAGGCCAAGTAACATATAAAGGTTGACATATCAAAATTACACCCAGCTTTACAACTAAGACTCTAAAAGCCAGAAGGGCCTGGGCAGATGTCTCGCAGACCCTAAAAGATCACAGATGTCAGCCCATACTGCTCTACCTAATAAAAATTTCAATCACCATAGACTAAGAAACTAAGATATTCTATGACAAAACAAATTTAAACAATATCTTTCCTCCAACCCAGCCCTACAGTGGATACTAGAAGCAAATCTCCACCCCAAAGAGGCTAACTATACTCAAGAGAACACAAGAAATAAACAACACAATTAAAACCATTAGAAGAAAAACAAACTTATAAACACATACATACATACATGCATACATACAGACAGACAGACAGACACACACACACACACACACACACTCCACCATGACCAACAACAAAAAGACAGAAATTAACAATCATTGGACATTAATATCACTCAACATCAATGGACTCAATCCTCAATAAGAAGACACAGGATAACATAATGAATGCATAAACAGAATCCATCATTCTGCTGTATGCAAGAAACACATCTGGGAAACAGAGATATTACCTCAGAGTAAAGGGCTAGAAACAGGTGTTCCATGGAAGCATATACAAGAAAACAAGCTGAAGTAGCAATTCTAATATCTAATAAAATAGAGTTTCACCAAAATTAATCAAAATAGATGAGCACTTCATACTCATCAAAGAAAAAAACCACCAAAAGACATTTCAATTATGAACATCTATGTCCCAAGCGCAAGGGCATCCACTTTTTGTAAAAGAAACATTAAAGCTTAAATCACACATTGAAGTTCACACATTAATAGTGGGAGACTTGAACACACCAATCTCACCAGTGGACAGGCTATTGAGACAGAAATTAAACCCTTGTATCCTATCAGATAGCCATGAGTTAAGATAGACTTCAAGAACAGAAACATTAGAAAGCCTACATACTCATGGAAATGGAAAAACTCTCTACTCAGTAATAACTTTTTTAAGGGAAGAAATAAAGTAAGAAATTAAAGAATTTCTAGAATCTAATGAAAATGAGGGCACAGCATACCCAAACTTATTGGAAACAATGAAAGTCTGAAGAGGAAAGCTCATAGCACCAAGCACCTTCATAAAGAAATTGGAGAATTGTCATACTAACAAATTAAAAGCCCTAGTCAAAATCAAAAAAGAAACAAACACACCTAAGAGGAATAGATGGCAGGAAATAATCATAATCAGGGCTGCAAGCAATCAATCAGAAACAAAGAGAACAATACAAATAATCAACAAAACCAAGAGCTGTTTCCTTGAGAAAAATCAACAAGATAGACAAAACTTTAGCCATACTAACTAAAGGGCAGAGAGACAGTACACAAATTAACAGAGTCAGAAATAAAAAGGTAGACATAACAGATACTGAGGAAATTCAAATAGTCATTAGGTCTTACTTCAAAAGCCTGCACTCCACAAAATTTGAAGATCTAAATAAAATGGATGATTTTCTAGACAGGTACCAATTACCAAAGTTAAATCAAGACCAGGTAAATTATAATCCCCAAGGAAATAGAAGCAGTCATTAAAAGTTTTCCAACCAAAAAAAAGTCAGGTCATATGGTTCTCATGCAGAAATTTTCCAGAATTTCAAAGAAAGTTAACACCAATTCTCTTTGAACTATTTCAGAAAATAGAAAGAAAAGGAACACTAATTGACAACACTAATTCTATGAGGCCACCATCACCTTGATGCATAAACCACATCTAGACTCAACAAAAAAATAAAAAAGAGAGAGAATTTCAGACCTATCTCCCTCATTAACCTTGATGTAAAAAATTCAATAAAATACTTGTAAATCTAATCCAAGAACACAACAGGATCAAGTAGGATTCATCCCAGGGATACAGGAGTAGTACAATATGAATATAATCCACAATATAAACAAACAAAATAAAATAGCACATGATCATCTCATTAGATGCTGAAAAAGCATTTGTCAAAATACAAAACACCTTCATGTTAAAAGTCTTGGAGGGTGAGGGATACAATGTGCATACCTCAGTATAATGAAGGCAATATAAGCAAGCCAATAGCTAAATCAAGCTAAATGGAGAAAAACTTAAAACAATTCAACAAAATCAGAGAAAAGACAAGGCTGTCTACTCTATGCATATCTTTGCAAAATAGTAAATGAAGTTTTATCTAGAGCAATAAGACAAGTAAAGTAGATCAAGGGAGTACAAATTGGAAAGGGAGAGGTCAAAACTTCACCACTCATAGATGACGTGAAAGTATATATCAGTGACCCTGAAAATCCTACCAGAGAATTACTACAGCTGATAAACATCTTTAACAAAGTGGCTGGATATAAAATTAACTCAAAAAAATCAGTAGCCATCCTTTAGACATAGATAAATAGGCTAAGAAGTTCGGGAAACCATACTCTTCACAATAGTCACAAATAATATAAAACAGCACATGTTGGCGAGGATATGGAGCAAGGGAAACACTCCTCCACCTCTGGCAAACTTGTACAACCCTGAACTCAATTTGGTGGTTTCTCTGAAAATTGGGAATAGAGCTACCTCAAGATACAAGTACCCCAAAAATGTTCTATCATACCATAAGGAGATTTCACCAACTGTGTTCATAGCAGTTTTATGCATAATAGCCAGAAACTGGAAACAACTGGGGGGAGGGTAAGGGGATGTAGCGTTTGAGGGGATGAGGAGGGAGGAATGGGGGAAAGATCTGTGTGAGGGGGGACTAAAAGAAGGGGGCATGGGGAATGACAATGGGATGTAAAGTGAATAAAACAACAAACAAAACAAAACAAACACCAAAACCTATGGACTGGGCGGATTTAATGTGTGCATGCCATCATCTCTGACTGGTAGTTGAAAAGCAGTCACCAGGAAGACTGACACTAAGGGACATCACTGAAAATCTGATTAGAATGGAAAGCTTACTCTCTGTTCCTCTTCCTGTTGCACAGTCTGCCTGCCAACACGATGAGTGTGTCCATTTCTTCCTTGCTCCAGAAAGGTTTCCTAAGGAAAGTATGCAAATTTATGATAGCTTTCCACTTGCCTGATTTCTTTCCATGTTTATTAAAAATTTAAATACAAACTATAAGTTGCTGCTCTAAGCTATTCACATAGCGCAGAAGCAACTATGACCCAGTCCCTGACCTCAGACACATCATAGTCTAGTTAAGCAGCAAATGACTAAGTCCCTGAGTCTTTCCCTTGCATTGCTGTGGTAGCTCCTACACAGATGTGCTGTCACAAAGAGTGCTGCTCATTGTGGTGGTGCCGACTGCTGTCTTTGTTCTCCTCCATTCCATAGTCTACATCTTTTGAATTTAGAACCAATCACTTTAATGGTGAGCATATACCTTAGCTTACAAGCAGCTGTCTTGAGAAGAGTTATTTCCCTCCTTCATGTAACAGTTTAGAAAAATATGACTCCACCTAATAGCATATCTTCAGTTACAAGAATAGATGCATAAAGAAATATGACTCCACCTAATAGCATATCTGCAGTTACAAGACTAGATGCATAAAGTAATATGACTCCATGTAATAGCATATCTGCAGTTATAAGAATAGATACATAAAGATGCTCTGTAGAGAAAAATTAGTGACAAGTGAAATGAGGAAAGTTACCCCATGATATCAAATGTCATGCTCTCGTGCCCTAGCTATCTCATGACATCAACCATGTTCCTTTCCTGATACACTTAGAATTTCCTAATCAATATTCTCAAAACAAGAATATTTGTGTGATTAAGTTAGACAGAGATAAGTTTTTTAATTTGCCATTTTTTTTGAGATAGGGTCTTCCTGTGCAGTGCAGGCTGGGCTCATTGCCAACCAACTCACCATGCAGCCTAGACTAGCCTTCACCATACCAACTTCCTGTCCCCGCCTCCTGAACAATAGGATTACAGCTGTGCACCGTCATGCCAGGCTTAGATTGAATTTTAGTAATTTCAAGTTAAATGACTCATTACAAATAGTGATAATTGGTACCAAAAGTGGGGAATGAAAGTTTTGGGGGGGGCTGAAATATGAAGGTGGATTTATGAGGATACGATAAGGAACTCTTTGTTTTGTTTTGTTTTGTTTTGTTTAGAGAGAGTTTTGTTATGTCCTTCTGGCTGACCTGAAACTCACTATGCAATATACATGCTGGCCTCAAACTCACAGAGATCCAACTGTCTCTGCCTCCTGAGTGATGGGAATTACCAAACTCTTCATCATTACTATTTCTCCCCCACAAATACAGCTGCCATGCTCATTTACAATCTTGGAACAATTTTATTGCAAGACTGCCCCGTATCTTGTTGCAGCTTTTTAGGGTTCCCTTTGGGCTTAAACCTTATGCCCCAAACTCCATAATATTAGGGTGTTTTTAAAAAATAATTTGGATTATAGGGTCAATAATTTAGTCTTTAGTACACATCTGCAACTCAGGGACAAATTGATCCATCTGAAAGCAACAAAGAAGCTGGGTGCTTCATTTTCTCTATAAAGCCTCATCTAGGTGACTTCAGCAATTTCAACCTGTAAAGGTCAGACAGTGATGGAGACACTCAATGGAGTTGCGAAACCGAGTTTCCTAACCTCACAGTAAAGTCAGCACGAGCACAGACAGGATGCTGTGAAATAGGGAGGAGGTGAGTGTTTCCTGTGGCCCAGACAGCTGGGACCCAACGTGTGTGTGGGAATAGGATTGTCCTTGCCCCATCTTCCTGCCCTATCCTTCACTTCTCATTGAGGCAGAATTCAGAGCAGAAACCATTAATCTGAGGCCAAAGAGGATAGTCAGAATGTCAGGGCTATTGATAAGCCATCAAAAGGGCAGGATCTTGATTCAAAGATAATGATCGGACATGGTGTATAGCCTCGGTCCGGCAGTGTGCAGAAAATGAAACTGTCAGATAGCCAACATGGATTTTAAAGAATATTTATGGCTAAGGAAACACTAAGCATCATGAAAAGTGGCCTGCGTTTTGCGTTCCCAAAATACAAGCCTGTGGTTCATTGCAGTACTGGAGGCTCAGCCAGAGCACAGGGTTTATAAAACCCAGGGTGACAGGTAAGGAAGCTCACCTAGTTGGAGGTCCTTGGAAATCATGGGGGTTCTGCAAAGAACATGGGGTTGTTGTTGTTATTGTTGTTTGTATGTTTGTTAGTTTGTTTCATTTTTGGTACAAGAAAACAGAGGGACCCATAGTTCTATCTATTACCATTGAAGTACTGTATATGCAGACAGGACTAATGTATTCTTCCTCTCTCACTTCATAGGATATTTGATATTTATATGGACCAATACTTTCAGAGCTACTCATTACAGGAATCAGTTATATTTAACACTGGAACAAAAATTTGGAACATCTTTCTGGTCCCCTGTGGATCTCAGAGATAGAGAGAGAAAAAAAAAAAACATGTCATTAAATAACCCTGCATCTAAAAAATAACATCTGAGGCCAGAGAGATGGCTCAGTAGTGAAGGACACTTGATGCTATTCAGTTCTCAGAACCCAAATGGCAGCTCGCAACCATCTGCAATGGGGCACTGGGAATAAAACCATCTTCTGGCCTCTGTGAGTAACGGACACACACATGATACCCAGACATACATGCAAACAATAAACATTTTTAAAGGAGCGTATGGAAATGATAAGGTTGGTAGCAGTGATTTCGTCTATTTACAAGGAATCTGCATTTTATTACATGGGTGTATTCAAAATTATATTCTTAAGTAAGGCTTGATATAAAACTTAAAACTGATTTGTATATAGTATGCAAATTTATTTTCATCTTGTGATTAGAAATCACCTCCCTTGACTACCAAAAATCTCTGGGTTAATTTACATCGAAGACTCTCAAATGGTTCTGTTCTTTGGAGTTACCTCAAGATTAACCTCAAGGTTTGTCTGCACAACTCATAGGAGTTATCTTTGACCTTCTGTCATTTGACTTGTAAGGAACAATTTTATGTCTCTGAATGTAGCAGAAAGTGTCTTTACTCCTTTACTAATCTCACTGGCCCTCTATTTTAGATTATTTCAGTTTAACTATTAAGAAGTGGTTTCTAGAATCAAGAGACTTGGGGCTTCAAAAATAAATCTTTAAATAAGGGCCTTTAAATCAACTGACCAAAGTTCATATAAACTCAGAGAGACTGGAGTAGCAAGTACAGGACCTACAGGGATATAAATTTTAGCCTTGCAGGCGTGTGTATTATAACTTTAAAGTTAGTGCTTTTATGGGACTCCTGCGTGTGTGAATGAGTGAATCTCAGATTCTTGTACCTTCTCTTGAGGCTCTTTTCCCCTTGTTGGTTTGCTTTTTGTTCAACATTGATGTGATAAGTTTTGTTTTAGTTTATTATATTAAAAAAAAACTCTACTCCATAGTCAGTTTGCGCCTGGGAGGGGAAGACATAATTAGAGGAGAAGAGACATCATCAGTCTAATACAGATCTTTCATATGCTCCATGGGAAGCCAGTCTCTAAGAACTCTCAGCTTTACTGGAAGTTTTGGCTCATGCTAGTATTTGCCTGAACTAAGTTAGTGTCTTCCCAGATAATTCAATTTTGCATGATGATGACTAAAACATGGATTTTCCTCCATTTCAACATAAAGGAGGACTCATTATTTTCATGGGGCCATTGCACATTAGTGAAATGTAGAGAGTTTTCAACTGTTAGGAAAATTCAGACTAACTAAATTAAGGATTTACTGGACACTGTGAATTAGGACAGAATCATTATAAAAGGAGAAATGTATAGGTTATTATTAACAATCGTCCAATCAAACATTTATTAACTTCAAAAGTAGGAGAATTCGATCAGGTACCAGGTGGTTTACTCAATAAAGACTATTTAACTAAATCAAAGTGCAAAGCACTGAGACTTCATTAGATCAGGTCCACTCTGGGCTCTTACTCTATTACCTACTAATCGTATTTCTTTGAAGAGCTTAATTAACCTCTTGGTTTCCCTCTTCTTTGAAACTAATATGGTACATGAATGATGTGAGACTTAATGAAACTATAAGTAAGGCAGTATAAGTATTCCAACAAGAAATGATGTTCTCATTGAGGTGCCCAATTACTTTTCAGATCTTATCAACATATTTTCATCTGTAGGATTATTCATGCTGAGTCAGAAGCATTGACTTCCACAGTGTTTTAATAATTATTCAGAACTTTCTAACTGTTGTGAACTAATTAGTGATAGATCCTACCTAACCTCCTCGGACAATGCTCGGTGTCCTAAGAGGTGAAAGACATTTCAAAATGATGACCAACAGAGACTGAAAAAATGTACAGAGGAAAAAATATTTATACTCAAGTTCCCTATACATGTCTCTCCCTTTTTCATTTTACAAGAACCAGTGGAACATAATTATGAAAACTCAATTAAGATAAGCTTGTCTTAAAAAATAAACACACTTCCAATTTATATCATTTCTGAGAATTAGTTTGGTAGGAAAAAAGTTTGCATAATATTGTTGAATTTCTCATTCAACTCTGCAGCCAGAGAACAAGGACTGCAGGCAATAATTGCCTTTTTTTATGATCCACTGCAATTTAGGGTAAGCCCTGCTGTAATTACAGTCTTGCAGAGGTAGTACCTGATGCTAAGACTCGAACAAAGCCCAAATACCATTTTGTCCTCCCTGCTTCTTTCCATGAAAGCTTTTGGGACATTCATTTCTGACACTTATCTCCAGAGTTTATTTAAAGAAATTATCATCTTCCCCTGAAAAGCTAAGTAGGCAAGAGATTTTCTAGGAGAGCCACAAAAGTGCCCTTCAAGCTGGCTTAGGAAGCTCACGCAACTGTTAACTCATGCCCCCCACCCCCCCATTTTTGCTCTGGTTATCTGCTTCATTGATCTCACTTCTTAAACCCACTTTTTCTATTCTGCTGTGCACACAGCAAGTAAATGAAGTTTTAGCCCAGGCATGGAGCAGTTCCAGCTCTAAGTTAGGTACCGCACTAAACCCTACGGTCTATAAATGCAGTGGCCCAATTCTATATCCCATGAAGAGTAAATGGAATTGAATTAGTGTATGCCAGGGACTCTGCCTCTCACCAATTTCTGGCCAGGGGGAAAAAAGTTCACATACAAACAGCCTTCACACCCTGAGTGAACAGGAGGAAAAACAGCTTTTAGAACAAGAAGCTCTGGGTTGAAAAAAAAAATTTCTGCAACACATCTACTGCAAAAGTGTTCCTGGTTAAAGAGAAGTCACAGCATATTAGTAGTTTTTATTATTTTCCTACAGCATAGCTCATCCTAAAACAACCATGAAAATGAAACAACATACATAAATCCATGGCTTTACCATAGTAATGGCAGCCTGTACAAGGGAACAGTGAGAGAGCAGCGCACTGTTAAGAGCTACTCTTCTTAATGATAAACCATGCTTCCAGTGAAATACAAGGCTTGAGATATTAGCTAGCAAGACCTGTAAGCCAATACAGTTAGAGGGAGGTTTAACACCTAAGTTAGCCAAACTTGTTTCATAATACAGTGCTTTAGTGAAGGAAAATGTTCCCTCTGTTAGGAGAAGAAAAAAAAAACAAATAAAGTGACATAATTTAAAATATGTTATCCATTTCATCTTTATTTGATTGTTTTTCATTACATTTTTGAAGATTATGAGGACACGTGAGAAAAACTACTCTGTGGCTGATGAGCCCCTTTCATAGATCAAAGGGTTGGATTTTGGCAATTTAATATTGCTCAATCTCTATTGTAACTGCTGTAGATAATTTTAAGTAAATAAGTATGCATCTAGTCATGAAGTTTTCTAGGTTATCTTTGATAGATGGGGCCAACCATCAGGAAAGCTTAGGAATGACTGTCTTATATCATATTCAACCAGAGAAGGGCCAACTTCCACCAAACACTGGATGAAACCTTAGGGGAGGAGAGAGCTCTTAAGAGATAGAAAACACTTGAGAGACTTAGAGAAGGATGAATTTTTGGCATGATGGGAGAAAGAATTTTGCAAAATCTACGTTTGCCAAGATGGGAAAGTGTGAAGGTACAGGACTAATTCTCTCTTAGGGAAGCATAAGGGTACAAAGACAGTTGCTACAACACTTCCTTTTCATGAAGGATGCATAGCCAAAGCTCTGCCTGAGTCCCCATAGGACATTTTCCCTATCCCATTTGCCAGGGAAAATCCAGGGAGACAGGTGCCAGTGTTTTCAGTGAACACATGCTTCTTCTAGGAACCCAAGTATTTTTTGACATTTACCTGGATAACATTAAAATATGTTCTGTTGTTCTTCGAACGTCACCTCCCCCTGATGATTCTACACTAATACATGATGCAAGTTTAGGAGGTCAGCTTTGAGTCCTGCACTACTCCTGTGGGAAAAAAAATAGACAAAGAAAAGGAAGAAAATGATGTTTAAGAGTTTTATTTTTAATTGAGATAATATGTGTCAAGGTGGGATTATCTCTTCCTATAACATCACTCTACAATTATTACCACTACCACTATCACCTCTACAGTCCCACCCACACCACCAAAATCACTACAACTGTTACCACCACCACAGTTACTTTCATCACTACATCCTATTATTACCATAATCATCACCATCAACATCATTATCACCATTATTGTCACCACTATCACCACCACCACCACCACCACCATTACCACCACTATTTCGACCAGCCAGTGACTAGTGCTGAGGAAATGAAATTGAATTTGAGTTTCAACAGAACCAAGGGACTGTTGGAATTATTGGTCAAGAACCCTTTCCTGGGCTTTTCTGAAGCTCTTACTCCACAGTACTGCAGAGTTCATAGCAAGAACAGAGAAGCAACAATAATTATATACAGAGTATGTTTTATTACCATCTCCAGATGTGCACAGGATACAGAAGATCTCCTAGCAAAGAGATGCTTTTGGTATAATGCCCTTGAGTGGGCTAAACTGCACTGCTGAGGACTGGGCTGGGAGATCTTGCTTTGGCAGGGGGAGGCCTTCCTTATAGGAGAGTAAGTAAAGTGCTTTGGGAATGGAGCTCAAAAAGTAGGATAGTGTGGGAAATTTTACTGAATGAAGGCTCCAACCACCACCACCACCACCACCACCACCACCACCACCACCACCACCACCACTACTTATACTATCAAACATACCACCATCACTGTCACCACCATGGCGGTCACATACAGTAACATACACACCGTCAACACTATCACATCCACATACATACACAAATGTGAGCAGTAATGTGTGGCATTTCATGTCTTTTCTCTAGACACTGGTAAATCATGCACAGAAAAAAATCAGTTAATTTTTGGTCACATATATATCATAATAGTAATTAAAGACAAACTAATACCTTAACCTTTATTATAACTCACATCTAAAGCAAAGGCAAACCTCTATCCTTCGGTGCATTTTTTTCCTCTTCATGAATTAGTGTGTCTACGGTTCTTTATGATTTCTCAATTGAAAGTATAGTTCAGTAATTTCTGTGCTTTTTCTAAATTCTTCATGAGAAATACTGATGAATTATTGAGTGTCTTGGCCCAGCTTCCTCCTACTATCCATGCTTGAAGTAAGTCCAAGTATTTTAACTATATTATACTAATCAGAAATCACTAATCCCCTAGCTTCAACTAACAGTATGACTCATGGGTATGCAAAGGAATTACCCAGGATCTTGAAGGTGGCTCAGAAAACTCTGCCTTTCCCTTTGTAGAGCTCTCACTCATCCAACCAGAAGCACTCTGACTTGCTAAGAAGATTAATAGACTCTTAAAACCTTATCAAGTATCAACAAAGTTCAGCTTACAGCCTGACTCAGAAAAAAACGCTATAGTAAGGAACATACTCCCAGTACTGTTTAAAAATTACTTTTATGGTGTTGTTGTTTTTTTTTCATTTAACACATAGAATGTATTTGTGAGTGAACATTATTATTATTACACTCTCAAGCAGGGGCATTGAAAGGACAGAGAAGTCAGTCTCTGTCTCCCTTTCCCTCTCCTATGTGTACATGTATGCCCGTATGGGTACAGATGTGTGTTTGCATGGTAAGAATCTCAAATAGCATGGGAAAGATGGCTTAGTGTCTGGGGCCCTAAGCTTGAATGCCCAGCCAGCGCCCATTTAAAAAACAAGACGAGGCTTTGTCTGCATCTGTTGGAACAGGAAAAAGAGGAAGCTGGGGCTATCCAAAAGTCAACCTAGTTCTGGGTTCAATGAAAATCCCTTTATGTCTCAAAGGAATAAGGCAAGGAATGACAGAGTAGGATACATAGTAGTCTCCCTTGACCTCCTTATGTATTCACAGACATCTACACCTGTGTGCACATGCACACCCCTTCCCCCACCCTCCACATATTGAAAATAATGCTACACTCACAAAAAACCGATAGCACTGAGCCATAGAGCCTTCAAATCTTTCTACTTTGTACAAATCATGTATGAAGATGCAGAAGCAATTTTCTAAAAGCAGCCCCTGAGTTTACCACATGTGATGGCTCTGTAAAGAGTGAGCACAGATTTTTAAAGTAGATAAAATGAACATCACCTAAACAGGAAGCCATAGTGCAATTGGTGGTCTTAACTCATGTATATCGTTTCCTGAAAGCCCTATGCGAACAAACTTCCATTTTGTTCACAAATGTATTTAGCTACTCTACACAGTTGAGTCATGCATAGACTATTATAAAGTTACTGAATTGATGCATAACCAAATATTCCTCTACACTTGCAGATAACTCTCTGTCATATATTGTTAAATTAACTTATTATTGCTATGATTTGGGTCTTAAATGTCTTCCCAAAGCAGATTTGCTAATGAAATCTTGAGCTGATGGTGTCATGGGGTATTGGGGAGGGGAGGAGGGAGGTTATAGGAAGACATATCACTGGCATATGGCCCTGGAAGGATATATTGGGGTGCCAGCCCCTTCTTGCTTATTATTTGCCTCCTGAACACCTTGAGGCAAGTAGCTTTTCTCTGCCTCAAGTATCTGTCTTGGTATACTACTTTACTCCTGGCTGAAAAGCAACGGAACCAAATGGCCATTGGTTGAAATCTCTGAAACAGTAATCTTCTTTTATGGATGATGGTGCTGGGAGCTGAACTCTGGTCTTCTGTAAGAGCAAGAAATTCCCTTAATGGCTGGGCTATTTCTCCAGCCCCATCCCAGGAGTTTTAAAACAGTAATGCACAGCTATGTAGTACTATTTTATAACAACCCTGTTTAGAACTATTTCATAATTGCTAATTTTGTCCAGTGTCAGAGTGAACCAGTTACATAGAAATCTCTCAAGAAAACATTTGCTGAATGAACATATAGTGAAAAAAATGAAAGTTATAATTGAATTTCATTTCATGTTTATAATCCAACGTATATATTAAATTAGTTTCTTCTTGCAGTTGATGCATGTTGTTTCAATTTCCTTTATCTTAGTTTTGATAAAATACTATTTCTCCTTTTTACTGTCACTGTTCTAAAATGTAAACACTATAGTTCCTTTTTTGCCATACTTTAAAAATCTGCACCTCCATATTAAGTATGAAAATGCATATTTATTTACTTCTATATTGATTTACCATACATTGTAAAGGTTAGTCTTCCTTTCCCACTGTTTTAGAAAAGTTTGAGCATTTTAGCCCTACTTTCAATTTTCTTGCAGGTATCAATTACTTTTCCTGTTTCTCTAGCCAGTCTTGCCAGGAGTTGCCCACACTTAAGCATCATAGTTCTTCAGGGTGTCTCAGGCTTTCTCCCTGGGGCCAGTTTTCTTCTCTGTGAGTCATTCCTCCACTGCTTATTCAGCATGGATTCCTTGGTGGCAGATTTTTACTGATGTAAAGTATCTGCACTTCACCTTCACTTTGAGTTCATCATATTCCTGACAAGGGAACTTTGCAGAGTCCTTATTTTCTCTTCACCTTTGAAGGGATTTGCTCTCTGGCCTCCACAGAGAGAATGGGGGGTGCGTTTTAGCAATCTGACATTTCTCTTGGGTTGCCTTTGAAACTTTTATCTTTGTCTTTGATGTAGAGCTGTTTAACTACAAAGCCTGGAGTTTGGGTTGCCTCTCTGTAAGCTCTCTACATCTGATTTGAGAATTTCATCACCAATTCTTTTTGAAGAACACTTCTCCCTCTATACCTTTTGTTTTCTGAAGCAATTAGTTAGGGCTTTATATTCTCACCCACTCCTCTTTCTCCTAGTCCCTCCCCTACTTCTCATATTTCTTCTCTCTGTTTTCATTTTTTAGAGATATTCCCTGTTGAGTATATTAATTCTCCCAGGTGTTTAATCAAATGTTCTTTATGTGACCTAAACTGGTTTTGTTTGTTTGTTTTTTGTTTTGTTTTTGTTTCAATGATCATATTTCCTTTTGCAAAGATCGCATGTGTTAAGAGATGTCTGAAATGTTGTTGGTCATATGTTTCCATTTCAACTTTTATATTATGTATGTATATATGTATGTATGCATGCATGTATGTATATATGTAAAAAAATGTCAGTGTGCAAAGCTAGATCATCTACCCTGTCTTCTACTGACTCACAAGCATGACATAGTATCTCAGGGTTTCTATAGCTATGGAGACATACTATGACCAAAAGCATCTTGGGGAGGAAAGGGTTAATTTTTATTATGTTTCCACATCACAGTCAATCACTAAAGGCAATCAGGACAGGAACTCAAACAGCATAGAAACCTGGAGGCAGGAGCTGGTACAGAGTTCATGGAGGAGTTCTGCTTACTGGCTTGTTCTTCAATATTTGTTCTACCTGCTTTCTTATAGAACCCAGGACCCCTGGCCCCCAAGGTGTCCCTATATACAGAGTCCTTTCCAACCAATCACAAATTAAGAAAATGCCATACACATTTACCTACCTATGTCCTAATTTTATGAGGGTATTTTCTCAGTTGAGGTTCACTCCTCACAGATGACTCTAGCTTGTGTCAAGTTGACCTAAATACTAGTCAGCATACATAGTGATGCCCTTTCTTGTGTTTTGTGATTTGGGATTGTGAGATCATCTTCTGAGAAACTAATGTTTTGGTTCTTCGGTAGTTTGTGTTGGAGGCACCTGCTTCTATAGGGGCCTACCCTTGTGTCTGTGGATTCTCAAGTCTGCTGTCAGTCCACTCTGTTCTCCCTAATTGCGTAGCTTCTGTCTTCCAGACTTCAAAACTATTCCCAAAGAGGAGTCTGTCAAACCTTTAGAGGGCTGTCTCCATTAACATTGAATTACAGTATTTTATTTGGAAGTTGGTGCAATTTTTCTTGTTTTTGTTTTTGTTTGTTTGTTTGTTTGTTTGTTGGACAGGGTGTCTCCATGTAGCCTTAACTATCCTGGAGCTCTTTCTGTAGACCAGGCTGGCCTCAAACTCACAGAGATCCTTTGGCTTCTGCCTCCTGAGTACTGGGATTAAAGGTATACACCTCCACTGCCAGGCTTCCATGCAGCATTTTTTTTTTATTTAAAAAGTCTTAGTTCTAAGTTTTGACTTCTTGTGGAAAATTTCAGACTGTATTATCAGTGAGGCAAAGCAGGTTCCTGAGTTCCTTGCAATGGATGGATCACTCTGGGCTTCTTACCAATTTTCTAAGCCACCACACCATTTCTGGGCTCTTGTTTCTGTGATTGCTGTAAATGCCAGATCAGCCTTCTCCAGGGAGATTCTCTGTCTACCATGCTAATTCCTTCAATTTAAGCACTTGCCCAGTTCCGTCTACATGGCAGCAAGAACTCGGGCACTTAGATAGTTAATGTACGTGTGAAGAGCTCTTTTATTCACTTTTCTCTTTTATAGATATGTTCAATGTCCTAGCTGGAGAAAGAGAAGAGTAATAGGCTGGCACCCTTTCCCTCTGCTTCATCCTTTATCTCCGAAGAATAGAAAGAGGGCTTAAATCTTACTCTTTTCTTCCTCCTGTTCCCTTGCTGCCTAGAAGTGACAGGGAACAGCACAGAGATTCATACAGCAATGGATAAATCAAGCTGGCCCTAGAAGGCAGAATCAGCTTTGGCTATTCAAGTGTTTGAGTCTGCAGTGAAGGGTCTATGCTCTGTCTTCCCTAGGTTATAGAATTATAGATATCCAGGAGAGCTCAGTGGCTCCAGAGGGAACGGCACATCTGAAGCAGAGATAGACAAGCTAGTTAGTTCTCTTTCACTTTGATGTTCATTTTGGAGGCCACCTCTCGCTAGACAGTCCGTGTGCTAAATGCTACGACTACAAAGATACACAGGGCATCCTTTGAACGGGCCTCAGCTAGTGGCGACAACAAGGAGACTCGAAGATTCACACAAATCAATCACTAGGGAGAGAAAGATGTGTTCTGAAATGTGCAAAGAGTTTCCAGTAGGGATGAGACCCGAAATAAATCCTCAAGAATTACCAAGAGCCACTCTCGCTCTTTAACATGTGTTGATTCATTGTTAATTCTGCATGGAGGATAATCAGGTAGGACCTTGGGATAATCCAGCCAATGACAAAGGGATGAGCCACACATCAGTTGCATGCATGAGTGACAAATAGCATATCAGAGCTATCTCATTCTAAGATACCTGTCTTTGACTAATTATGCATCTTTATCTATGCCTCTGTTTCCTTTCCAGATGTCAATTTTATCCTTTCTCTAATCCTAGCCTTCTCCAAGGGGGTGTGGTAGATCTATCTAAGGTGTAAAGCAGAAATGTACCATTCCTTGTGGGGAGCTTTGGAGAGGTTAAGTGGAACTCTTTAATGAGTGTTCACTGAGCTCATTTAGCATTGTTCCCTATGAAGTCTTGCCTTGTTTGAACCACAAATGTGCACGTTCTCTTTGCTGTATTGGAATCGTTGGCTAAGCTGGCATTGTGGAAGGGACAGATTTCAGGAAGCAGAGGTCCAGACTTGGCACATCTTCTTGCTTCTGGTGGTTATAGATGGGCTTTTCCATTGCCGTTTTGGAACAGGGGGAGCTGCTGTGTTTTCCAACAGAAGAACACTAAATGACCTTGTCTCAGGGGAACTCTATGCTATATAGGGTCATGATTGATAGACTGGCTGACTGACTGACTAAATGAATAAATGGCAACCTAGAAGAATGCATTTCTCTTCTTAAGTTCATTGCTTTCACTGGATTTTCATCAAAATTTGTTCAAAAAAGCAGATCACAAACGAAAATGTAACCTCTAAAACACTTGAAAGGCTGGAGGAGAGGATGGGGAGGTGGCCGAGTGGGTGAATCATTTGCTCAGCAAGTGTGAGGATCTGACTTTGGATCCTAAGAACCTACATAAAAGCCAAGAGTGGCATTGCATGCCTGCAGTCTCAGCACTGGGAGGGGAAAGGCAGTTGGATCAAGGGGCTCACTGACTAGCAATGCTACTGAAACAGTGAGCTCTGGGTACAGCAAGAGACCCTGGCTCAAACTACACAGAATAAAATAAAGAAAAGAGAAATGTTAGGTGGTGAATGATAGAGAACATGCTGTTGATCTTCCTGCCTCTTAATTTATATGCTCAGGAGAGAGCGTGCACGCATACACACTCTCTCTCTCTCTCTCTCTCTCTCTCTCTCTCTCTCACACACACACACACACACACACGGTGAATACACCCTTCATCCCCCCAACTATAAGAAACAATGTCTAGTGTTAGTGTCTTGGCAAAGGGATTTTGAACTTAAAGTAAAAAGTGTGGTTTATGAAAGATTTTACTCATAAATCTTTAGTTCTCTGAATGAAAGAAAAAATTTTACATTGTAAAGTTCTAATAGCAGAAGAAAAAAAAATACTTGGTATAGATTGGAAGAAAATATTTCCAAATTTCTAGACCATCTATTCAATCAAGGATACCATTTAGAAAGTGAAAAATAGTGCCGTAGAAAACAACTTTAAAAAAAAAGCCAAATCTCTTAAAACTCAACATTTTATATTCAATTAAATCCAAGCATAAAATGGAGAATAGGCATGGACAGCTCTTTCACTGAAGAGGATATACAGATGGTAAATAAGGACTTTAAAAGACAGATAGCATCATTTGCTACTGGGGAGATGCAGGATAAAGCACAGTAATGCATGGCTGCCCACCCACCAGAATAGTCAAAATCTAAACTAGTGGAAACATCAAAGGCAGAGGCAGCTGCCGCTGGCTATGAAAACATCTCAGAAGACAGTTTGGTAATTTCTCTTAAAAAAAGAACAGATGCATCTACAGCCCAGAATGTATAAAGCTGAATATTTTCCCAAGAGAAATATAGATTTATGTGTACACACACACACACACACACACACACACACCCCAAAGCAAAAACCCATGGCACATGAAAGTTTTGTTAGGTTTATGTCAGTGTTCACAAACTGGGAACAACCACAGGCTCTCTGTCATTTGAAGGGTTAAACAAGCCACTGTCCATCTATGGCATGCCATGTACCCCAAAAGGAAGACAAGAAACCACCAAAGCACATAGTAACCTTGATGGCTTTCCAGAGGAATATGCTGCATAAAAAGCATATTCTCTGAGTCTTTAGCATATACTACTCTGTTATTCCCTCCAAGGCTCAAGGAATTTTCCAGGAGAGACTGAAAGAGCATGAGAACTGGAGGGTGGGGAGGTGGGCAGGGGGAAAACAAAACCCAGCAAAAGGAGCCACTGCTCTCAGGAACTCCCAGTAGCTGTGAATATTTGCATAATGCCTGCATAATAGTGACATGATATGACCTCAACATAGTATCACAGTTGGGGGAGAGGCTTACTAAGCCCCTCCTCTCTTGGAGTGACTATGGGCAATTAATGATTGTTGGCAGAGGGGCATCACTCTTTTTTTCCCATTGCTTCACTATTGATAAGTTGTCCTTACTCCAGTAAATTAACTGCCACCCACACTTGGTCAAGAAACTCATTAAGTGCAGTGGACCACACAGAAAGAAGATACAGAGTAGGAGCAGGTCTCCTTGAGAATGGCGCCAGTAAAAGAGGGTGATGAGAGAAAGGACGGACAGGGAAGAAAAGAAAGAAAGAATAAATTCATTACATAAATAAGAAACTGTCAATTAAGAATCGTTAAAAGACCAAACCTCAAAGGGTTTGTAGACATTGTGATTCCGCGTATGAACCAGTTTTGAAGTAGATAAGTTACAAGTTTGCAGGATAGACTTGTGGCTGTCAGACTTGTGGAGGGTCTGATGGAAGTGTTCTTAGAAAGGACAACAAGAGGCATTCTCTTAAGGATAGAACCATCCTATCTTCTCAGTGCTGTTGGAGATCCCACACTGGATCAAACTGTACGCATGTGTAGAGGTAAAACTACAGCATATGAAAGAGGTCAGTGGGTGAATTCACTGTCAACATTTGCCTGTGAAACTTCAGCACAGCCCTGGAAGTTGCTATCCTTGTTAGGAGACACGGGGAAATCTCTGTATGTGCGGCTACGAATATGAATATAAATCTGTAACTATATAAAAAGTTACAGTTTAATTAAAGCGATCTTTGAGGAAAAGCCATATGGCTTTCCAGCTGAAGTCAGTGTGTGTCCCGAGCTGACATTTCAAGCTCAGCTCTGAGGTTGTCATCCTGTGTCTGGGAGTGCACCTGCCTCCAGCCGCTCCTGGGAAACTCTGGGCACTGACATGTTTTGCTGGAGGCAGCGATGCCAGCCCTAGAGCAAAGCCTATACGATAGGCCCATTTTTCCCTCGTCAGAAGTCTGGTCAGAGGCTTCAGTGCTGCAGGGCTATGAGTCTTCTAGGTTTCCTCTCCACCATGCCTGCAGGAGCCTTCTTCAGATTGGTGCAGAAGACATTTGAAATGGATTTCAAATGAGTTTAAGAGATCAACTCTTCATCCTTCCTTGCTGAGGCAAAATCTTCCACTTTCTCCACAAGGGACCTTTGTCCTTGTTCTCTGTGTAAGAAGTGCTATTTTGGATTAAATAATTAGAGCTTCAAGCTTACTGTGTAGGCATCCAGTTCTGAATTAAGGCAGCTGGACTAGTGGACCCTAGCTTTCTATGTCTCGAAAGAGCTAATTCAGATCTTGTATCTCTAGAATGGGCTCTGATATGGGAATATACTCCTGCATTTCCATCCACCATCTCTGAGGCACGCCACTGACCAAAGGTCATAGAAGGTAAAACAAATAATGGTTGTTTATGTATCTGTCAGTTCAGGCTTCCAAAATGAAACACTGCAGATGGGGTACTGAAAACAAAAGAGATTTATCTCTACTGATTTCCAAAATCTGAGAGGCTCCAAATCAAGTGTCCAGTTGCTTTAGTTCCAAGTGTAGGCTTTCTCCTGGCTTGTTAATGGACCCTTCTCACCTCCATCCCATTTGTGCAGAGAGATTCTCTTCTCCTCTTCCAACTTCTATTCCTTTTTCTTGTCTCTTCCTCTATTTCCTTCTCCTTCCTCCTCTTTTCTTCTCTTTTCCTTTCTTCCTTCCTCCCCTCTTTTCCCTCCCTCTCTCCCTTCATTCCTCCCTCCCTTTATTGTAGCTTCCCTCCCTCCCTCTTTCCCTCCTCTTTTCCCCTCCCTCCATCCCTTCATCCCTCCCTCCCTTCTGCCCTCTCTCTTCCTCCCTTCTTTCCTTCTTTCCCTCAGAGTCTGGCTACATGGCTCAGGTATGCCTGGGACTTGTTATATAGTTTAAGTTGGCCTACAAGTAGTTAACTGGCCCAGTCTCCTGTGTGTTACAGGCATGCATGATCACTCCATTGCCTCTATTTCCCTCTTCTTAAAAAGCAAGCAATTTTTGCCAGACTTTAACCTTCAACCCATGTTAGGTCTTAATTCTCCCTGTAAGTCCTGTTGATGAATAGAATACTCAGATGGGCTGGCAGTTCAGTATATGATTTGAGGAGAACAGAAGTCCACAGCAGCTCCCTTGGAGAAGTTATCTGGCATGCAGCGAACAGTCAGAATATGGAGGTGTTTATCATTCAATTATTTTTAATACTCGGACAGTAAATAGCAGGATTAAGTGAATTATAGTTACCTAAGCAAAAGAGGAATTTTTTTTATTTAATAAGAAAGTGTTATCTCTCAAATACAGGTTGGGGATGAAACTAGCTTTCAGGAAGTTTCTAGAAATGAAAAAGCGAAGCAATATCTCTTCCTGTCTCTTCCCATCTCCTGTACACACACCTATTGTACACTGGGGTCCCCTGCCTTATGGTATTCAGTGACAAATGTAGCCATGTTTACTGCCCTCATGGTGCTGTTTGCTGTGGAGATCTAGCCTAAACTCATTCACTTGCTGGCCTAATTCCAAATGTTCAATGAGAAAGGAAATTGCTATGCTTAATCCATGGTCTATCACTGGTCTATGCTTAGCGGTTAGAGACCACTGCCTTTAAGAACCCAGGTATGCATTTTTACAGGAAAAACACAAAAATCAAAACAAAACCATTTTCAGATAGTGGTTATCTTAAAGTAGTTATTCTCTTATAGGATGTGTGTGCTTGGGAACGGGTGGGTTGAAGGTCCTGATAATACTCAGAGAGCTGATGTATACCTGACACCTCCCACTGTGCAGGATCTCCACATTGCTCACAGAGCTCATTGTAGGGAGGTACACAACCTTCCCTCTTCTCTGCCTCTCCTTTTCTCTTGCTGAGTGGCTTTCTGGCTATAGACTGCTTTTGAAAATTCAGGCTTTTACAATACGACTTACCTCAGGAACAATTGTTCCAAGGATTAGCAAACTGTCCAGTCAGTCCTTCAGTTTTGCCAAGCTAAGTTTTAATGGCTCCAAGCTATCCCCTGTGCCTGAGGGCTTCTCCCTGCCATCTCCCAGAATTCTCAAGTAGCAAGAGAATGTTTAAGAGACTGGCTTCTTTGGCAACTACAATTATGGGCTCTCCCACCCCATTGTTTATTTTATACCTTGGTTCTTCCACATCAGGTGTTTTGAGTTAGTTACGTCAGCAATTCACACCAGCTGGGATGGTCCAGTGTCCTCTCTGTCTGCACTGTCCTCATCCCAAGGGTAGGCATGATGACATCTGTCAACATGTAGCAAAAGTCTGATGGAAGTGCTTGAGGGGCATGTCTTCTTTGGAGGAAGAGACAGAGGGGACCTGCCCAGCCAACCAAGAAGGCTTGAGCATCTGCAGAGCACTCCAGCCTGGAGCTGTAGACAGGTGAATGGTTTCCAGTAGGAGGCCTTGGGGCTTCTTATAGGCAAGTATCATGTAAAAGCTCTATTATAAACCAAGGCTACTATAGGGCACAAAGGGAATATTATTCCTGAAACCACTGAAAGACTTCGAACCCTGCAAAGACAAAAGCCATTAAGAAATGCTGCTTTACAAATTGATGGCCACTTTCATCTGGTCATTATAAGTAGAAAAAATAGATGCAAAATGAGGAAGACCTAGATGACCTCTATATTCAGAAGGCGTCTTAAACACTTTACAATCTTTCACCTTAGAAAAGACAAACTGTGAGAATAGAAAGTACTCTCTGGATATAGTTTATACCAGTTAAGTAGGAATCTAGTAAGGAAGCCATGTTCAAAGCAGCAGTCATGATCTGCTTTCCAGGCGGTAAACACAAAAACATGCACATTAACTGTTATGTACATTGAAACAAAATGCTGCGATTATAGCTGTACCTTTCAAAGTACTCTACTATCTTTAATTTTTTTCTTTATTTTCAAGAATTTTATGTATTTAATCAAATGAAGTATGATTAATATCTACTCTCTTAGTTAGAATTTATATAGATGTAACAAAAACACCATGACCAAAAAAGCCATACCCACTTTCCCATCTCCAGAAGACATCAGCTGTCCTATAGCTCCTCAGTTAGGGGTGAGGTCTAGCAAGAATATTGACTGGCTTGATCTTGTGCAGATCTTAACAGGAAGCAACATGTGCAGGAAACAACAGTTCATGACTGCGGTGGACTTATCAAGTCAAAAGACAGTTTTGTCCTGTGTTCCACAACTGCAGCTCTTCTGTTTTTTTCTCCTCTTCTTTCTCAATAACCCTTGAACCTTGAGGGTGGTGATGGTATGTATATATGTCCCACATGTGTCTGAGGACTCATTTCACTGACATGAACGTGTAAACAAAGAGATAATTTAAATTCTCAAAATCTCAATCACCTTGCCTTAAGAGTGGCTATAACCCATGCCTCCTATAGGTGGTTATATTAAATAATTTCTGAGAAGTGCCTGTCATATGTCCTAGCACAAATGAAGTATGCATTCAACAAGAACTGCAGACAATGACTGTGGTGATATTTATGAATTCATAAGCAGTTAGTGATTACCAGGTACTGGTCTACATGCTAAGGTCATGAGGCAGCAAGCACGATGCTTGTTATACAGACTCATGGGTTGCCAGGAAGCAGAGATGTAGCAGAACAGCTGGGTAGATGCATTCATCAACCTTTATTGAGGGAACACCTGCCAGGTACCAATAAACTACTGTACAAATTGACGTAATTACAGCACCTTATTCCTGATATCAGCAGCAGTAAAGTCTAGGGGAGGAAACAGGTACTAAATAAATTTCTGCAGGATATCCTGGGAGAATTTTCTGTCCACTGGGTGCACATGCCTAGAATAAATTCTCGGGGGAGCTATCCTGAGGTAGAGATTAGGAATTTTGTGAAAATCTACTGAACAGAGTTTGGAGGGTTATCACTCTACACTGTAGACACCATGATAGAAGGTCTAGCAATGGCATATGGGGTGAGTGTTTGATAAAAGATATTCAGGAAGCTATGGGATAGGGAAGTCTGACGTCATCTGAATTTGAGTAAGTGATATGGCCCCACAAAGCTTTTCAGAGGACATGGCTTTGTGAAAAAGAAGATACCCTCCCATTCCTTTTGAGATAGGGTCTTTCAGTGATAGTAATCTTATTTCCATAAGCAGAAATTGCAGAAGATGGAATTATTGGTACCTGTGAAGAGAGACTCAAGAGAGTCAGAGCAACAGCCACAGAGAAGGAAGCATGAAGGAGAGAAGATAAGTACGCTCAGAGAGAAGTGATTTCTGGTTTTATCTTCTTAAATTCTGCACCTGTAATTTAATCTCTTATACTTGAGTACTTAAAATAACATGAATCCATACATAAATGAAAGCAGATAATGGCTTAATATTTTTCATGTGTCAGATAATGAACTTTTAAAAAGTGCTTCTATCCCTCTATACATAAGAATCCAAGGAATTTAGTTAAGGAGAAACTTGGGTCATGCTCCTCTCTTAGTTTTAACACAGATTTGTATTAGATCCCTTGGTACTAGGGTTATTGGCATTTGTGAGCTGTCCTAAATGAGTGCTGAGATCTGAACTCTGGTTCTCAGGATTGGGCAGCAAATCCTCCTAACTATGGGACCATCTCTCCTGCCCCTAAAGGCAGGAGAGAGCCCCAAAGTGCCCCAAAGAGCATTGTACTTGAGAAAATGTTTAATTACTTTAGAGATTTGTAACAGGGATTTAGATTGGGGTGGGGCACTGGTGATGTGTAGAGCTAGGTTGTTATAGTGGTATGGGGAAATGGCTGCAAGGATCAAGTCAGTGACTGTCAAGGAAGTTACTCATTGTCAAGGATACACAGAATTGCAACACAGCAGAGAAGGACTCAGCTAATGGAGTATGAATAATACCGAGTGAAAGACACTGTTTTAGATCAGGAAAGAACTCTTAAGATCATCCATTGCAAGTATCTAAATCTAGAATTAGAAAGTGGCTTAGTGGGTCAAGTGCTCACCATACAAACATGAGAAACTGACTCAGCGCCACCAGAACCCACACAAAAGTCCTATTTGGTAGTGAAAGTTTACAATGTTAATGCTCCTATGACAAAATGAGACAAGGAGACAGGAGCTTATTAGGACAAGCCCATAAGGCCACTGGGTTTTCCTATGAGCCTTTGTTATTTTCTAAGAACCACAACTCCCAGCATTCTAGGAAGTTACTCAGTCCTTGGGCTGGTGGGGCTTATGGGTTAAAGGCAGGTCTTAAACAGGTCAAAGTCAAAGAGACTTGGATGGGACCATAGTCTTTAGCAAACCCCCATGTCCTACAGTTAACTGGTGCTTCTGAAATGTGTTTAATAGAAAAGGCTGTTGGATAATAGATTATCGAAAATAAAAGTTACCTGACCATGTGATTGCTTTCTGAGCTCTAAAAATGTTGCTACACTATCCATGGTGGTCATGGCAAGACCTCTGAAATCAATAAACATCAGGAAGATCAAATATGACTCCCAGAGTCACTGAAATGCCCTGCTCCTGAACTGTGTTGGGGCTGAAGCCTTTGAAATCCTTAAGCCTGAGGCTGCTGGGTGGTTCAGTCACATCACTGCTTTGGAACTAATTCGATAATTGCACAGGGAAGAGGTCATCCACAATGAGGCCTCCGGGGAGTAAACACAGCTAACTCTGTTACCAGAATGGTCTTAATGTGTGATCTGAAATGCGGGCATTCCTTGTGTAAACTGGGTCTGAGCTTGCAGGGTTTGTTCCCATTTCACCTTTTACAACATGATGCACCTTAAGAGCCGTGACAAACGTTTCCTGGAAAATACTTGGCCTTAGAGAAGCAGTGTGACCCTTACTGGTGTAGCGTGGGAAAGCCTGGGTGTTTCAGATTTCCATTGAGCTCCGGTCTCTTATGGCAAGTCAGGAGTAAGGCTCAACTTCTGACTTAGCATATGCAAGTTTGGGAATAAAAATGTATCTTTTGGCTTCCAGACAACCGACTTCTGGAAAACGTAGGACTACAGTTAGAAATTTATGAATCTTTGAAATTAAATCTTGCTTCATTTTGGATGTATTTTTTCAAGGAAAGAATAAAAGCAATGATTTTTTTCATTTTGATTTATTTATTGACGTGGTTCATTACCCTTTCATGCATGTGTGTGTTTCATTCTGATTGCTTGTCCCCCACTCTCCCCTCCAACCTCCCTGCTTCAACCCCAACTGCTCCCTTCAAGTCCCTTTTCCACATTCATGCATTTTGTTTTGTGTTGAGATATAGTAGATTTGGTCAGGAACTTCTGGTGTGACCTTAGATTTGGAAAGCTCTATTGAAGCCATGTAGGCTCAGTGGAGATTATAGCAGGGGTGGCAGTGGCTCCCCTGTCCCCAGAGTTTGTCATTACTCCTAAACACAAGAAAGGTACATGGATAATTTGAAGGCCAGAACCAGACAGATACAATGAGCATCAAGTGATTTACTGATTACAAACTTAAGACTCTCAGAGCTTATTGATTAACAGAGAGACAGTCCTAGACTTGAATCAAAAAACAAAACAAAACAAAACAAAAACTTTAACATGCCCAAGGATGCAGTGACAATGAGAGCAGAAAAAGCAAGATGTTTAGATTTCTCAGACTGTGTATATAGATATGTTAGAAATTAAGTATTGATTATATTTACATTTATTTTTACTTTTTAAAATTAAAAATGAAATAATGGCAAATATAAAGGAGACAGAATGAAGTTGTCTGTATGAAAAGTCATGTATTTTTACAGAAGAACCAAGTCGAACTTCCAGAAGTGACAAATGTCACTGCAAATAAAATCCCAATGGACAAATTAGATGTGCAGAGAATTGAAAAAATAATTAGGAAGTGGGAAGACGACTATGAGCACATTCACCCATATCACAGCATAGAAAAATACCAAAACAGACAACAGGAGATAATGAACATAAAAATGAGCCATCTAACTTATGTCTGAGTGTAGGTAGGATTGGAGAGATTGGAAAGGATCTGGGAGAGGGAGAGCAGCCACACAGTGTTCAAGTTGGTAAATCGCAGCAACACTGAACAGGAAGCACAAGGAAGCACTTTGAACTAGATTTGTTGTGTATATACAGATTTGCTTTATAGAATGGGTAAACCTGAGACCAAGCAGGGAATGAATATATACACATATATATTCATGAATATACATACATACACACACACATATACATACATATATATATGTGTGTGTGTATACATATATATGTATATACATATATATACACACACACACACACACACACACACACATATATATATATATATATATATATATATATATATATATATACATTCCTCAATAGTCTACTTGGAGCCAAACAAGTTCATTGGGCCATAACTGAGCAGCACAAAGAGTGAATGGCATACACACCATTCTATCTGATTTCAGTGTAACCAACTTAGAAATAACAAATTTACTTAGTCACTAAAATCATGAGAATGTCAGCAGCACTAATGTGTTTGCACTAAGGGTGTCACTGATGGGTCATGAATAACTCTACGTGTATGATGTATTTCTGTCACTAAGGCTTAGTGTGTGGCAGGGAAGGATCTGGGGCTTGAGGAGGTTTCTCTCTTTCTTCCCAGGTAATTTCTGCTCACTGCTATGCTAGCTAAGAAGATATTTATATTGCAGCTGAACTAAATGCATTTCATGTGTATAAAGAGGCTGTTCCTAGTAAATGCATTATCTTGGGTTAGCTAATTAGATCTTCTGTAGCGATTTTCTTATTCATAAAATGAGGACAATAATAATGCTTGACTAAAGTATGATAAATCATATATTTAATAATATATGTTAAATTCCCATGATACTGTTTCTATCTTGGCGTGCTTATTTTTCTATAGCAAACATACAAGACTGGGTAGTTTTAGTGTGGATGCCACAACTACTTGGTGTTTGGTAAGGGGTCATTGCATCATATCCTGACAAAGGGTGTTGCATGCTAGGACAACAAGCATATTAGATAGAGTTAGTACTCTCCAATTTATGGTACCTCTAATACAATTGTGGGGTCAACAATGATGAAGTCCTGAAATCTCAGCGGTTTCCCAAAAGCCTCACCTTCAAATGTCAGTATAGTTAAAAGTACAGCAGCTGAGAGTGTTTTGATTCAAGGGCATACTAAGTGATCAACCCCAGCCGACCGTTAGAGAATCTGTTAAGAGTGGTCTCTAGGACCCAGAGAAGAGAAGGAGTGGGTGGTGCAGGGTGGCTTAGAGGCTCTGGGGTTTATTTTACATGAGATAAAATTTTGAAAAAAAAAACATTTGGGAAGTTTTGTGAAAAAGATATGTCAGAAGAATACGTGGACATACTAGGGTTTGCCACAATGTCATAATTCCATGAATTACAAATTTACAAACTGTATTGATTTTATTGGCTTTGGTTCACCAATTGGAGCAGATTTTATTTTGTAGACTGAGAGCAATAACAAATTCCTTTATTTCAATCTTAATTTCTAATATTATTTCACAGCTTGCACGTGCTTCACACAATAATGTTCACTATATTCATACACGTGTTTCAGATTTGCTGTGAATGGGTTAAAGCAACTTCTGAGTTCAAGGATTCATACTGAAGACTGAGGTAGAAAATAAAACTGATGTTAGGAAGTCTTTATAGGGGACCACAGAAGTTTTAGAATTACAGGCACAGAGATGTTTAGGGAATACTGTTGTCAAACTCATGTCTGAGTAGCTGGAATTTCTTAATATTATATAAGAGTATGTGTTTCCAGGTGGGGGGGGGGCTATGTCCTAGGGACAAGGGCAGTGTCCCTTAACTTAGGTGATCTTCCTAAGGGAGGCTCATAATGAATGATTGGGTGACAGGTCAGTATGCCTGCCTTGTCTCAGTCTTAGGCTACTGCTTGTTCTATAATCCCACATGAGTGATGTTCATCACTCACCAATATATCAATGCTCAATAACCTCAAGAATCTAGGTCACCTGATGTGGTTTTGATACTCACAAATTACTGAGGTAATTTGAGAAGTTAATAGGTGGTGATATATTATTTTCATAAATAAATAATCTATCAATCTGTATTCCTAAGATTATGGTGTACAAATGCCTGCTGATCACTTATACAAAAGATGTGAAGTCACTCTGTCTCAGCACATGCAGTCAAAATGAAGCTAACTGCTGATATATACTCAGGGCAAGACATAGCTGGAATGCTGCTTGTGGTGGTTTGAATAAGAATGCCTTCTATAGGGCTGGAGAGATGGCTCAGGAGTTAAGAGCACTGACTGCTCTTCCAAAGGTCCTGAGTTCAAATCTCAGCAATTACATGGTGGCTCACAACCATCCCATCCACAATGAGATCTGATGCCCTCTTCTGGTGTGTCTGAAGACAGCTACAGTGTATTTACATATAATATATATATATATATATATATATATATATATATATATATTTAAAGATGTGACTTTAAACGAAGACTGACTCCTCACTTTAAACAAAAGAATGACTCCTATAGAATCATGTGTTTGAATGCTTGACGCATAGGGAGTGGCACTATTATGTGGTATGGGTGTGGCCTTGTTGGAGTAGGTGTGGCCTTATTGGAGTAAGTGTGTATTATGTGATGGTTACAAACCTATGGAGGACAGGAAGTGGAATATGGTGGTTTGAATAGGAATGTTCCCCCATAGGTTCATAGGGAGTGGCACTAACAGAAGGTGTGACCGTTTTGGAGTAGGTGTGGCCTTGTTGGAGGAAATGTATCACTGGGAGGAATATGCTTTGAGATCTCAGCTGCTCAAACTAGGATTCATGTGGCATTAACTTCTGCTGCCTTTGGATCAGAATGTAAAACTCTTGCCTCCTCCAGCACTATGTCTGCCTGTAGGCTGTCATGCGTTGGCCATCAGGATAATGGACTAAGCCTGTGAAACTCTAAGCCAGCACCAATGAAATGTTTTCCCCTTATAAGAGTTGCCTTGCTTAGATCCTTACAGAGGATCCACATTGGGTTCCCACCATCCACAATGGGAACAGCCACTATAATTCTAATTCTGGGGAATTTGGCACCCTCTTCTCTTCTGTCTTCCATCACACACACACACACACACACACACACACACACACACACACTTTAAACAAATTAAAGAAATGCCAAAAGAGCTAGAACAGAAAATGGGTGCAAGATATATATGAGAAATAGGGTATTGGTGTAGCATGCACAAGTCCTGGGATCAATTCCCTAGTATCACTCAAATAATAGATAAATAAAGCAAGAAAAAGACCACTATTTAAGGAATACCAACAGAGTCAACTAATTTAGAGCCCCGAGGGGGTGTCTCAGAGACAGAACCACAACCAAAGAGCTGGACCTAGGTCCCCCGCACATATGTAGCAGATGTGCAGTTCAATCTTCATGTGGGTGCCCCAACGACTTAAGTGGGGGCTATCCCAAAAGTTGTTGCCTGTCTAGGGACTACATTTCCCTAACTGGGCTGCCTTGTCTGGCCTCAGTGGCAAAAAATGAACCTAGCCCTGTAGATAGTTGGTATGGCAGGGTAGAGGGATACGGGGAGTGGGGGGTGGTTGGGTGGGTGGAGCACAGGGCTGGCCTCCACCCTCTCAGAGGAGAGGAGAAAGGGGAAATGAGGGGAGGTACCATGGTGGGGGGGGGAAACTAGGGGTGAAGGGGAGGCAGCGATCGGGATATAAAGTAAATAATATTTTTATAAAAGGAAATATTTGAAGAATATTTTACATAACTCTAAGTTGTCCTAGTTTGATTCATTGTTGCTGTAATAAAAAAAGTTTGACTCAATCGTAAAAAAAAAAAAAAAAAAAAAGAGTTGCCTTGGTCATAGTGCCTCTTTACAGCAGTAGAAACCCTAAGTAAGATCCTGCTGGTCTATACAGTGTGAGCAACCTAGAGGAGCCCGAGCCTGATCCCACATGAGTGCTTTACAGTGGTACGCACAGGACGTGCTCAGACAAGTGCAACAGTGGAATGTAGATGCCTGGCTGGTAGGCTATACTGTTTTCTTTCATCATTGGGCGTTTCCAGAAAAACGAAGTTGCAGACTTGTAAACCATAGGACGCAGAGATGGGTTGGTGGGGCCAGTTGAAGAAGTAAAGCATACTGCTCACAGAGACAGTTAAGTTTTGAAAAGAAAGGAGATAGGAAACAAAGTAACATTCACCGGCTGGTTTTTATAGCTGGTGCCACTTTAAAATAATGATGATTCAATGTGTTAATCAGTTAATGTTTATACAGGCAGACTGTACCTGCTTTTCTAGATGAAGCCTAAAGGAAATGGATCATGACAGAAGCAATAGGACTCCCCAGTGTAGTTCTTTCACCCATAGGATGGCATGTGAAATGTATCCAGTGGGGCTATCATGACGAATACATGAGCTCGTATGTGAAATAGACCTCAAACAGATGAGTTGATAGTCAATTTTAGTAAATGCAATGAACTGCAGTGTGCTCATATATTTTGTGTGCTGTGATGTTAGCTACTCCTTGGGGTGTTCCCTGTGTGTTGTCATTTATGTGTATACTTATGGCCATATCGTGTATATAAACTTAGATTGGATGCCTTTGTGGTGTCTTTTGCTATAATTTTCAGTCCACCTAAGGAGTTGTCCTTTGCGTTCCATCCCTTGGGTCTCAGTTCATCTCCTGTACTTCCACCTGGGCTTCCTTTCTTATTGTTTTGCTTTCACAGAACAAGAGTTTCTTGGAAGAAAACAATTTTTTGGTCATAATGAGCTACTTATTTTCAGAGCCAAGCAGCCCATGGTTTTGTCCTGGGGATCCTTGAACATTGTCAGGAGGAGTTATTTCTCTTGTATCTTTCTGCCGGCTGTGTGTCTCTGTCTCTTTCTTTGAGAAGCGAATGCATATCGCTCCTAATTGACTGGCATCCTTCATGGCATAATAAAGAGGATGGTGGGAACAGGTTATGACAAACTAGTTAGTATGTTACCATGAAGGACTTTGTCTGTTCTCACCTCGGGTTTCCAGAAGGATCTATAGGATTAAAACTAAAGAACATTTATTTCCTTAAGCTCTCAGCAACTCTGCTCAGGTCTCTTGACCTCTCATTTGGCTCTTCTTTTGCCAAAATCAGAGAACTTCTGGACTAGACGTTCTATGGTTTATACTCACAGCAACATGGACACCAAGGGTTTGAATATATGGGGATGTTACACTCCAATGAGCTCCTAAAACATACAATGAACATTTCTACAGATATTTGTGTCCTATGTGACCCTTACATTTAAAACACATTTTATTTTGCTTAGAATAGTGTTAGAATCTTATTTAACATGAAAAATTGAAGGAGTTATTTGTGACCTAATTGTCACCTTATTTCCTTAAATCACAGTATTATTTGAAAAAATTATAAATATAGTAAGTTACACAACAAATGTGAAGCCTAAAGGTAATCCTACATCTTAGAAACAAGAGGAATAGATTTAAAAATTGTTCTTCAAAATAGTTTGTGTTATATTTATGTTTAAAAAATTGTTCGCGTATGGTCTTATTAAATAATTCCTAGTCAATCTATATTTAATCACACATTTCTCCATCTTTCCTTTCTCACAGAATATTGTTACTAAAAGATAATATTATCAAGTCAGGTGGTGGTGGCGCACGCCTGTAATCCCAGCACTCTGGCAGGCAGAGGCAGGCAGATTTCTGAGTTTGAGGCCAGCCTGATCTACAGAGTGAGTTCCAGGACAGCCAGGTCTATACAGAGAAACGCTGTCTCGAAAAAACCAAAAAATCCAAGAAGAGAGAGAGAGAGAGAGAGAGAGAGAGAGAGAGAGAGAGAGAGAGAGAGAATATTATCAATATCCTCAAAACAACGGATCATTCTTCTGAAACCTTAAACCAGTGTAGTGTTGATTTATTGCCTCATCAGAAGGTCATAGAATACACCTGGGTAGTCTGAAGACCAAAATTTCCACATTTCTACCCTTAGCTTCTGTTCCGGAGGCTACCTGAGGGTAAGGAGACAGTCTCTCCTCTTGCCTTGCTTTGGGGGAACTGCTATGTTCTCTTCACATTCTGACAAGCAGAAGCTGTCAATCTGAAGTCCATCAGTCATTAGTTTTCTTTCATGCTGTGATAAAATACCATGTCAATAATAATATCTGGAAGAAAGAATTTATTTCGGCTTATTGTTCCAGGGGAATGCGAGCCCCCATCAAGGCAGAGACAAGGCAACAAGCAGGAGGTGTGGAAGCAAGAGCTGGAAGCTTGAAGGCTCACATTTCCACCACAAGCATGCAACAGGGAAAGTAAATTAGAATTAGCATGAAGTTTTAAAGTTTCAAATCCCACCCCTAGTGCTGCACTTTCTTTGGCAAGGTCAAACCCCAGAGAATCAAGTGTTCAAGTACCAAAGACCGTGGGGGGCCATTTCTCTTTTGAACCATCACAATTAGCCAAGAGGAATAATAAATCAATGTGTTTTCTCAAGTTCTCATCACCTCTGCTGAGAGAGAGAGAGAGAGAGAGAGAGAGAGAGAGAGAGAGAGAGAGAGAGAGAGAGAGAGTGGCATTGGAAAACAGAGATGATGGACTTTGTGGATCCTTACCAGACTCTCGGCAAAGCTTCCTGGAGGCCTGCCTGTTTACAGGTGCAGCTGTTTTCAAATCTGAGAGCCTGGGACTCTGAAGTAAGTGGTGACACATTGCCACCCAGGTGTCCTTAGGAGATTGATGGCATTCTGCAGGGCTCTCTGTCTTTGACGCAAATTAATCAGTTTACTTAGGAAGAAGACACTGCACAGATGGAGAAACAGCAAGGTGCCACAATGGAGCCTGAACTTTGCAGGAGGAGCAATAGGTACAGACAGTACTGACTCCAGAGCCCACTGTCTGACGCCTCATGCAGCTTTGGTTTCTTCCTAGATAATCATGGCACTGGCTCTCACAGTGCATTGCAAGGATGCTCATGCGGAATGGAGAATTTTAGAAATGGTCAAAGCATGGTCCACCATAGAGCATCTATAACACATGAGACACCCCTATTGGCCAGAAACTACTCTAGAAGCTTTCTAAGGCACAGAAGGAAAGTAACATGCAGGAGGCGCTATGATGAACAGCCTGGCAAGCTGTCCCAATCTTCTGAAGTGGATTCTTCTGATCATCTGCTTATGTAGATGTTATTGCTGAAGGCTCTCTATTGAGTACCTTCTCTCTTGTAGCACCGCTGGCTACCAAAGACTGTCCCAACCAAGAATGTGTAATGATTTCTCTGTTTGTTAGGGAATCAAAGGTCAAAATAATTTGCTTCTCATCTTTCATTTCAATCTTTTTATATTTCATTATAGAAGACTTAAAACACTATTAAAATAGAATAATGACTATGATGACCCTCCATGTATCCATCTCCCAATTTCAATAGACTGGATTGTGGTAAATTTTCTTTTATCCATTGCAGGGCTCTTGCTCAAATTAGTGATGGTCTTCTAATCTTCAATATCCCTATGAAGCTGCTTGATGCCTCTGTTGGGTTTGAACCTGGAACTCTCTTTGCCTCACTCATCATTTTTCACTCCTCTGATTCCCAGATCATATCCTCCAACCCTCTGCTTTCTTGTCACAATCTACATCCTGGATTTTTAGTTCAGGGATACCAGCTTCCAGTGAGTATGACACACCAAGATACTAAGACGTATCTGAGTCTGGCAAGAACTTTAACCTGAGCCACTTCATTCAAATCTCTCAGGAACCTTACTGTGACTTATATTCCACAAGGGGTTCCAGAACCAGGTAACATGTCCTGTTGATAAATTAATAACTGTAGCAACACAGGAATGTGCTGTAGGATTTCTCCAGGATATGCAAAGCTATATGGTAGGAATAATTTATCTCAGGGGACAGATGAGACAGCCAGAAGAGGAAATGCTATCCCTTTGGGGATTTCTCCAATATTTCCCTACATTACTGTTCCCCACAGACATATACTCTCTCTTCTCAGCTGGTTGTTGTTTTTGTTTTTAATTTCTCATCTCAAAGCCTCAAATTGTGACTTCATCTCTTGAATACTTTTGGATATTATTCACTGGACTATAAGCTCATATTAATCTTAAATATGTTTTCACTGTTTGTACTGTGTATCCCATCACTCTATTAGATATTGTAAATTTCACTTTTCTGTTATGTAGCTCTTTCATAGATTTTGCCCCCCACTTTTTCATCAAACATAAGTTCCACAAGAACAGAAGGCTTTGTCTATTAGGTTCACAGTTTCTATCTTCAGATCTAGCATATAGCAAAGTTAATCAAGTTTTAAAAGAATAGATAAATACTGCACAAAAAGTTTGCCAGAATATCCAGCTTTCATGTCTGGCTTGGTTGAATAATGAGTTTAGCTTTAAATTTCCTTATAAGAAAAAGACAAAAAGATGTAATGTTTGTATTTGTCTTGTAAGCTTTTTTGTTAATAAAAAACTATGAGTATATTTGAAAAATTTTAAATGTGAGAAGTAATTTGTTTGGGATTCAACTCTGATTAATACTCTAGTTTTGACCACGACTGTCAGAAATCCAGCCTTTAATTTTGTCTTCTCCTAACTAGAGCTGAACACTGTGGATCATATTGCTTTAATCCCATAGATATTCTGGAGATTTGGATTGTCACATTGGAAGGGAGGTGATTTTCGGTCATGTGCCAGGTCCTTGCTGTGCTTCACTTACAGGATAAGTGACAGTGTTTTTGTATTGAGACAGAGAAAGAAAAATAATTTTGTCTCCTCTGGCATCTATTTCTCAGCAGCACAGAGAAATCTTTCTGGATATAGCACTTCCTTGAGGATACAATGGAGGCATTTATCTCACCTCTTACACTCTGCATGGTAGATTTGTAAGATTTATCTGGGAACTAGGAAACTATCTAAAAGATGAAGGATAAACAGGCTCTCCAGTGATGCTGTCTCAATAACTGCAAAGGACAGAGCATGGACTTTGTAGTTTTCTTCTTCAGACTCTACATGGTAGGCAGCTTTTGTAAGATTCATCTGGGACCCAGGAAATAATCTAAGTGATGAGAAATAAGCAGGATCTCCAGTGATGTTGCCTCCATGGCTCTCCATAGCTTGGAAAGACAAAGAATGGGCTTTACATTTTACTTCTTGGAAACTATATGCTATGTATGATAGTTTGTCAAGTCTCTTCTTCTCAAATAATGAAAGTTCCTGAAAAATATATTAATATAAATATATAGTATATGAATGTATATGTATATATGTACATATATATGTATACACACATTTATACACACACACACACACACACACACAAGACATCTGTCAGTCAACTGAGACTCAAGGGATGGAGGATTGAAAAGAGAAAGACAATTAGACAACACTATAATATGACTCCAGCCAGGGCTGAGGCTGAACCAGCTTTATTTTTTCCAGCCTGCTTCTATATCATTCTAGGTATATCCAAAAAACATGGTCAGTTCTTAGATCAAAGACAAAGTGATCAAGCAAAGTAGTAAACAAAGAGATCACACAGATAGAAATCAAGCAAAGTAGTAAGCAAAGAGATCACACAAGGTAGTAATCAAGCAAAGCAGTAAACAAAACCCCATGGTCACTGTTTCTAATATTCTTATCTGAGCCTATTTCCTTTTCTGAGCCCAGTGGCATATGCCAAATTTCTAGAAGTGGCACCAAAAGCTTTCAATATACACAGATATAGATACAGGTACACATACACATACACATACATATACACACACATACATATACACACACACATACACATACACATACACATACACATACACATACATATACACATACACATATATTACAGTTCCAGAGTTATTCAACCAATTGGAAACAGGATTCAATCAATTGAAAACAGACAACCAATTGAAAATAGTGCATTCCAAAGAAGGCAAAAGCTTCTAGAGTCGGGACAGGAGAAAGTAGGAATAGAAAATGAGGTATTCATCACAGAGCAAGATCTGAAGAAACAAGCCCAGATCTGATGTTGGCAGCAAACAAAAAGATATGTTTCATTTCGAGGCACCTGGAATCTTCTCTGGAAGGAACATAATTAATCAAAGAATGAATAACTGGATAGCAGAAGTATGTAAATTTATCATAGACTACATTTGATTTTAGCAGAAAGGTAAAACAATTCAAGGAAAGAGTATAAAATGAGAAACTGCAAGTGATCATGGTTGTTTGCAAAGATGGAAGTTGTAAGAGAATAATTAGGCCCAAGAAAGAAGTTCACTTTCCTACCTTGTGTTTGAGATTATTGAACATGGGTTTCTCCTTTAGATTTTAAGCCATTTCCTCCCCTTCTCTTTCACTGTGCCTGTACTGAGCCATCTGTATTTCCAGGCAATGTTATCAGGAGGCTCTCTGTACCAATAATCCATATTCATGAACACCAGTGGGAATAGAAAACTGGTGATGGTCAGGAGGCAAGTTTGCAGTAAGGAAGGGCTGGGTAAATGAGCATGGTTAGCAAAGAGAAAACAGTAGTGAGCAGAGTCCTTACCCTCTTGGTGTGATAATGAACACATATGTGATTAAATAAAGATGGGATGTTCAAAAGTTAACAATTTAATATAAAAATTCTTCCAAGGAAAACCTATAACACATAGATTACTACTCATTATGGTTTGAATAGGAGATGTCTTCAAGAGGGTCATGTTTGAGGAGAGCCAGAGAGACTGGTGGTGCTGGTGGTGCTGTTTCAGGAGGCTCTGGAACTTAATAGGAAGTAGAATCTCGCTAGGAGAAGTGGATCACTACAGGGGTAGGAATGGGGGTAAGTTTGTGACTAGGTAGCCCAGATCTACTTCTTCAGTAAATTCTCCTTTCTGACTGCACATGCATCTTCTTTCTGCCTTCCCTATCTGCTTTGCCTACCATGCTAAAATGTCTTCAGAGAATGCTAGGCTACATAAATCTCTTCTCCTATACATTACTTGGTCATGCACTCTGTCACAGCAACACCAAGTAACTCAGAAAACACCTCTCCTAGAAGATGGCCTTCCAGAGAGTTGTAATATACATTGACTATTGAGGACCTAATGTTATCTTATTATTAAAAACAAAAAGAGTCACTGATTTTTTTTTGTCAAAGGAAAATATACCTCCATGAAGTCCTGCACAAAAGTTTCATATAAAAGGGTGTCTCCTTTTCAATGGCTGCTAAAGAGTTGACCTCAAGTGACAGTGCAATGGTTACATGTACATAAAGCAGATGATAAAGTGGTTGCCTCTGGGGAATGGAAGATGTGAGCAAAAGCTGTAGGATCAAAAGGTGACAAGGAGGTGTAGCAGTTATAGCAGTCTCTTTGGATTTTCTACAACAAAAATATGTGCACGTGCTCCCTTGGAAAAATGAAATATGAATCTTGAAGCCATCTCCTATGCAGGGGATTTGAGTCTTCCTAGTGAACTTTCCATTTTGTTGGCTACTTCAACTTTTGTGCAGGACTTCATGGAGGTATATTTTCCTTTGACAACAAAAAAAAATCAGTGACTCTTTTTGTTTTTAATTCTATTTATTTAGGATCTATTTTAAAATGTTCATTGTGTATATTTATTGTACATGGTAATCTATTATATAATGTCATTTTCATAAAAGCATATGTGTGTTGAGAATATTCTCTCCCATGACCCCTAGTGCTCTTCTCAGCACTCCTCTCCCTTCCTGTTAGTCCCCTTATGTACCCTAGACAGTTTCACTTTCATATAAAACATGAATACATGATTTTATGTGACAATATAAAATCTATAGAGGTATCTATATGCAAGTGATAGGAAACATACTGTATTTTACTTGCTTAATTTACTTAATTATGGAATCTGTTTCCTGGAAACAGTATTAATTTATTATTATTTCTCCTTCCAGTGAAAGAAATTTCACTGTATATATATATACACCAACTTTTCTTTGTGCAATCATCTATTTTTGAACCTGTATGTTGTTTATGTGACTTAGCTATTGTGGATAGTGCTTCTGTTAACAATAATATTCATGTCTCTGTGATCATTGAATTTGGAGTTTCTTGGGTAAGCACTCAGAAGTGATATTCATGCATTGTACATGAATTAAAAAACAAACCTATGTTCTATGGTTACAGGGAGTCAATTATCAGGGAACATTGCATCTCTAGAAAATCCCTTTGTGAATAACATACAACTTTTTGAGTTTCGCAAATTGCTGACCAGAACCAACCAAGTCTATATTTCATAGTTTCATCATTTTTCATGTAGCCTTTCCCCTCTCAGATTTAATGTCTAAAAGTATTTAACACATAGATATTCTAATCTTCTTGAATACCCACTTGTGTCTTTCTTAAACTTCTGGATTTATACAAATATAGCAAGAACTCATCTTTTGTCCTCGATCACTCATTATATCCAAACAAATTCTAATATTGCATCGATTATCCTGCCCTGTATTAGTTACAGTAGAGTTAGTTGGATCTAGCCAGAATTATGCGTCACCCTGATGTTTTCATTACTACTTTTCTAATACAGATACTTAGCTCCTTGTCTATGAATTTTCACTTGCCCATATCTATTCAGAGTTGATCCCAGAATTACATTCACTGTAAAACCCGTCATTATGATCCCCGTGTATATGTATACACACACACACACACACACACAAACACACACACACACACACACACACACACACACACACACACATCATAACAATCCTCAAAAGACAATATGAAAAAGTGAATCCTTTGTATCAATTTTAATGGTATTTTTTCTCTACAAGTACTAACAACAAAACCAAAAGTAGACAAGATGGATGACATCTACTGACAAACCTTCAGCACAACAGATGAAATGATCCAAAAAATGGAAAAGGCCACGTAGTGAGTGGTAGAACATATTTATGCAAACATACACACAGCAGAATATTATCCAGAAGATGAGATCCTGTCATTTTCAACAGCACAAATAAACATAGATGGCATTTTTCTAAGTAAAAGAAGCTATGCACAACAAAAATACTCATTTATGCAAACCAAACAAGTGGTTGACTATGTAGAGAGAGGGTAAACAATGAAAGTAAGCAGATGGATAATAAAATGGAGGGACTTAGGCCAATTAGTAAAAAGATGCAGTTTTGTAGAATGAGAAGTCTAGTGATTTAATATTAAGCGTGTTAATAATATTGTTGTGAATCCTGGATATTTGATAAATTAAGAAAGAATACTTTAGGTACTTTTACCACAGAAAAAACGGTCATGTTAGAGATGAGTATGATATGATAATATGCCTGACTATAGTAACACTTCATATCTATCTATCTATCTATCTATCTATCTATCTATCTATCTATCTAATAATAATCTATCTACCTGTCATCTGTCATGTTTCTATCTTTATACAACATCTCTCTGTCTATCTATCTATCTATCTATCTATCTATCTATCTATCTATCTATCTATCTCAAAACGTCATATATGCCCTAAGCAACTGAAAACATTTACCATCATATCTTCTAACTTTCACATCCTTTTTATTTTTGGCATCATTTGCTGTATTCTTTGTCAAGTTATTGTCCTGGTCACATTCTGAGGCAGCCACCACAGTGTGATCCTGTGTCTCTTTCCCCCATTCCATTTATATTATCAAGTCTACTTCTCTCTTTCTTAGTCTGTATTTTCATCATTCTCCACCTCTATATATTTGGGATTTCCTTTGCACATCCATGCAGCTCTCCAAGAACCGTGTGAAGGTTAAATCTCTACTTAGGTCAGCCTCTGCTTGTTCATAAAGCCTAGAGCAGTGTTTCATGGCTCAAGTGCATGGATAGCCTTTAGCAAACATGCAGTTATTGTGTAGCTGGCACAAGATCCTTAATGTCTTCTGGAGGTTTCATTATTTTCTTTGTCATATCAACTAGTCATTTATCAAGCAGCTGCCAGCTGACCAGCAGCCAGCACAGGATGAAACACTGCCAGTTCTTTTGTGCAGGTTCTATGGTTAAATGTGCTAATTATACATTGGCTATTATGGCTGTACTATTAGGTATCCAAATTCTTTCATATTGTTAAGCAGATCACACAAAACGAATCAAGAACAATAAGAACAAGTTAAATAGAAAGACATATAAATGGGAAAATAGACAAATACAAATTACTGAAGTGAAACACCAATGAAATTGAAAACTTCAGCAAGATTAATAAAATTTGATGAGGTGCTGGCCAAAATTATAGAAGAAAAAAATTAGAAGCACATTAACAATACCATCACATTTGGAGAGCACATTAATTTGGCTTCTATGACATTAAAATCACAGAAAGCTTAATAAAAACAGTGACAAATACAACAAACAGATTAATTAAAGTAGGTGAATACTTGGAAAGTTAAAAATCAATCCAAATGACAAAACTTATACAAACTCAGGAAGCTCCAGGCTGTGATCCTTTATGGATATCAATGTTAAAATTCAAAACTAAAACATACTAGTAAGTTAATTATAATATGTTGCAGCTTAGAAAATGATATTCTAAAATATGTCACTTTGGACTTTAAACTGTTCATGCATCAGCACAGTAAATTTAGGGGAGGGATTCCTCAGAAATCCCTTATCTGTCTGAAAAAGAACACAATTGTCTTTGGGATTCTTACTGAAATGTCATTAAAGAAGATTAAATTTATAACATGGGAGAAAAAGACTTACGGACAAACAATCCCGGTGAAGCCCAGAGAAACTTTGCTCCACATAATTATCCATTCTTCAGGCTTACACATTTCCCTTAAGAACTAATTTTCACCACTCTAAGCTGTCCATAACACCTACTACCCTCTTCTTTACAAAGAAGTTACTTAAGACTCAACCACCTCATCTTTCTTCAAGTTTTAATGTTTTCTGTGACATTTGTGTGTACTAATAAATATGTATGCTTTTCCTTCTATTAAACTGCATCAGTAACATCAATTTCAGAACTCTCAGAGGAGAAGGTTGACTTCCATATAAAAATTACAAACAGATTATCCTATGACCAAGTAAAATTTACCATGGACAAGTAAAGCTATATCAACACAAAATCAGTCAATAAAATTCATCATATCAACAGATAAATTAGAAAAAAAAAGTAACTCAAAACAGAAACCTTGCAAAAACCTAGAATTATCTTGTGGCTATAACAATAACAAAAACAAATGTAACCTTGACTTCTCAGGCTGGGCTGGAGAGATGTTTAAGTGGATAAAAACACTTGTTTCTCTTGCAGAGGACACAAGTTCAATTTCCAGCTTTTGTATGGTGGCTCACAACTGTCTATAATACCAGTTACAGGGGATTCAACAGGGACACATGTGGATCACTTAGATGCACAAAGGCAAAATAGCCATATACCCAAAGGTAAAAATAAGATCTTTTTAAAATTTATTACATATATTCTATATTTATATTTCATTTCCCTTTTTCTGGTTCCCCATTCCCCAAAGGTCTCACATGCCCTTTTCCCTCCCCCTGTTCCCCCATCCACCCCTTCCCACTTCCCTGTTCTGGTATTCCCCTACACTGATGTTTTGATCCTTTCCAGTACCAGTGTCCACTCCTTCCTTATTGTCGGATATCATTTGATATGTGGATTGTGTCTTTGGTGTCCCAAGAGTCTAGGCTAATATCCACTCATCAGTGAGTGCATACCATGGGTATTCTTTTGAGACTGGGTTACCTCACTTAGTATGATGTTCTCCAGCTCCATCCATTTCTCTAAGAATTTCATGAATTCGTTGTTTCTAATGGCCGAATAGTACTCCATTGTGTATGTATGTGTGTGTGTGTATATATATATATGTATATATATATATATATATATATATATATATATATATACATACACACATTTTTTTGTATCCATTCCTCTGTTGAGGGACATCTGGGTTCTTTCCAGCTTCTGGCTATTATAAATAAGGCTGCTATGAACATAGTGGAGCATGTATCCTTATTGCATGCTGGGGAATCTTCTGGGTATATGCCCAGGAGTGGTATGCCAGGGTCCTCTGGAAGTATCATGTCCATTTTTCTGAGGAACCGCCAGACTGATTTCCAGAGTGGTTGTACTACCTTGCAGTCCCACCAGCAGTGGAGGAGTGTTCCTCTTTCTCCACATCCTCACCAACACCTGATGTCTCATGAGTTTTTAATCTTAGCCATTCTGACTGGTGTGAGGTGAAATCTCAGGGTTGTTTTGATTTGCATTTCTCTAATGACTAATGATGTTGAACATTTTTTAAGGTGTTTCTCAGCCATCCGAATTTCTTCAAGTGAAAAGTCTTTGTTTAGCTCTGTACCCCATTTTTGGATAGGGTTATTTGGTTTTCTGGGGTCTAACTTCTTGAGTTCTTTGTATGATGTTCTCCAGCTCCATCCATTTCTCTAAGAATTTCATGAATTCATTGTTTCTAACAGCTGTAGTCATGGCTGATTGGTTAAGGCTATGGACTAGAAATCCATTGGGGTCTCCCCGCGCAGGTTCGAATCCTGCCGACTATGTAGCAGTCTGTTTTAGTCTGTAGTTAATGTTAGGTTAGTTAATGTTAGGTGGGCCAAGCGCTGTTTCAAAATAAGATCTTTTAAAAATTAAAAATTAAAATTAGTGAGTATGTTGGGTAAAGAGACATATATGTAGAGGCAGGGGTAAGGAGGAAGAGGAGGGGTTGGAGTCTTAGGGGAGGGGGATATAGGGAAAAGTTTTACCATTAGCAATGTAAATGAAGATGATATTCAATAAAAAAATAAATTTAAATACTTTACTTAAGAACAAAAATGGAAGGAGACGCTTTTAGCTTGAGGGGGGACATACACAATCATACAAAGTAAAACTATTGTGTTGGTTTGTATATGCTTGGCTCAGGAAGTGGCACTATTAGGAGGTTTGGCCTTGTTGGAGTAGATGGGTCCTGTGGACATGGGCTTTGATACCATAGTTATAGATGCCTGGAAGTGAATATTCTGATAGCAGCTTTCAGATAAAAATGTAGAACTCTCAGCTCCTCCAGGCATCATGCTGGCCTGGATGCTGCCTTCTTCTTACCTTGATGAATGGACTGAACCTCTTAAACTGTAAGCCAGCCCCAATTTAATGTTATCTTTATCAGAGTTGCATTGGTCATGGAATCTCTTCACAGCAGTAAAACCCTAACTAAGACACCTATCTTTAACTTTAGTTGAACGAACAAATTCCTTCAACTCAAGAACAATAGTGAAAGCAATGAAGAAAAGGAAGAATATAATTCATAAAAATTGAAAGAGAAGTATTAAAAGTCTATTTATACACTATGGTCTTACCACATAGACAAGTCTACAAAGGTGCCTGAAAGTCCTGAAAGGTCATTGCAGGAAGCAGGTAAGGTGAATCCTAATCAACAGTGGACATGTTATTACCGAAGAATGCCAATGGAGGAATGCTGCAGGGACAAAGTGGAATTAAGGCAAGAGATAAGCCACATAAGCTATCGTCAGCCGAAATAGAAGTGTCAGGCTGAACAAAGCCATTGGAACCTAGTCCATTTCTTGATAATGCCAGGATGCCAGACATAGAGTTTTAGAATTTGATGTTTTGCTCTGCTAGAAATGGATCTTGCATAGCCTGATTTATCTTGTTATTCCCATATACCTCCTTGCTTGGAATGGGAATGACTTTTTTCTCATGCCATCATATTTTGGAAAGATGCTACTTAATTTTTTTATGTAATCAAATTTACTTGAGAATCTCATACATGAGTAATATGTTTATATCATTCCCATTTACCCTTTCCTCACAAGAACTCCTCCCATTTGGGGCTCAACCTCTAACATCATCCAAGCCCTTCTGCAACAGCAAATGCATTAAAAGATGTAGAAAATGCTAAAACACAATCAATGCCCAGAAATATATCATCAGTCATAAAAAAGAAATAGGAAAATGATTACAGACTGAACCATGAAGTTAAAATCATTTAGGACAAATGTAGAAAGAATAAATTAATTAGGTAATGGGTAGAGAAAGGAAGGAAACACAATAAGGGAAAAGCTAAACGCAAGTAAAGAAAGAAGAGAGAGGCACAAGAAAGAGCAAAAGAGTCAAAAATAAAAGGATTTATCATAGTGAAGAAGATCAAGGGTGACCTGGTAAATTAGGAAGTATTAAACATTAAAAAAGCATACTATCTTTAAATAAAATGAAACAAGATAACATTAAAATATGACTAAAGTCAAAGTAGAAAGGAAACAAAAAAGAGGCGAACGCATAGAATAAAAAAGACTGATAAATAGTGAAAATGTACAAAATTAGATACGTGTATGGGGGGAATAAAAGAAATAAAAGATTATTTTGCTATTTTAAAATGCAAAATGGATAAACTACTTTGCAATTAATAGGGAAGATAAGGAAGATTCACACGGGAATGTAGGGTATGTATGTGCGGAATGTGGAGCAGAAGATGAAGGGTTGAAGCAGCTTCTTTTGGGATCTTAAAAATATACAGATTTCTTGATTTGTATATGGGAGCAGTAGCTGGGTGGGTGGTAAGGTGGAACCATTGATATTTTGGCCTCTTGTCTTCCACTGTGGTTGATGCTGATGTTGAACCTGTAATGGGCAACTTTCTTACGTCCATCAGAGGTATATTTACTTTATTAGCTTTCTTCTGAGAGGCCTCTCAGAGGTGTTCTGAAGTAGCTTTGAACATCCAACACCATCACTTGGCAGATGGCTGGCTCCAATGGTTGATCCCCTGCTAACCTCAGTCTTATTGCTAACCAACTTGAGAGTCACTGCCAGTTTATGTTGTCTACTCTGGGCCACCAAAGTCAGAGATATCATCTCCTGTGCACTGCTCTGCCTGATTCCAGACTTCTGTCCTCCCCTTCCTGCATCTATCAGCTTGCCATGCCTTTCTCCAGTGCACAGCTGCTTTCCAGTGCTATGATCATCCCAATACTCTGGCAGAGCAAATTCAGATTTTCTTCCATGGGGGCAACCTTCTTCCTTCTTCTCAGGGCTTCAGATATCCTTGACTTTAAAAAAATAGATTCTTTGCCAAGATGACATCCAGTGACTTCAAGTTATACAGAGTGACAAAATCATGTTCCACTCCCCTGCTGACCTGTAAGACAAGAGGAATCACTGCCTTACCAAAATACAGGAATGGAGTTTGAGATGTTTGGGAGGCTATGGGTTTGGCTCTTTTGTCACTGTTGCTTAGGTTATGTTTTGGTGAGCATTTCTGCTTCCTAACATCTCACTGGAGAGCCATATTGCCTCGGTTGTATTTGGCTTGGTTTCTATTTTGCATCCCTCAATTTCCCATCTCTTTTGGAGTGTTCTATTATGGGTTGACATTAAGTCTCAATGGAGTGTGTGAACTCTGCTTGGGCAGACAAAATGCAAACTGCTAGGCTACATTTTCCCCTATGCCTCTATCTGGTAACAGACTTGCAGGAAGCTCCCATGCACCACGCAGGGGTCGGAGAACACAGCCTAAAGTGGGGACCCCAGCCGGGCAGTGGTGGAGCATACCTTTATTTTCAGCACTTAGGAGGCAGAGGCAGGCAGATTTCTGAGTTCGAGGCCAGCCTGGTCTACAGAGTGAGTTCCAAGACAGCCAGAGCTATACAGAGAAACCCTGTCTGAAAACAAACAAAAAACAAAAAACAAAAAAACAAAACAAAACAAACAAACAAACAAAAAAAGCAGGAACCCCAGTCCAGGTGGGAAATGATACAGGCTGAGGCTGAAGCAGGTGTTCCCTGACACCTAGATACCCAGACATTGCTGGGAAACATGAGGAGTCAAGAATGGGGCCCACTGGCTGGCGATGGAGAGGGTCTTCTGTGGTAGACATAGGCTGCATGGCTGGTTAACAAAGACTTTTGCCCATGGCAGTTCTTTTTATTTTTTTCACTTTTTTTCTATATTCTTTGTTTGCATTCCAAAGACTTTCCCCTTTCCCAGTTCCCCCCTCAGCATATGTCCCATAAGTCCTCTTCCCCCACCCTGCCCATTCGCCAATCACCCCCCAACCCTTTCTCTGTTCTGGTACTCTCCTGCAAAACTGGAACCAGTCTTTTCGGGACCAGTGTCCTCTCCATCCTTCTTCTTGGGAATCTTTTGATTTGCTAATTGTGCCTTGAGTATTCAGAGCTTCTGGGCTCATTAATATCCACTTATCAGTGATTGCAATTCATGTGTATTCTTTTGTGATTGGGTTAACTCACTTAGGATGATATTTTCCAGATCCAACCATTTGCCTACAAATTGCATGAATTCATTATTTTTAATTGCTGAGTAGTATTCCATTGTATAAATATACCACATTTTCTGTATCCATTCCTGCTTTGAGGGACATCTGGGCTCCTTCCAACTTCTGGCTATTATAAATAAGGCTGCTATGAACATAGTGGAACATGTGTCTTTATTGTATGCAGGGGAATCCTCTGGGTATATGCCCAGGAGTGGTATGACAGGGTCCTCTGGAAGTGTCATGCCCAATTTTCTGAGGAACCGCCAGACTTATTTCCAGAGCGGTTGTACCATCTTGCAATCCCACCAACAGTGTAGGAGTGTTCCTCTTTCTCCACATCCTCACCAGCACCTGTTTTCTCTTGAGTTTTTAATCATAGCCATTCTGACTGGTATGAGGTGGAATCTCAGGGTTGTTTTGATTTGCATTTCCCTGATGACTAATGATGTTGAACATTTCTTGGGGTGTTTTTCAGACATCCGAATTTCTTCTGGTGAAAATTCTTTCTTTAACTCTGTACCCCATTTTTAATAGGGTTCTTTGGTTCTTTGGGGTCTAACTTTTTTTTTTTTGATTTTTCAAGACAGGGTTTCTCTGTTTAGCCCTGGCTGTCCTGGAACTCACTCTGTAGACCAGGCTGGCCTCGAACTCAGAAATCCACCTGCCTCTGCCTCCCAAGTGCTGGGATTAAAGGCGTGTGTCACCACCGCCCAGCTCGGGGTCTAACTTCTTAAGTTCTTTGTATATATTGGATATTAGCCCTCTGTCAGATGTGGGGTTGGTGAAGATCTTTTCCCAATTTGTTGGTTGCTGTTTTGTCCTTCTGACAGTGTCCTTGGCCTTACAGAAACTTTATAATTTTATGAGGTCCCATTTATCAATTCTTGATCATAGAGCATAAGCTATTGGTGTTCTATACAGGAACTTTCCCCTGTGCCCATGTCCTCCAGGGTCTTCCCCAGTTTCTTTTCTATTAGTTTTAGTGTGTCTGGCTTTATGTGGAGGTCCTTGATCCACTTGGAGTTGAGCTTAGTGCAAGGAGATAAGAGTGGGTCAATTCGCATTCTTCTGCATGTTGACCTCCAGTTGAACCAGCAGCATTTGTTGAAAAGGCTATCTTTTTTCCACTGGATGGTTGTAGCTCCTTTATCAAAGATCAAGTGACCATAACTCTGTGGGTTCATTTCTGGGTCTTCAATTCTATCCCATTGATCTACTTACCTGTTGCTGTACCAATACCATGCAGTTTTTGTTTTCTTTTTCAATTTTTTTATTGGATATATTCTATATTTACTTTTCATTTCCCTTTTTTTGTTTCCCCACCCCCCTAAGGTTCCACATGCCCCTTTCCATCCCCCTGCTCCCTCATCCACCCCTTCCCACTTCCCTGTTCTGGTATTCCCCTACACTGATGCTTTGATACTTTCCAGCACTAGTGTCCATTCCTTTCTTCTTGTTAGACATCATTTGGTATGTGAATTGTGTCTTTGGTGTCCCAAGATTCTAGGCTAATATCCACTTATCAGTGACTGCATACCATGGGTATTCTTTTGAGACTGGGTTACCTCACTTAGTATGATGTTCTCCAGCTCCATCCATTTATCTAAGAATTTCATGAATTCATTGTTTCTAATGGCTGAATAGTATTCCATTGTGTATATATACCACATTTTTTGTATCCATTCCTCCATTGAGGGACATCTGGGTTCTTTCCAGCTTCTGGCTATTATAAATAAGGCTGCTATGAACATAGTGGAGCATGGATCCTTATTGCATGCTGGGGAGTCTTCTGGGTATATTCCCAGGAGTGGTATGGCTGGGTGCTCCAGAAGTATCATGTCCATTTTTCTGAGGAACCCCCAGACTGATTTCCAGAGTGGTTGTACCATCTTGCAGTCCCACCAGCAGTGGAGGAGTGTTCCTCTTTCTCCACATCCTCGCCAACACCTGATGTCTCCTGAATTTTTAATCCTAGCCATTCTGACTGGTGTGAGGTGGAATCTCAGGGTTGTTTTGATTTGCATTTCTCTAATGACTAATGATGTTGAACATTTTTAAGGTGTTTCTCAGCCATCCGAATTTCTTCAAGTGAAAAGTCTTTGTTTAGCTCTGTACCCCATTTTTTGATAGGGTTATTTGGTTTTCTGGGGTCTAACTTCTTGAGTTCTTTGTATACATTGGATATTAGCCCTCTGTCGGATGTGGGGTTGGTGAAGATCTTTTCCCAATTTGCTGGTTGCCGATTTGTTCTTTTGACAGTGTCTTTTGCCTTACAGAAACTTTGAAATTTTATGAGGTTCCATTTGTCTATTCTTGATCTTAAAGCATAATCGATTGGTGTTCTGTTCAGGAATTTTCCCCCTGAGCCAATGTCCTCAAGGGTCTTCCCCAGTTTCTTTTCTAATAGTTTTAGTGTGTCTGGTTTTATGTGGAGGTCCTTGATCCACTTGGAGTTGAGCTTAGTGCAAGGAGATAAGAGTGGGTCAATTGGCATTCTTCTGCATGTTGACCTCCAGTTGAACCAGCAGCATTTGTTGAAAAGGCTATCTTTTTTCCACTGGATGGTTATAGCTCCTTTATCAAAGATCAAGTGACCATAATCCTGTGGGTTCATTTCTGGGTCTTCAATTCTATCCCATTGATCTACATGCCTGCCGCTGTACCAATACCATGCAGTTTTTAACAGAGTTGCTCTGTAGTACTACTTGAGGTCAAGGATATTGATTTCCCCAGAAGTCCTTTTATTGTTGAGAATAGTTTTAGCTCTCCTGGGCTTTTTGTTACTCCAGATGAATTCAAGAATTGCTCTTTCTAGATCTATTGAGAATTGATTTGGGATTTTGATGGGGATTGCATTGAATCTGTAGATTGCTTTTGGCAAGATGGCCATTTTTACTATATTGATCCTGTCAATCCAAGAGCAAGAAATATTTTTCCATCTTCTGAGGTCTTCTTCAATTTCTTTCTTCAAAGAATTGAAGTTCTTGTCATACAGATCTTTCACTTGTTTGGTTAGAGTCACGCCAAGATACTTTATATTGTTTGTGGCTATTGTGAAGGGTGTTATTTCCCTAACTTCTTTCTCAGCCTGCTTGTCCTTTGAGTACAGGAAGCCTACTGATTTGCTTGAGTTGATTTTATAACCAGCCACTTTGCTGAAGTTGTTTATCAGCTGTAGGAGTTCTCTGGTGGAGTTTTTTTGGTCACTTAATTATACTATCATGTCATCTGCAAATAATGATAGTTTGACTTCTTCCTTTCCAATTTGATTCCCTTTGACTTCCTTATGTTGTCTAATTGCTCTCACTAGAACTTCAAGTACTATATTGAAAAGATATGGAGAGATGGCAGCCATCCCTAGTTCCTGATTTTAGTGGGATTGCTTCAAGTTTCTCTCCATTTATTTTGATGTTGGCTACTGGTTTGCTGTATATCACTTTTATTATGTTTAGGTATGAGCCTTGAATTCCTCTTCTTTCCAGGACTTTTAGCATGAAAGGATGCTGAATTTTGTCAAATGCTTTTTCAGCATCTAATGAGATGACCATGTGGTTTTTTTCTTTTAGTTTGTTTAGTGGATTAACATTGATGGATTTCTGTATATTGAACCATCCCTGCATCCCTGGGATGAAGCCTACTTGACCATGGTGAATGATCGTTTTGATGTGCTCTTGGATTCGGTTGGCAAGGATTTTATTTAGTATTTTTGCATTGATATTCATAAGAGAAATTGGTCTATTGTTCTCTTTGTTGGATCTTTGTGTGGTTTTGGTATCAGTGTAATTGTGGCTTCATAGAACCAGTTGGGCACTATTCCTTTTGTTTCTATTTTGTGGAATAGTTTGAAGAGTATTGGTATTAGGTCTTCTTCGAACATCTGATAATATTCTGCACTAAAACCATCTGGTCCTGTACTTTTTTTGGTTGGGAGACTTTCTATAACCCCTTTTATTTCTCTAGGGGTTATGGGACTGTTTAGCTGATCTAGTTGATCCTGATTTAATTTTGGTGTTTGGAATCTGTCTAGGAAATTGTCCATTTCCCCCAGATTCTCCAGTTGCATTGAGTATAGGGTTTTGCAGTAGAATCTGATGATTTTTTGAATTTCCTCAGTTTCTGTTGTTATATCTTACTTTTCATTTCTAATTTTGTTAATTTGGATACTGTCTCTGTGCCCATTAGTTAGTCTGGCTAAGTGTTTATCTATCTTGTTGATTTTCTCAAAGAAACAGCTCCTGGTTTTGTTGATTCTTTGTATGGTTCACGTTGTTTCTACTTGATTGATTTCAGCCCTTTGTTTGATGATTTCCTGTCTTCTATTCCTCCTGGGTGAATTAGCTTCTTTTTGTTCTAGGACTTTCAGGTGTACTGTTAAGCTGGTAGTGTATGCTCTCTCCAGTTTCTTTTTGGAGGCACTCATGGCTATGAGTTTTCCTCTTAGCACTGCTTTCATTGTGTCCCATAGATTTGGATAGGTTGTACCTTTATTTTCATTGAATTCTAAAAAGTCTTTGATTTCTTTCTTCACCTAGGTGTCATTGAGTAGAGTACTATTCAGTGTCCATGTGTATGTGGGCTTTCTGTTGTTTTTTCTTGCTATTGAAGACCACTTTTTCTCCACAGTGATCTGATAGGAGGCATGGGATTAATTCAATCTTCTTGTATTTGTTGGCATCTGTCTTGTGACCAATTATATGATCGATTTTGGAGAAGGCACCGTGTAGTGCTGAGATAAAGGTATATTCTTTTGCTTTGGGATGAAATGTTCTCTCTATATATATATCTGTTATATCCAATTGGTCCAAAGCTTCAATTAGCTTAGTTTCTGGTTTCCTGATTGGTCCATTGAGGAGAGTGGAGTGTTGAAGGCACCCACAATTATTGTGTTAGGTGTAATGTGTGCTTTAAGCTCTAGTAGAGTTTCTTTTACGAATGAGGGTGCTCTTGCATTTGGAGCATAGATGTTCAGTATTGAGAGTTCTTCTTGGTGGATTTTTCCTTTGACCAGCAAGAAGTGACTTTCTGTGTCTCTTTTGATGACTTTAGGTTGAAATTCAATTTTATCTGATATTGAATTATTGATATAGAATGGCTACTCTGACTTGTTTCCTGAGACCATTTGCTTGTAAAATTGTCTTCCAACCTTTTACTCTAAGGTAGTGTTTGTCTTTGACACTGAGATGTGTTTCCTGTATGCAGCAAAATGTAGGGTCCTGTTTCCTTATCCAGTCTATTAGTCTATCTCTTTTTATTGGGGAATTGAGTCCATTGATGTTAAGAGATATTAAGAAATAGAAATTATTACTTCCTGACATTTTTGACGTTATTTTTTTATATTTGTGTGGTTATCTTCTTTTGGGTTTGATGAGAGGGGATTTCTATCTTGCCTCTTCTGGGGTGTGGTTTTCCTCCTTGTGTTGGTGTTTTTCCACTATTATCCTTTTTAGGACTGGGTTTGTGGAAAGATAATGTACAAATTTGGTTTTGTCATGGAATACCTTGGTTTCTCCATCTATGACGATTGAGAGTTTTGCTGGGTAAAGTAGTTCTGGCTGAAATTTGTATTCTTTTAGAGTCTGCATGATATCTGCCCAGGATCTTCTAGCTTTCATGGTCTCAGGTGAGAAGTCTGGTGTAATTCTGATAGGTCTTCCTTTATATGTTACTTGGCCTTTTTCTCTTACTGCCTTGAATAATTTTTCTTTAGTACATTTGGGGTTTTGATTTTTATGTGATGGGAGGTATTTCTGTTCTGGTCCAGTCTGTTTGGAGTTTTATAGGCTTCTTGTATATTCATGGGCATCTCTCTCTCTTTAGGTTGGGGAAGTTTTCTTCCATAATTTTGTAGAAGATATTTGCTGGCCCTTTAAGTTGTATATCTTCCATCTCATCTATGCCTATAATCCCTAGGTTTGATCTTCTCATTGTGTCCTGGATTTCCTGGATGTTTTGGGTTATAAGCTTTTTGCATTTTGCATTTTCTTGGACTGTTGAATCAGTGGTTTCTATAATATCTTCGGCATCTGAGATTCTTTCTTTTATCTCTTGTATTCTATTTTATTTTATTCTATTTTATTTATTGTATTATATTTGCATCTATGGCCCCTGATTTCTTCCCAAGGTTTTCTATCTCCAATGTTGTCTCCCTCTGCGATTTCTTAGTTGTTTCTACTTCTGTTTTTAGATCCTGGATGATTTTGCTCAGATCTTCCGCTTGCTTGTTTGTATTTTCATGTATTTCTTTAAGAGATTTTTGTGTTTCCTCTTTCATGACTTCTACTTGTTGACCCACATTCTCCTATATTTCTTTAAGCGATTTTTGTACTTCCTCCTTATTGGCTTCTATTTTTTCTCCATATTCTCCTGAATTTCTTTAAGTGATTTTTCTGTTTGCCTTGTAAGGGCTTCTAATTTTTGATCCATTTTCTCCTGTATTTCTTTAAGAGATTTATCTATGTGTTCTGCTATCAGCATCCTGACCAGTGACTTTAGAACCAAATCTTGTTTTTCTGGTGTGTTGGGGTATCCAGGACTTACTGCTGTTGGGGAACTGGGTTTGGATGCTGTCATATTGCCTTGATTTCTATTAGTAACTCCTACATTTGGCTTTTGCTATCTGGTTATCTCTGATCTTAGTTGGTCCTGTAGTCACTAGCTGGTGCTTGAACCTCCTGTGGGCTTGTAAGGCTATTTCCCCACCACTGGATGACTGGGTTTCCCCCGGCACAGATTGCTGATGTGTTGTTCTCCTCTTGGGTGCTGTTGGACCCCTGTTGTATCTTGCTCCAAGCAATGTTTTATTCGGTTTTCTCTGTGGACTTGATGCTGCTTACCTTCTCTGGTTCTGCTTGCTTAGTCCAATCAGCAGCAAGGATGTTGGCAGCAGCAGCAGGGGGAGTGGGGGGTATGGAGTGCAGGGTCTCCCACAGGGCAGAGAACCCATGCCCTGCTGGAACACAGGAACCGCTGCTCTGCCAAGCTCCTGTTCTTAGATGACTGGCTGGCAGCCCGAGACCCCAGAGATCTTAAGCTTGGGATATCTTGGGTATCTGGTTCTGCCTGCTCAATCCAAGCAGCTGCCACCAAGATGGCCATGGTTGTGCCGAGTGCAGGGTTCCCCTCAGGGTGCAGAACACATGCCTGGTTGGTACCCAGGAACTGTTGCTCTGCCCAGATCGCTGCATGGTGGCCTTATGTCCCCAGAAATCCCAAATTCTGCATATCATGGGTACCTGATTATATTCGCTTAATCCAGACAGCTGCAAGGATGCCGGCAGTGGCTGCAGGGAGTGGTGAGTGCACCTTGCAGAGTCTCCAGCAGGGCAGAGAACCCATACCCTGCTAGAATACAGGAACCGCTGCTCTGCCAAGCCCCATGGTAGTTCTTGATGAGAAAGACAGTCCTTGCTTGTCCATACTGTTTATTCACTGTTCATCATGGAAAATGGGTACATACAACTTCCTCAGAGTGGATCAGAGTTTAAATACCCTTCACAGGAAGGATTTTTTGGGAGGGAAGTTTATTGGATAACCTCAGGGCCCATCTAAATACCTCATTAGCATGGAGAACTCTGGTGTTCTGTACTATGCGACCAGTGGTCTCCTTTTTATGTGAGGGGTTGTGGTTATGTGTGCCAGCCCAGTAATCTAGTCAGGAGTAGGTTAAACACGCACAGTCCTCAGGTGGGTACTGGGGTTTCTGAACCTACTCGACCTTACCAAGTTGAGTGGCATGGTCACTGCCTCACATTCTATCAGTACTATGTGACTTTCTGAAGCACCTCTTCCTTCCTCGTTTGGAATGATCTCTTTCTCATATTGATTATTTATCATAACTAGGTCACAAACAAGCCCAATCTAGTCTTCCATTTTGCACACATACAGAATTTTTATAAAGCCACAATTAACTTATGTCAAAACCAAACAAAGATAGTAAGTCAGGTATATTTATAGAATATGTACAGTACATATGGATATAAGAGTAAAAGTATGGCCAAGTATTATGTTCAGTGATATATAGTAAGCATGATAATATATAATTCACATATACATAACTCAAGAACATGAGGTTCTTTTTTTTCTATGCTCCAAATTTTTATTTTCTATATTCTGTTTACATTCCAAAGGTTTTCCTCTTTCCCAGTTCCCCCCCACCATACATCCCATAATTCCTCTCCCCCCTAACTATTCCCCAATCATTCCCCCACCACCACGATTTCTCTGTTCTGGGTCTACAAAACTGGATCCAATCTTTACAGGCTCAGGGTCCTCTCCTTCCTTCTTCTTGGGAATCATTTGACTTGCTAATTGTGCCTTGAGTATTTAGGGCTTCTGAGCTCATTAATATCCACTTATCAGTGATTGCATTTCATGCGTATTCTTTTGTGATTGGGTTAACTCACTCAGGATGATATTTTCCAGGTCTAACCATTTACCTACAAATTGCATTAATTCATTGTTTTTAATTGCTGAGTAGTATTCCATTGTATAAATATACCACATTTTCTGTATCCATTCCTCCTTTGAGGGATATTTGGGCTCCTTCCAATTTCTGGCTATTATAAACAAGGCTGCTATAAACATAGTGGAGCATGTGTCTTTATTGTATGCAGGGGAATCCTCTGGGTATATGCCCAGGAGTGGTATGCCAGGGTCCTCTGGAAGTGACATGCCCAATTTTCTGAGGAACCGCCACACTGATTTCCAGAGCGGTTTTACCATTTTGCAATCCCACCAACAGTGTAGGAGTGTTCCTCTTTCTCCACATCCTCACCAGCACTTGTCATCTGGTTATTTCTGGTGTTAGTTGGCCTAGTTGCCACTGGCTGGTGTTTGAACCTCCCGTGAGGCTGGGCTCACCTGTTGTTTCTCTACTGGTGATTATGAGTGACCGCTGCTCTAAGGGATCACTAGCTGGCTGCCACCTGCTGCCTCGGTGCAAGGCTAGAGGGCATGGAGAAGTCCCGCAGAGCCTGGGCGCTGGGCCTGCCTGGTGGTGAGAGCCTGGCGGATCCACCCGCGTGATGGTAGCCCTGGCTGGAGTCTGTCTACCTGGGCCTCTTTAGCTGTGTCCTGGTAGCAATATGGAGGCTTACTGCTACCGCCATGAGGTTCTTTTAACATGCAAAAATAAATCTGTTAATTCACATTATATATAGAATGAAAGGAAAACATTATTTTAATAGTTACAGTATGTTTTTTTACATAAATAGCCATTTATTACTTAATACCTTTTATGACTAACCTCTCAAAAATACTATAAATGATAACTTCTTTTTTGAAGTATTTTTTATTAGATATATTCTTTATTTACATTTCAAATGTTGTCCCCTTTCCTAGTTCCACCCTCCCCCAAGAATCCCATAAGTCATCTCCCCTTCCCCAACCAACCCTCCTCTGCTTCCCTCTCCTGATATTCCTCTACACTATGGCATCAAGTCTTTCCAGGACCAAGGGCCTCTCCTCCCTTTGGTGTCTAACAAGACCATCCTCTGCTGCCTATGAGTCTGGAGCCATGGCTAACTCTATGTGTACTCTTTGGTTGATGATTTTGTCCCTGGGAGTTCTGGAAGTACTGGGTGACTCATATTGTTCCTCCTGTGACTCTGCAAACCCCTTCAGCTCCTTGGGTCTTTTCTCTAGCTCCCCCATTAGGGATCCTGTGCTCAGTTCAATGGCTGGCTGAGAGTGTCCCCCTCAGTATTTGTCATACACTAGCAAAGCCTCCCAGGTGAAAGCTAAATCTGGCTCTGGTCAGCCAGCACTTGTGGGCATCCACAATAGTGTCTGTGTTTTGTAACTGTATATGGGATAGATCCTTGGGTTGGTAGTTCCTCAGAAAACTGGGCATAATACTACCAGACGACCCTGCTATACCACTTCTGGGCATAGATCTAAAGGATTCTCCAGCATGTAATAAGGACACATGCTCTACTATGTTCATAGCAACCCTATTTATAATAGCCAGAAGCTGGAAAGGACCCAGATGTCCCTTAATGGAGGAATAGATACAAAAAATGTGGTATATATACACAATGGAGTACAATTCAGCCATTAAAAACAGTGAATTCATGAAATCATGAGACAAATGGATGGAACTGGATAATATCATCCTGTGTGAGGTAACTCAGTCACAAAAGAACACACATGGTATTTACTCACTGATAAGTGGATATTAGCCTAGAATCATGAAATACCCAAGAAACATTTTACATATCAAAGGATGCTCAAGAAGGAGGAAGAACAAAGTATGGACACTGGGTCCTTTGTAGAAAGGGGAACAAAATACCCACAGAAGGAGATATAGAGACAAAGGGTGGAGCAGAGACTGATGGAAATTCCATCCAGAGAAGATAATAATACTAATAAGATTACCTTCAATACTTTACAGCTAGTATCATTTTAGTAGGAAAGATGCTTCTGAAAACATTAGGAAGGAAGACATGATGCTTACTCTCATGACTTTGTAAAAAATTATCCTGGAAAGAACAAGGCAAGACAAGGTGATAAGGCAAGAAGAGAAACAGAGTTTTGGAAAGAAAGAAATAAAAATATCTGTATTCATTGACACTTTATTATATATTAAAATTTCTTTTTTAAAATTAGTTCTTTGAGTCAAAGACTTTGACAGTTTCCTACAATACATTTTGCTTATATTCAGCACTACAACCCCTTCCCCCAATACACCCCACTTTCCTAAGCATCCAATTTTGCGTCCTTTAAAAAACCACCACAACAAACAACAACAAAAACACTGTTCAAGATCCAACTTATTGTGCAAAATAATTTTGGTTGTGTGGTCTTTCCCTGGAGCATGCTTGACTTGTGAAGGGTTACACTCTTAGAGAAAATTAACTTTCTTTCCTAACAGCTAATAACTGCCAGTATTGCAACAACTGGGGCTGAGATTATGCACCCATCTCCCTCTCTATGCTGGGATCAGGCCTGGCATGAACTCACACAGGTTTTGTAGATGCTGTCAGCACTGCTTTGAGTACATGTGTGGGACTAACTTTATGTAACCAGAACATAATATTTTCTCGTAACCATTCACCAAATTCCTTAAATAAAAAATAATGAAAATCCCTAAAGATAGTCAGTGAGTTTGTCAAAGTTGTGAAATACAAAGTCCACAGAAACTTAGTCTTTGAATAACAACCAATTGTGAAGTGAGACAGAATAAATAACAAAAATGATAAATTAGAAATTTTTACTTGGTTTATGCCATGACTACACTGACAGTTGCATTTCATTTCTTGGAATGAGGTATACTTGAAAGGAGGTAAACTTGAAATGAGATTTATCACTTTTGTGGATATAAGAAATATCACTATTAAGATGTCAATTCCATATATAGCAGAGGACACTTTGGAATTCTTACTGGTCTTGTAGTGGACAGATTTCCAAGGAGGGTCAGTGTGATCATATGGTTCTTGTGTGAGAGGTAGATTAGGAACCAGGCAAAGAAGAGATAATAGAAATGCAGAATGGAACAATTTTCTTAAAGTTATTGGAAGGGAATCAAGTCAAAGAACAGAGGCAAATACGTGAAACAGAAGCCAAGGAAAATCCTCTCCTCTTGATGTCTACAAAGGGAACCTGCCTGCTATATAACCTGACAGAAATTAGTGAAACTGATCTTTAACTTCTGTGCTTTCTAATGAATATATTTAGTTCAAGTTGCTAAAGTTTGAGATTCTTTGTTATAGTAGCAAGTAAAAATAATACCTGATATCTAAGTTAAAAAGAAACAATTCTAATTATGGAAATACCCACATACTCCATTGTGTTCCCATTTCACAGGTTAGAATAGTTAAATTTTCCTTATATTGTTTTTGTCCCATATCAGCCATGACTCTTTGTTCATTTTCACTGTATATAGGGTCAAGTGGAGTCTACAAACAGCAGAATGATTCTTATCAATTCATGTTTATAATCCATCCAGACCATTACATTTCGATCCTACATCCTTATCTATGTTGGAACACGACTGTCTGCCCTTCCTTACTCTTATGTCTAGCGATTCTGTAAGTGTCCATTTCCCTTTGTTCTCACCATTTGTTTTTCATCAAAATTCTGACTATTCCTCTATTGTTATTTTTTTATTCTTTTGATTTTCAATGATAATATGTGTTTAAACATGTTTCTCTCCTCTCACCAATTGACCATGCTGAGAATTGTATATTCTCCTGTCACAGATTTTTGTTTTTCAAAGAATAACTTGAAGCCAAGATAGGTGATGAATTATCCTTGATAGAAAAGTAGTCAGAAAGGAAGAAGTATAACTGATATGAGGTTATTTTGTTACAGGATTTCCCTTTGGGAAATGTCAGGTCAAAGATCATTAGAGTTATCCCACCCACATAATAAGAAATGTTTGGTAGAAAATCCCAAGGCCCACCAGTCAGTTGCTGGAAGATGCTGAAGAAAAATATTAGTGTCCCTGTTACTTCTGTCAATTGAACAGCAGCAAGATTGGTTGTAATAGCTATGAGTCTCCTGCAGGCAAGGAAACAAAGGTGCTTCTAGCTAGACATCAAGCCGCTGATCACTGATGTTCACCACTACCAACAACAGTATTCACAATGCAAGAACCTTCCAGAGAATGAGGAAGAGGATGGGGGAGGAGAACCTAGGAAAGCTACAGAGTCTTAATTACTTGATCAATATATGAATAATGCCTATGTAATTTTCAAAATATTCATTAAAAAAAACTGGACAGAAGTTGCAACTAGGTCAGAGAAATCAACTCTCGTGTTCTATAGCTCAGGGAGGTATCTGAAACTAACAGTGAGCTCTGTATGAGGATAAAAGTTTTAAGAAGTTCTTGTCACAAGGACTACGTAAGCAAGTGAAGAGCCAGCCCTATTCAGTCTGATCTGAATGTTGTATATCATGGGCACGCATTGAAACATCATGTAATGTTTTATAAATACGTACAATTTTTATGCATCAACCTAATTAATTTTACTTAAAATGCATAGAGGACTACTCAGAAGCATGAGGAACAGTGCTTCCAGCTGGCTATTTCCTCCTGGGGAAGCATATGCCTGTTGTTTCCAGTCCCCACAGGGCATGTGAACACAGCGTTTCCATGTCACTGCCACTGCTGTCCTCATTTAATCTCCCAATTTCACAAGCTGACAGTTTAGCTTGGTGTGCTCTGTAAGAGACCAGACCTTTCCAGGTTGGGCACTGACTTATGCTATTTCTATTGCTTTTTATTTTATTTTCTCCTTCTTGTACCTACAGGGGGACAAAAGCATTTCGTCAGAGATAGGGGTAAGGTCAAGATTGAATGTAGCAAGAAAATTTGAGTGTTTCTTGTAAAGGTTCAAGAAAACGTCCCCCTTCCAACCTCTGTGCCTTCAGGAGCTGGTTTTGAATTGTTTCTTAACTTGTCTCTGAAATCTACCAAAGTAAGGTTAAGGGCCAAGATTTGTTCTTATTTCCTGCTCTGCCAGATAATGAATTTTAGACTGTTTATCCATGGACAGGCACTGCATATTGGGTAGAAGTGGCTGGTCACAAATGTGACACAGACATCTCTTTGGCAATATTTATGAATAGCAATGGTCTAAGGGCTTGGCAGAAAAGTAATTGACAAGTGAAAGGTGTGGACATAATTTGAGAAAACAAAACTTCAGTGGAGTGGCTTTGAGAATGCCATTCCTATTTTTCCTGAAAGCGTAGATTAGTTTCAAGCAGCAGTTCTCAACCTATGGTCACCTCTTTGGTGAGCTTCTAGCTCCAAAAGTATTTATATTACGATTCAAAACAGTAGCAAAAAATACAATTATATAATAGTAACAAAAATAATTTTATGGGCAGGTGTCACCACAATATGAGGAACTAACTGTATTAAAGGTTTACAGCATCAGGAAGATTGAGAGCCACTGCATTAAAGGCATTCTTTTTTTTTTTCATAATTTATCTTTTTTTTTTACATTGAACCCCCCCCCCAGCCACCTTCCTTTGCTTCAAGTTCCACCCTTATAAATCTCTCCACCACAGAAAGCTGCCATTGGGTACCATCCTTCCTTGGGACTCTAGTCCCAGCAGGACAAAGCACCTCCCCTCCCACTAAGACACAACCAGGAGTACAGGTAGGAGAAGGGGATCCAATGGTAGGCAGCAGATACAGAGACAGTCCCCTGCTCCAACTGTTTGGGGACTCACACGAAGACCAAGCTGCATATCTGCAACAGAAGTGGGAGGAGGAGGCATAGATCCAGCCCTTGCATGCTCTTTCGTTGGTAGTTCAGTCTCTGTGAGTCTCTATGGGCCCATGTTAGTTGACTTTCTAGGTATTCTAGTGATGTCCATGACCACACTGCCTTGCCCAATCCTGTCTTCTACTTGTCCACAACACTCTGAGGTTTACCATGGGTCTCTGCATGTTTCTGTCCACTGTTCACTGAAGCTACTTGGGAGACAGTTATGCTAAGTTCCTGCCTGAAAGCATAGCAGAGAATCATTAATAGTATCAGGAGCTGGCTCTCTCACATGGGACAGATCTCATGTTGGGCCAGTCATTAATTGGCTGTTCCCTCAGTCTCTGTTCCATCTTTGCATAGCTTGTAGGCAGGACAAATTTTGGCTTAAATGTTTTGTGGGTGCTTTGATGTTCTCCTTTTACCGGAAGTCCTGCCTGGCTGCAAGAGGTGAGCATTTCATTTCCGTTTCTATGTCTGCTGCTGGTAGGAATATCAGCTATGGTCACCTCCATTGACTCCTGTAGCCTCTCTAATTCCAGGTCTCCAGGTAGTCTCATAGATGTTCCCCACTGATTTCTATTCTCAATTCCATCTATACCTGATTGCTATTTCCATTCACCTCCTCACCCACAGTCCTACCCAGTTGACTCCCTCCATCGACCACTGATGATTTGTTTCCCACTCTGAGTGAGATTCATACATCCTCCCTTGGGCCCTCCTTATTACCCAGTCACATTGGGTCTATGGATTGTAGCATGGTTTTCCTGTACTTTATGGTTAATGTCCAATTATAAGTGAGTAGATACCCTATGTGTCTTTCTGGGATTTGGTTACCTTACTCAGGGTGATACCTTCTAGTTCCACCCATTTGCCTTCAAATTTCATGATACCTCTGTTTTTAATAGCTGAATAGTATTCCATTGTGTGAATGAACCACATTTCCTTTATCCAATCTTCATTTGAGGAACATCTAGTTTATTTCTTGTTTCTGGCAGTTATAAATAAAGCTATTGTGAACATAGTTAAGCAAGTCTCCCTGTGGTATAATGTAACATCTTTTGGGTATATGCCCAGGAGTAGTATAGTTAGGTCTTGAGGTAGAACTATTCCCATTTTCTGAGAAACTGCAAATATATTTCCAAAGTGGTTGTACAAGTTTGCACTCCCACCAGGTATGGAGGAGTGTCCCTCTTGCTCCGTATCTTTGCAGCACATGCTGTCACTTGAGTTTTTAATTTTAGCCATTCTGATGGGTGTAAGATAGGATCACAAGTTTCTTTGATGCGCATTTCTGTAATGACTAAAATGTTTAACTATTCTTTAAGTGCTTCTCAGCCATTTGAAATTCCTCTGATGAGAATTCTGTTTAGTTCTGTACTCCATTTTAACTTGGGTTATTTGGTTTTTGATGATATATAATTGCTTGAGTTCTTTATATGTTTTGAATGTTAGTCTTCGGTTGGGTTTAGGGTAGATGAAGATCTTTTCCCGTTCTCTTGGCTGCGGTTTTGTCCTATTAATGGTGTCTGTAGCCTTGAAAAAGCTTTTCCGTTTCATGAAGTTCCATTTATTAATTGTTGATTTTAGTGCGTGAGTCATTGGTGTTTTGTTCAGGAGTTAGACTCCTGTACCAATGAGTTCAAGGAGTTTGCCTACTTGCTTTTCTATTAAATTTAGTGTGTCTGGTTTTATGTTGAGGTCTTTGATCAAATTCGCTTTGTGGTTTGTGCAAGATAATAACTATGGGGCTTTTTGGATCCTTCTACATGCAGACATCCAGCTAGGCCAGCAATCTTTGTTGCAGATGTTTCTATAGTTCCATGTCATGATGTTGGTTTCTTAGTCAAATAACAAGTGTCCATAGGTATGTGGGTTTATTTCTGTGCCTTTAATTCAATTCTGTTGATAAACCTGTATGATTTTATGCCAATACCATGCAGTTTTTATTACTATTGCTCTATAGTACAACTTGAAACCAGGGATAGTTATACCTCCAGATTTTTGTTTATTGTACAGGATTGTTTTAGCCCTACTTGGGTTTTTGTTTTTCCATATGAGGTTGAGAATTGCTATCTCAAAGTAGGTAATTAATTGTGCTGGGATTTTGATGAGGATTAGATTAAATCCATAGATTACTTTTGGCATTTTTTTTGGCAATCTTTACTCTGTTAATCCTTCCAGCCTATAAGCATGACAGATCTTTCCCTCTTCTGATATCTTCTTCAATTTCTCTCTTCAGAGACTTGAAGTTCTTTTCATATAGGCCTTTCACTTATGTGGTTAGAGTTACACCAAGATATTTTATATTACTGTGGCTATTGTAAAGGGTATTGTTTTCCCAATTTCTTTTTCAGGTAGTCTATCATTTGTATAAAGGAGGGCTACTACTTTTTTAGTTGATTTTGCACCCAGCCACTTGGCTGAACGTGTTTATCAGCTGTAGGAGTTCTTTGGTAGAATTATTGGGGTCACTTATATATACTATAATATCACTCAAGAAAAACAATACTTTGACTTCTTCCCTTAGTGGGATTCTGGTAACAATATCCACGTTCTCAATCCCTTACAAAGCATAACATTTCAAGTGTTAGTATTTGGGTACTAGGAGGACAGGGACTTGTCCACAAATGTGCCATGGCAAAATTTCAGAGTAAGATTTAGAGTTCTCAGTCTAAGAAAGCTGTTTATCCTACATATGTGCATATGGAAATGGGAGAACAGAGCTGGGAGACAACAGGTCTGGAGCAACGGGAGAACATAGTATCTACAGACTTAAAATATTTGGTGCAGGCTTTCTGTATATTTCCCTGTGCCAGACATGGTTTCATTTACAACCAACCTCTGTTGACCATTTACTCCATAGTGAATGTCATTCACACAGATTGTCCTGTTTTTACCTATGTCCCAGCCACTACACTCCAAGATGCGTATTTTTGTCATTCTTGTTCTTCAAAGCAGAAGATTTAACTGTGGTAATGGTTGACATACTTCTGGAGGCTACACATTAAGTAGCTGTGACAAGCAAGGAGATGGGGGTTAGACCCTTTAGAATGAATTTTGTCATGAACTTCTTCCTATGGGAGGAGAAAGGGTCAAAAGCGAAGAGTGATATTATGTGGATATGCTGGGAAAAGAAAAAGCTATCTTGAATAGATGGCTTATATTTTAGAAATGGAAAAAAAAGAGGGACATGGAAGATAAGTGGGACTGATGAAGCTTTTTGGTGAAATCCACAGCAGAAGAATAGCCATGAGAAGAAAAGGCACAGAGAAACAGATCTCATGACATTAGACCCTATTTTTCCCTCAGGGTTCAGGCATGGGTCACTGTTAGTCTAGAATCTAGTTCCCTGTATTGGCTGAGAAGTTCCACATCACTTTAGAATTTTTCAAGTATTAGTTAAGTGGTAAGAGTTGGATAAACTTGAGAGAGCTTTCATGTAGAATGTGCTTCTTGGGCACAAAGCATCAAAACTTGCCCTGTCCTGAGCCAATCCTTAATACTGTGCATAAACTATGCTCTTGGCCTAATCTGACATGAATACAATGAAGGAGCTATTATAAACTCATGTTGCAACAAGAAATATTAAGATGCAGGAAGGTTTAAGCACTGGTTATCCAGCTTGCAAGTGCTAGCCATAGTTGAACAGTCCCTGGAGCCCACATCATGGAAGGCCGAAATGAAATCCTTGGGCTCATTTCTGCAGTGACTCATATATCAGAAAATGCAGTCTCCACCCATTTGTTCTCATTGATTCCAAATGTTCTGAGTTCTACACAAAAAGAGTCAGTGCCGAGCCCAGAAGTTTTGAAGATGAAAGAGATTTAACTTCTTTGATGGGTGATCTCATGTCATGGATCATTCCAACATTCAAATTGTGGATGAGAGCAGGAGATCCAGGGTGATTAACAAAAAGTGAGTCGTCAGAAGTCCTGAAGGAAAAAAACAAACAAACCTAAACCCAAACCCAAACCCAACCAACCAACCAACCAACCAAACACCTCCTCCCCCAAGAATCTTGGTGAACGCTCCTTATAGAAATTATTTAATGGTAAAGTAGGGAAGCATTAAATGATTTGGCAAGATGTAAGCTTGATGCTGGGAGGCACGATAAAACATTCCAAGCCATTAAAAGACAGTACAAAATCAAACCAAAACAAAAGAAAACAAAAATGGAGAACAAGATTAGCAGGGTTTGTCCCAAGTTTCTTTACATCTCTCAGCTCTCACGTAGAAAAGCACAACTAACAATCCAGTTGGCTCTCAGCTCCCACTCAGTACTCAGAATCAGAATTTCAATGTGAATATGAAAACCAAAAAGAATTCCTTTTGACATCATCCCCACCAATTTGAGGTTTATTTGCCTCAGGCCAATGACAGATATAGCTATATCCAGTGGGTTCTGTGGTTTTATGAGGGCATTCTGGTGAGAAATGCTACTCTAAGCACCCTTCGGTTTTGCTCAGATTGTTTTTATGGGGAAAGTTATGAGTCTTGGTAATTGCTAGAGTTTACTCTCTACGCCTCCTCCTTAGATGAGATCGTAGGCTTCTTTGCCTTCTTAAATTCTCACCACGATTGCTGTTGCATGGCATCTTCCCTTGGTTGCTAGGTTGATGTTATTTATGAGCTAATGACAGAGTAATAAATACTGTAGTAAATAGTTGCGGGGTGACATTTGCTGAACCAAAGTTATAGGCAGCTGGAGATTGTTTCCATGCAAAATTGCTTTCACTATTCTCCCCATTATAATGATCTACAGCCTAGATAAAAATACCTCTGCACCCCACCCCAAATGCATCACCATTTTCTTGTAAGATCAATAGAACTTCAGCAGGAACTTGTTCATTCATACTGTGCTATAGGAAGCTTTGACAGCCTCTATGGTAACCTTCACCTATCTCGAATTTCTAAGTTTTTGTTCAGATGAAACTAGCTGCATTTATTAATTGATTGCATGAGACATTTAGTAGGTTTCTATCATGAGTGATATAGTACCTCTGTCTAAAGAGTCTACATTTTTGAAAAAGGAAAAGAAACAAATATTAGCAATTCAATACACACAGAGGGAGGAAGGAGGAGGAGGAGGAGGGGGAGAGGGGAAGAGAGAGAGAGAGAGAGAGAGAGAGAGAGAGAGAGAGAGAGAGAGAAAGCCAGGAACTATAGAAGGTACAGAGAAAGTGGCAGACAGATTCAGAGAAAGTGTTTAATTTAGCTTTCTTTAATCAGAGAAATATTCCAGAAAAGGACTGCATCAGCCCATGTTTTGATAGATGGATAGGGCATTGTGCTGGCTGGTTTTGTGTGTCAACTTGACACAAGCTGGAGTTATCACAGAGAAAGGAGCCTCCCTTGAGGTAATGCCTCCATGAGATCCAGCTGTAAGGCATTTTCTCAATTAGTGATCAAGAGGGGAGGGCCCAACCCATTGTGGGTGGTGCCATCTCTGGGCTCATAGTCCTGGGTTCTGTAAGAAAGCAAGCTGAGCAAGCCAGGGGAAGCAAGTCAGTAAGCAACACCCCTCCATGGCCTCTGCATCAGCTCCTGACTCCAAGTTCCTGCCCAGTCTGAGTTCCTGTCCTGAATTCCTTTGGTGATGAACAGCAATGTGGATGGGTAAGCTGAACAAACCCTTTCCTCCCCAACTAGTTTTTTTTTTTGTCATGATGTTTTGTGCAGTAATACAAACCCTGACTAAGACAGGCAATGACTTTTTCTCAAATGACACAGTATACACCTACTACATTTTATTTCCATTTATGTTCCCCATGTTTTCTGGGTCTGTAACATTAGGATTCCTGTAAGGCTGGTCTCTCCAGGAAACCTCCCCTGGTAGACCCAGGCTGGCCAGGAATGCCTTGCTTCTCTCACAGGCTGATTTGTACATGTTCATTTTGTGTGGAAATGTCTTGTCCTCCAGCTATAAATGATTCATAACATAGGCAATATCTAACTCTTCCCACAGCTCCTGTGGGAGTACATCTCAGTGACATGTAGAACTGAAGATGGTTTGACCATAGGGGTGGGCGCTGCTCTAATTGCAGTGAATTGAAAAGGAAGAGCTTTCCAAGTGGATAGAGTAATACAAGCAAAGATATCCAGGCAGGAAATTCAAACTATGTGAAAGAAATAATGGGTGGCAAGATCCTAAAAGAAGTGGAAAATTCTGGGATGTTGAGTTGTTCCTGGGACATTAGAAGGAGCCACAGTCTGTTGATTAGAATGTTTGTTCAGATTGCTAGGATGCTCTCCTGGTTGCACCTGCATGCAGCCTTCTGTTTAAGAGCTTCCCCTACTTTTCCTGCCATAGATGCCCTTTGTGCATGTCCTTCCATCCTAGATACAGTAGTTGCTCAGAAGTGTACAGTGCACTAACCAGGAAACCCTGTTTTCTTTTTTATTCAAACATATATACAGGACTTAAGTAAATACAGTTATTAGGCTTTTCTGGGATCATTTGCCAACCTGCCTCAGGCAAAGAAATGTCTTCCCCTATAAGGTTGTACAATGATATTGATCAGGGCCTATACTGCATACAAGTGGATGCCTAGTTAAAGAAATTCAACACACAAATGCTAAGAGCAAAGGTGGGAAAAGAGAGGAGCCAGGCTGTCACTTGCTGACCTCAATCCTGGTGAGGCCAGCTGAGCTGGGTAAGATACTCAAGACTACGAAGTCCCTTTACTCACATGGTCATTACCAATATTAAGAAGGCTGTCAGGAGAGTTCAGGGGCAACTTTTAGGTTTCACATTTTTCTTATCTATTCAAGGAGCACTCTGAGCATCCTCTAACCTGTGTCATGATGAAGGCCATCATCCCTACAGCTTCACCATCTCATCTCAAGAACCACATCCTGAAAGAGATATACTAGTTAAACCTTCTCAATGTCTCCAGCATTTTATAACATTCACTGAGTCTGATGCCAAAATAGCAGCAAGTTCAAAGTCTCCTTAAATTTCCCAATCTCACAACATCCAAACCAAAGAACATTTGAGCACAATCTTCATTTTCTTTTGCTGTATTGAGTGACCCTGTCTATTAAAGGTCCAGGACCCCATATGCTATGAGACCCCTATCTCCTCTTCTTTATGATGATTTTTCTCCACATCCCATCTCCTTTCCTCTGTACTCTCATTTCCTTCTTTCTCTTGAGTTACTCTCATGTGTTTATAGCACTCCCTGTGAAGTTCACATTATTTCAAGAAGAGAAAAATGGTTATAATCCTCTTCTCCAACAATTGCCTCTTCTCTATTTTAAAAGCTGAATTTCGTGAAGTAGTTACAAATGGCTAAAAGCTTCAAACCGAGCACACTAAACTGAATTGTGTGTTAGGAAGATGTAATGGGACAACAACCTCTTCAGGGGTTCTTGGAGATCAAGAGGATACCAGCAACTGTGTCCTAGAAGGCTAGTAGTTCAGAAAGATCTCTTATCTTCTCATTTTATGCTATGGAACGTAATACCAGGAGGAAAAGAAGCAAGAACTAGCTGTGAAATCCAATTTCTCTTTAAAAAAAAAAAGACATTTTAGACACTCATCTTGGCAAGAATTTGCATCTCATTAACATTGAGCTGATAGGTCTTATTTTCACATTTATTATAGAAAGAATTATCTCTTTCCAATGGCACTTGAATCCAACATTATACACACAGGGAATGAATTTCAGATGAAAATTTAGACCCATCATATCCCAGATTTGATGTGAATAAATTATGTTTAAAAAGTTGATAACAATTATGCATCACTTTTAAAGCCATAGACTAAAATGTCATTGAATCTATGTGGCCTTTCCAAATAATCCTCACAGAATTAATCAGTTCTTTTCATGTGGTTTTATAATTTTTTTTAAACTTACTTCTATGTCATGGGGTAGGCTATGGTAGAGGGAGCACACAGCCACACACTGAAATTTTACTGCACTTTTACTTCTGTATACAATTGTTAGGTTATAAAAACAAGTACTTACAAGTGAGGGAATTTTTAAGTACTAGGGAGCTAACTCAGTGATTGAGTACTTGCTACTCTTGCAGAGAATCTGGGTTCAATTCCTAGCAGTCACATGGCAGATCACAACCATCTTTAACTGCAGCTCTGGGGAATCTGATACTGTCTCCTTATCTCCACAGGCACCAGACAAACATAAGGTACACATACCTACATACAGGCAGTCAAAATTAAGAGCAATATAAGTGGATTATCAAAATCCTTGGTATCAAGAAAATGGTTCTTAATTTTTTAATATGAGAAGTCTTTCCTTCTATCCAGGTAAAAGAGTAAGCTGTCCCTTTCCTGACTACAGAAAGACATTTCAAGATTGTTTCAGTTGGAATGGCAGGGATCTGTTTTTAACTTTTGTGAAGAAAATAGAAAGGAAGATTAGATATAAGCCCTCTTTTCTTTTGAAGAGTTGCTCTTCCATAGATGACCACATTTTTTAAACCTAATTTCATGGTTAGCTATCTTAAGACAGAGATGATGAATATTAACAAACAGTAAGAAACAACATCTATAGCAATTATTTCTTTGATCCTTTATTTCATGTGGTCATGAAACTCACGTTCTTTGTGTACTGGTACAAGAGGTTTAGTGTGATGTCACTGTCTATAGTACCAAAATGCAGCAGTGTGCTAAGAACTGATGGTTGATGGAGCACGAAAAAGGCTATTGTAGCTATTGATGCAGTGGGTAGGGCTGTTTGTCCCTAAACTAAATAGTCTTATGATTATTTTGAGGTTTGTGCTTTCTCTTTATAGCCTGTCTTCTAAAACATTAGAGCAGCTGCCAGTTTGTTACGTCTATTTGCCTTAACCAATACTGAATGTGTTATTACTATCTTAAGGCAAGGGTAAATAGGATCTAAATGAGGCCAAGAAAAATTAATTTATCACTACAAATAAGCACAGAGTACAAGCGTCTTTTGACGATATTTTGTTTTCATTTACCACTTCCTCTTTGAATAATTGAGGTTGAGTAAGAAAACACTTTTGATAAGGCACGGGTGCGTGTTTATAATCTATCTACAATGTATGCCATTTAGAATGAAATAAAGCACCTAAGGCAGAAAAGAGAGGCCATTACGGAATCACTCTAGCATGTGCATCGGAGAATGAGAATTCAGGCATGCAGTGCATCCAATTTTATGGCACACACGTGGCTCAAGCACATCCTCTTTCACCCTGTCTTCTATACTCAGCATCTTTCCACCTGGGATTTCACAGACCAGCAGTAAACAAATTCCAAGTTTCATTTCCATAAGGCACTAGAAGATGGCTCCCCTGAGCAAAGACTGCCTTCCTGCCTTCATCTGAGGAGTTTAAACTGGCAGGTTTGATAATAAATGTTAAGGGTGAACAATTAACATACAAAGTGGCAGCTGGAAAGGGCACAGCAGACATGCGTCTTGCTGAAGTCACTTCTGTGCCCTGAAGGCATTAAATGGCTAATAAATTCTGTTCTCTATCTATGCATTACCTGTGAGAGCCTCTGCTTGAGGATTTCTTTGGTAAGGAGTTCATTTGATCTCATGAACTCAACCCCCAAAGATGGAAAGGCCACTCACTGTCTTTAGATTTCTCTAGATTGGCAGTTGGATTAAATGTCAAACTAAGAAATTATGTAAATTCCCCAAAGAAGAAAGGAAGGCTAGCCATGACCCTTTTATGTGAGGCATAGGTTAGTGTGTATGCATTCTTTCAGCTGATATAATACACTTTAAATGTTTACCAAAAGTTCATAGGATCCAATTAAGTGTGAAAAAATGCTATCTTCTTTATCCCCGTCACAGGCCATTGCTTGTCATTTTGCTGGCTGCCTGGAATTGAGCTTCCAAAGTTTCAGAAGATTTTTCTTCCCAAGTAGAAACATTCTTTTATTGAGATTGCCCAGAAGAGCCTGTAGGATTGTGAAACACTCAAGACACAGAAACATTACAAAGCTATGAGATTCATGGGACTAGAGTGAGTTAGATCAGGGGCAAAACATGTCGACTTCTCTTGCAGAGGACCAGAATTTGATTTCTAGCAGCTAGGATGGAGTCACAAAATCACTTGTAGCTATTCTGGCCTTCCTGGGCACTTATATTCATGTAGCATGCATATATATAGATGCATATATGCACATAAATACAAATATCTTTAAAAAAAAACTAGGTCCTGAGAGGGCTCGATATCCCAGTGTAGGGGAATGCCAGGACAGGCAAGTGAGAGTGGGTGGGTTGCTGAGCAGGGGGGTGGGGGATGGGATAAGAGGTTTTTGGAGGGGAAACCCGGAAAGGGGATACCATTTAAAATATAAATAAAGAAAATATCTAATTAAAAAAAGCTAACCTTACAAGATTCTCAATGCTCCTCCCCATGTTACACACACTTCTAGGAAGGAAGCTTGTATTGTAACCCTTGCTGGGGTAGATATTTTAGTGATGTAGCTTTCTTTGAGTCATGGTCATGCATGATCCTGTAGGATGAACTCACATGTATAAACTCACTAGTTGAACCAAGCTACACTTGGGTAGAATAATTTCCTTGATCTGCCATTGATACTTATTTGAAATGAAAAGACCATTTTCCACCTCTCCCTAGGAAAAGTTCCAACATACAAATATTAAATGCAAATAGAAGAATTCAAACAATTTCTATGTATTCAAAATATATGAGGAAATAAACTAATAGATACATCACTTCTATTGGAAGATGCTAGGCAAGTAATCATGGAGAATGGTATATATATACTGGAGCAGCAGAGGAAATAAAGAGGTTTTCAGAGAGGAGATAACACAGCCCAAGGAGCCATTCACCAGTCAGGCAAGAGACATCATCAGTATCAACAAACAAATATCAACAATGTTCAAGGGAACACAACAGGGGAACTTGGATCATAATAATGAGAGCCCAGGACTGACTTTGAAGGGAGGGGGGAGAGGCCAAGCAATATGGTTCAGGGTCCATATTGTAGAATTAAAACGTAAGGAATTTGAGCTGTGAATCAGGTGATCCATTTGACCTTTGCAAGGGGAGTATGTCACGGTCATTCAAGGCAATAGAACCTTAAGTTTTCACAAATACAATTTTACCTCCATTTGCTGGCCTCCTCACAAATGAAATTGTGATTAAAAGGAGTAATGTAATACAAAGAAATTCTGAAACTGTGGAAAGATTCAGTGTATTCTGAGTTGGCAATAACAGTTTGGAAAGGTAGGATGGAGATCATCTCATCTTCACATAGCATTCCTGATTTATGTCTGCAGAGTCAGAATAGGTTTGAAACATAGTGAGAACACTGAGAACACTGATGAAGATATTGTACAGCATTCACTTGGATTTGTAATATTGGTCCGGTTGTTGTTATTTTGCTGAGTCAAACTCAATGACCAAAATCTGGCATATGTTTATTCCAGGAATCCATAAGAAACAAAATTGGATGAAGTCTGACTTTCCTTTTTGTAAATAAAGTTTTATTGGGACATGTCCATGCCTAATCATTGATACATTGCCTAGTGCTACAATTATGCTATATATGAAGAGTTGAATAGTTGCAATGAAAACTGCATGGCACACAAAGCTGACACTTTTCCCATCTAACTTCTTACAGAAAATGTTGGCTGATCCTTGCTATATTATAGTACAAAGTAAACCAGAAGGAAGCTGCTTTTGTGTAGCCTAGACAGAATTGTACTTACCTGAGGTTATCCAGGCCAGGTTGGCGCCTAAGTTTTCATCAAATTCCAGTTCACTGGAACTTCAATTATTTGATATTCCATAGAGCATCTTGCTGGATTGCTTACACATTTGATCTTTTGTTAACAAGGCGAGATGATCAGAAAGTGTCTTGGGAAGATAAATATCACATCATCTCTATTGCATGTAGAATCTTAAAATGTCAAATTCCGAGAAGCAGAAAGCAAAACAGGGGCTACCAGAGTCTCAGGGGGACTGAGGAAATGTTTGGCATGGGATAGAAAATTTGAGGTAAACTAGAGGAAAAGTTCAAAAGATCATTTTATGATACAGTGACTGTAGTCAATAATAATGATTGTACAACATTGCTAATGGATTTAGACATTCTCATCACAAAGATATTAAGCATGAGAGTAATGAATATATCAATAGCTTGGTTTAGTAAGTCCACAATGTTTATATGTATCAAAGTATCCTTTGCACATCATTAACATGTAGATTTTGATTGCCAATTAATAAAATTGGTAATAAAATTTAAAAATCATGAAGCAATTTAAGTATCTTGATATATAAAACCTATTGCTAAAGGTAGAGAAGTCTTTCTAATGAGACCAATAACAACTTGATTCCTTTATTCAGTGGATCTCAGGCTGTCAGATGTGAGTGCATCTCAGCAAAGATATTCCACCAGGACAGGCTGCAGCTTAAGATGCTGTTGTAAGACTCACTAGAGCCAATGGAGCACAACATAGCAGCAACCTCTAGGAAATATATAAACTTTCTTGCAAGCTCCAAGTAGGAGAATTAATAGTGCATTCTACGACTCTGAAACAAAGTCAGACACTCCTTTAAACAACCAATTCTCTGTTGACAAAATGTTTGAGCTTGTTAACAGACCCTGATTGAAAGAAAAGTCACCAAATAGCAAACTTTCAAGAACTGTTTTTTTCTTTGTGCCTTCCTTCATCCTTCTGTCTGGAGAGCAGATACAAGTTAAAGGTCACATATCAGTGTTGGTAAAAGGAGAGTTGAAAGTAGTCTGGAAGTATGAGGAACTTTTGCAGCAGAAGGGTCCCACAAGGCTCTGTCTTGAAGAATCTTAAACATCTACCCTATGAAGATTCTGATGCTCTCTGGAGGAACATGATACAGTCCAGAGAAGCATGAAATTGCTGCCTTTAATCAAGAAATTACTGCTTTAATCTATAAAGAGGAAGGGGAATAATGTGTGTTATTCGTTCAATAAAGGAAAACCTAAAGGGGATTGTGATAAATACAAAGAGATGAAAACAAGCTCTGGACTCAAATAGACTAATCTCTGATACATTGGGCACCACTTATGAACTGTGTGTTCTAGAAAAACACAACTCCTTTTTAGCATAGCTATTCTCACAGGATTACAATTACATGAGTTTTATGAGACTGAAGTGGTAATCTATATAAAGACCAGAGATTCTCACTTAATAATAAATGAGAACAATAGTTTAGTTCTGTTCCAACCCACCTTCCCTCACTAAACTAACAGCCAACCAAGCAACCATGCCAACAACTGCTGTGGAGGTGCTATTGTTGTTCAATGTTCTGTCTGTAATTATACAATTGAAGGCTAGTTATTCTTACCAGACTATCAAAGGTGTACTGTCTGGTTTTGTGCATCAACTTGACACAGGCTGGAGTTATCCCAGAGAAAGGAGCTTCAGTTGGGGAAGTGCCTCCATGAGATCCAACTGTGGGGCAATTTCTCAATTAGTGATCAAGGGGAAAGGGCCCCTTGTGGGTGGAATCATCCCTGGGCTGGTATTCTTGGGTTCTATAAGAGAGCAGCCTGAGCAAGCCAGTAAGAAACATCCCTCCATGGCTTCTGCATCAGCTCCTGCTTCCTGACCTGCTAGAGTTCCAGTCCTGACTTGCTTTGGTGATGAACAACAGTGTTGAAGTGTAAGCTGAATAAACCCTTTCCTCACCAACTTGCTTCTTGGTCATGATGTTTGTGCAGGAATAGAAATCCTGACTAAGACAAAAGGCAAACAATGAGTGGAAGCAAAGGTGAATGACACAGAGGTTGATGTTTGTGTATTAGAGTATAATCTAACGTGATCAATAATGTCGTTTCTGATGAGACAGAGACATGTAAATGGGATGTGGTAAGTTCCCTAGTTTTGTAAGCACAGAGAAGATATAACTAAGTTATGTGTTGTTTTATGACTTTATTATAAAACCTAGTTCATGATACTTTTCTAACTTTTAAAGTAATGGGAAAGGTCAGATATGACAGACTTAAATAAATGACAGATATAAAATTTTATAGCAGTACTTGAGGTTTAATTTAAGTGCTGTCTAAAATCTGTTGCTATGATAAGCAACAAGACCTAAAGAAACTTGAGGCAAAAAGGGTGTATTTCATCTTCCTATTTTAGAACATCATGGAGGGTAGTTGAGGCAAGATCTGAAGGCAGGAACATGGAGGCAGGAACTGAAGAAGAGGCCAATAGAGGAACCTTGCTTTTTGGATTGCTCAGGCTGCTTTCTCATACCTCTCAGGACCTCTTGCCTAGAGGTTGTATAGCTCATATTAGGCTGGGTCCCACACATCAATCAAACAAGAAAATATATCATAGTCTTGTGTGTAGCCTAATGTGATAGAGACATTTTCTCAGATGGAGTTTCCTCTTACCAGATGATTGTAGCTTGTGTCAAGTTGACAGAATTTAACCAGCACAAGTACATATTTAAAATAAAAAATAAAAGTAGAGAAGGACACGCATTGAAGAAAACATGAGGTCATCTTTGTTTTATACAAATAAGGACAAAGGTTAGTAAATCTAACTGGATTATTACTTTTTATTGCATATTTTATTTATTTACATTTTAGATGTCATCCCCTTTCACAATTTCCCCTCTGCAAACCCATCTCATCCCCCTTCCCCTGCTCCTATGAGGGTTCTTCCAGACCCATCCACCCACCTACCCCCTCCTGCCTCACCTCCCTAGCATTCCCCTACATTGTGGCATCAAGCCTCCACAGGACCAAGGACCCCCCTCCTGATGCCAGATAAGGCCATCCTTTGCTATATATGCAGTTGGAGCCATGGGTCCCTCCATGTGTACTGTGGTTGGTAGTTTACTTTCTGGGAGCTCTGGGGATCTGGTTGGTTGTTTTCCTATGGGGTTGCAAACCACTTCAACTCCTTCAATCCTTTCCCTAACTCCTCCACTGGGGACCCCACGCTCAGTCCCATGGTTGGCTATAAGCATCCGCATCTGTATTGGTCAGGCTCTGGCAAAGCCTCTCAAGCAGTGGTGTAGGATAAGAGGTTGAAAAAGAAAATACAAGAGACATCATTCTCACGACAAGCTCATTTTTTTGCAGTAATTCTCTCCCATGATGACTCTAATATGTTCAGATGGGCTCCATCTTAGTGACCTTATCATCTCTTAGAGGTCCCACTTGTCAATGCCATTTGTGGATTTGGGAACAAGTTTCTGATACATGAGCTTTGGAGGGTACTTCGAAATCATAACACCATCCATATTACAACAGTGTATTAGAGGGACTTGCAATAATGAATCATTTTAGCATGCAAAGTGATTGGGAATTAATATCCAACCCGAGACAGCATCTGTTGGTTCAGAGCACATATTTTGGAGTCAGAATGGCCTGGGTCTTAGTTGCAGTTCTTCTATTTATTTCTCCTTCTTTCTGCTATCTTATCGCTTAATATCTTTTTCAAGATGGCAGTGCCTTCCTCATGAAATTATTGTGATATAATTAATAAAGCAATCAATAGACAGATTTTGTTATTATTATTAAGTAGTCAGTAACCCTGAACATTGAATATTTGTGTGAAAACATGTTTCAGAGACATAGTAATTTAGGAACTTGCCCATCATGAAGAATATTGTTAGAGCTGGGAAGTAAGAAATGAAAGAGCAGATGAAACCTAAAGTGAGCAAAGAAAGTAATGAAACGATAAAAAGATGAGACCAGAAACCAAGCAACCTAAAGGTGAATGAACAATAGGAAAATAAACCAGGCCAAAAGTTAAGTACAGTACCATTGCAAAATTCTCATACAGAATGTGAAAGAGAACACAGGGTATTGTTATTAGGAGTTTAAAATTGATGTTCCTACAAATTCTATGTATTGAATCTAAGTATGCATTGAAAAGGTATTCAAAAAATATTGTTGATGTTAAAAAGATGTTAAGATTCAAAACTGAAATGAGATTGACTAAACTTGGGAAATAAACAAGCTCAAGTCCTAGGAAACTCCTACAACTTTGAAGATGGGTAAGCAACCCTCTCAAGATTGTACAAAATATAGTTTCTGGGGCAGAGACTTGCTGACCAGCTGAGCTGCCTGTGTACCATGCACAGAACTGTAGAAATGCAGATCATATTAGTTGTCAAGCATTGGAGAAGAGGGGTAGGGTAGATAGAGTGCAACAGCTGACTTTGAGTCATCCTGCTATCCGTTCTTCAGTAAGGGACTCCCAAAACTCAAGGGTTTGTTAGACTCGACTTGAATGGAATTGTTTCTTTTGTCTGTAGCTAGAGTGATCTGGGGTGAGTGGATGTTTGTTCATCTCTCCCCAGGAAATGTCACACAACTGTGAACAACTTTGTGCCAATAAATTTGACGTCTCACATAAACTAACAGTAAATTATAAAATTACGACTTTGTTAACAGAGTATGAATATAAAAAAGATCAATTTTTTAAAATAAAATTAAAATCCTTCCCCCATAAAGAGCATGCCAGGTCTACACTCTTGATTGGTTAACTCTATAGATATGAAAAAGCAATTCTGAGTGCACTTTTGCTCTCACGTAGCATGCTTTATGCATAAAATAAGTGTGACTCTGTTATCTAAACCAGAACACAACATTAAAAGAAAACTGTAGATTCATATCTCCCAAGAATAGCAGCACAGAATTTCTAAACAGAGTATTAGCAGATAAAATCAGAAGTATATAAAAGAATGCTTATTGTCACCATGTAGGGACATTTGCACAAGTGCAAGGGTGATGTAGGCTGTGGAAATTAATGCAGGTGATTAACAAAACTTACAACCAAAGCAGAAACCATGTGACTTCAATAACTATGGAAAATAGCCAATAAGGTGATTCTTTTATGACATTGTCCACAGACTAGTCACAGGAGTACATTTCTTTCATTTAAAAGCATTTTCTACTGATAGTTTGATGCTTAAGTACAGAATATCAATAGATCATTAGCAAAACAAGAGTATTTGCGCTCACCATTTATAGGTAACGATTTCTAGTAACATTTCTTTCTATTACAATAAGGTATAAAATGAAAAGAATCATAATTAGCTTGAGACTCTGGCAGTGATAGAAGCATGTGTTGCTGCTTGAAGGGTAGACAAAGGCAGCAGGCGAGTGAAAGACACCAGAAGTAAGTCCACACTCTTATAGCAGGGCCTAAAGGCAATATGGGAGAGAAGCAAGTCTTTTTATCTGTGACTAAAAGAAGTTTAAGTCCTTACCTCATACCGCATGGAAAAGGAAATAGAAATGGGGCATCAATCTAAATATCGACATAAAACCGAGATTGTCTAGAAGAAAGCACAAGGTAAAAGAAAGAATTAGAGTAGGCCTCTATTTTTAGCCAAGTTTAGAAATCACTCTGACTTAAACATGACAGACTAAACTTTTGAACCAAAATAAAGTCTCAGAAAAAGGCCTTGTAAAGAAAACCAGGAGAGAAGACATCCCCTGGGAGGAGGCATCCGCAACACACATACATCTGGGAAAAAATACTCTCATATAGGATACATAAAGAAAATTTACAACTTAATAATAAGATGGCAACCCAATTAAAAATAAAACTGCAAGAGAACATGTTTACAGTGCAACTCCTTTGCATCCTTTATATAGTAACTGGCTCCTCTCACATCACTTTCATGCAACATATGAGGCTCTATCCTTAAGACAGGACAGCATCTATTTGGTTCCCTATTGCTTCCTTGTACAACTCTTTTTTATATTAAGATTTTTTATTAGATATATTCTTTATTTACATTTCAAATGTTGTCCCCTTTCCTGATTTCCTGCCCCAAAAACCCCCTAACCCATTCCTCCTCCCCCTGCTCACCAATCCACCCACCCCTTCTTCCCTGTCCTGGCATTCCCTTACACTGGGGAACTGAGCCTTCTTGGGACCAAGGGCCAACAAGGCCATCCTCTGCTACATATGCAGCTGGAGCAATGAGTCCCTCCATGTGTACTTTTTGGTTGGTGGTTTAGTTCCCGAGACCTCTGTGGGTACTGTGTGGTTCTTATTGTTGTTCCTCCTATGGGGCTGCAAACATCTGAAGCTCCTTGGGTCCTTTCTCTAGCTCTTCCATTGGGGACCCTGTGCTCAGTTCAATGGCTGGCTGAGAGCATCTCCTTCTGTATTTGTCATGCACTAGGAGAGCCTCTCAGGAGACAGCTATATCAGGCTCCTTGTCAGCAAGCACTTGTTGGCATCTACAATAGTGTCTGGGTTTGGTAACTGAATATGGGATGGATCTCCAGGTGGGGCAGTCTCTGGATGATCTTTTCTTGTACAACTCTTGGAGGGAAATGGGACCCTTTTATTGTGTTCCTACCTAGGTCTTCTGATTCTCTCACATTTTGAATAACAGGAGACTCAGTCTGTCTTCCAGCCTAGAAATGCTTTCCTCTGTTGCCACTGATCTGTTGTTTAATCTGCCAACTTGCTAAATGTGTCTCTCCTATCAGAATTTTTTTCTTAGTCTCTAAGGATTTCATAGATGTATACAATATAATGTGATTATAGTTACTGGAGGTTTCTCCCAAATTCTCCATAGTTTTTCTTATTATGTTCTCTTCCCAACTCCGTTACCTTTTATTTTCCTTTTCTTTGCCTTCTCTTATTTCTTCCTTCTTTCTTGCCTTCCTTCCTTCTTTCTTCTTCCTTCCCTCCTTCTCTTTCTTTCTTCCTTTTTCCTTCCTTTCCTTCCTTCCCTTCTTTCCTTCTCTCTCTCTCTCTCTCTCTCTCTCACTTCTTTCTGTCTCTTTCTTTAATTTTTTCTCTTTTTGATAACTCCCTAGATCTGATTAGTGCTAGATGCTTATAAATGTGGGGCTGTTCACTGACATGTAACCACAGTCCCCCAATGAATAACTCTTCCTCCCACACTAACTGCTAGCATTGCCTCAATCAGAAGTGGGGCCTTGTGAATTTTTTCTTGTCCATTCTTGAATTTTTGTTGTCTTGGTGTATTGCCGGTCATTTGCAGGTTGTTTTCATCTAGTACTAGACATTTCTAACTACTGTGAGTCCATGAGTAAGGACAGTAGTCCTGTGAAGGTCAAAAGGCAGCGTCTCATGGCATTTGTCCTGATCCAATGGCTCTTACACTTTTTTCCTCCTTAATTGTAGCATTCCCTGAACCTTGGCTAAGGGGGGGGGGTGGCACTGACAGAGGTGTCCTAATGGTGTTGGCACTCACTGTCACTTATCCTCAGCACTCAGATCAGTTATGAGTCTCTACCTTTCATCCACTGCAAAGAATCCTGAGAACATCTCAGGTCTACAAGCATATACAGAAATATTTAGAATGAGGTCTGACCACCTGTCCACTCAGCAAAATCACAACAGTGGGTTGTTGTATATCTTTTGTCAGATTTCATTGTTCTTTACTTACTGTCTTTTCAGTTGCTTTATTTTCCACATTGTGAATGTAATTTTCCTTTCTTTTTATGACTTTAGCCATATGCTTAATGCTCCTGTTTTCTGACTGTTCTCTCTGCCTCCCGGCAAACTAATACTGCTGTGTCCACAGACTCTTGGAGAGTGATGATTTTCAATTTTGTAGTTATTGTTTATTTTAAATATGGGAGTGATATAGTCAAAAGGCCTTATGCTGAGCTTCTTTTTTCTCCTGAAAAACGCTCCTGTTGTGAGGTACAAGTATTTTCCTCAACAGAATTCTTGGACTCCAGTGGGAGCCTTCAGTCCAAAGCGAGATATTTTACTTGTATGCAGTTTCTAGAACCATGTAAATCATGTCACATGGAGCTGTAGGTCCACAGAAGGCTAGTCCTGAATTTTCTATTCCCCAGGAAGATTCTGGTTCCTGCCAGGTCCCTTGAAGATATTTTTTTTCTCTCCTCCAAAGTTGTTTTTGTTCTATCCCATTGAAATGTTGAATTATAAACACCTTATTCTTTATTTCATCTTTGGTTGGAAAAAAAAGTGTAGCGAAGGCAGAATCTAAATGAAACTCATTTAACAGTTAATAAAGAAGCTGTGAAAATGGAGAGTTTGTTGACTCAGATACCTTGAGAAGATTAACTCTGAGCCTGCCAATAGATCTTCTCAGATAAAAAGGAAGATATTCTCAAATATGAGCACGCCTGTTAGCATAAAATGGAGTTAAATCTGAATTCTGAACCCTGTCATCATGGACCGGAAGATTTTAATTGACTTGCTTAAGTAAGCTGTGGCCCTTTCTGATTATATTGACATGTTTGCAACTGCTCTGCAGTATTACTAGGTCTCCTGATTTGAGTTTGAGTCTACTCTGAGGTTGGCACATAACAAATATGTTTAGGATATTTGTTCCATAACATTGTATATATTATGCCCTATTCCAAGCTATAGGATCATTAAAGGTTGATCTTGCCCACCTACCTTGGCAGTGAATTAACATGATTTCCTGATTGTGATATCTCTGATTTAGACCTAACTAGCTTCACAGATGGAAAAAGACTTAAAATAAATCTTAAAACGATGCAGGCAGATAAAAACCATAGCTTAAGTTATAAAATACTTACATCTGAAAACAGGTGACAGATTTGTGTGAAGGGGAGTCTAAGTTCTTGGCTCGGCTCAGTCATCTTTGTCGAGGGAGTTCAGAGCTTCAGCAGAGTCAAGGTTCTGATCACCATGTGGTTTGGACCCAGAACTCCCCTCCCTGTTCCCATTCCTCTTATGACCAAAGCCCACAGGTCACAAACGGTGACTGTATAGTTTGTCACCTCTGCCTATCTGGAATTCTATCGACAAGAGTCCCCTTCCTGAATAATTCTTTGATAAACATCATTCTCAAGAGACATTTGTGCAAGATTTAGGAGGTGGATGTTTGGGGTCATTTAAGTGTAAGTGCAGCAGGTCCGTGTGTGGTCACCTTGTCAAGCTCTACCACCCTGGCATTGAGATAGGGCTATTCCTGAGCACTTTCCCTGGAGCTTCCTACCAAAGACACCAAGTTCTTCACAGGAACTAATATTTTTGCAAGTGGAATTTGGTGGAAGGTAGCAGAAGTCAGATGTAGGTTTCAGCGTGTCCTTAGTGGTCCCAGCTCACCCCAACTCTCCTCATTTTGTGTCTGCCTTTCCCAAGTGACAGACTGTTCACTTCCTCCCCTCTCTACACCTATAGGTGCTGACTTGGTCAGGCAATTTCATCAGCTTCCATGATCCTTGTGACATGCTCATGACTCTGACACCTTCTGAGCAGTGTGTTTCCCCTATTGTTTTACCTTGTGCATTCAGCCCTAGTGCAAACAGAAAAGTATCATGTTCCAAAATCGGTAATTATCTTCTATCATCAATTCATAAAGTGGAGACTTGTGAAAATTTTCACTTTATAATATTAATCATTTCTAATGGTGTGGGTTTGCCTTTCTCTTGACTTTAACAGATCTCTATCACATTATAGAGGAGAGGATCAGGGAGGACGCAAAAGAAATGTTCTCATATGATTGCAAATAAAGGAGAAATGACAGATTCTTATTCCTTAATGAAACTCTGAGTGATGTCTTTATTAGTAACTCTAGCAACCCCTATGACATTTATGGTATCGACTTTGAAGTTTTTATATATGCTTCCATTTTTGATATTTTGCCACCTCCTTTGAACATTTCATTTTCTTTCCGGGAAATTTGCATGTGCATGTGCTGACATGAATTCTTTTCTTGAGAAGTTGTATTTCATCTTAGAAGGGCCATCTTTGGTATCATATTATCAGTAAATGAAGCCCTTTCATTCATCACCCCATAATCATCTTTCTAGTGTGTGCATCTTCCAGGGAAACCTCCATGGTCAAATTCTGCCCAGCATGTGAGAAATCACCCACCCTCTGGCCCTTTCCTGTATCCCAAAAATGCTAATTGGTGGAGACTATCTTCCCAAGATTTGGCTCACCTGGAGATCATTGGCAGGCTCTACTTCTTGAGCAGAAGGAAAGCACAAAGCTGATAATCTGTTCATCCTAAACCACCTAGAACAAAGAGTTGTCATGACAAAGTGGCTTACTTTCCTTTCGAAGATAACACAGATGAAATTCTCATAGAAAAAAAAATCCTAGCTCTCAACATCCCTTATTACCAACTCCATGCTGAGCCAGCATTAATTATAAAGGGTCATTAGCTTATTGGAGAATGGCTCAATGTGCGCCATCTCCACAGGATAGAACAATCACCAAACACATTAATCAGATTGTTTATCCTGGTGAAAGTTGCTTGCTCCAGGGCTCTGGACAGAGGGCAGAAGAGCTATCGAGACAGAATGCTCAGAGAGATCCATTCTATCTGCAGGAGATAGAGAGTGGGTGGAAGTGTGTATTTTTCTAGGACTCACAATGCAGTTTGATATACCATGAAAACTGCTTCCCCCGGTCTAATTTATATATAGCAATACTTTTCTGTTTTCATCTAATGGTTGGAATGTCAGCTTTGAAGATCTTACCTTCTCTTTTCTTTATTGGAATGCTCTCTTCACCTCTGACAGAAGCAGATACAATTATTTCCCTTTCTTACTTCCAGTACTTGTTGTATTTCCTTTATTAGAATTGTGTGAGAGTATTTCTTTGTTGCCGTGTGTGTGTGTGTGTGTGTGTGTGTGTGTGCACACGCGCGTGTATGTGAGCATGCACCCCCTCACACACACACAGAGTGAGAGAGAGAAATAGATTAACAGAGAAAAAGCAGAGGCAGACATACTCATAGACACATACAGAGAAACAAAGAAAGATATGCGCATACACACATACAGCAAGAGAAGGAGAGTGATTAACGTATAGATTAAAATGTCTTTCCTTTTGTGAGAAAATCTACAGTTATCAATAGGTAAGATTACAAAAGAAAAATTCTGCCAATCATAGTTTTATAAATTTATAAAAGAATGAATGGGCTTTGAAGAAGACAATTTTAGGATTAATTGGGCATCTGTGATGTTGATATCTGTAGTGTGGACCTGTATGACTGCTGCCCTCCTTCACCATGTGATGGAACTCTTGATATGTTAGCCATGCATTTCTTTTTATGGAGATTTTCAACTAAGTCATTTGAGTGAAGAAATGTTCACTTAGTTAATTAGCAAGTTGCAGGGATTGATCTAAAATAACACATCTATTACTTATGGTCTAGTTGCCTAAAGTTAGATTGCATAGGGAATGAGTATTGCCTCTAGACAATATCAAGTTATACAAAGGATAATGTTAGAAATGATCATATTCCCAACTGGAAGAAACATCCCCAAACCAAGATGTCATGACATCTCTTGGCTAAAATCTACTCTCCATGTATTTGACTTTGACATTATGTATTATTACATGTTGTTGGGATGACTTGAGCGCATGGTGAAGTGTTCCATGGTACTGGAGAAGAAGAGTAAGATTGAGAGGTAAAAAACAAAAGCAAAAACAAAAACAGAAACAAAACTCAGCTCATAAAAGTTGATGGGCATAATGGCAAAAACATTTCATTGCAGATACCAGGGTGTGATTCTAGTACTGTCACCATGACAATGTCCCTTCACTATGCTGAGCATCATTTATGTCATTTGTTGACTGGGAAGAGTAATCTGCCAACCGTTGGTGTATAATTATCCAATAGGGGTTTACTGAATCCTTCCTTTTCACCCCCATAGACATGAGGAGGGAAATTATAGAGAAAAAAACAGAAGTCCATATTTGTGTCTGGGAACTTTTCAAAACCAGTTTATCCCTTGTGTTTCGATAGACTATTGTCTCAGTTACTTTTCTATTGTTGTGATCTAACAGCATGACCCAGGCAACTTCTAGAATGAAATATTTACTGGGCTGATGATTGTAGGGAGCTTAGGTCTATGGTGACGAGTGGAGTTAACAGTCAGCAGATGACTAGAACAGTAGCTTGACCTACAAACAGGAAGTTTAGAGCAATAACTTGAAATGGCTCCAGTCTTTCAAAACCTCAAAGCCAGTGGCATACTTCCTGTAACAAGATCCTAACCCTCAACAAACAGTCAGAAACTGGGACCAAATATTCAGTGCAAGGGATTTATGCCGAACATATATTCAAACCACCACAAATATATTATGAGATAATCCAAGTAGCTATTAATATTGTGGAGTAGGTAATAAATGCCCCCACACAGTATTTATATTGACATACAGATATTTCAGCTCTCATATAGACAGAAGCCATCTTACTCATAACTCCCTTTAAGTAAGTTCAGTCTTGGCACAGAAAAGGCCAATTCCTTCCAAATGTTGTGCTTGGAGGAAATTATGAGAGCAACTGTATGCATTGATCTATTGGTATCAGTGTTTATTGATGGGTCCATACTATTAGCTATAATAAAATAAAGACCGAGGCCTAATCCCAATGAAATTTTAGGACTCACAGGGCCATCTTCTCTTAATATGCATCTCTTTCCATTCCTGGATTCCATTTCTCTGTGAGAATGAAGAGGCCCTTGTTTCTGGAGAGTGTATAAATTACAGAGCAGAGAAACTTACTGTCTGCCAGTGTCAAAAAGCAGCAAGTGGTTCAAGAAAATAAAAAAGTTTGTCTCAACACATGTCAGCAGAAAACTGTCTAGTCAATAATGAGGATGAGTGTCATAGAAGCATGGGGGTGGAAGCCTTTGATAGGGATGAAAGTAAGAAATGGGGATGTGGTGGCTTTGGCTCATCTTCTGGAGGCAAGACTACCAGGTGACTCAAAGAAAACAGACTTCAACAACAGCAGTGGCCAATTCCTTCTTCTGTAAACAGATGACCTGAAGCAGTCATGGACAGTATTTCTTCCATATGTCTGTTTGTAAAAAGTAACACAAAATAGTTGAAAGGCATCAGAAGGCTTTGGTTCCAATCTCAGTGTTACTGTGTAGCCTCAGGCATATCAGTCTCACTGTGTCATGCTGACCTTCACAACAGTATCCCCAGTGCCACTCAGACAGGGCCATAACCAAGGTAAATGGGATTTCATATGTCCAGCAGATAAAGCAGGTCTTATAAGTCAAGAGCAGTGTTAAGAAGGGATCCCAAGAATCACTGCCTTGTTCTGCAAACTTTCCTTAAAATGCCATTATTAAGCATCAAATATCTGTGAATGAGGCTGAAGGACTGTGTACTAGACACACACATACACACATATGTGTGTGTGTATATATATATATATATATATGTATATATATATATATATACATATATATATATAATTGTTATCATTTTGCTGTGCTAGAGATTGCACCTGGAACCTTGTGGATGCTAATCAAGCACTCTATATTGAGCTACATCTTCAGCATTATGGTTTTCCATCCTTATCCACTTAACTCATATACCATTATGTGCTTATTTGTGTTCCTGTTCATTCATATTACAGACCTATCCATATATATTATATATGTATTACATGTTAATGACATAATGTGTGTAGGCGTATACATTTCTACATAAAAAGTTAATGAGAGAATGAAAGTCCATGGGATATTTATTTATTTATTAACTTTTATGTGTTTATATGTACCATAAACATACTTCTCCATATCTATACCTGGTACTCTCTGAAGCCAGCAAAAAACAACAACAACAACAACAACAAAAACAAAACAGACCCCTTAGAACTAGAGTAACACACAGTTGTGATCCATTATGTGGAAGCTGGAAATTGAACCAACCTATATCCTCTGCAAGATCAACAAGAGCTCTGAACCTGTGAGCCATCCTTCTAGCCCCAGGTCTATGGTTTTTGGCAGGGGAATTTCTAGTTTAAATTTCACAGACAAATTCTACCTCTGGTGTGGCAACTGGGATTCTGCTTCAACCCTACCCCTTCCTCTATTTGCGGGTTGGCTGTTAAAATGATCATGCTTCCCAAAGGCACATGCTTCAGATCAGGATTCCTCCCTAAACATTTTTTTAGAATGTACCTTTCTTTTTTTAAATTTTTTTATTTTCTATATTCTTTACATTCCAAAGACTTTCCCCTTTCCCAGTTTCCCCCTCACCATATGTCTCATAAGTCCTCTTCCCTCTGCCCATTCCCAAATCAACCCCCCACACACACCACTATTTCTCTGTTCTGGTACTCTCCTACAAAACTGGATCCAGTCTTTTCAGGACCAGGGTCCTCTCCTTCCTTTTTCTTGGGAATCTTTTGATTTGCTAATTGTGCCTTGAGCATTCAGAGCTTCTGGGCTCATTAATATCCACTTACCAGTGATTGCAATTCATGTGTATTTTTTTGTGATTGGGTTAATTCACTTAGGATGATATTTTCCAGATCCAACCATTTGCCTACAAATTGCATGAATTCATTATTTTTAATTGCTAAGTAATATTCCATTGTATAAATATACCACATTTTCTGTATCCATTCCTCCTTTGAGGGACATCTGGGCTCCTTCCAGCTTCTGGCTATAGAATGTACCTTTCCAGAGAAACACAGGACAGTTCTTACGAGTAGATCCATCCCAGCAGAGGGAGAGAGGTACCAGAGCTAGGAAAACAGGCACAAAGGAGCGATCACGGAGCTGGAAGTCTGGCCCAGGTTGGCCTCTGTTCTATTCACTTAGCATCAGGTTGAGACCACCAACTTGTGAGTGGTTTTCTTTACCCTGAATGTTTCTGCAGCCTCACACTTTAAACATTTTTAAATATTTTGTCACTGTCAGAAATCTCGAAGGATCATTCTGAGATAAATGTTGCAGGGTGTGTGGGGGGGAGAGAAAACCTTCAGAATTCTGTCTCTTCAGAGGTCTCACTCACCACAAGCAAATGTTCTTTAGAAAGATGAAGGGGACACCAGGACACTTCTTTCTGCATGGGAACATGCCTGGTTTCGACCATCTCATCAGTTTGTATGTTCATAGGAGGGTGGGCCAGGCCAGGGAGGAAGCAGCTAAAGTGAGGCTGAGAGGGCCTTGAGTGACATTAATAGAGAAGTGGGAGGGGGTGTGGTACACTGTCCAGTGAGGTGTATGAAGGGCTGTCTTTGCAGAGAATAATGGTCCCTGGAGAGTGCAAAGGTAAAGGGTGAGGGGAAATCAGTGTCTAGAGACCTTGTGAAATTTAGCCCTTTGTTGGATCTGATGTGGCTTGATTAACAGGGTAGCTCTAAATCGGACATATGCTAAGGGAAGGGATATGCATGCTGTGAAGCTGGAGACTCAAGAGAGACACTTTACTATTGTATAGGAGGAGAGATCCTGGTTAAGATTTAGAATACATGCACACAAAGAAAGCAATCATTGGACTTCTTGAGTCCTGGATAGTCATAGCCACAGGCATTCTTAGTCTAGGAAAGAGACTTTACACGGTCAGTTCTTAGAGTAGGGTACACTATTCTCAGGTAACATTCTGCCTTGTTAAGGGTTCCAGAAAAAAAACTGAGTTATTGACACAAAGGATTTTGCCTTTTTGAAGGGTCTGAGTTTACACAAGTCTCTGGCTAGTAGCAAATATTTAAATGGAGCTTGGAGAGTAGAGTAGAACTTCCTTCTGGCGAAGGAGAAACACTGACATAAAATCTAAGGCTGAAGAGACACTGAGGATTTGCTTACAATCAAAGATCCACAACCTAGAATTATCTGTGACATACAGTAAGTGCTTTGCAAAGAATTGATCATTGTAAAAATAGCATGAGATGGAGCATACAAGGGTTGTGGTGGATTGAGCAAGAAGGGCCCCATAGGCTTATATATTTGAATGCTTAGTCATCATAGAGTAGATTAGGTAGGATTAGGAGGATAAGAAGGTGTGGCTTTGTTGGCTGAAGTGTACCACTAGGTATCACTAGGTACTTTAAGGTATCAAAAGTCCATGCAAGGCCCAGTGTCCTTTAGCCAGTGAATCAGGATGTAGCTCCCTGCTACTGCTACAGTGCCATGCTCCCTACCATGATGATAATGGACTAAGCCTTTGAAACTGTAAGCCAGGCTCCAGTCAAATGCTTTGTTTTATAATAGTTGCCTTGGTCACGGTATCTCTTCATGTCAATAGCACAGACTAAGAAAAGGACGCGTGGGAGCCGGGTGAAGCAGTTCTGATGGATAGTTTTAATTGCCAAATTGATCGATAGGGAGAAAGTCACACTTCTGGGTGAATCTGTGAGGATTAACTAAGGGGGGAGTTCCACTTTGAATACAAATGCCAGCACCCTAAATTCTGGGGTTCTGGAGGAAAAGAAGCATGTTGGTTAATGCAGGTAATTTTCTAAGATCCCTGCCCACTTTCCAGTGTGTAGCTTCTGTCTTGCCCTGTGCCTCACCACACAGCTAGAGTCAATGAAGTTTTAAAGCCTTGGGACTGAAAGGGGAGCATGTGTATGAGCAGAACTAAGCCCTTATTCCTCTCAAGTTGTTTATTAGGAACTCTGAAAGAGGGTGGAAATAAAAACACTAAGAAAACCATGTAGAGCCCACCTCCAGCAGGAAGACAGGGCATCAAATGAGGGAGAGGGGGGCCATCCCACAGTCACAACTCTGACGCATAATTGTGCATCTCTGAAAGAATTACAGGGATGAACATGGGGAAGAGCCCGAGGAAAAGAAGGTTCAATGACAGACCCAAAGTGGGATCTAGCTCAAGGGGAGGTCCCCAGTCCTGACACTATTACGGAGGCTATGGAGCATTCACAAAAAGGGACCAAGCATGACCACAATCCAGAAGACCCAACAAGCAGCCGAAAGAGTCAGATGTAGATATTGCACCCAACCAATGGGAAGAAGCAGCTGACCCCTGTTGTTGAATTAGGGAAGGCTGAAAGAATCTGAGGAGAAGGGTAATCCTGTAGGAGAATCAGCAGTCTCATTTAATCAGGACCCCTGAGATCTCTCAAACACTGGACCACCAAACAGGCAACATACAGCTGGTGTTGATATGAGGCCACCAACACACATACAGTAGAGGACTGCCGGGTCTGTGTTCAGAGATGTTGCACCTAACCCTCAAGAGACCTGAGGTCCCAGGGAGTTTAGAGGTCAGGTGGGGGTGAGAGGTGGGGACATCCATGTGGAGACAGAGGGGTGGGGAAGAGGGTACAGGATGTGGAACCATCAGAGGGTTTAGAGGGTGTGTGGGGGAAAATAAAATATGGAGTGTAAAAAATAAATAGTAAAAAAATAATTCTCTTGGAAAAAAAGAAAACCCACGTAACTTACACATTGGGAAAAAGACCCACAAGATGCTCTTGCTGTGGCAGGGGGATAGAACTATGGAAAAGGAAGTGGAGAGCTTCAGCAAAGCTGTACTTATGTGGAAAGTGTCCTTGCAGGTGCCCTGGGATGCCTGGTGGAATGGTACGATAGGAGCCAGGCTTCCAGAGACCATGCCAGTGCTCAGGCAAGTTGCCCAACTTTGTGTGGCAGGCAGTAAGGAACAGAAGAATGGCTTCTTTTGAAATCCAGTGCCTGAAGCCTATGAATTTGTCACCTTACATGAAAGAAGAGGCTTTTGCAGATGCTTTTGCGTTGTTAAAGAGCAAACCTTAAAACAGAAGATGACCTTGCATGAATCCAGTCTGAACCACAGAGAACTTTCTCAGAATATTTCAGGGCACCTGCAACCAAAGCAGAAGTTAGAGAGACTGAAACCCAAGAGTATTTTGATGTGTTGCAGATGGGTACATGTCAGAAGGGCCTGCAGTGTCCCAAGAGGTCCAAGGAACCCCAAGAAGTCTGAAAGACTGTAGTGTCCCCAAGAACAAAGGCAGTCCCAGCTGGCAGCCTCTTCAACAAATCTTTCTGTCCTCTGTACCTTGTTTTGTTTCCTAGTGGCACACATGCCCCACTTAACATTGTGTGTGTGTGTGTGTGTGTGTGTGTGTGTGTGTGTGTGTGTTTGCAATCAATGACTCACTTTGCAAGGCCCCCCACCCCGCCACTACTTCCTTAGCACCCAAGCCTTACAAAGGCAGGTTCTATGTTTTTATGGCTACTTCTCATTCCTCCAAGAGGCGTGGCTCCTGCCAGGTCAATATTTAAGTGAGTAAATGGTTATAGCACGTGCCCTCCCAAATACCCCATGTAGCAGGGTACTTAGACTGGAGGGCATCGGGCATTAGAAGCCTGGCCTTTCTTTTTTTTTATTTTTTTTTATTTTCTATATTCTTTGTTTACATTCCAAAGGCTTTCCCCTTTCCCAGGTACCCCCCACCATATGTCCCATAATTCCTCTCCCCCCCCATGCTATTCCCCACTCTTTCCCCCCCCCCCACGATTTCTCTGTTCTGGGTCTACAATACTGGATCCAATCTTTACAGGCCCAGGGTTCTCTCCTTTTTTTCTTCTTGAGAGTCATTTGACTTGCTAATTGTGCCTTGAGTATTTAGGGCTTCTGGGCTCATTAATATCCACTTATCAGTGATTGCATTTCGTGTGTATTCTTTTGTGATTGGGTTAGCTCACTTAGGATGATAGTTTCCAGATCTAACCATTTACCTACAAATTGCATGAATTCATTATTTTTAATTGCTGAGTAGTACTCCATTGTATAAATATACCACATTTTCTGTATCCATTCCTCCTTTGAGGGATATCTGGGCTCCTTCCAATTTCTGGCTATTATAAACAAGGCTGCTATAAACATAGTGGAGCATGTGTCTTTGTTGTATGCAGGGGAATCCTCTGGGTATATGCCCAGGAGTGGTATGCCAGGGTCCTCTGGGAGTGGCATGCCCAATTTTCTGAGGAACCGCCACACTGATTTCCAGAGTGGTTTTACCATTTTGCAATCCCACCAACAGTGGAGGAGTGTTCCTCTTTCTCCACATCCTCGCCAGCACTTGTTGTCTCTCGAGTTTTTAATCTTAGCCATTCTGACTGGAGTGAGGTGGAATCTCAGGGTTGTTTTGATTTGCATTTCCCTGATGACTAATGATGTTGAACATCTCTTAAGGTGTTTCTCGGCCATCCGAATTTCTTCTGGTGAAAATTCTTTGTTTAGCTCTGTGCCCCATTTTTTGATAGGGTTATTTGGTTCTTTGGGGTCTAACTTCTTGAGTTCTTTGTATATATTGGATATTAGCCCTCTGTCGGATGTGGGGTTGGTGAAGATCATTTCCCACGTTGTTGGTTGCCGTTTTGTCTTTCTGACAGTGTCCTTTGCCTTACAGAAACTTTGTAATTTTATGAGGTCCCATTTGTCCATTCTTGATCTTAGAGCATAAGCTATTGGTGTTCTGTTCAGGAACTTTACCCCTGTGCCCATGTCCTCCAGGGTCTTCCCAAGTTTCTTTTCTAATAGTTTCAGTGTGTCTGGTTTTATGTGGAGGTCCTTGATCCATTTGGAGTTGATCTTAGTACAAGGAGATAAGAGTGGGTCAATTCGCATTCTTCTGCATGTTGACCTCCAGTTGAACCAGCACCATTTGTTGAAAAGGCTATCTTTTTTCCACCGGATGGTTGTGGCTCCTTTATCAAAGATCAAGTGACCATAAGTCTGTGGGTTAATTTCTGGGTCTTCAATCCTATTCCATTGATCTACCTGCCTGTTGCTGTACCAATACCATGCAGTTTTTAACACAATTGCTCTGTAGTACTGCTTGAGGTCAGGGATATTGATTCCCCCAGAAGTCCTTTTATTGTTGAGAATAGTTTTAGCTATCCTAGGTTTTTTGTTGCTCCAGATGAATTTGAGAATTGCTCTTTCTAGATCTATGAAGAATTGATTTGGGATTTTGATGGGGATTGCATTGAATCTGTAGATTGCTTTTGGCAAGATGGCCATTTTTACTATATTGATCCTGCCAATCCAGGAGCAAGAAATATTTTTCCATCTCCTGAGGTCTTCTTCGATTTCTTTCTTCAGGGACTTGAAGTTCCTGTCATACAGATCTTTCACTTGTTTGGTTAGAGTTACGCCAAGGTACTTTATGTTGTTTGTGGCTATTGTGAAGGGTGTTATTTCCCTAATTTCTTTCTCAGCCTGCTTGTCCTTTGAGTACAAGAAGGCCACTGACTTGCTTGAGTTAATTTTATAACCTGCCACTTTGCTGAAGTTGTTTATCAGCTGTAGAAGTTCTCTGGTGGAGTTTTTTGGGTCGCTTAGGTAAACTATCATATTGTCTGCAAATAATGATAGTTTCACTTCTTCCTTTCCAATTTGTATCCCTTTGACTTCCTTATGTTGTCTGATTGCTCTCGCTAGAACTTCAAGTACTATATTGAAAAGATATGGAGAGAGAGGACAGCCTTGTCTAGTCCCTGATTTTAGTGGGATTGCTTCAAGTTTCTCTCCATTTATTTTGATGTTGGCTACTGGTTTGCTGTAGATTGCTTTTACTATGTTTAGGTATGGGCCTTGAATTCCTGCTCTTTCCAAGACTTTTAGCATGAAAGGATGCTGAATTTTGTCAAATGCTTTTTCAGCATCTAATGAGATGACCATGTGGTTTTTTTCTTTTAGTTTGTTTATGTAGTGGATTACATTGATGGATTTCCGTATATTGAACCATCCCTGCATTCCTGGAATGAAGCCTACTTGATCATGGTGAATGATCGTTTTGATATGCTCTTGGATTCGGTTGGCAAGAATTTTATTTAGTATTTTTGCATCTATATTCATAAGAGAAATTGGCCTGTAGTTCTCTTTCTTTGTTGGATCTTTTTGTGGTTTAGGTATCAGCGTAATTGTGGTTTCGAAGAATGAGTTGGGCAGTGTCCCTTCTGTCTCTATTTTGTGGAATAGTTTGAAGAGTATTGGTGTTAAGTCTTCTTTGAAGGTCTGGTAGAATTCTGCACTAAAACCATCTGGTCCCGTACTTTTTTTGGTTGGGAGGCTTTCTATAACCCCTTCTATTTCTTTAAGGGTTATGGGACTGTTTAGCTGGTCTACTTGATGCTGATTTAATTTTGGTATTTGGTATCTGTCTAGGAAATTGTCCATTTCCTCCAGATTCTCCAGTTGTTTTGAGTATAGGCCTTTGTAGTAGGATCTGATGATCTTTTGAATTTCCTCTGTTTCTGTTGTTATATCCCCCTTTTCATTTTTAATTTTGTTAATTTGGATACTATCTCTGTGCCCTTTGGTTAGTCTAGCTAAGGGTTTATCTATCTTGTTGATTTTCTCGAAGAACCAGCTCTTGGTTTTGTTGATTCTTTGTATGGTTCTCTTTGTTTCTGCTTGATTGATTTCAGCCCTTAGTTTGATGATTTCCTCTCTTCTACTCCTCCTGGGTGAGTTAGCTTCTTTTTGTTCCAGCGCCTTCAGGTGTGCTGTTAAGTTGCTAGTGTATGCTCTTTCCAGTTTCTTTTTGGAGGCACTCAGGGCTATGAGTTTTCCTCTTAGCACTGCTTTCATTGTATCCCAGAGATTTGGGTAGGTCGTACCTTCATTTTCATTGAAGTCTAAAAAGTCTTTGATTTCTTTCTTTATTTCTTCCTTGACCAGGGTGTCATTGAGTAGAGTATTGTTCAGTTTCCATATGTATGTGGGCTTTCTGTAGTTCTTCTTGCTATTGAAGACCACTTTTACTCCATAGTGATCCGATAGGAGACATGGGATTAGTTCGGTCTTCTTGTATTTGTTGAGGTCTGTCTTGTGACCAATTATATGATCAATTTTTGAGAAGGTACCGTGCGGTGCTGAGAAAAAGGTATACTCTTTTGTTTTAGGATGGAATGTTCTATATATATCTGTTAAATCCAATTGGTCCATAGCTTCAATTAGTTTCACTGTGTCCCTGTTTAGTTTCTGCTTTCCTGATCGGTCCATTGAGGAGAGTGGAGTGTTGAAGTCACCTACAATCATTGTGTTAGGTGCGATGTGTGCTTTAAGCTTTAGTAAAGTTTCTTTTACGAATGAGGGTGCCCTTGCATTTGGTGCATAGATGTTCAGTATTGAGAATTCTTCTTGGTGGATTTTCCCTTTGACAAGCAGGAAGTGACCTTCTGTGTCTCTTTTGATGACTTTAGGTTGAAAGTCGATTTTATCTGATATTAGAATGGCTACTCCAGCTTGTTTCCTGGGACCATTTGCTTGTAGAACTGTCTTCCAGCCTTTTACTCTAAGGTGGTGTTTGTCTTTGACACTGAGATGTGTTTCCTGTATGCAGCAAAATGTAGGGTCCTGTTTCCGTATCCAGTCTGTTAGTCTGTGTCTTTTGATTGGGGAATTGAGTCCATTGATATTAAGAGATATTAAGGAATAGTAATTATTACTTCCTGACATTTTGGGAATTGTTATTATTATTTGTATTTGAGTGGTTCTCTTCTTTTGGGTTGGATGAGATGGGGTTTCTATCTTGTTTCTTCTGGGGTGTTGTTTCCCCCCTTGTGTTGGTATTTTTCCCCTATTATCCTTTGTAGGGCTGGGTTTGTAGATAAGTATCTTGCAAATTTGGTTTTGTCGTGGAATATCTTGGTTTCCCCATCTATGGCAATTGAGAGTTTCGCTGGGTATAGTAGTCTTGGCTGAAGTTTGTGTTCTCTTAGGGTCTGCATAAGGTCTGCCCAGGATCTTCTAGCTTTCATGGTCTCAGGTGAGAAGTCTGGTGTAATTCTGATAGGTCTTCCTTTGTATGTTACTTGTCCTTTTTCTCTTACTGCTTTTAATATTCTTTCTTTGTTTAGTACATTTGGGGTTTTGACTATTATGTGACGGGAAGTATTTCTGTTCTGGTCCAGTCTATTTGGGGTTCTATAGGCTTCTTGTATATTCATGGGCATCTCTCTCTTTAGGTTGGGGAAATTTTCTTCCATAATTTTGTAGAAGATATTTGCTGGCCCTTTAAGTTGTAGATCTTCATTCTCATCTATCCCTATAATCCTTAGGTTTGGTCTTCTCATTGTGTCCTGGATTTCCTGAATGTTTTGGGTTACCAGCTTTTTGCATTTTTCATTTTCTTTAATTGTTGAATCCATGGTTCCTATGGTATCTTCAGCATCTGAGATTCTGTCTTCTATCTCTTGTATTCTATTGTTGATATTTGCATCTATGACTCCTGATTTCTTCCCAAGGTTTTCTATCTCCAACATTGTCTCCCTTTGCGATTGCTTAGTTGTTTCTACTTCTGTTTTTAGATTTTGTATGGTTTTGCTCAGATCTTTCAGTTGCTTGTTTGTGTTTTCCTGTAATTCTTTAAGGGATTTTTGTGTTTCCTCCTTTATGACTTCTACTCGTTGACCCATGTTCTCTTGTATTTCTTTGGGTGATTTTTGTTTCTCCCCCGTATTGGGATTCACTTTTTGCTCTATATTCTCCTGGATTTCTTTAAGTGATTTTTGTGTCTGCCTTGTATGGGCTTCTAGTTTTTGATCTATTTTCTCCTCTATTACTTTAAGAAATTTATCTAAGTGATCCTCAATCTGCATCTTTACCAGTGATTTTAGATCTGAGTCTTGTTTTTCTGGTGTGTTGAGATATCTGGGATTTAATTGTGTTTGTCTTGCAATGGCTTCTAGCTTTTGATCTATTTTCTCATGTATTACTTTAAGAGATTTATCTAAGTGTTCCTCTATCAGCATCCTGACGAGTGATTTTAGATCTGAGTCTTGTGTTTCTGGTGTTTCAGGGTATCCAATATTTATTGCTGTTGGGGAACTGGGTTCGGATGCCGCCATATTGCCTTGATTTTTGTTAGTAGCGATCTTACGTTTGCCTTTTGCCATCTGGTTAACTCTGGTGTTAGTTGGTCCTGTAGATACTAGCTGGTGCTTGACCCTCCTGTGGGGTTGTAAGGCTATTTCCCAGTGACTGGGATACCTGAATCACTGTCCTGCGGGGGTCTTGCTCACAGATTGCTGACGGGTGGCCTGAGTCCCCCGAGGTCTTAACCTCAGGATATCCCAGGTATTTGGTTCCGCCTGTTGGGCGGCTGCTCTGCACTGCTCCTGCTCAGGGTTCGCTGTCTGATATCCTGTTTCCCCAGGGGTCTTAAAGATGGGATATCTCAGTTATCTGGTTCCGCCTGCTGGTCCCAAGCTGCTGGGAAGCTGGCTGGCTCCGGTTTCCAGCTTCCCTGCCACTGGCTGGATGGGAGGCTGGTTCGGCCTCCGGCTGGGTCTGGGTACCTGGCACACTGGCTGACTCTGGCTTCCTCACCACCAGCTGGACGGGAAGCTGCAGGCAATATGGCAGCTGCCTGCAGGGAGCTCGGGGTCCGCCCTGCGCGTGAGTGTAGAGTGCACCCGCTATTTTGTGCCCAATTCCCACTCCAGGCCTGAGTCCCCGAAGGTCTTAAGCTCGGGCTGTCTCGGGTACCTGGTTCTGCCGCCACCGCCGGATGGTTCTGAGCACCTGGCACGCTGGGTGACCCTCCGGCTTCCCCACCACCAGCTGGGCGGGAAGCTGCAGGCAATATGGCAGCTCAAGCCTGGCCTTTCTTAACCAAAGTGTCCCACCTCTCTCTCTCTCTCTAGCACCAGAGATAAAGTGTCAAGCTGTACATACTCTCTGCCTGGCCAACACAGGCCTGCTACAGCAGAGGGGTGCTATTCCCTCAACACTCACATTGCCCGAGCTGTATGGATCACACCTGCCAGCTTCTGTTCATCTTCATGCAGAACCCCCCCTCCTTTTTCGATTGTTCCATTTCCTTCCTAGTGAAGAGTCAGTTTATTTCATGCCAGAGTAGGTTTCAGCCTTGAATCACAACAGCTGACGCTATCCAACATCAATTGCCACAGCTTAAAGAGGTTTAGGCTTGACAGACTGCGAAGTCATTTGCGGGAGCTGAGGCTGAGTGACAAAATGCCTGTCGTGAGACATAAACCTGTCAGCTGAAATTACCCACAAGGGATTCCAGAGAAGCACAAGAATTAAACCTTGCAAATCCAAAAGGCCCCATTGGAATGATGTATTTATTGGGCATCATTTGGTGAAGGCTCAGAACTGGACTTGAGATTTGCATAGCATATACCCACACATGAAGTGGAGTGGGGTGTGTGTGTGTGTGTGTGTGTGTGTGTGTGTGTACATGCACAATGATATTGTTAACTTGGCCAGAGTTGATCAGGAGGTGTCGAGCCCGAAACAATCCACTGGGTCCACCAAGAGCCACCCATGTCTATGTCACTGGTTCCTATCACCAAAGGTCATAAGGAAGCTTCTGGACCAAACCTGGGACTCAGCCACACTGGTCAGAAAATATTACATTGTTTTAACATGGAGAGCAGAGGGGGAGAATGTTAGATAGTTATTTGCCTCCATATTCTCTTCCTGTCTGCACACCTACATTTCTCAGTCTCACTGGCAGTGAACAGAAGAACCTCATGTCCATGTCTTATAGACAGAGCAAAGGTCTAAGTGACACTCAGGTTAATCTCTCTCAGTTTTCATTTCTCTCTCTCTCTCTCATACCCACTCCGGTGTTGGTGGGTGAGTGTGTAGAATCCCTACTAAGAAGCTCCCCAACTGCTGATGAAGCTGTTAGACAAAGAACGGAAATGTTCCTGGTGACTCTTGGAATGGACTCTCCTGCTGGCCTGGACCATCCCTCCTTGGCAGGCAGGATTATTAGGCAGTTGGTGGCTGCAGACAAGGAAAACGTCACTATGCTTTGAAGAACAGGCAGGGTTTTAGCAGAGGAAAGGCATGATGGACGAGGTATCTGTGCTTGATAAGACAGTATTAAGGGGTAGAACAAATGTGTTTCTTCAAAGTCATCAAAGTGACATAACAGGGAGCATGCACTTTCTCATTTGTGTCTACTAGACACTCCAAACACAATACATATCAAAGAAATTCTTGATTCAAAAATCTCCATCCTCTCTTATCTCCAAAGACAGCTTCAGTTTCATAGGACAAAGTTCATGGTCATAACTTTGACCTCTTTGCTTTTCACACACAGTCTAGTAGAAAGCTCTTTTAATGTAAGAGCAAAGGATGCATAGACTCACACACCTTTTCATTCCCAATGCTGTGACATCCCAACTGAAACCATCATTTTCACCTTCATTGCTTCTGAACTCTCCAATTCAATTATAGCTTTTTTTTATTTTCTATATTCTATGTTTACATTCCAAAGGCTTTCCCCTTTCCCAGTTCCCACCCACCATAGTTCCCATAGTTCTTCTCCCCCCCAACTTATAGCTTTTATTATTCCTTTTCTATTCTGTTGTTACTGGCTACTGTTCACATGGCAAAGAGATCATTGAATAATCTGAAGTCAGACCACATCTCCTTTTTCCTTCTCAATAGTCTCTAAATTCCCCCACCAATGAAAATGAAGAGCTACCCTTCCATCACTTATCAGACTCTTTGGCTTTTTGCTGCCCTCTTTCCGGCCATGCTAGGTTCATTGTCAACATATCAAATTAAGCAATTTACCATCCTGGAACCATTGCACACACTATGACTCTTCTGATAAGACTTCCACTGAACAAGTTCTCTGTCCTACTTCAGCTGTCCTAAGGAACATGACCTTTACAGCCTGTTTGAATGCCTTCCCACCAATCAACTGTTTGCATGTGCTTCTTGATGTGTTCCTGCATAGCTCTGCTACATATGATGCAGGTCACACATTTCCATTTATTGTTTAGCTTGAGGAACTAGAGCATGCATTAAATTGAACAGAGACTTAGAAAAGCAGCCACACATATCTTTCTGTGTTTATTTCCTGCTCTTTCTGCAGCCTTAAATCATTGACTTCTGCACACATTGCTTATAAGTACAAAAGGATTTCTAAGTCTGGAGCACTGAGGTGACACCTTGAAGGATGAGGAACATTTCTGCCAGATGACGTATTGAAGGTAGGATGAACTGTACACTGTTGAAGTGAAGTAGCTCTGTGTGTGTGTGTGTGTGTGTGTGTGTGTGTGTGTGTGTGTGTGTGTGGAGAGAGAGAGAGAGAGAGAGAGAGAGAGAGAGAGAGAGAGAGAGAGAGAGAAACAGAAACAGAAACAGAGACACAGAGACAGTCAGAGACTGCATATTTCTCTCACTGCTTCAGTGCTTTATCTCAGCACCTATGACAGCACTGAGAAATGGCAAACTTTTTCTGGTAATATAGCTGAAGTCCCGAATGTGCAATCCATCCCTCAGGAGCATACAAGTTCTCACTTCAGGACTCTCCCGAATGGAAATACCATGCTGACTTCTTTAGCTTCAGATAAAAGAAATGACAGATTATTCTAGACAAGCCTGGGTCAGGTGTCCAGTACTAGGTGAGGAGTAATTATATGGTGCCAGTAATGTGGGAATGTATTCTCTAGGTAAACAATAATTCTCTATTGTTATTCAAACCAAGTTAAATTAGATGGTCCCGGCAGGAGGTACAATCAGAAATCGTCCATTTTCTCAAGAGGTTTCCTTAAGAAGCCGCTACACTTCTCAGGAATGCAGCAATTGATCCAAACTGACTTTTTCTCCAAACTTGCCAAGCTTGGGGGGACATTGCCACTTTTGCTTTGTGCTCAGCTCATCACAAAAGCAAGTTTCTTTTTTAAAGCCTGGTTCCTGTGATGGCAGCACAGGGTCCTTTGCCCTGGAAGTCGCACTTGTGGTTTGTCTTCGAAATTGCTACATTTTCTTCTTGCAAGGGGTCATTTGCAACACTGGACAGTGACCTTACCCTGCAGCAATCCCCAGCTCCTTCTTGAGATCACAGGCCATTTCATTCTATCATAGTGTTCTTTTATTATTCCCGCAAGCATGCAAACCAAATGACATTGGGGCTGAAATCATTGCTCAGCAAAGAAAATTGGCAGAAGATACCACGTCAAGAAAGGCTTTGCCACCAATGGCTTGGTCTGATAATGCAACTTTCTCTGCCTTTCCTGTCCCTGACACATTCTTTGCCTTCCTCCCAAAGTAAACAACCTTAATGTCAATTTCCCTTAAGCATAAAGAAAAGGGCATTTTAAGGGGCGGGAAAATAGCACAGGATTTATTGAGCACTTACCATGTGATGAGCATCTTGCAAGTATTATTTCACTATATTCTCCCCACAGGCCTCTGGAGGTAAAACTTTACCCCATATTTAAAGATGCAGCAACCCAAATGGAAGGAAATGAAGCTTCTTGCTGAAGGGCACACAGCTAGTAAATGTCAGTCAGGGATTTCATGTAACGCTCCACTTTCTAGAAACATCATCTGGGAACAGACTAAGATAGAGAGGAAGGCCTTCCTTTATATAGAAGTTGGTGCCCAGATGCAGAGGCGCAGGGAGGGGTGGGAGAACAGCCCTGCCTGCAGATTTCTAGAGGTAAAAGGCAGCTAAATATTAATCTGGGGAAAAGATCCCCATTCCCTTTCATTCTTCCTCCCTTCCATTTTCTTCTTTCTTCTTTATTGTCTTTTTTCCCTCCTCTCTTTCCTCTCTAAGATCTGTTTCCCCTTTCCCCCTTTTCCCTTCATCCTTCCCTCCCTTCTTCCTTTCCTCTCTATCCCTCCTTTATTCCCTTCCTCTCTTCCATACAATCCTTCTTCATTTGTTCCTTTCCTATCTCATTCTTGTTCTCCTCTTCCTCCTCCTCCTCCTCCTCTTCCTCCTCCTCCTCCTCCTCTTCCTCCTCCTCCTCCTCCTCCTCCTTCCTAACCAGATCGCTAAAATGGATCCACCATAGCTCCTACTTTCAGAGCAGATTTTAAGCTCTGGGATATGTTGTAGGGTAAACTGATATGGAGCCCAGAATTCCAGAAATATTTCTTCTTGTTAGGCAGACATAATAGTACCTAGGGTGGTGAATGATGAAGGGCAGGGCCCGTGGTGTGGAACATACACAGGAGAACCTAGTAGAAATACTAAACCAAGTATGGGAAGTGCAGACATGTTGCTAGCTCTTCTATGAGTAAGAATGTGCAACTTTCAACCTAACAAGGACGGTATCTGGTGCCCTGGACAGATGGCTGGCAATGTTCAACTGGATCTATGGAGAGGCTGCCACCAGTAGTTACAGTATGACCTTCAGCTTCCAAACTTCAGTTCTGTTGAAGTCTTTAAGCACCACTGTCTCTTCTGCTCTGACTTCTGCATTATCATCCATCCATTCATCTAAGTATGTGTGACAAACAATACATGAGTGGTTGGGATATAATACTGAAGAAAATGAAAAGTGGCTTTGGGGCTTATAGAATGAGCATAGTGAAGGTGTCGTAAAACAAGCAAGTCCAGACACAAATGCATTCAGTAATCAGTGCCTGAAATTGGATGTAGCAAGAAAGGAAACAGACTCATGGGTGGGGTCAAGGACCACAAAGACAAGCTGCCCTTGGCAGTCTAGTGTCATGTGATTCATCTTACTTTGCATGATCCAGAACAACTCCCCATCCTTTTCCTGTTAACACTGTATTTGATCACAGCAAACTGGCTTTCTGGATGGAGAAAGCATCCAACAGATTTTTATTCGAAGGGTGCCTTCTGCCAGAATCTCAGGGATCTTGTGTTTCTCTCCTCTGATTTTCAATTCTGGGTTTAAACTTTCTCAACAGCAGACAGTAGTAGCCAAAAAGACAGCTCTTATTGAAGGATCTTATAGATTAACATTTCTTTTTTTTAATTTTTTTATTTTCTATATTCTATGTTTACATTCCAAAGGCTTTCCCCTTTCCCAGTTCCCACCCACCATTCTACACCCATCACATTTACAGTCTTAGGGACTCAATAAGGTGTAGTTTTACAAGAACTTTGAGTACCTAATGTTCATCACAAAGGAAGAAATGTGTGTGCTTCAAGATCGTTCATGTAACATACTAGCTGCTTTCCAAGCCAAATCAAAAAAGAAGACAATTTTCTTCTAAAAACTTGGGTTTTCTGTTGTTTTATAATGTAACCCACATATAAAATATAACTTCCATCACAACCCTGCTTTATATGACTAAAATAAAAGTTCTGAAACACAGCCACAGGCATGAATTTGCTGACATACTAGAACCAGAGGATGGGATTGAAATCATCGTTTCTTTACTGATTAGCTAGGCAGGAGTTTTTGGGGGTTGGAATACCACCTAGCTTCAAATTCTTTATGTATCAAATAGACATAGTAGAAATTAAACCCATTGCTGCATAAAGAACTGGACATTACTTAAATAAAGCATGTGAGCAAGGACCTTGAGAGAGAAGGATCTAAACCATGAACACAACTCCCTTTATGTTGAAGAATCCACTTAAATGCATAAGACAATGCAACAACGAAGGATTTTCAAGATACTTTATGAAAAACTCAAGTTAGCAGAGAATTAAGCTGAACCAAAATTGCTTTGCCTGAATCCAGACAACCTATCAGAGGTGAGACTACCAACTGGTGCTCAGTCACTATCCCCATATACTCTAAAGTTTTGGGACTTGACACGGGAGACATTCGATACCAAGATGGATTCAGGTGGAAAACTCTCTGCCCTGATATCCCAGAGCATCCCAGTGCCTTGATGCTGTTTAAAAGTCTTTATTAAGGAGAGGACCCTGGGCCTGTAAAGATTGCATCCAGTTTAGTAAAGAAACCGAGGGGGGAGGGGGAATGATTGGGGAACAGTTGGGGGGGGAGAGGAACTATGGGAACTATGGTGGGTGGGAACTGGGAAAGGGGAAAGCCTTTGGAATGTAAACATAGAATATAGAAAATAAAAATTAAAAAAAAAAAGTCTTTATTGTGAGGAGCAGAGTGGGTTCAATGACTGTGAGCCAAGTAAGCAGCTCCATATATCTCTTTAGAACACCATGTTGCACAGCCCCTGAGAAGGACAGGAACAACAGGCAGCATGCCTCCTTGCTGTATTTTATCCCCAGAGAGCTGGGTTTTTAAACTGTATATATATTCAAATGGACTGGCTAGCTTTAATTAGTCTGCCTTTGATTCTGATGAACTTTACTTACCGTGATCAACTCATTCCCTACCGCCTCATTTCCCCATTAAAAACCCATTTTAAAGGTTTAGCTCAATTATCTGGGTGGAATGGCTGATAGGAAACTGTTTCAAATAATAGAAGCAGGCAGATAATTGGAAGGATTTTTCATGACTGTGATAAGGAGTGGAAAGGAGAGGCCATGTAGGCTTGGGGTGGTGGGGCGGGATTTTTCTCATAATTTTCATTTGCAAAGATCCTCCTGTTGAATACAAAGAAACAACTGACACCCGGAGTCACAAAGCTTGCACCCGCTTGCCCGAGAAAGTATAAATTTTGACAGGAAATGGTTCTGAACTGAATAGAGAACTCAAGCATGGGGAACAAAATTTAATTATGTACTCCCCCCCCCCCCCCATTAGCTTAACTAAAGAAGCATCCATTGCTCAGTCAAGGGAAGCATACTTTTCTAAAATTGTGTGGGGATTTGGACCAAGTCTCTTCTTCCCTCTTATCTAGCTCTCACCTACCTGGTTGACCCACTCTTTATCTAGTTAAGAGAATTCCCTGGAATCCTTTGGTTTGCAGTGGTCCTCAGCCAGCATCTTTCTGAGAATACTTTTTCATCCTTTGTATTAATCTCCCTTTCCCTAGATTGTCTAATTTCTCTATATTACCCACCTAACGGTATCTTTGACAAACGCAAATGGTATCTTCCTCCACAGCAGCCTTCCTTGGGTCCTACAGGAAATGGAGGGGTTACCCCTGATTAACTCATGCTCTTGGGTGTAGCAGCTACTGGATATCTCTTGGCACACCAACCAATCTAATATGATTAATCCTCTCATCTCCATTTTTTTTTATGGCTGAGGAAACAGAAGCTCAGAGAGAGTATAAAAACTCCCCAATGTCATACAACTAATGGTTTTTGAGGCTGTGGTAAGAGCTCATGTTCAAGGTCAGGCTGTGAACACCCCCGTTTTCCCCTGAGGGGAAGCAAGGTCTATAATCAACCCAAGAAAACCAGTGACACTGATGAAGGCTTATGAAGGACACATGTGTGTGTGTGTGTGTGTCTGGGTTATACCCACTTTCACTTTTATAATTGTGTAACATGGTATCTCTCCTGGGTGACACCTTCTCAAGCTTCCTTGCCCATGCCATAGCTAAGATGTTAGAGTAAAAAGTCTTGTCTGAGTCACTCCTGGTCACTGGTCTTATTTTTCAATAATACAGTGATCTGCTTTGATCAGTTTCCCTAGAAATACAGGTTAATGATCTGCATCGTGAGTTCCACCCAGTAACACTTTGGCCAAAAGAACATGAACAAACATCCATTATCCATTCCTTGATAATGTGTATGACTTACCTGCCAAACTGTAAGAAGTCCAGTAATGCTTTTACTTTTTGCCTTTTAAACAAAAGCATACCCACTTTTAGAGGCCAATTGTTGTCTCAAGCAAAATAAGTTAGACACTATTATGACACATTGCTCATATACATTGCTATGCTGAGTCCAGCACATGCCTACTGCCTGTCAAACTACATGCCCACAATAGAATGGTAGGGGACATTTGCATTACTGTCAGTGATACAGACTCCATGTCTAGATGAATAGATTATTCACAGATAAATAGTAGGTAGATAATAGATTATTCTAGATAAATCTGGACTTCTTGATGTATCCTAGAACGTCTTTACTTGGGAGGCTGTGGCAGGGGGATTGCATGTTTGAGACTATCTTATGGTTCTAGGCTCAAATTTTGACACAAGACTACCTAAAAGAAAACAAAACACATGGCCTTGCATTACTCCACAGCAAAGATGAGAAGGTGAAATGACTGCCCTTTAGTCCTTAAGGCTTCTTTTGAGAAATGGTACGTGTTAGTTTTCCTTCTGGCCAATGCAATTTGCATAGCCACATCAGTTCACTCCAGGGGCAAAGAAGAAAGTTCTAGAATATCCACAGGCAATCTTATTTCCATCTGTGCCTTATTTATTAACACGCTGCCAAATACCTTGAATGACATAGATGCAGTATCTGTGGATATTTTCAAGGGATTTACCTTCTGAGGAAAGTACTCACAATGCAAGATGTGAAAATGGTTATTGCAACCAGGACACAGCTGGAAAGGTGCAGGTAGGGACTCCGTCTGGGGCTAGAGCAGGGAGAGCCGCTAAGCTCTCGCCCACAGGCGGGCCCAGGCGCCTAGGCTCTGCAGCACGTCCCTGCGAGCTTAGGCCATGCACCGAGGCAGCCGGAACCACCCAGCTTCCCAGGACCCCGGACCAGCGATAGCGGCAGGCCTCCATATTGCAACCAGGACACAGCTGGAAAGGCACAGGTAGACAGATTCCATCAGGGGCTACCACGTGGGGGGGATCTGCTAGGCTCTCGCTACTAGGCAGGCCCAGCAGCGCCTGCCGAGGCTCTGCTGCACTCCCCCACACTTCCCTGAGACCTCAGGCCATGCACAAAGTCAGCAGGGGGCAGCCAGCTCGTGATCCCATTGAGCAGCAAGCACGCATAACCACCAGTAGAGAAACAACAGGTAAGCCCAGCCTCACAGGAGATTCAAACACCAGCCAGTGACAACAAGGTCAACTAACACCAGAAATAACCAGATGGCAAAAGGAAAACGAAGGAATGTCACTAACAGAAATCAAGGCAACATGACATATCTGAACCCAGTTCGCCAACAACAGGAAGCCCTGGATACCCCAAAACACCAGAAAAACAAGACTTGGATATAAAATCACTGGTCAGGATGCTGGTAGCTGAACACATAGAAAAATCTCGTAAAGAAATAGAGGAGAAAATGGATCAAAAGTTAGAAGCCTTTACAAGGCAAATACAAAAATCACTTCAAGAAATGCAGGAGAAGATGGTTCAAAAAGAAGAAGACAATAAGGAAGAAAGACAAAAATCACTTAAAGAAATACAGAAGAACGTGGGCCAACAAGTAGAAGCTATGAAAGAGGAAACACAAAAATCTATTAAAGAAATATATGAAAACACAATCAAGCAAGCGAAAGATCTGAGCACATCCATCCAGGTACTAAAAACAGAAGTAGAAACAACTAAGAAATCGCAGAGGGAGACAACATTGGAGATAGAAAACCTTGGGAAGAAATCAGGGGCCATAGATGCAAATATCAACAATAGAATACAAGAGATAGAAGACAGAATATCAGAAGCCGAAGATACCATAGGAACCATTGATTCAATAGTCAAAGAAAATACTAAATGCAAAAAGGCTGTAACCCAAAACACCCAGGAAATTCAGGACACAATGAGAAGACCAAACCTAAGGATTATAGGTATAGACGAGAATGAAGATGTACAAGTTAAAGGGCCAGCAAATATCTTCTACAAAATTATGGAAGAAAACTTCCCCAACCTAAAGAGAGAGATGCCCATGAATATACAAGAAGCATACAGAACCCCAAACAGACTGGATCAGAACAGAAATACATCCCGTCACATAATAATCAAAACTCCAAATGTACTAAACAAAGAAAGAATATTAAAGGCAGCAAGAGAAAAAGGCCAAGTAACTTATAAAGGAAGACCTATCAGAATAACACCAGACTTCTCACCTGAGACCATGAAAGCTAGAAGATCCTGGGCAGATATCATGCAAACTCTAAGAGAACACAAACTTCAGCCAAAACTACTTTATCCAGCAAAGCTCTCAATCGCCATAGATGGAGACATCAAGGTATTCCATGACAAAACCAAATTTGCACGATATCTTTCCACAAATCCAGCCCTACAAAGGATAATAGGGGGAAAACACCAAGACAAGGACGGAAACTACACCCGGGAAGAAGCAAGATAGAAACCTCCTCTCATCAAACCCAAAAGAAGGTAACCTCTCGAATATAAAAAAATAAATAAAATAAATAAATATAATTTCAAAAATGTCTGGAGGAAATAATTACTATTCCTTAATATCTCTTAACATCAATGGACTCAATTCCCCAATAAAAAGACATAGATTAACAGACTGGATACAGAAACAGGACCCTACATTTTGCTGCATACAGGAAACACATCTCAGTGTTAAAGACAAACACTGCCTTAGAGTAAAAGGCTGGAAGACAATTTTACAAGCAAATGGTCTCAGGAAACAAGCTGGAGTAGCCATTCTAATATCAGATAAAATTGACTTCTAACCTAAAATCATCCAAAGAGACTCAGAAGGTCACTTCTTACTGGCCAAAGGGAAAATCCACCAAGAAGAGCTCTCAATACTGAACATCTACGCTCCAAATGCAAGGGCACCCTCATTCGTAAAAGAAACCTTACTAAAACTTAAAGCACACATTACACCTAACACAATAATTGTGGGTGACTTCAACACTCCACTCTCCTCAATGGACCGATCAGGAAAGCAGAAACTAAACAGGGACACAGTGAAACTAATTGAAACTCTGGACCAATTGGATTTAACAGATATATATATATATATATATATAGAACATTTCATCCTAAAGCTAAAGAATATACCTTTTTCTCAGCTCCACATGGTACCTTCTCCAAAATAGACCATATAATTGGTCACAAGACAGAGGTCAACAAATACAAGAAGATCGAGCTAATCCCATGCCTCCTATCAGATCACCATGGAGTAAGAGTGGTCTTCAATAACAACAAAAACAACAGAAAGCCCACATACACATGGAAACTGAACAATACTCTACTCAATGACACCTTGGTCAAGGAAGAAATAAAAAAAGAAATCAAAGACTTTTTAGAATTCAATGAAAATGAAGGTACAACCTACCCAAATCTATGGGACACAATGAAAGCAGTGCTAAGAGGAAAACTCATAGCTCTAAGTGCATCCAAAAAGAAACTGGAGAGAGCATACACTAGCAGCTTAATGGCACACCTTAAAGCCCTGGAAGAAAAACAAGTTAATTCACCCAGGAGGAGTAGAAGACAAGAAATCATCAAACTCAGGGCTGAAATCAATCAAATAGAAACAAAGAGAACCATACAAAGAATCAACAAGACCAGGAGCTGGTTCTTTGAGAAAATCAACAAGATAGATAAACCCTTAGCCAGACTAACCAAAGGACACAGAGACAGTATACAAATTAACAAAATTAGAAATGAAAAGGGAGACATAACAACAGAAACTGAGGAAATTCAAAACATCATCAGATCCTACTACAAAGGTCTATACTCAAAACAACTGGAGAATCTGGAGGAAATGGAGAATTTCCTAGACAGATATCAAATACCAAAATTAAATCAGCATCAAGTAGATCAGCTAAATAGTCCCATAACCCCTAAAGAAATAGAAGGGGTTATAGAAAGCCTCCCAACCAAAAAAAGTACGGGACCAGATGGTTTTAGTGCAGAATACTAACAGACCTTCAAAGAAGACTTAACACCAATACTTTTCAAACTATTCCACAAAATAGAGACAGAAGGGACACTGCCCAACTCATTCTTCGAAGCCACAATTACGCTAATACCTTAACCACAAAAAGATCCAACAAAGAAAGAGAACTACAGGCCAATTTCTCTTATGAATATAGATGCAAAAATACTAAATAAAATTCTTGCTAACCGAATCCAAGAGCACATCAAAACGATCATCCACCATGATCAAGTAGGCTTCATCCCAGGGATGCAGGGATGATTCAATATAAGGAAATCCATCAATGTAATCCACTACATAAACAAACTGAAAGAAAAAAACCACATGGTCATCTCATTAGATGCTGAAAAAGCATTCGACAAAATTCAGCATCCTTTCATGCTAAAAGTCTTGGAAAGAGCAGGAATTCAAGGCCCATACCTAAAAATAGTAAAAGCAATCTACAGCAAACCAGTAACCAACATCAAAATAAATGGAGAGAAACTTGAAGCATTCCCACTAAAATCAGGGACTAGACAAGGCTGCCCTCTCTCTCCATATCTTTTCAATATAGTACTTGAAGTTCTAGCAAGAGCAATTAGACAACATAAGGAAGTCAAAGGGATACAAATTGGAAAGGAAGAAGTGAAACTATCATTATTTGCAGACGATATGATAGTTTACCTAAGCGACCCAAAAAACTCCACCAGAGAACTTCTACAGCTGATAAACAACTTCAGCAAAGTGGCAGGGTATAAAATTAACTCAAGCAAGTCAGTGGCCTTCTTGTACTCAAAGGACAAGCAGGCAGAGAAAGAAGTTAGGGAAATAACACCCTTCACAATAGCCACAAACAACATAAAGTATCTTGGCGTAACTCTAACCAAAGAAGCGAAAGATCTGTACAACAGGAACTTCAAGTCCTTGAAGAAAGACATCGAAGAAGACCTCAGAAGATGGAAAAATATTTCTTGCTCCTGGATTGGCAGGATCAATATAGTAAAAATGGCCATCTTGCCAAAAGCAATCTACAGATTCAATGCAATCCCCATCAAAATCCCAACTCAATTCTTCATAGATCTAGAAAGAGCAATTCTTAAATTCATCTGGAACAACAAAAAACCCAGGATAGCTAAAACTATTCTCAACAATAAAAGGACTTCTGGGGGAATCAATATCCCTGACCTCAAGCAGTACTACAGAGCAATTGTGTTAAAAACTGCATGGTATTGGTATAGCAACAGGCAAACAGATCAATGGAACAGGATTGAAGACCCAGAAATTAACCCACAGACTTATGGTCACTTGATCTTTAATAAAGGAGCCACAACCATCCGGTGGAATAAAGATAGCTTTTTCAACAAATGGTGCTGGTTCAACTGGAGGTCAACATGCAGAAGTATGCGAATTGACCCACTCTTATCTCTTTGCACTAAGATCAACTCCAAGTGGATGAAGGACCTCCACATAAAACCAGACACACTGAAACTATTAGAAAAGAAACTTGGGAAGACCCTGGAGGACTTGGGCACAGGGGAAAAGTTCCTGAACAGAACACCAATAGCTTATGCTCTAAGATCAAGAATCAACAAATGGGACCTCATAAAATTACAAAGTTTCTGCAAAGCAAAGGACACTGTCAGAAGGACAAAACGGCAACCAACAAAGTGGGAAAAGATCTTCACCAACCCCACATCCGACAGAGGGCTAATATCCAATATATACAAAGAACTCAAGAAGTTAGACCGCAAAGAAACAAATAACCCTATCAAAAAATGGGGCACAGAGCTAAACAAAGAATTTTCACCCGAAGAAATTCGGATGGCCGAGAAACACCTTAAAAGATGTTCAACATCATTAGTCATCAGGGAAATGCAAATCAAAACAACCCTGAGATTCCACCTCACACCTGTCAGAATGGCTAAGATTAAAAACTCAAGAGACAACAAGTGCTGGCGAGGATGTGGAGAAAGAGGAACACTCCTCCACTGTTGGTGGGATTGCAAAATGGTAAAACCGCTCTGGAAATCAGTTTGGTGGTTCCTCAGAAAATTGGGCATGTCACTTCCAGAGGACCCTGGCATACCACTCCTGGGCATATACCCAGAGGATTCCCTTGCATGCAATAAAGACACATGCTCCACTATGTTTATAGCAGCCTTGTTTATAATAGCCAGAAATTGGAAGGAGCCCAAATATCCCTCAAAGGAGGAATGGATACAGAAAATGTGGTATATTTATACAATGGAATACTACTCAGCAATTAAAAATAATGAATTCATGCAATTTGTAGGTAAATAGTTAGACCTGGAAAATATCATCCTGAGTGAATTAACCCAATCACAAAAGAATGAACATGAAATGCAATCACTGATAAGTGGATATTAATGAGCCCAGAAGCCCTAAATACTCAAGACACAAATAGCAAGTCAAATGATTCCCAAGAAGAAGAAAGGAGAGGACCCTGGGCCTGTAAAGATTGCATCCAGTTTAGTAAAGAAACCGAGGGGGGAGGGGGAATGATTGGGGAACAGTTGGGGGGGAGAGGAACTATGGGAACTATGGTGGGTGGGAACTGGGAAAGGGGAAAGCCTTTGGAATGTAAACATAGAATATAGAAAATAAAAAAAAAATAAAAATAAAAGATGTGAAAATGCCATATAGCAAGCAGTAAAATAGACAGCACACACAACTGATCTGAAAGGCTTGGCTCTCCAGCAAATAAATAAAGCTCCAGATATTTATGGGTATCTAAGCAACATAAAATATGACAGTAAAATCATATTGCAGATATTTAGAACTCATTCACTTTTGCCCTATATGTCAATCACAGTTGCTAACACCATGTAAGAGAATAGAGATTCTATGTTTCTTTTTCTTGCCCTTTCTTTCCTTGCCTATGAGTAGCTCCTGCCGTTCAGAAAGAACATCAAGTATTTACTGGTTGCTAAGTGGAAGGTGGTTCCAGTTCTACCCAGTTCTATCAACAGCACTGTTATTAAATAAAATCACAGGTTAAACAAAATTAATCAATATTAATGGAAATTTTTTTTCAGAAAAGATTCAATTGTATTGAATTTTCAAGAAAACCCGTTTGGAGAAAATTCCTGTCTTGTTGACATAGTGATTATGTTAAATTATGTTAAGAATTATTTTGATAATATTGTAGAAATGTTCTTTTTTTTTGGTGGAGGTCAGGAATCTGTGGGACATTTACTGTCAGTTAAAGAGGAAGAGGAAGTCACCAAAAAGATAGACAAGGCTTAGGTCACATGGGACCTGACATGCCAAGGTAAATACTTTGAATATTAAGTTTTGTGGGATATCTCAGGAGCCTGGTGTTTAATTTCATTCTAGTTTAGAAATTAGGAAAGTGAGTCTCAGCGACGTTAATTGATCTGTTCAAACAGGATGCTAATAACTTGGAACCCATGACCGTTCCCACTTCTACTTGATTGAAAAAGTGATTATATTGTCAATCCAGTACAAACTCATATTCTGGAGCTAAAAGAAATAAAATGGCTGCTGAATGGAAGATGGAATTAATATGGAAATAGAGAATTTGGACTGTTCCAGGAGACTAGAATCAATCTAGCAATGCTGTGAGATATTAAGTATTCCTAGTAGATTCAGGTCCCTACAATAAAATCGGTTTTATTGGAGTTAATGTAGTATACACATCTTATAACACAGACACAACTCTTGGGACACTGTTCTAAGAGCTAGATTGACATAAATTGGCAGCAGAAATGAGTGAGTAACAGTTAGCACGGCATGGTCATGACATGTCATGCTATGATCAAGGCAAGGAGAAAAATCATTGGAAAGGCTGTGTATAAATTCACAATAATCAAAGACAGAATCAGGGAATTGTTGAAAAAGAGATCACTTTTCTGTTGCTTATAAAATTCATACTAAAACTACGAGGAATATAAGATTTGTCCAGTTAAACCATGTCAGAACTTTTGATTCATAAAATGACCTAAAAGAGAATGTTTGTTCTATTGAGACAACAACTTGAGGGAAGAGTTGTTACACAACCAAAACAACCGTTACAAACGGCCTCAGGGGCTAAACAAATTAGATAGGGCTAGTGGGTCACAAATGAGGGGCAGGGTGGATGGTGACTGTGGCAAAGTAGAGGAACCTTCTTTAAATCAGTCACCTGCAAATTGTCTTTTTCACAGTAAAATTTGTGAAATTTAAGTGAGATCTTTACTGTTCACATGTTTGCACAAATGCAACAAAATATACATCCTAGGTGAAAAGAAAATGACCTGTGGTCTCTGAAACCGAGCCCAGACTCTGGTCATCTTTAAATCCTTTCACTGATCCAACTCTATCTTGACTTTCTCTTCCTTCTTCATCTTGCCTCTCTTTTGTCAGTGGGAAGATAAGACAAAGATCAGAATACATAACTGATTTCACATGTTCTCTTTTCTACTGGAATAGTTTCCTCTAAGTTGCCGAACTATAGTGACATATATTTCATATCTCTTCTTGTTCATCTATGTTGAACTGAGGATTTACTTTCTGATGTGTGCTCAGTAAATATTCATTGTAGGATTAAAAGGGCATCTAAATTTGCAGCACACTAGAACTTCTTGCTTCCCCAAGGAGGCCCTTTGGAACTGAAGCCATGAATCTAACTGACATGTACAGTGATTAGAACTGATGGCTGTATCAAATTGGGGAACATTCTGCCTAATCCCTGGGTGATGCTGGCTTCATTGCAAACCAAGGCAAATATCAAAAGCAGTATTGAAAGGCTGCCCTAGAATATGAAAAGAAATTCCAACTCTCAGAGACTTAATAATCCAATACCTTATACATAAGCCTCCCCATCCCAACATGCAAAACAAGTCAAAGGACTATTCATATTTTAGAACTTGTCTTATACATATTTATTCCTTACATGAAGGAATTTCACCTTCTTCTCATCCAGTGCATATACACTATGATCAAGTAGCATTCTTTATATGTTTCTTTTCATAGCATTATTTTCTGCTCTCAGCCATCTCTTACCTTTTTTCTTCAGATGTCTAAGTTGTTCCACACGGTACTTACTGGTGTTCTCAGTGGTATCTGGTTGCTGACTAGGAAGCTGAGAGCACCATTCAGTTGCACTTTTGCCTGAAATCCTGAGGATGAGTGGAGGAGAACTGGGGGCCTCTCTGGCTTGATGAAAATTCAGGACTTTCCTGCTGGTCTCCTTAGTATTTAAGTATTTTAGATGGTGTCTCCTGGCTCTAAGAGTCTTCTGAAAATGAGGTCCAGAATTGGGAAAACATTACTTATGCCATATAATGTTAACCAAAGTACACAAACCAGCTTAGCTTTAATGAAAGAAGAAAAAGGCTATTTCACTGGGATTGTGCTAAGACGTGTTCTGTTATCTCTGATATGTTTCCATCTGCCCTGTTATCTTCTAGACAGTTAGCAGCCAATGGGAAATGATAAGCATGTGAGTGTCATGACAGATCATTTGCCAATAAAGTGCACCACAGCTAATAGGCTCATAAAAATCACGATCAGGAAGACCATGGAGGGGGGCACATTGAGTGCTTAGGACCAGCAGTGGTGGCAGCTGTAATTGTAATTCTGGAATGGATTTCACTAATACTAAGGAGACAGAACCAACAGGGTATGGTATATACAGAGCAACTACAGTCAAGGGCAAGTTCCAGATGGGAAATATCAAGATCAGTAATTTAGGAGGGGTTAAAGGCTCTTTATGCTACTAGCAAGTGCTGAGTATGTACCAGCCACCAAGGTAAAGCCTCTAGAGACACTGCACTCTTCAGTCCTCTCCAAACCTCAGCTACAAGCTGTGGTTTCTAACCAAAACAGATAGTTGCATGTAAATCACACACACATACATGTGTACAAATGTACATGGTTAATATAAATGAAATAGAGCTGAAAGATTAGCACTTGTGATTCAGTTGGTTGAGATCAAATTCCTGTTTCCTATCTGTTTATTCACAGAAGAGAGAACTGGAGAAACAAATGGGATGTTTTATAATTCAATCTCAAAGTACCCATTTGTGATGCAAGGGAGTGTCTCAAAGTGCCCATTTGTGATGGAAGGCAGTATGTGCTCTCTAGCTTGTGAGGTGAAAGAAGATGGTTTGGATTTAAGAAGCAGTCATATTGCTGAAAACACAAAAGTTTTTATTAACAATATTTTTATTAACTTTGAAATTTTAAGATGCATGTACAATGTTTCATATTCATCCCTCAAAATTTTCTCTACAACTCTTCCCCCCCCCAACTTCTCATTCCCACACTTTATGTATTCTTTTAACTTTTAAAACCCATAGTATTCAATTTGTACTGCATATCTCCTAATGCGTGTGGAAACATCCACTTGAGTGTGGTCTACCCCCAAAGGGTCATACTCTTTTTTTGTTTGTTTGTTTTGTTTTGTTTTGTTTTTTCTTTGTTTTTTTGAGACAGGGTTTCTCTGTGTAGCCCTGGCTGTCCTAGAACTCACTCTGTAGACCAGGCTGGCCTCGAACTCAGATCTGGCTGCCTCTGCCTCCCAAATGCTGGGATTATAGGCATGCACCACCACACCTGGCTAGCCGAGGGTCATACTCTTAAAGACAATTGACTCTCCTGTCTCTGGAAACCATTGAATACCAACTATCAATAGCTCCTCAGGAGTTTCATGATAACACCCCACTCCCAAATTCATGCTGAAATAAGAAACATAAATTGTATAGTATTCATATCAAACCAAATGTGAGGTCTAAGTCTCAAAATTTCTAAATCCAGAATATGTTATGTCCAGTCTTAGGAAAATGTGAGGGGCCTGGCAGCCTTTTGAATCCTTGGGTATAAAATAAGGATGTTATTAAAAGTGAGAGATGTTAGGGAAGTTAAGTGAATTCGAACACACCATGAGTTTCCTATGTGTGTTGCTAGAGGTATCTATAGCAACAAAAGCACAACAATGTTGTTAGAAACTTACCTGGTCCACAATCATTCAACAGTTTTTACTCAGTTCTAATTGTGAGTCAGACTTGGTGCTTGGTACTGGTCATAAAATGAAAATAACCATGCCTTCAGGGAAGGTACTGTAGCTTGCATGCTCATTCACTCCCTTGGGCCCATTAAGAAAACTGGCTTGCATCTCTGTGGTGCCTTCTGAAAGCAGCCCTCTCAACACAGGGGAGTTGATAGAACCTCCACCCACAAAGGACTGGCACACTAACTCATCAGTTTAGCCAGTGTACAATGAGTACTTTTGCTATTGGAGGCTCTGTCCTAGGAAACATGGTGTTCTAGAGAGCTGGATGGTTTGTTTCAGAGGCTCCTTACTGGGAAATATGATATTTTAAAAGTCCTCTGGCTTCTTTTACTTAATAAATCTTATTTTACTACAGAAAGCAGCCACTACCTAACCATAGAAGAATTGCATGCAAACTTGTCGTCACCTCTGACATCAGCACTCTGCTTCACCTCTCTTGGTACCTTGCAAGATGATGTATGATTATGAGCAGATGATGTAACCCTTTGCATAAGGAAACCATATGGTGAAGGAACTATTCAATCTTTCTGTGATCACACAAGTGTGGATATTTAACGGCTTAAGGTGCAGACCCAGAATCCAGAGACCAGATGTCAATACAGTGCCTCTTACTGCTGCCTTACTCTGTGCCTGTGCTGTCATGATGATGATAAGAATAGTAATAATATCCTCATATAATACCCCAAGCATAGTTACAGTGAACATTTCAGAAGCAAAATGAGCTGAATTCAAGCTTGCCTGAACTTTGTTCTACCTACCAGGCTTGGATAAATTAATTCATTTATCAGAGTCTTAGTTTCCCCATAAATCAAATGGAGTTAATCACAGCTATTTCATTGGGTTGTTGGCAAAGATTAAGTCACACAACTCCATAAATAATGCTTATTGCCCTATCTGGCATACATCCCATGTAATTGGTAGCGATTCGGACTATTACTATTGCTGTATGGTTCCACTGGCATTGAAATAACACAAAAATGATTATACTCACCCCAAGTTAGAAAAAAAAAACAGTTTGAAAACCAAGAGTCTAATGAGAACACAAATGAGTATAGTTCATTCAGTCCCAAAATGCACTGTATCTGAGCAAATGGAAATGAAATAAAAATGGTTTGGCACTAATGAACATTGAAATGTATGCTGTGGAATTACAATGTAGATAGAAATGAAATAAGGCCTCCAGTCTATCAGTGTAGACATAGAACGGACACAGGGGGCCCAAGTGACTGATGCTCTTCCTCTGCCATTCTCTGCTCGGGCTACTCAATTCGGAGTTCAAACTGGTTGTGTATTAAAACTTAAAATCGTTTTTTGTTGCAATGCCTACAGAATTTCTTGACATTGCTGATTCAGAAGACACGTGGAGAAGCAAGGTTTTACAGCACACTGTTAAAACATTTATAAAAACAGAGTTATTTTTAACTACCCAATTTTAGATGTTCCAGTAGACGATAAGGAAAATATCAGTTTCCCCAGGAAAGGGTCTTCATTTCTAAGGAAGTGTACATCTGTGGGTGTAAATGGAAAGAAAACCCGGTTTTTTTTTTTGTTTGTTTGTTTTCTGTCAGCACTACTGTAAGGGTCATGGGTGATTTTTGCGAACTTACAGCAGTCTGGAGTACAGGCTTCTCAATTATTATCTTCTTACACTGTTTTTGTTTGTGGGATGGCATTTTAATAAAAAGAGAATAGGTTGAAATACTAATGCAGGTTACTTTCTCGATATTTCCAGTGCCTTTCCCCTATCAGAGAGGCAGAAGAATGTCTCTGTAAACTCACAACATCCATGAGTGCCACCTGTTTTCCCTTGAGGACACACAGTGAAAATTTTGTTCTTTAATTTCAAATGAGGTTATATGAAATGCAAGACTGGAAAACCAACAGGATTAAGGAATGACCATGGTCTTTCCTGTTCAGGAATGTTTTTATTTTGTTCTTTTAAGCTGAATGAAAATCCCATACTTCTTCAATACCATCCGGAGTGCTTCTCTTTTGGCTTTGTCCATGCAAACAGCCACTTGGTGCTGCTGGAGAGGAGGATGACATCATTGGCATTCGATTCCCTTTGTTCTTAAAGAGCTATGGAATTTTTCTTTGCAAGAATCTAACACTGCAAAAAGAGTTCTAGAAGTGTGGAAGTGAGGCTGGTGCCAGTGGATCCGGTTGCTTAAGCAGACATGAAAATCACCAGGCAAAAACACGCCAAGAAGCATTTCGGCTTTTTCCTCAACAATTTCGGCGTCCGCGAGCCCTACCAGCTCCTTCTGGACAGCACTTTCTGCCAGGCAGCGCTGCGGGGTCGCATCCAGGACCAGCTGCCCCGCTACCTTATAGGAGAGACCCAGCTGTGCACCAAGAGGTGCGTTAAAGGTGTTAGAAACACTGGGACAGGAATTATATGGAGCAAAACTGATTGCCCAGAAATGCCAGGTTCGGAACGGTCCTCCTTTCAACAGCCCAGGGAGTGTGTCTGAAATTCTCCTGTCCATGGTGGGTGAGGGGAACCCTCACCATTATTTTTGTGGCCACACAGGATCAGAACTTATCCGTGAAAGTCAAGAAAACTGGAATTCCTCTCATGTTCATTATTCAGAGCACTATAGTCCTGGACAAGCCTTCTCCCAGGACAGTGGCCTTTGTGAAGGCGGTGGAGGCAGGCCAGCTGGTCTCAGTGTCTCAGTGCACGAGGAACAAAGCATCAAGCAACTCAAGGAGGAGCAGGGTCTGGTGCTGAACCCTGAACTGAGGAGGAGGAGGAGGAGGAGGAGGAGGAGGAGGAGGAGGAGGAGGAGGAGGAGGAGGAGGAGGAGGAGGAGGAGGAGGAGGAAAAAGAAGAAGGTGGGCAGCCCCAATCCTCTCAGCTGCCTGAAGGAAAAGAAGAAAGCACAGCATACAAAGTCCTCTGCTTCTGAAAAGAAAAGGAAAAGGAAACAGATTAGGAACTGATCCTCCCTGAAGGTTCCTCCTGTACCTTCTGAGCAGCAGGGTGCGGAGGGGTGATGGGTGGTGGGGAAACTCTGGAAGGCAGTGTGAAAACCAACTTCCGTTTCAGACTGTGAAAATGTTCGTACCAAAGGACTAACTTATTTTTTTATTGGATATATTCTATATTTACAATTCATTTCCCTTTTTCTGGTTCCCCACCCCCAAATGTCCCACATACCCTTTTCCCTCCCCCTGCTCCCTCTTCCACCCCTTCCCTCTTCCCTGTTCTTGTATTCCCCTACACTGATGCTTTGATCCTTTCCAGCCCCAGTGTCCACTCCTTTCTTCTTCTCAGACATCACTGCATATCATGGGTATTCTTTTGAGACTGGGTTAACTCACTTAGTATGACATTCTCCAGCTCCATCCATTTCTCTAAGAATTTCATGAATTCATTGTTTCTAATGGCTGAATAGTACTCCATTGTGTATATATACCACATTTTTTGTATCCATTCCTCTGTTGAGGGACATCTGGGTTCTTTCCAGCTTCTGGCTATTATAAATAAGGCTGCTATAAACATAGTGAAGCATGTATCCTTATTGCATGCTGGGGAATCTTCTGGGTATATGCCCAGGAGTGGTATGGCTGGGTCCTCCAGAAGTATCATGTTCAGTTTTCTGAGGAACCATCAGACTGATTTCCAGAGTGGTTGTACCAGCTTGCAGTCCCACCAGCAGTGGAGGAGTGTTCCTCTTTCTCCACATCCTCTCCAACACCTGATGTCTTCTGAGTTTTTGATCTTAGCCATTCTGACTGGTGTGAGGTGAAATCTCAGGGTTGTTTTGATTTGCATTTCTCTAATGACTAATGATGTTGAACATTTTTTAAGGTGTTTCTCAGCCATCTGAATTTCTTTTGGTGAAAATTCTTTGTTTAGCTCTGTACCCCACTTTTGGATAGGGTTACTTGGTTTTCTGGGGTCTAACTTCTTGAGTTCTTTGTATATATTGGATATTAGCCCTCTGTCGGATGTGGGGTTGGTGAAGATCTTTTCCCAATTTGTTGGTTGCTGATTTATCCTTTTGACAGTGTCTTTTGCCTTACAGAAACTTTGTAATTTTATGAGGTCCCATTTGTCTATTCTTGCTCTTAGAGCATAAGCAATTGGTGTTCTGTTCAGGAATTTTCCCCCTGAGCCAATGTCCTCAAGGGTCTTCCCCAGTTTCTTTTCTATTAGTTTTAGTGTGTCTGGTTTTATGTGGAGGTCCTTGATCCACTTGGAGTTGAGCTTAGTGCAAGGAGATAAGAGTGGATCAATTCTCATTCTTCTGCATGTTGACCTCCAGTTGAGCCAGCACCATTTGTTAAAAGGCTATCTTTTTTCCACTGGATGTTTTCAGCTCCTTTGTCGAAGATCAATTGGCCATAGATGTGTGGGTTCAATTCTGGGTCTTCCATCCTATTCCATTGATCCACCTCCCTGTCACTGAACCAATACCATGCAGTTTTTAACACTACTGCTCTGTAGTATTGCTTGAGGTCCAGGATATTGATTCCCCCAGAAGTTCTTTTGCTGTTGATGATAGTTTTAGCTATCCTGGGGTTTTTTGTTATTCCAGATGAATTTGAGAATTGCTCTTTCTAACTCTATGAAGAACTGAGTTGGGATTTTGATGGGGATTGCATTGAATCTGTATATTGCTTTTGGCAAGATTGCCATTTTAACTATATTAATCCTGCCAATCCACGAGCATAGAAGATTTTTTCCATTTTCTGTTGTCTTCTTCAATTTCCCTCTTCAGAGACCTGAAGTTTTTGTCATATAAATCTTTCACATGTTTGGTTAGAGTCACTCCAAGATACTTTATATCATTTGTGGCTATTGTGAAGGGTTTCATTTCCCTAATTTCTTTCTCGGCCTGCTTATCCTTTGCGTATGGGAAGGCTACTGATTTGCTTGAGTTGATTTTATAACCAGCCACTTTGCTGAAGTTATTTATCAGTTGCAGGAGTTCTCTGGTGGAGTTTTTTGGGTCACTTAAGTATACTATCATATCATCTGAGAATAGTGACAGCTTGACTTCTTCCTTTCTGATTTGTATCCCTTTGACTTCCCTATGTTGTCGAATTGCTCTAGTTAGTACCTCAAGTACTATATTGAAGAGATATGGTGAGAGGGGGCAGCCTTGTCTAGTCCCTGATTTTAGTGGGATTACTTCAAGTTTCTCTCTGTTTACCTTGATGTTGGCTACTGGTCTGCTGTATATTGCTTTTACTATGTTTAGATATGGGCCTTGAATTCCTGCTCTTTCCAAGACTTTTAGCATGAAAGGATGCTGCATTTTGTCAAATGCTTTTACAGCATCCAATGAGATGACCATGTGGTTTTTTTTCTTTGAGTTTGTTTATGTAGTGTATTACGTTGATGGATTTCCGTATATTGAACCATCCCTGCATCCCTGGGAATGAAGCCAACTTGATCATGGTGAATGATCGTTTTGATGTGTTCTTGGATTCGGTTGGCAAGTATTTTATTTAGTATTTTTGCATCGATATTCATTAGGGAAATTGGCCTGTAGATCTCTTTCTTAGTTGAATCTTTGCGTGGTTTTGGTATTAGGGTAATTGTGGCTTCATAGAATGAGTTGGGTAGTGTTCCTTCTGTTTCTATTTTGTGGAATAGTTTGAAGAGTATTGGTATTAGGACTTCTTTGAAGGTCTGATAGAATTCTGCACTGAAACCATCTGGTCCTGTGCTTTTTTTGGTTGGAAGACTTTCTATGACCCCTTCTATTTCTTTGGGGGTTATGGGTCTGTTTAGACGATCTATTTGATCCTGGTTTAATTTTGGTATTTGGTATCTGTCTAGGAAATTGTCCATTTCCTCCAGATTCTCCAGTTGTGTTGAGTATAGGCTTTTGTAGTAGGAACTAATGATTTTTTGAATTTCCTCAGTTTCTTTTGTTATATCTCCCTTTTCATTTCTAATTTTGTTAATTTGAATACTGTCTCTGTGCCCTTTCGTAAGTTTGGGTAGGGGTTTATCTATCTTGTTGATTTTCTCAAAGAACCAGCTCCTGGTTTTGTTGATTCTTTGTATGGTTCCCTTTGTTTCAACTTGATTGATTTCAGCCCTGAGTTTGATGATTTCCTGTCTCCTACTCCTCCTGGTGAAATTGCTTCTTTTTGTTCCAGAGCTTTCAAGTGCGCCATTAAGTTGCTAGTATATGCTCTCTTCTGTTTCTTTTTGGAGACACTCAGGGCTCTGAGTTTTCCTCTTAGCACTGCTTTCATTGTGTCCCATAGATTTGGGTACGTTGTGCCTTCATTTTCATTAAATTCTAAAAAATCTTTAATTTCTTTCTTTATTTCTTCCTGGACTAAGGTATCATTGAGTAGAATATTGTTCAGCCTCCACTTGTATGAGGATTTTCTGTTGTTTTTGTTGCTATTGAAGAACACTCTTACTCCATGGTGATCTGATAAGAGGCATGGGATTAGTTCGATCTTTTTATATTTGTTGAGGTCTGTCTTGTGACCAATTATATGGTCGATTTTGGAGAAGGTACCATGAGGTGCTGAAAAAAAGGTATAGTCTTTTGCTTTAGGGTGAAATGTTCTATATATATATATATATCTGTTAAATCCAATTGGTCCAAAGTTTCAATGAGTTTCTCCGTGTCCCTGTTTAGTTTCTGTTTTCCTGATCAGTCCACTAAGGATAGTGGAGTATTGAGGTTCCCCACAATTATTGTGTTAGGTGCAATGTATGCTTTGAGCTTTAGTAAAGTTTCTTTTACGAATGAGGGTGCCCTTACTTATTTTTCTAACTTATTTTTGTAAACTAATACTGGCACATACACTTTTTCCTAAATTAAAGAATGGTTGTGTTTGTCGGAAAAACAAAAACAAAACTCTAACATTACACCTTTGCACCCCATAGCATGTGTTTCTTTAATCTAAGAAAATTAAAGGTGACTCTTGCGTGGTCACATGGCTATCAAGCAGCAGTTTGGGATTAACAGTCAGGTTTATCTATGATTCCTTTCTCCATTTCAGAGGCTAGCATATGATTTCTATGTTGAGCCAGAGAATAAATGTTTGAGCATTTTGCATGTCTTACAACTTCTGCTAAACTCTTGTTCTGTTGTAGTGTAAAATCACCACCATGTGTAAATGATAGATATGTTTGTGTTCCAATAAAAATGATTGTAGACACATATCTGAATATGAAATATTTGTATATCAAAATAGTCTTCATTTATTTAAAATTAAAAAAATGACTCAGTTGCTGAAGCAAAGACTAGAAGTAGCAGTAATAATTGGATACAATTGGTCAGCCTTCTGGAAGACTGATTCTAAAAGAACCCCAGACTGTGGTTATACTCCAGTGTTTGGGAAAATTAGGGATAAAAATGAGTAATAAAATAGCTTCTCGGCCTTTTGGCTAAGATCAAGTGTAAAAATGAGTAATGAATACATTCAAAAAAGTAATGTGCTCTTAACTACTTTAGTGTTTCCCTAAGATGTTGAGCTGTTTGTTTGTTTGGTTGCTTGTTCAAAAGAAATCTCAGAATCTTTTTTTTTGTCTATTGTCTTCATACAAATGAAGAAGGAACATGTTGGGCAAGTTTCAATTGTTTCTGTCACGTCTGAAAAGTATTGACGACAGGGAACAAAATGTAAGGTTCCTCATAAAACCTAAGCTCTTGATGGCAGCCAGAGCATCCCAGGCCTCTTATGGTCAAAAGAGGAGACACATTTGCCAACAGCATAGTCCATGAGGACTTGGCAGGTTTTCAGAAACAAATGTCATCACAGTCTTTGGACCAGCTTACTATGAAAATTGCTACAAATTCTATCTTAAAGTCAGTTTCTGGGTAAAACTATCCTCTGAGTTGTTTTTTTCCAAAGCAAATTTCTGTATCAAGTGTTTAAAGAGCTACCTAAAACTGTTTATGCTTCATATATCTGAGAACATGGCTTAATACTACTTTTTGTTCTAAATGTATAAGTACAAAGTCATCTTCTGATCATCGGAGTATTACCTTAGTTGCAGAAGGAAATAAAACACAGCAAATGGCAGTCTTGATGTTCTTGAACTATTTTCTCTAGCATAGAAAGAGATGGGTGTCTGGAATTTCAAATTACATGAAGCTCAAGAAGGAAGACCAAAATCCTCACAGGAGTAAATATGGAGACAAAATGTAGAGCAGAGACTGAAGGAAAGGCCATCCAGAGACTGCCGTGCCTAGGGATCCATCATACATACAGTCACCAAATCCAGACATGATTGCGATGTCAAGAAGTGCTTGCTGAAAGGAGCCTTATAGAGCTGTTTCATGAGAGGCTCTGCCTGAGCCTGACAAATACAGAGGCAGATGCTCACAGCCATCCATTGGACTGAGCATGGGTTCCCCAATGGAGGAGTTAAAGGACTGAAGGAGCTGAAGGGGTTTGCAGCTCCATAGGAAGAACAACAATATCAACCAACCAGATCCCCCAGAGCTCCCAGGGACTAAGCCACCAACCAAGGATTACACATGGCTCCAACTGTATATGTAGCAGAGAAATGTCTTATCAGGCATCAATGGGAAGAGAGGTCCTTGGTCCCATGAAGGCACTATAGATGCCCCAGTGTAGGGGAATTGAGGGTGGGTAGGAGGTGTGGGTGGGTGGGTGGAGGAACAGCTTCATAGAAGCAGGGGAAAGGGGAGGGGATAAGGGATTTCTGGAAGGGAGGGAACTGGGAAAGTAGATAACATTTGAAATGTAAGTAAAGAAAATATCCAATAAAAAGAAAAATGAAAAAAAGGAAAAGAAAGAGATGGGTGAAAGATTCCATTCTTTGTAATGTTAGGGATGTGGAACTCAAGATAAAAGAGCCTGTACTTGACAATGAACTCTACAAGCCTTCCCCACAAAAGTGACAAGAGTCAATTCTCAATCCGCAATAGGTCTTAAAGTAAACTTTCTCACAACACTTGGCACAATTTGACCCTTATGACCTTTCACTCCATTACATCACTCCATGATGGGAAAGGATATAGTGAAAACTGTTATGTTGTACAATGATAGAATCATGATGTCAGTGAAAACTCAGTGCTTGAAAGCCAATCCAAATCCATATCCATGATTCCATGCTTAGGTTCTCTTCTAAAGCCAAGAAAATATTATTAATCTGCTAACCACAGCTTCCCCAGTGGAGAGGAGAGTAAACACTTATTTCTAACTGCAACTCGTTTTCAAGGGTTACATGCAGGCTGTGTTTGGAACTGAATTGTGAATTTTATTAACTGAAGCTTCTGAAACTGGAAAAATAACCTACAACTTCCTGTCTGCTTCTCTTTTATCAAGAATACAGACCTCAGGATTGGTGAAGAAGCTCACGTCCTCTTTCTTTGTTTCTTGCTCCCAAGAGAAGGATGTTTATTTGACTGGACAGATTTCAGAATACCAATTATCCAAGTTAGGAAGCAACCAGGATATAGATATCTACCCATTACATTTCTCATGGCACTAACCACAAAGAGTTGACAGGATGTAACTTAAAGGATTAGGGATTTATTTTGTCCCATAGTTTAACCAAATCTAGTCCATTTTGTGGGGAAGGCTTGTAGAGTTCATGGCAGCAAAAGCATTCAGCTGGACCATCTCACAGGTGGCTGGTTAGGAAGCAGAGGAATTCTATGATTCGTTTTAAGTTCTTCTACTTATTAAATAGAGAATCAGTCCATGGATGGACTCTTAGGGTTTTACTGCTGTGAACAGACACCATGACCAAGGCAAGTCTTATAAAGGACAACATTTCATTGGCTGGCTTACAGGTTCAGATGTTCAATCTATTAGCATCAAGGTGGCAGCATGGCCACATCCAGGCAGAAATGATGCAAGCAGAGCTGAGAGTTCTGCATCTTCATTTGAAGGCTGCTAGTGGAAGACTGGCTTCCAGGCAGCTAAGATGAGGGTCTTAAAGCTCACACCCATGGTGACACACCTACTCCAACAAGGCCACACCTACTCAAACAGGGTCACATCTTCTAATAGGCTGAGCATAGACAAACCCTAACAGATGGTAAAACACATATCCTGAATAGATCTTCCCCTCTCAGTTAAATGTCTCTGAAAACACCTTAGCAGATAAGGCCAAAGATGTATCTTCCAAGTGATCCCAAGTCTACACATGGTGACCATCACATTCCACAGGTAAGGATGTTTGTTTCCTCTGGCCCTAAAGAGAAAGAAACAGTAAGCCACTACCTGGCTTTCCTCCAGTGCAGAAATTGATCAGCTGTCCTGCACTTCCTATTGGTGGCTCAGAAGTGGCACAGGCAGGGATGACCCTTCCACCAGCTTTAGTGAACCCCCATTTCACTTTACTTTGTACTTCTCAGCATCTGAAGGAGCATACAAGCACCTGTGCCAGTCTCCAGCTCTCTATACACCTGCTTTATCACTATCCAAAGTACACAATGGAGGATGGTCAAATTCTAAGAATTAGAAGTCAATAAGAGAAATAAAGATCTACTAGATCCTGAACCAGGTCCACATATTTTGGGCCAGGCTTACAGAATTCTAAGGAAATAATACCTATTGTTTCCCTGTGTGTATCATTCCTTACAGAATTCACAGGTAAAGTAAATGTAGAGTTGAGTTTCAGGATTCCAGCAATTTCCCAGAATTCTCTGTATTATAATTCTAATATAAGGCGTCTAATATAATAGTTAACTTTATCAACACTTGTAAGCTGGTCCTCATTCAGTCCAACTAACCAGAGAGGGGTTGCATCAATAAGTCAGGGTATGGTATTTTGATGTTTTAATTGCCTGCAGCACCTTTCTAGAGTCTAATCTAGCTGATTCACCAAAGAAAAGTCTCTGACATATGTCTAATGAAATCTGATATTTCAAAGTTTTACCATTGTTTTAAAGTTGACCTTGCTTTTAGCCTCCTTGGTTAACTTGAATTTTAATAGCCTGCCTAACCATGCTCACAAAATCATTGTGGGAATAAAATGTACGTGGAGGTTGGCAAGTGCTTGGGAAATAAGAGGACATTAAAACAATAAAAATATAGTATTTAGCAGAACATGTCTAGTGAATAAGAATTCTGGTATAAAAGGAAACGTAACAACTAATCCTATGCAATTGAGCACTGGTGTTTCTAGCTTGCTATCAATCTTCTTGTAGTTCTATGTCTGGACTTTTCTAATCTAAATTATTTTGCATTTGGGGAGTTGTTAAATGATTTGGAATGTAGCTCTTTAAAAATATACTCAGCACCAATAACTCCAAATCACTTTATTCTTGTCTTGATAAACCTTGTTTTCCTCTAAAGCAAGGGAAATTGAGATGTGATCAAATGTAGAAAAAGGAATTACCCGCTCTAAAGGGGTCCTAGCTTACAGAGATTGGCCTTGAAAAAATAAGTTCCTCTCCAAATCAGAGATGGGAATATATTTTTTACTCTCTGCAAGCAAGTTCAATGTTCAAATAGCACACGAGTTAACTGGTAGCTGCCTCAGAGTCTAAGCTTTACAAACCTGAGCTCTCATTCCCATCAAGAAATAATTTTACCTTTTCACCCTGCTATCTCAGAGGGAACTTCAATCCCCCACCACCTTTCCTCCCACCTTCATCAGACCTACTGAGCCTGAATCCATATAATGGAATATCTGTACATGAAGAACCTTAAGTCAAGCAAAGCTGCCTATATTTTAGGTTCTCATGACATATTTAATAGTGGAAACAATGTCATTGTAGAGTGACTTCTTAGATATCCATTTGGTATTCAACTATTTATTTATCATGGAGAGAATTGAGGGATAATGACCAACAAGCAAACATTAAAAAATTTGACAGTGTTTTGAGTCATGTAATAGAAGATTAGGCTTTATCATTTTCCCTCAAAAATGTTAGCTGAGATAAGAGAAGGGCGAGCAAATGTAGAAAATATATCTATCATTGATCAAATGTTGCTTAGTAAGAAAGCAGTACATTCTCAGAAGAAGAAAACAAGCTTAAGAAATTGTACTGTGGATTATTGAAAGGTGACCAATGAGATCAGTGTACCTATCACAAAGTAAGCTTGCTGGCAGTGAGGATGGGGAGCAAAGCCAGAGAGTATAGACTCATCGAATCATTCTTGGAGACCACAGTGAGGGCACTGAGCCCACTTCTCTGTGAAATGGGGTGTCAGAAGGGTGTTCCTCTGAGACATTGCCTAATCCAGTCTAGGTTAATAAGAATCTGCTGCTACTTTTTTTCATAAATATTCTTTGTCTATGACCTGTGTCTTTATAGTCAATACATATCCTTGAGTTTCACAAGCTGATCTGTTTTCTTTCATCTATGACCTGCATCTTTATGAGAAATGCACATTACTGAATCTCAGGGACTGACCTATAATCAGCAACACAAGATATTGTCAGTTACTTGTCCAAATGGATTTCTCTATATCACTATCACTATGAGTACTTTCTTGTATAGTACTTTCTTGACATAGGACTCCCTCCTATGTCATCCCCCTACTTTGTTTCAAATTTATAACCACATCTTTATTATTGTTACATGCCCCCACACACATACATGCATGCACATACATGTATACACACACACACACACACACACACACACACAATCTAACCTGAGTTCATTTAGTGTTGCTCTTACATACATTTGCCTTCTTTTAGAAGCTGTTTTTACCTGAATAATTGTTCTTTGTCTAGGGATGGTAGGTGAGATTTCTCCTACTCACATTGGCATGCCACTGGGCAGGTATTGTTTAGGTGGCACTATTGTCAACAATTCCATGAGTGTAGTTCCCAGCCATATTGTTATTTATTTCTCAGCCCAGAGGAAGGAAGCTTCAAGTATTTAGTGTAAGAATCTGGTTCTGGCCTAAAATAGGGATACTGATACTGTGCTGCAGAACAGTGGGTTTCTCACTCATCCAACAGCCAGGAGGGTAGGCCAACTTCACAGTTCATTGGGCTAACCTTCGTGCAGACCTCAAGAAACTGTATGAGCTGTCTAGCAGCAAGTGAGGAGGGGCATCATAGAAGGGTAGAAATTCTAGCATCTTGCATCACATATGCAAGTAGCGCATGAATAAGATACCTACTGTGATAATAATATATTGGGGCATGTCATGTGACTGCTAAGAGCACAATAAATGAATGCTGTTGTCTCTCTGCTTTCAGGCTCACAGAGCATAGGGTAGTTACTAATATATTAATTTCATTTCACTGAATTTCTGGGCCATCTTTTCCCCATGGTTTCCTTCTGTCTTGAAGTGCCCCATGCTTATACTTTATTCTCCCTTCTCATCCGTCTCATATCGACTTTTCTGCCTCCACTACTCATCACACTTTTCCTTAATTATTATAACTTACTCTAGAAGACTTGCTGTTACTAAATCTTGCCTTGTCAACATTTTATTTAAAATTGTAATGAAAATGTCAGTGATTCTTAAAGGACTTGGCTGCTTTATTGTTATGTAGCAATAAAATAGTTGTATGTGTATTGGTTTAACTTAGATTCGTCACTGATCTTCTGCATTTGTCTACCCCTCATTCTTTTGCTCAATGAGGTTGGTTTTTTTTTAAACATTCAAAGAACCCACAATATATTCTGAAACTCTGCTTTAGCTCTCTATGGATTCAAATCTTCATGATCTGGCCATTATTTGCCTTGCTAACCTTGATTTTCTTTTCTCTTTGTAGTCTTGAACCAGAGCCAGACAATAAAGTGGTAAAAATAAATTTTATTCAGAAGCAATTTCAATAGAGAAAAGATCTCAGTCTAGAAAGGAGTTCAATTCAGAATCCAACAAGAAAAGGGGGTTTCTATCACAGTAATAGAAAAAAGTGGGTGGTAGATAGAAGTGACTAGGAGGACACATCTAAATGGAAAATTCTTTCCAAAACATCTCAGTAAGGTTCTTCCTGAAGACAAGCTATGATGATCTCATATCAGAGATATGAGGAAGGAGGAATGAAACATGTCATCAGCTACTGAAGTTGACCAGGTACTAAAAGTCTAAGGCTAAACTTTCCTAGAAAGGGATTCTGTTGTGGATGAGCCTGGTGTTGTTTGTATTTTAATGCTAATTCTGCTCTTCTGGGAGGGACTGTGAACAAGGAGTAGTTGATTACTCAGGTGACTTCTTATGGACCAATCTCCTAATGAATAAAGGAGCCAATCACTGGGCAAGTAGGAGGGACTTCTGGGTTGGATGGAGGAAAAGAGGAAGCAGGAAGGTTAGATCTTTTCAGATGGGGATAGTGTGAGGATAAGATGTAATTACTAGTGTCTCCTGGTTTCAAAGGCAGATCCATCAGATCCCACTGGAGAATTTAGATTTAATAAGGCTTACAAGATTAGGATTTTAGTTGTTTCATCCAGCAATTGAGTTACTGTTGTTTCTGAACTAAGTTTGTGTTGCATTTTCCTTCACAGGATGGTTCATTTGGGTTCAAGAGAGAAAGGTACGGTGGCAAAGTGTGAGTTTGCCTGAGGTGTACAACAAAGGATGTAGGGGTTTTGAAGCATGGAGATGGCATAGTAGTGTACTGCCACTAGGAAGTTAGCAAGTTGGCTGAAGAGATATTGGAGCTCTAGGTCAGAGAATCTCCACGAGTGACCATTGCCCGCTAATGCATGGCTGGCCGGGCCATTGGGGCAGGGGCACAAGTGTGTTGGAACATGCCAGTTCTTTTTAATATTTCCTGCAACAGGATCCCATGCTACAGAGAGGGGAAATCTTGTCAGTTTCTTAGGACTAGAGGGGTGGAGGTGGGGCAGGTAGCAACAAGCCTTAGTAGACAATTCAGTGAAAATCATTTCAGTCTATTAAATGGTAGCTTTTGTGAGCACACTGAGAAAGATCCTGTCCTCCCTAGGGCCTAAGATCAGGATAACTGTGTATCAGAAGAAAGACCTTCCATGAATTATTAGACATAGGCTCTGAACTAAAATCAATAAATGAATCCTAGAAGATCCAAACGTCACTCACTCAACAGCTAGAGAATCAGGTACATGAATGGAGGTGAGCAATACATTAAGGTCCAGTCTCTCCAATGGACACATTGGTCTCCAGACTTGCTTCACTTCCCAGTTACACAATGCAATGTCAGGTTAATGATACATAGCATCTGGCAGAACTCCATTTATATTCTGTGAGGTTTCAGATCCTTCTTGTTATGGACACTTCCTCCAGATAGAAGATAGCTATTCAGACCAAAGGAAAAAAATTGAACACTTACCATGTTTCAGGGGCCTTGTCATGAAGTTTACATTTGAAGATCCATAGTAAAGGATATCAAATAAAACATTACGTGTATGCCATAGTGTAACCAGTTGGAGTTCTATAATCAGGTTAAAGAACGTGGAGTTGGAGAATAAATACCAAGTAGAATTGGAGGCATATTCCCCTTCAACAAGAATCTGGGAGAATGATAGTGGTGCTTATGGTGGTTAGAATAGGTTTGGCCCCCATAGATTCATGTGTTTCAATGCTTGGCCATAGGGAGTGACACTATTAGGTGTGGCCTAATATTAATAATCAGGTGTGGCCTTATTGAAGGAATTGTGTCACTGTGGGGGTGAGCTTTGAAGTCTTCTATGCTGAAGCTCCACACAGTGTAGAAGAGAGTCTCCTTCTGGCTGCTTGCAGAAATCAGCCTCCTCCTGCTTCTCCTCCTGAATCAATATGTAGAACTCTCAGCTCCTTTTCCAGTGGCACTTCTGCCTAGATGCTGCTATGGGGTCGCTTTCACCATGATGATAATGGACTGAACTGAAATCCATCCCTAATTAAATGTTTTCTTTATAAGAATTGCCTTAGACATGGTGTTTCCTCACAGCAATAAAACTTTAAGACAATAGCCTTCGTTCCAATCTCAGATCCAAGTTCACAAGGAGAGTTGGGCTACTCTGTGGCATACCCACTAACCAAGGAGAGAAAGGAGAAACATTTTATGACTCAGGAAAACAGATGGAGTAGGAACAAGCAAATAATAAACTTAGTTTAAAGCACCAGTAGAGTAGTCCTAGATGCTTTTAGTTAGTAGGAGAAGACCTCCATATAATTTCATGGGAGTTGGGTAGCAAATGTGCATATCTGTGTACTCAACTTCACAAGATCATATCAAATATAAGCATGCATTTTCACAGTAAGACAAGGCTGTAAAGTTTCTGGTCTAGCCCCATCTACAGATTCTTTCTGTCACATTCCTGACATGGTGTGCCCACCTCTACTGGTTGAGAACTTGCTACACCTAGTCCCATATTATCCCATTAATAGATTAATAGATTAGTAGATTCTTTAATTTGTTAAGTTTTCTGTTTTCATTCAGACACCTTGAAACTCACAATCTGGTCCACTAAGCAGTGAGAACAAATTATTTTAAAAGTGAAGAATCTCATATCATACTCAAAACAACCATCACAAGTCCCTGGCTGATCAGTATGCACATTGAGGTTTGCACATTAATCTATGTCTAAGTCCATTCAGGATGTTAAAATAAACTACCATAGATGGGTTGCCTTAAACAATAAATATCTGTTGCTCATTGTTTTGGAGGCTGGAAAGATCAAGATCAAGATGTCTGCAGATCTGATATTCAGTAAGGGCCTGCTTCCTTCTTTTTGATTCTTGCTTCCTGCTTTCTAACCATATTCTTATTGTGTCCTTTATGGTTGAAGATGTGAGTGGGACCCATGTGGGATCCCTTCCATAAGGGAACCTCCTCCTGACTTACCCACCCCCATATCCCCCCTAGGGCAATCACTTTGGGGGGGAACAGTCACAATCTCATACATTTTGATGAAATGTAAGTGCTTAGTTGGCTATGGCATGCATCTACAAAGTGAATTCCAACATGGACTTCTAGATTACACCCCTGGTGTTTTATAGGGGTCTCACATCTACATCAAAAGCTATCATGATCAGTCTGAGGAGATGGCTCACTGAGTAAAGCTCTTGTGTGCTACTATGAGGACATGAGTTTTGATTCCTAGAATCTACTTAAAGCTGGATATGATAGTGAACATCTCCAATCCTAGAATACCTGTGCATGCATGGGTGGCAGAGTGATAAGTCCTTGCGATCTCACAGGCCAGGCAGGTTTGGCATACACAGTAGGAATGATGAAGAGATTCCATCTTCCACATTTTTGAATGTGAATGTGTACACATCAACCCATCCATACATATATACATCACATGTGCATGCATACACACACACACACACACACACACACACAGACACACACAGACACACACAAATGCTTTATTAAAGGCATCAGGATCAGCAAAAGAAAAGAGACAAAGTTACATTTTAATAATCCACATGCAACCCATCCATACATATATACATCACACATACATGCATACACACACACACACACACACACACACGCACACACGCAAATACAAACACACACACACACACACAAATGCTCTATTAAAGGCATCAGGATCAGCAAAAGAAAAGAGACAAAGTTACATTTTAATAATCCACTTTAACAAAAATAACTAAATAACTGTTGGACTTCTTATATTATACTATTCTCCACAAATTAGACCAACACACTCTGGTAGGTAAAAATCAATTCTGTTTCATTTTAATGTAGCTGCTTATGAGTTGTAAGCTAAATTTGCCTCATGAAATTATCTCTCATGTAAAAGTAAGTTAAAATGAGCATGGGATTGCTCATTTAAAATAAATTGGCCGACCATTGCTCCATTTTAAGCCTGCTGTGTCCTGCTTCTCGGGATGGCGATAATGAGATAAAGCATATTCTGTGGCTGTCCTTGGTCAGACTCTGAGCAAAGAACGATCTGCTTTAAACTCCAGCCTGACCACAAAGACAAGCTGTAAGAAGTCTTCTTGTTCACTAAGGCTAAAAGATAAAAAAAATAAATTAAACCAATTTAAGGGATCTACAAAATCAGAGATGGAAGGGTGTCTAGACCTGGTCACAAAAATTTAATGAGGCAAGGCATCGTGAAAACCCTACATGTCAATGTCCACGACTAGGATGTGCTTCTGGATTACAAATATTGTTCTTTGAGTAAAATTGAAGACAATGGGGCAAGGCAGATGGCTGATAGGGTAATGTGTAGGAAGGAGCATGAAGACCAGAATTTGAATCCCTAGGACCCACTTGAAAGCCCAGGAGCACAATAATGCGTCAGAAACTCCAGTGCTTAGTGATGGGGTTTTAGGGTAGGGGTAAGGGTGCAAGATACAGGAGAGTACGCAGAGCTCATTGGCACACACACATGCATGCATGCAGTTTATTGTTATTTTCTGATTTCCTGTATGGCAAGTGTTGCTCCATATGTTTATAATCTCATCAATATGTCTGTCACGCTAGTTACCCACTGGTCTGTTCATATAAAACTTAGCCATTTGTAAACATTTCATATAAATAGAAGTCGACTTTATGCATTTGCCTGTCAGGCTTCTTTTCACTTAGAATACAATTTTAAAGTTTAAATATTTTGTAGCATACATTACTTATTTATAACTTTTATCAATGATTAATAGTTGATAACATGTTGACTATCCACTATTTAGCCCATTCCACTGCTGGTATTACCTTGGGCCATTTGCAGTTTTATTTATTATGAACAAGGTTACTCTGAGCATTAGTGTACATATTTTGTTATATGTGTACATATATATATATATATATGTGTGTGTGTGTGTGTGTGTGTGTGTGTGTGAGTGTGTGCATGTGAGAATATGTGCGTACATGTGTGTACAAGTCCATGTATATGTTTGAGGCCAGAGGTGTCCTCATCCATCACTCTGCCTTAAACATTAAGGAGGAATCTCAGGATGATTCTTGAGCTCATATTTTTAGATAGACTACCAGCTAGCAACCTCCAGCAATCCTCTTGTCTCTGCCCCCTCAGTGCTAGTGTTACAGGTACACAGTGGTCCCTAGCTTTAAGATGGGTGCTGATATCTCAACTTAAATCCCTGTACTTGTGCAACAGACCCTCTAAACTCCTGAGCCATCTCTCCAGATCACATCTGTATGTTTTTAGACCCTTGCATCTTTGAGTAGATCCCCTCCCCAAGTCAATTTTTATAGGACATATTTCTCATAAAACAGTTCTCTAACATGAGCTTTCTTTCCCAGAAAGAACATTGTGTTTAATACAGTTTTTAACAGTCATGATCAGGTTCTTGTTTACATCTACCCTCTATATAATATGCATGTATGAATATATATTTAATATATTTCTTAAGTGGTAGTGCAATTTCACACTAAGGTTTAGGGCATTACATCCTCATCAAAACCTGGTATTTATAATATTCTAGACTCATCATGTTATCTCCTAGATATACAAGGTGAAATTGTGTCTCCTATGTGATAAGACATAGAGAGGCTTTTCAGAGACAAACTAATTTAGATAAGTTCTATTGGTAGGATGTATAATAATAGATACAGGAAGAGACAATAGGCTCCTTGCCCCTACTTCCCACCATGTGAGGACTCAGAATGGGGGGAATTATCTCAAAGACAGAACAAAGTCTCACCAAAAGCACTTCAACTAGGAATTTGATTTTGGACTTCTCATCCTTGAAAACTATGAATAATCTTTTGTAAAGCAATTCAGTCTGTGGTGTTTTGTTGGAAAATCATGGCCAGATGAAGATAGTTTTTTAACATAAAATTCTGAAATGAGAGTAATTAAGATTAAGATAGCTAATTGGAAAATATAAAACTAGAGGACTATATTAATTAAGGTAATTTAATATAATTAAGTGAGAAGAAGATTTTATTGAACAATACAAAAGAGTTGAGGATGGATAGCATCCCCACTGGAAGAAGAGATAAACTGTTACAGGGTGTCTAGCCAATCTACCATTCAACGCCTACACGTAAAGCTCAGGAACTGTTGTAGACAAGGGGTAGAAAGATTGTTAAGGGAATGGAGAGTGGTTACGAGTACTGGCTGCTCTAATAAAGGGCCTGAGTTCAAATTCCAGCAACCACTTTGTGGCTCACAACCATCTGTAATGGTATCTGATGCCCTCTTCTGCTGTGTCTGAAGATAGCAACAGTGTACTCAGATAAATAAATTTAAAAAAAGGACCAGTCTTAAGACAGATTGTTAAGAGCCAGAGGACAAGGGAGTCTGTAAGGCTGTATTTCTTAGAAACGAAAGAGATGCTTTGCCCATGATACCTCAACAATATGACTGCCTAAATAGGACCTGAACAATGACAATACTAATGCAGACATGCTAACTTAGAAGGGGGATATCTCAAGGATGAATCCTATAACTTAATATTCAATGCAAAGCATTCAACCCTGAAATTATATAAACATAGATCATAGATCACACTAAATGAACTCAGCATGGATATGCATGCAACTTTTGTGAGTGAGTGAGTGTGTGTGTGTGTGTGTGTGTGTGTGTGTGTAAGACAATAAACAGAGTAAATGGGGGAGCATATGAGAAATCAAAGGAAATTTGGAAGAGTTGGAGGAAGGAAAGGGAAGTGGGCAAGTGGTGTAATATATCAATTAAAGTATACTTAAAAATAATATTTGCAGAGAAGTAAAAAGTAAGCCAAAGGAGAAAAAGTCATCATTGAAGAAAATTTCAAACACTAGTCAAAAAGACAATGACATGGACCATACAAGAAGAACGTAAAACAACATAGGACACTATAGCACAGTTCAAGGAGTGATTGTTTGGCATTCCAGAAAAGGGGACCACATCCCAGAGGACAATGCAGACACTAAAGTGAATAATGGAAAACTGTATAGTGCTAAAGAGAAGGCATAGTCTGACACTGGAAGTTCCTGATAAAATTATGATATGCACAGTGAGAAAACACGGGTCATGAGAATTCTTAGAGCAGAGGGAATACAAAGATTCTAGTAATTTATAGCAGGGAAGAAACAAGGAGAAGGAAAGGAAGAGAAAAGGGAAAGGAAGGACAAAGGTAGAGAAGGGAAAGAAAAAATTAAACATGGAGTATAGATATCAGAGGATATAGCACTAAGCAGAGAACATTTTTTTTCTACAAGTTAATAAGCAAATGGTTTTTCAATGTAGAGATCTATTCCAAAATAAACATGCTTTTGGACAGGCAGAATTTGGTTTACATATTACCTTACTTTTATGAAAGATGTATTTTTTGATTGTGTGTACATCTATGTATCTCTGTGTGTATGTGTGCACATGAGTCCAAATGCTGTAGAGACTAGAAATGTCAAATTCCTGGAACTAGAATCATAGGAGAGCTCAGGAGTTGCTAGGCGTGTGTGCTAGTATCTGATCTCAGGTTCTCTGCTAGAGCAGTGCCTGCTCTGAACTTCTGAGCCATCTCTCCAGCCCTGTCCCATAGTTACTTTCTTAGGAAACTACTTCAAATTTGTACCTACCTAATGATAAATAAATTATATTGAGCATGGTGTGTGTTCTAAGAAACAATTAGTTCAAAGCAATATATGACCTCAACTGAACCTTGAGCATCAGGATGAAACAGGCTGGATTAAGAGAAGGAAAACTTCCAAAGGTCATTATAATTTTATATTTGATTTTATTTAATAATAATATACAGGTTTGATGAGTGGCTCAAGAATTTTATATATATGCCATCCAAATTCATAATTTGCCCCCTCCATGTGTCTGTCTGTCTGTCTGTCTCTTTCCCTGTCTCTGTCTCTCACCATCTCTTTCTCTTTCACTGACTTTCTCAACAAAAACAAAACAAATCAAAGCTTAAATGTTACAGTGGGTAAACTAATTTAATTAAAGCCAGCTGGAGTAGCCATCTAGAAGGCAGTTTGAATGTAATAATTAATAATATAACCATCAGTTTTTAAGTAGTCTCTGTGTGCCAATGATCTATTTTCTTAACATAAACTAAATTACTTTTTAAAACAACCCTACAATGTAGGATCTGTTGTTTTCCTTTCTTGCCATCTTTAAAAGCCAAGGTGTTCATGTGACATGCTATGTTCACATACTATGTTCAAATAGTATGTGTTAGAATTCAAATTTAGCCTCCCATGGAGCAGACTTCACAGGCCAGGCTGTTAGCCACCTTACCAAGTGCTCCACTGAATCATATCATATGAAGAAGTATGGGGGGGAGGACATTATAATCAATAAAGCTCTTGCCTTGCAAGCATGTGCAGTTGAATTCAATCTAGAGAACATTTGTAATGAGAATCCTTGGGGTTCACTGGTTATCCAGTCTAACGGAATCAATAACTGACAAACCAAGGGAAGACCATGTCTCAATGTGTCACCTTCCTCAGATGACACTCAAGATTATCCTGTGGCCTCCACCTATGTGCATGCATGAGCTTTGGAAAGCAAACACAGACTATGACTTACCACGAGGGAGTGGGGATTCAAATGGCACATCATTGTCAATTCTCAAGGTAATAAGTAATCAGATGCTAAGTTTGTGAGAGGTAGCCAGTCAATAACAAAAGCACCATTCTCAGCACATAGCATATTCACTCCCTATACCAAGACTACCTGTAAGTTTTCAAATATTTACCAGTAACTTTATCATACTTTTCATGTACATTTATTCTTATTAATGATCTTGGATAAAAGATATTCCCTAGAATGTTTTGAGTGCTAATAGAAAATAAATAATAAAAATTTTAAATAAGTTTGTATTAAGACTTCCTCTTCTAGGACTTAGTGCTGCTGAGAGAATGATCAGCCATATTGTAGTATATATGGAATCTTTCAATGTAGTGAAAAGGAAATAGAAAAAGCTGGAAATACTTCATAGGATTAATAGTTTCAGTTGTTCAAATAAATTCTGCTAAGTAATGTACAGTCAGTCAATGTCGTGATTTGTAGTTATTTAAATCATTTTTAGAGAATTCTTTGCTGTTATGTGATCTGTTAACAAAACCACGCACTAAGGAAGTCAGCTCTGGGTACACAAACACATGATTAGGGTGACAGCATCTGAGATGAATATGTCATAGCATGAGGTTGTGAGTCATTTTTGTTCTCTTCATTAAATTCTCCATTTTTTAAAATAAAACACCTTTCCTGTACCACTAATTAAAAGTTATTCATTGAACAAATGTATACTAGTTATTCATTTAATGTGAACTCTGTGTTCTACTTCGTGTGCAAAGCTCTGGAAATGATTCCTTGAAAACACATTTCTCTAGGATCTTCCTTTGATTTGGATCTTTTGCAGATATGAAGTCCTGAAAAACAGGTTATGTGCATAAATAGGTCAGGCTGGCACTCTAGAAATATGGAGGGGTATTATTAATATATGTGTTTACATGTGAGGAGGCCAGAGGTTGATGTCAAATGTCTTCCTTGATTATTTTCTACAGTATTTTTGAGACAGGATTCCTGAACCTCTAGCTCTCCATTTGGCTAGGCCAAGCTGACCAGTGAGTTCCAGGGATAGTCTTCTCTCTGTCCCTTGCCCCAGGTGCATACTGCCACATCCCTAGTTTTCATTGGATGCTGGGGATCCAAATGGCAGTCCTCGTGCTTGAACAGTAGGAAGGCACTAACTGACTAAGGCATCTATGTAGTTCTATATCTAAATATTTATGTAGAGCATGCCAGTGCTCCTCACCTGCATGGTTGGTACAAATCCACAGTCCAACAGGGTTTGTAAACTCCTATTGCCATTCAGAAGTCCATTACCTATTGTTTAATTATTTGAACTATGATCAGTTTCAAGGTTCAGTTCTTGAACTGTTTCAGAAGGACACTGACAAATGGACGTCCTTGCAGATGAGGGTGAGCATAGATCTCTTCCTAACAGTAATGACTATGTTAGGTGGAGTAAATCAGCAGAAAACTCACCATCCTGTGAGAGGCAGAATATTATTACTGCACATACCTTTAAAGAAAGGGATGGCTCCATCCAGTACAGTGGATGTTGTTCTCACCTGCATGTTGTAGGTATCATCATTGACCTTTTAAGGTCCTGTTCTAAATTTGACTGTCCACTTTGACATAGCAAATTAAAAGTCACTCTCCTTTTAAATTTATCTAAATAATCTCATTGCAGCATTGGAACAAAATCTTAGTTATACCACCTTTGTAGCCCTTATACTACTGTGAGTTCAAATGCTTCTTCTTCTTCTTCTTCTTCTTCTTCTTCTTCTTCTTCTTCTTCTTCTTCTTCTTCTTCTTCTTCCTCTTCTCTCTCTCTCTCTCTCTCTCTGATTTTATTTCATCTCTTTTTTTACACTCCAGATTTTATCCCCTTTACAGTCCACCCTCTGACTGTCCTACATCCCATACTCTCCCCCTTCCCCTGTCTCCACAAGGATGCATTTTTCTTTAGTTTGAATGTCTTTCCTTTTTATTTTTCAGTGAATCTAAAAGCCAAACTCCATCACCAGTCATGCCCCCAAATTTCCCATTTATACATTTTCAAAGTCCACAAACATTATGAGCCTAAACAGCACCTTTATGTGGTCAGTGACTGGTTGTCTATGGACTCTAGCCTGACTGATTTTCAACTGTACTACAGGGACTCCAATATGCTTTAATCATCACATGTGTGCTGTCCTCACTTACGAAAGAAATGGCAAGGCTATTGGAGTAAAAAGAAAGGAAAATCAGAATTATTTAGCTTCCAGTATTCCTGAAAATGCCCAAAGTTAATTGCAGTATCCTCATCCTAGATGAAGAAGAAAGGTCAGGGAGATAAGTACAGGGCACTAGCCAAAGAGAACTGACAGAGCAGGGAGGACAAGCTAGATGTGTCCTTTCCAAGTGTATTTATTGTTGGTACAAGTATTGAGGCAATGCTGTGTTCCAATACAGAAGACTGTGAACAGTGGAGAGTAAGGGTCATCAGACCACTACAGTAGGAACACTCACTGTCTGAGGGTGCCTCAAATGGTGCCTAGAGGTCCTATGTATGAGCTGGAGTTATGTCTGTACGGAAAACCAGGAGTCTAGAAACTCCAAAAGAACCTAATCCTTTCAGGCAGACTTTTTCCTTACCTAGGAAATGTCAGTGTTCATTATTAAGGCTTTAGTAATGAGGCCAATCACATCGACAAAGACAGCCATGTTTACTTAAAGTCACATGATAACCACATCAACAAAATACCTTCATAGCATCACCTGGGTAGCATTTGACTAAACCCGGGGTTCCCTTAGTCTAGTAAACTGCCAAGTTAAAGCAATTCTCTCATCCTGTCAGGAGGACACTATAACCATTACATTGTCTGACTTTCAAAGTTTCTCCAATTCAGAGATTTTCTGATTAAAGCTCTCTTATTACCCCTTCACAATATCCCGTTTTAAACTCTGAGATGCACAACAATGAACTCATCATAGCAACAGTAGAAAAAGTCTCCCAAGTAACTTCCATGCCCATGTACCCTTTTTCTTGGTACATCCATTTAGTTAAATGAATCTTGACTGACTGAGAACCAGTGAAGGTTATTTCAGTGAGTTAATTATTAAATTTTGATGGCAGGATTTTCATGAGGAAGATCCATTCCTGTCCTTTATCACTTCTTATCAATACATAGTGGATCAAGAAGGAGACTCTCATGTGCCCCCTCCACCTTCTCTTTTGGGACAAATCCATCACATTTTAAGGAAAGTAGAAGGATGTCTGACATTAGAGTCAGAAAATTGGATACTTCACAGAAAATTTAGTGAATATTTATTGCTGAAATAAGATAATGTGTTGGATGATGTATAACAAATAACGATAATCGTGGGGGTGGAATCATTTTGTGATGGTTAAATGGAAACACACACAGAAACAAATAGTAGCAGTGGACTGAGCTTTTAGATCTGGGTTGGAGCCTTTGTCTCTAACCATTGTGTTTTGCAATATGCTATCCTGTGCTGTACTGTTCTTTACAAGTCTTTGAGGAATTTGTATCCTGAATAATGGCTGTGACGGTGCTGTGTTGGAGGGAAAATGCTGGTTCTTCTCAGGTCTTCAGCTCACACTGGTGCAGAGAAAACTCTTCTATTAGCTGCTGGAGATTTTTCACACACACACACACACACACACACACACACACACACACACTACCTTGATTATTTCATTTAGACCACTTTTTAAAGTGATGTGGCATTTATTTGCTGATTTACTGTGTCTCTAAAAGTAGAATTCTACAAGATCAAAGAGCTGCTCATTTTGTTCAAGATCTCTTTTCACAAGGCATAAAGGAGACTCACTATAATACAAAGCACTCTAGTGCTGCTGAGTAAATGAATGGCTGGCTGGCTGGTTGAATAAATGAATGAAGAGCACAGGCTTAGCCTTGGGAAAGGAGAGTAATCAGTTCCTGTCAACTTCCTACCCTGAGGCAACTGCTGTCTTCTCAGGAAGGACTTGTCCAGAAGTGCATCAACCCTAAGTGACATCCTACTCTGTTTTGTCCTAATTATCATAGTAATAATGATGTTAAATGGTCCCTTGCTTATAAATCAGTCATCTAGCAATTCTACTATACTGTCCTATGAGCATTGACCTGAGCATCTTTTTTCATGGCATTGAAGCTATATTTTGTTTAATACTGGATCTTTAAAGCTTTTAAAGAGAGATTAGCATAAAATAAATTCATAATATGTATTTTTCAAGTAAAAAAAGAGAAACAAAAGCAAAATGATATCCCATTTGCCTTATATAAGTGAATATCTTATAGAGATTCTGGCATATTTGATATTGGTTAAGCACATGAACTTCAGGCCATAGGTTCTGGGGATGAGTCTCCATCTGATTATCATTTTTAAATTTTTAAAAACTTTTTACTGATTCTTTGTGAATTTCACATCATGTACCCCAATCCCATTCATTCATCTCCTATCCCTTCCTATCCTCCCTCAATCTTTTCCACCTCCCCACTAAAATAAGATAGAATTTTTTTTTAAATGTTGTGGAAGCTATAGTGTGTCACAGTGTGTCAAGCAGTATATTCTTTGTCTACACATCTTTACTTGAGAATGTTCACTTCAATGTTCGAGGCCTCTGGCTTCTTCTACACTATTAATACTGGATCCTTACTGAGGACTCCTCTTGGATATCCTTTTCTTCCCTGTACTATGGAAATCCTGAAACTTTACATCTGTAGGACCTGCCCTTTCACATAATCCAGATGATTGTAGATGGGGTAGATTGAGTGGGTTAACTCAAAGCCCTGAATCTGGCCTAGTAGGTAGCTGAGTTGATCAGCCTTCCACCAGCTAACCTGTGCCCACACTATCAGGACAAGCTCTCCAGCATTGCCAAGGCTAGTTCACATAGTGCTTCAGATGGCAAGGGTCAGGGTCAGCTCTCGTGTTCTCGTGTCCTTGAGCTGGCTTACCACCTTCAACACCAGGCCCAGTTCTACTACACTGCTCTGAGGGAGGCTCACCTGTACTCTATAACCAGGGCCAGTGCTATGGTGTTGTCCTGCTGAGAAGCATGGCCCCGTCTCCCAAGTGCTATAGCTGGTGAGAGGTGGGACCAGCTCTCCCAGTCTCATAAACTTGGGAATAGTTCTTCCATCTGCTATAGGCAGTGAGTGGTAGGAGGTGAGGGCATTTCCTCCTTCTCCGTGGCCTCCTACAGCAGATGAGGGGCAGGGCCCATTCTCCCAAGTGTGGTGGCTAGCAAGGGGTGAGGCTCCCTCCACACAGTGCATCAGGCAGCAGTGCAGACCAGGGACATCTGCATGAACTTTGGTGGGAACATAGGCCTGGGACATCAACAGAGATCCCAACCACCATAGGATCACAAACCCAGAAATGACCCTCCCCATCACCCCCCAGCAGCAGCCTGGACCCAGATGTCCTCATGGCCTCAGGTGGTAGTACAGGCCACTCAGATCAGCATGTTCCCTCTCAGTAGCATGGCCCTCAGATTTCCACATGGTCTCTGGTGGTAGCCCGGACCACGGGTATCTTCTTGGCCTTTGGTGGTAAATCCAGCCACTGACATCAACACAGACAGCTGCATCAGGACCACAGATCCAAACATGGCCTTTGGTAGCATCCCAGCAGAGTACCACACCATGACCTCCTCATATCTGCCTGTTCCTTATAGCCAGATCCACCTTTTTCCATGGGTATAACCCTTCCCACAACCACTGACTTTTCTTTCTTTCATCTCTCCACCATACATTATATCTTTCCCATCTCTCCATCACACATTTATTCCTTGTAGAAGAACCCACAACAGGTACTTGAGTGTCTTTCTTTCAGTCACTACAGTTGGTCCCTAATTATACTTTTACTAAAGCATGGTTATCATGTAATAAATACACCACCATCCCACTTAGTAGTTAGATGGGGAAAGAGAATCATTTTACTTTCTTGAGTGTAGTTCTGGGAATTGCATACCAAGGTGCTAAAAAGTACTAATGAAAATGAAGAACTGCAACCCCAAATTACCTCACTTGTACCTTGACACTGCTATTGCTGAAGAATTATGAAATGAACAAGAGCCATGAAAGGGAACTATAAGTCCCTTTGTCCACTATGAAGTCCACTTTAAAGTGTCCAAGCATCTGAAACACACGACAGCCTGCCTCAAATTCCTTATGGCCACTGCTGCTTCTGCAAACACTGAAGAGGTAGACAAAACCAGTTTTTCTTTCTCTCTACCTTCCCATTTCTTTTTATGCCTCCAACCGGTAAACCCAAAGGAGGCCTTTTGACCAACATTCAGAAAATGCAGTTTTTAGTTCCTTGCTCTGATGAGACATGATTACTTCCAGAACTGCCCCTCCAGGATCTGACTGAGATACACATTCTAACTCAGTCAATCTTGGAAGTGCTCCTAGGTATTTGCACTTCTCACCAGACGCCATGCAAGGCTAGTGTGGCTGTTCTCTAGACCACATTTTGGATTATCAAACTACAGGAGATGCTGGGAAAGGGATGCATGGACTGAACGGTCAAGGACAATCCAGCAGTATCTCGGATGCAGGATTCTTATCTAGAAGCTTCAGTTCCCTAATGAATAAAGTTTAAATAACATTATCTTCTCTTTCCATGATGTTCATGTTAATCTTATATACTACCACATAATCCTCCAGAAAGGTTATAGAAAAATGAAGGTTTCCAATTTCATTTCTAAACATTCTAATCTACTATGTCTTGGTTGAGAGTCTAGATTTTGTTGCTTTCTTATGGTGGACAACTAGATATCAGAAATTCAGCCTGTTTCATATGCCATAGTACACACAGTAAACCCGACATCATGCAAACACCCTGATGCAATGTCAGATGCATAAGACTGGTAGTCACAGGTACCATGTATTTTAATAGCTTTAAGGAAAATTATGTATGAGAACACATGTAACCCAGTGCCTATAATACATCTCTTTGGAAGCCTGAAGCCCCAGGCAGCATGAGTAGGAAAGAATTAGAAAGAGATGGGTTGCAGCACATAGCTTTTGACTTTGATAATACCAAAAGTTGAGTAGCATTTTGAATTATCTATAGAGATATATTTAACATGTAGGGTGTGAAATTTCATGAGAAACACCAAGATGACATTAAGAAGATATGCAGATGGTCCCCTAGGCAGATGGTTGAGAATCTCTCTTCCTAGAAGGATATTCTGAGATGAGAAAACAGGATATATGCTCTGAGCTGTATAAGTACATAAATGAACTGCCAACCAATATGGTCTGTTCATGCTCCTAGTCTGCTCAGCCTACATCCCTCCAGATCTATGTATCTAATTCATTAAAGAACTATAACTAAAGATTGTTTTTTCTATGTCAGAACATTTTATTTTTTATTCCACTGACTACAGTTTTTCCATAGGAACAATGTTTCTTGAGACCCCAGATAATCGATGGGTTGAGTAACATGCACTCTTTCATTTGCTCTCCAATAGATTTTATTTTATATGCTTTATTTTTCTTAAGAGCACCCAGAATTTTACTGAGATGAGTGATGTAAAAATGTACCCTGTGAAAAAGTGTTTTATTAAAAGACATTAAGGAATCATGAGATGTTAATAATATCATCTTGTACAAGCAAAAAAGAAGCCCTGTAATACAATGCTGAGCTGGCTGTGGGCGAACTTCTGCAGAAGAGAAACTCCTCTCCAGCAGGACTCAGATCCAAACTTCATTAGTAAATCCTTCCCCTCATACTCCAGGCCAGTATCCCCAACATATGAAAAAATACTGAAGACTCCCGTACTGGAGTAACTGGAACCAAATACATAGGCTTCAATCCTTGCTTCATCATTTTATAGCTGGGAGATTTGGACAAATGTCCTATTTTCCCATCTGTAAAACTGAGCTAAGTAATCAAAAATTGAAAGTATTTAGTGCATACAGAAGTTTGTCAAATTTGGTTTTCCCTATAGACAGAGCTATTACACAAATAACTTCTTCTATCTGCCACAACTCCTTGTTCTAGCAAGTATGGAGTTTATCTATGCCTACCTTTATTATGAGACTACTGGGAAGTTATATTACTGTGGCTGGTCCCAAATGTGTCAGGTAATGGTAAAAATTTGTTCCATTAACTGATTTATATGTCTTTGGGAGACAGAGAAGCATGGTAGCTCTTCTCTACTAGTATATAATAGCAAGCCAATGTTCCTTATTCTTAAGAGCCTATTTACCTGAAAATAGGAGACAAGATGTGTCAGTTGGAATGAGAAATGTTCCCCATAGACTCAGGGATTTGTGTACTGGTCTCCAATGAGAAGCACTATTTGTAGAAACTATGGCAGCCTTGCTGTATGAACGTTACTGGGCATGTGTTTTGAGAGTTCATAGCCTTACCCTTCTTCCAGGTCTGTTCCAGTTCATTCTATCTGCTTCCTGCAACTGTCATTGGGAAGCAGAGATGAATGGCAGATCTCTGCTCACTGTCTCTTTTTTCAGTCCAGGACTCCAAGCCATGGGATGGTGTTGCCTACAGTTAGTATAGGCCTTTCCCTCTTGATTAAACCTGTCTAGAAATCACTTTACTTTGTTTCCAGAGATTTAAAATCCCAATAAACTAACAACCAATATCTGCCATCACACTCAGTAATCCTAATTTGCACCATAATGATAGTACCAGTCAATTCTATCCACTCAGGTGGATGGTCTAAAGTATTCCAAAGAGTAGAGAAATGGTTTGTAAACCTCTCCAAAGCTGTCTAGGAGAATCCATGTCTCTCTCTCTCTCTCTCTCTCTCTCTCTCTCTCTCTCTCTCTCTGATTGTGTTTGTATGTTTGCATGTCTGTGTGTCTTTGTCTAGGTGTGTGTATAAATATGTATCTGTGTGTAAATATGTATGTACATGCACATACTATGACTTATGACTTACATATGGAAAAGACCTTGTGGGAGTCCTTCCTTTCCTTCTACCATAATGACAATTAAATGTTGTCCTCTATAAGGTCATGGTGTCTCTTTACAGCAATGGAGACCCTAAGCCATGTCTTGTTCAACCAGGCTGGGAGGGGTCCTGCTAGACCCTGAAAATTCAGGGGCCATTCTTGGATTAGAACTCAAGCTAAACTTTTATATCCAGTTCCCTGTCATCTGTGATGATAACAGAATTTCTGTGAACTCATACTGAAAAAGCATAAGCACAAGGCCTATGAAACCATACTCTTCAGAGAAAGGCATAATTGGTGTATGATATAGTAGAGAGGAAGTCACATAAGCAGTAGAGTAACTGCACTCTGGTTTGATAGAACAGAGAATGCATCATGGTTGTTGGAATACAGTCTTCTGTGTCAGTATCTTATCAAGAATCATGAACATGGAGCTGGAGCAATGACTCAGTGGTTAAGAGCACTTTCTATCCTTGTAGAGGATCTGGTTTAGATTCCCTGAAAACACACAGCAGCTCATCACTGTCTATGACTCCAGCTCTAGAAGATCCAATGTTCTCTTCTGATCGCTGCATATATAAGGTATGCACATCATGCATATACATGCATACAGGCCAAACATTTATATAATTAATTAATTAATTAATTAGTTAATTAATCAGTAGGGCAGTGATGAGTTTGAATAGACAGAACTGAGTGGTATAGGTTTATAAAATCTATGGTGAGAAAATAGGTTTCTTTTGTTTGTTTCTGTTTTTGTTTTTCAAAACACATAGGGATTCTCTGTGTGTATTCATGGTTGCCCTGGAACCCATTCACTTTGTAGAGCAGGCTGGCCTTGGATTGCACAGAGATCTGCCTGCCTCTGTGTCTCAAATGTTGGGAGTAAAGGTGTGTGCTACCACACCTGGCTAAGATAGGATTTTTATTGCACTGTTTCCCCGAGTACATACAGCCGAGGGCTAACTCCTTTATGTGCCTTGGCATGGAAGGGGTCTCTAAGTGATCGTGTATAAAACCTGCTGATATTCTGCCTTTTGGATACTCTTATCACTCATTTGCATGTTTAGTTTAAAGCTCCAAGAAGCACTGTAGTTTAAAAGTTCACATTTTCAAATCCTTCAGCTTATACATTCCACACATTCTTTTTCTGGAAATGCCTTTTGCCATCTCAGGGAATATGACTTTGGAAACAGTGTGCTAGAAAAAGAAAAACTATTGCTAGCAGCACACCCTGCAAATCCTGCAGCTTTTCATCTGTATGGGTGTGCACTCTCCACCACGGCTTGCTTGAGTTTGGGTCATATTTGTTCTTTATTTCCCCCTGATTCCTAAGACCTAAGATGCATGAGCACCAGTCATAGAACAGAAATAAATTTATGTCATCAATATTGTTCGCCACTAATGTTTCCTTTTGATTGATCAAATACTGTTCAACTTTAAAAAATTCTCTTTAAAATTTCATTTTTTGCTTTATTTTCCTACTGAGATTCCTCACTTCAAATGTTCTTGCAGGTTCAATTTCTTTAGCTCCTTGTGTATAATTACAATCATCCCTTTAAAAATCTGTCAGGTAACACTAGCACTAATTACTCTAAAAAAATTGGTTCATGTTATTTTCTCATGATAATAGGTGGCATGCCTAGGATGATTTTTTTTAAATTACCATTTCCTGGACATGCCAGTGCTATATTTGGAAGTTCCAGATTCCCCTTTCTCTTACAGTGAAATGTGATTTTGTTAGATTGCTTACCTGTCTTCCTATTTCAAAAGGCACTCGGGGTGATTAGTCTCAAGCTGCAAATGCTGGCTCATGATCCAGAGTTCAGATTTTGCCTTACTTTGGTTGGTTTCTTTGACTACAATCTGCCCATACTTTCATTGCTCGTGACTATCCCAGGAAACATGGGTAAAGTTCACATTTGTGATTAGAGGTTTCTTTCTTCTTGCCCCCTCCTCTGGGGCCTTCTTCCTCACTTCCCATCTGCCATTGTTTTCAGTCTCCATCCTCTTATTCTGCTGGACAGAAAGATGGGAGGGTTCATTTGTGCTTTTAGATTGTTTTATTTTTCATCTTGTGTGCTTTCTTTGTGTAAGCTATCAGAGACGGTGCTATCTTTAGTCTGCTCACAACTGAAAAGAAAAGCCTCTTACATCCAATCTCCTTACTAGTTACTGCTTCTGGTCCATTTGGTGCATGAAACTTCATCCCTGTTCTTGATTATACTTACACGTGAGAGGAGTATAAGCTCATTAGCAGCTCTTGACCTCATGCAAGCAAAAACTCCTCCCTTACTTTACCCTTTTCTGTAAATTCCAAAAGAATTTTCCAAACTAAGAGTTTATGTAAACAATTAACAATCAGTTTGTTAAACCACCTTGTAGTATGCAATACTATAACAGACAGAAAAAGCTTGCCATCGGTTAGAACATTTGATCCTTGTACTCTGAGAGTTGTGTGGGCTTAATGCTTCATCTTGGACTACCAACATACAGAGGGGAAAGGAAATTTGTCTGGGAGATGAGTGTATCAGTGCATCAAGTTTATAAGATATGTTAGGATAATCTATGACTCAAGTGTCTTATTTAATGCATGATTCTGGTGGATGGATAACTTGGCCAATCTGCACTTTTATCTTGGTGATGCTCCTGGATGAATCACAGTGGAGCTGAGGAGTAGGAAGAAAACTGACTGCATGCAGAAATGGGCATACGTGAGAGCTAAGAAGGAAGAGAGGGAATTCAGAGGAAGCACCAGACTATGTTACACCAATCTGGGACATCTCATAAGTGCGAGAACATACTCCTGACCACACAAACCCCACTTAAGAGATATTCTGTCCCACTAGGCTCTGATTCTTACATATCCCACCTGTCAACAGTACCACACTGGGGGCCAAGGGTTTGTTGCATGACATTTGGATGACACTCCAAATCCAAATCAAAGAAATGAAATCTGTCCTTGTCATATTTAGTCTTTTTTTGTCAACTTGAATTGCTTACACTGTATTGTTTATGGGCATGTGCCTCTGGGATGCTTTCTTGATTGAAGATTGATATAGGAGAGACAAGTACACTTCGGGAAGTGCTGCCCCTAAGCAAGTAGACTCGTGCTATATCAAGCTGAATAAAGCCAGTAAGTAGCATTCTTCCATGGCCTCTGCTTCAGGTCCTCTTTCTCCCTTTCTGCTTTGAGTTCCTGCCATGACTTGCCTCAACTCTGAAATGTAACTTGGAAGATTAAAAAAAGCATTTCCTTTCCTGAATTACCTTTGGTCATGTTTTGTGTCACAGCAGTAGGGTGGGGAAAACAAGGATAAAAATTGGTACCCATCACAGGCTTTCTTTTTTTTTTATTTTTTTTTTATTTTCTATATTCTATGTTTACATTCCAAAGGCTTTCCCCTTTCCCAGTTCCCCCCTCCCTATGTCCCCTAGTTCCTCTCCCCCCCAACTATTCCCCAATCATTCCCCCTCCCCCCACAGTTTCTCTACAAAACTGGATCCAATCTTTACAGGCCCAGGGTCCTCTCCTTTCTTCTTCTTAGGAATCATTTGACTTGCTAATTTAATTGTGCCTTGAGTATTTAGGGCTTCTGGGCTCATTAATATCCACTTATCAGTGATTGCATTTCATGTGTATTCTTTTGTGATTGGGTTAGCTCACTCAGGATGATATTTTCCAGGTCTAACCATTTACCTACAAATTGCATGAATTCATTATTTTTAATTGCTGAGTAGTATTCCATTGTATAAATATACCACATTTTCTGTATCCATTCCTCCTTTGAGGGATATTTGGGCTCCTTCCAATTTCTGGCTATTATAAACAAGGCTGCTATAAACATAGTGGAGCATGTGTCTTTATTGTATGCAGGGGAATCCTCTGGGTATATGCCCAGGAGTGGTATGCCAGGGTCCTCTGGAAGGAACATGCCCAATTTTCCGAGGAACCGCCACACTGATTTCCAGAGCAGTTTTACCATTTTGCAATCCCACCAACAGTGGAGGAGTGTTCTTCTTTCTCCACATCCTCGCCAGCATTTGTTGTCTCTTGAGTTTTTAATCTTAGCCATTCTGACTGGTGTGAGGTAGAATCTCAGGGTTGTTTTGATTTGCATTTCTCTGATGACTAATGATGTTGAACATCTCTTAAGGTGTTTCTCAGCCATCCGAATTTCTTCTGGCGAAAATTCTTTGTTTAGCTCTGTGCCCCATTTTTTGATAGGGTTATTTGGTTCTTTGGGGTCTAACTTCTTGAGTTCTTTGTATATATTGGATATTAGCCCTCTGTCGGATGTGGGGTTGGTGAAGATCTTTTCCCACTTTGTTGGTTGTCGTTTTATAGTAAAAATGGCCATCTTACCAAAAGCAATATACAGATTCAATGCAATCCCCATCAAAATCCCAACTCAATTCTTTATAGATCTAGAAAGAGCAATTCTCAAATTCATCTGGAGCAACAAAAAACCCAGGATAGCTAAAACTATTCTCAACAATAAAAGGACTTCTGGGGGAATCAATATCCCTGACCTTAAACAGTACTACAGAGCAATTGTGTTAAAAACTGCATGGTATTGGTACAGCAACAGGCAAGTGGATCAATGGAATAGGATTGAAGACCCAGAAATTAACCCACAGACTTATGGTCACTTGATCTTTGATAAAGGAGCCACAACCATCCAGTGGAAAAAAGATAGTCTTTTCAACAAATGGTGCTAGTTCAACTGGAGGTCAACATGCAGAAGAATGCGAATTGACCCACTCTTATCTCCTTGCACTAAGATCAACTCCAAGTGGATCAAGGACCTCCACATAAAACCAGACACACTGAAACTATTAGGAAAGAAACTTGGGAAGACCCTGGAGGACATAGGCACAGGGGGAAAGTTCCTGAACAGAACACCAATAGCTTATGCACTAAGATCAAGAATTGACAAATGGGACCTCATAAAATTACAAAGTTTCTGCAAGGCAAAGGACACCATCACAGGCTTTCTATGGCAGCTTGGAAGAAAAAAAATTGAGAAGAATATGGATAATTGAAGCTTGGCTTGCCAAATTGCAGAAGAAAATTTGAGAGTGCTTCAAACACTCTCGCAGGGATGATTGTTTCTGTGCTATTATTAAGAATATGTCCAATTTTGTAGAGAAACCGTGGGGGGAGGGGGAATGGTTGGGGAATAGTTGGGGGGGAGAGGAATTATGGGACGTATGGTGGGGGGAACTGGGAAAGGGGAAAGCCTTTGGAATGTAAACATAGAATATAGAAAATAAAAATTAAAAAAAAAAAAAGAATATGTAGAGCGCCCGGAAGGATGCACAGTGGTTAATAGCACTCACTGGATGTTCATCCAGAAAACCTGATTTGATACCTAGTACCTTCTGGTAGTTCACAGTTCTATTCCCAGAGTATTTAGTGTCTTCTCCTGGCTGTCACAAGAAGAGTAGCATGCATAAAACTGGTAATCAGACATAAAAGCTGACATCACACATACATACACACACATGTGCATACATATACATATAATCCATGGATATCAAACCTTCTGTATTTTATGACAAATGAAACTGGTGATCTAGGGTTGAAAATGACCTGTGATTAATATGAGACCAGAATCACTAAGACGAAATCTGGGTGTTCATCGGGGTCAGCACACAGAAGCTGTGGTCTAGGGTAGAATGGGAAGAGGCTAAATCTTAAGCTAGCAGCTTACCATGGTAATGTGTAAGAGTCCCCCACATAATGCATTAAGAGACTATTGAAAATATCCAAGGCATGGCACTTTTTGTCAGGGTTAGTTTCTTCCTGGAGGAGGTCAGGAGTGGCCATAGATGAATATGTGGCCTTGGTTGCAATGGGAATCTCGGGATTGAAGGGGTCATGTAGAGAGGCTGAGGTTTGGCACAATGTGATAGGTTGGAGTCCCAGAAAGGGGCCAAAAGAGACTATGGGTAAAGATAAAGCCTTAGGTGTGATGGAAACTGAGCATAGAGATGCCTGCACCATTGATAACCACTGAAGATGTTTAGTGGAGCCAGCCTGAGTCTGTAAAACAAGCTGTATGTAATGCAGATGGAAAAGACACAAAAGTAAGATTTCCCAAGCTGCTCAGAACCCAGAACAGCATGAGTGAATCCTAAACATTATGCTTTGAGCTTTTTACACTGTTTGATTTGGGTTTTGCTTTGATCTGATTGTTACTTTATTCTGATTCTCCCTTCACTCTTGAAATTTAAAAGTATTTAACTTTTTTTTTTTATTTTAACTTTACAGGACCCTACAATTAAGATTCTTTGAATTTTTTCTTTTTATTTTGTTTTATTTTTTATTAGAAATATTCTTTATTTACATTTCAAATGATTTCCCCTTTCCTGGATTTCCCCCTCCTCGAAAGCCCCATAAGCCCTCTTCCCTCCCCCTTTTCCCCAATTCACCCTTTCCTGCTTCACTGTCCTGGTATTCCCCTAAACTGCTGCACTGAGCCTTTCCAGGACAAGGGGCCTCTCCTTCCTTCTTCTTAGGCATCATTTGATATGTGAATTGTATCTTGGGTTTTCCGAGCTTCTGGGCTAATATCTGCTTATCAGTGAGTGCATACCATGTGTGTTCTTTTGTGATTGGGTTACCTCACTCAGGATGACATTCTCCAGTTCCACCCACTTGCCTAAGAATTTCATGAATTCATTGTTTTTAATAGCTGAGTAGTATTCCATAGTGTAGATTCTTTGAATTTTTAAAGAGACATTTAACTGTTTGAATTGTATTGAAGACTGTGATACTTTGTTTTTGTGGTACTTTGTTTTGGTACTATGTTTTATATTTTTATAGTACATAAGATCTCAGGGATAAAAAAAAGAGGAATGGTTATAGTTTAATAGTGATATATTTATGCATCAAGTTAACCTCTACAGGTTTTTTTGTTTGTTTGTTTTTTGTTTCTTTTGGTTGTTTTTGTTAGTTAGGTTTTTTTTGGGTCAAGTTTATGTAAACTAGAGTGACCCGGAAGTGTGCAGCCTTGGATATATAATTTTATATCACAGGGATGCCTTTTTCTCATGGATACTAGAGGCAGGTATATCACAGAATCCCTATATTCTTGTTAAGTCAGCTGTTCTTTCACTTCCCTGAAGCAACATAGCTAATTTTGGGATCCCAGATGCCTGTTGAGTTCCAATTAGGACTATTTTAATGTTAGTATTTTTTTTCATATTCAGATTTATTAAGCAACAAACCACACTGTAAAGATACTAAGAAATACTTTCCTCCTATGTGGCTAGTTTATAATGTGTCACTTCTTCTAATTAGGAACGTAACCTGGAAGTACCTCTTATTCTTTAATGGAGATGGGCCAGAGGACAATTTGGCAGACCCTGAGGAATAAATGGAGTTATGGGACAAGAATTAGGTTATAAAGTCAGTTTTTTTATGTTATAAATTCACCAGAGGAATCAAATACAATTTAATTTAATCCTTTAAGAGGGCGATTTCTGCAGTCAGAGATATCAAGGTTTATATCCTGTCTTACTCCCTAATAACTAGGTGTCTTGAGACAATTGTTTAAACTCCTGGGACATCAGTTTCTCAGGTTAAAACTGAAATAACAATCTCTACCCTGCAGAGTAACATATGCCAAAGGCCTAATACAAAAATAGTTCTGACATCCACCCAATAAGTTCAGCTCTGTGCACTGACACAAAAGGAGGAACAAAAGAAAAGCTTGATTCAAAAAATATCTTCATTCACAGGAGACAGAAATGTTCAGAAATGGGTTAACACCTAAAATAGGCCATTCCATGAATTATCGAGTTGTAGATCGTTTCATCATGCTTGCTAGAGTGTGTCTGAAAACACTGGGAACCCGGACATACTATGTCCTGGTTACTTTTAGTAATATTTTAAAATGCACTAGTCTTTAGCAAGAATCCATTTAACACATTACTTAAAACAGAGGATATCATGATGAAAATGACATACTTATTATCTTTTTCATGCTGCAATGTAGAAGACTGATAACTAGGTAGATAAAGAAATGTGTCCAATATCTAACAAGTAGACAGTGGTGGAACTCTACTTTGATTTCAAGCCTATGCATTCCTCAGATCCACAGTTGTGTCAAATTCAAACCATAGAATAATCTTGTCCAGACCCAGCTGTACTTTGCATAAAGAAAGGGAACTTCTCATTGTTAGGTGGGTTGCATATATAACATTCTCCTTGATCATTTTTATACACATGAGATGCCCCTTGTCTTGCTGCTTTTCTTTTTACTTTACTTCAGAGTTTGCTGTATATCACAGCCCTGTGACTAATAATTCTTTGGCACTGTGTGAACGATTCTGACTTTCACGGCACTCCTTCCTTTTGGAGCCACTTCCCTTTCATGTTTCTATCCAAGGCTCTACTTGTTGTTGAGTTCCTAGAAGTACCCACAACACTACCACAGAGTGGCTAATGTACTGAAGGTCCCAGTGCAGCAGTATTTAGAATTTAGGCTTTTGCAAAATATCTTAGTCTAAGTTTCTATTACTTTGATAAAATACTATGACCAAAAGCAACTTGGGGAGCAAGGGGCTTATTTGGCTAACAGGTTTTTCAGGGAAGGCAGAGCACAGAAGAAGAAAGTAAAGCAGAGGCCATGGGAGAATGTTGCTTACAGGCTTGCTCACCATGGTTTGCTCAACCTATGTCCTCATACCACCCAAGACAGCCTGCCCAGGAGTGATCAAGGCATTCTTACTTCGAGCACTAAATGAAAATGTGTCAACATAACCTAACAGATAAGCAAACTGAAAGAAAAAACACACATGATTCTCTCATTAGATGCTGAAAAAGCCTTTGACAAAATCCAACACTCCTTCATGATAAAAGTCTTGGAGAGATCAGGGATACAAGACACAAACCTAAACACAATAAAGGCAATATATAGCAAGCCGATACTCAGCATCAAATTAGATGAAGAGAAACTTAAAACAATTTCACTAAAATCAGAGAAAAGACAGGGTTGTGTGTCCTCTCTGTATCAATGTATCTATTCAATATAGTATTTGAAGTTTTAGCTAGAGTGATACGACAACTAAAGGAAATGAAGGGATATAAATTGGAAAGAACACAGCCAAAGTATCACTATCCACAGATCATATGACAGTATAACCCCAAAAGTTCTACTGGAGAATTTCTACACCTGATAAACAGCTTAGGCAAAGTGACTGGATACAAAATTAACTCAATGAATTCAGTAACCCTTCTTTATACAAATGATAAACAGTCTGAGAAAGAAATCAGGGGGAAACACCCTTTACAATAGCCATAAATAACATGCATGCAAAACCTTGGTGTAAGTCTAACTATGCAAGTGTAAGACATGTATGAAAAGATCTTCAAGGCTCTGAAGAAAAGAAACTGAAGAAGATATCAGAAGATAGAAATGCAATGCTCATGAATCATTAGAATTAATATAGTAAAAATGGGCATCTTTCCGAAAGCAATCTATAGATTCAATTCAACTTTCATTAAAATTCTAACACAATTCTCTACAAACCTTGAAAGAGCAATTTTAATCTTCATATGGAAAAAAGGAATCCAGGATATCTAAAAAAATTCCTGTGCAATAAAAGAACTTCTCGAGGTATCACTATTCCTAATTTCAAGCTGTACTACAGAGCAATAGTGATATAAATTGCATGTTATTGTCATAAAAGCCAACAAGTTGAGCAATGGAATCAAATTGAAGACCCAGAAGTAAACCCACTCACCTGTGGGCACTTTATTTTTTTTTTTACAAAGAAGGCAAACTATACAATGATAAAAAGAAATTATCTTCAACAAATGGTACTGGTCTAAGTTAACTGGATGTCTACATGTGGAAGCATGCAAATAGATCCATATCTATCACACTGCAGAAGACTCAAGTTCAAGTGGATCAAAAACATCAGCATAAAACTGGATATACTAAATCTGAAAGAAGAAAAAGTAGGGAATGAACATGAATATATTGGCATAGGGGACAACTTTCTGAACAGAACACCAACAGCTCAGGCACCAAGATCAGCAATTAATAAATGGGATCTCATGAAACTAAAATGCTACTGTAAGGGCAAAGGACACCATCAAAAGGACAAAATGGCAGCCTACAGAAGAGGAAAATATCTTCACCAACCCTACATTCAACAGAGGGCTAATATCCAAAATTTATAAAGAACTCAAGAAATTAGACACTAACAAACCATATAACCCACTTAAAAATGGAAATACAGAGCTAATCAGAGAATTCTCAACTGAATGGCCAAGAAATACACAGTCATCAGGGAAATGAAAATCAAAACAAATCTGAGATTTCATCTTACTCCAATCATAGTGGCTAAGTTCAAAAACTCAAGTGACAGCTCATGATGGAAATGACATGGAGAAAGGGGAATACTTCTTGTACAACCACTTTGGATACTAATTTGGCAGTTTCTCAGAAAATTGGGAATAGATCTACATCAAAACTCAGGTAAAACTCTCCAGGGTATTTACCCAAAAGATGTTCTACAATACCACAAGGACTATTCCATAACTATGTTCATAGCAGCTTTATTCCTAATACCTATAAAATTGGAACAAACTTAGATGTCCCTCAACTGAAGGATGGATAAAGAAAATGTGGTTCATTCATACAATGGGATATTACTCAGCTATTAAAAACAAAGACATCATGAAATTCACATGCAAATGGATAGAGCTAGAAAAGATCATCCTGAGTGAGGTAACTCAGATCCAGAAAGACAAACATGGTATGTACTCACTAATAAATGAATCTTAGCCACAATGTATAGAATAACCAGGCTATAATCCACAGACCCGAAGAAGCTAAGTGGGGGTGCTTTAATCTCACCGAGGAGGGGAATTTATTCGACATCAGACATCAGAGGTAGATGGAATAAGAAGACTGAGTGGGAGAGGAGGTAGGGATGGCAACAGAAGGGATGTGATTGGGGGAGTGAGGATGCAGAGTACTTGGAAAGACAACTGCATAGGTCACATGTCTGTGCAACCTAGGATCATGGAAACTCCCAGAAATCTATGAAGGTGACTCTTACTAATGAGGAATATGGAACATGAAACGGATATCCCTGTAACCAGGCAAGACTTCCAATGAAGAGACTGGATCAGCAAACCCAGCAACAAAACCTTTGACCCACAATTTGTCCTGCCTATAAGATGTGCAGGGGTAGAGATGGAACAGAAATTGAGGGACTTATCGAACAATGACTGGCCCAGATTAAGACTCATGCCATGACAGACAGCCCACACCATTGACATTATGAATGATAGTCTGCTATACTGCAAATAGAAAAGTGATCATGTGGCTTCAGATGGGAATAAGTTTTTTTGAGGGGTGTGTGTGTATGTGTATGGTGTCTTACTTTATCGATGTTTATTTCAGAAGGCAGTTTTTTTGTCATTTGTTTGTTTGTTTGTTTTGCTGAGTCAAGAGCTCACAAATTCTAGTTACTCTTCTAGCTAGCCAGGTTGCTCCACGAATCCTCTTTCTCTTTCTTCCAAGCCCTAGGACTACATGTGCCTTCCATGCCTACTCAGCTTTACATGGGTTCTGCAGACTTTAACTCTATAGTCTTCAGCTTAAGGAGTAAGTGTTGTGTCTGCTAAGCCATCTCTCCAGCACTCATTTTGATTTTGTTGGAATTTTGTCTTAAGAGAATATCAGAGAAAACTTTAGGCATGAACTTCTAAGCAATACTAGAACTGTTGATTTTGTAGAAGACATAGTGTATTTTTTTATTATTGTAGGCAGGATAATGCTACCATGCTAGACAGAATTATGGCTTTGTTAATGTCTCTCCTTAAGTATTGTTTGAGATCTCTTTTGGTATCATAAGGGACTTCTGATGACTATTCATTATTGCCAACTTGACAGAGGAATAGTTGTGAGGTTATTGAAGTATTTCTCTATATATCTGCGTGTGTCATATGACAAGACTTTTCTTGGGAAAGACTCCACACACATTGAGGTAGGTAGAAACTCCACAAGCAAACCAAGGTATGGATACCACCAAAGTTCAATGTGATGAATCATGAGTTTTATTGGATTGCTTATAGGAATATAGGTAAAGGGTGTACATCAGTAAAGCACACTTCAGCATGGGTGACAGCTCACAAAATCTGGGAACCTGGAAGAACACTGCATTGCCTACATGCAGCTCAGCAAGTTGAAAAGGGTTCTTTTCAAATGACTCAGTTGGTCTAAACCTCTTCTAGGCAGCCTGGCTGATTTCTCCTTCCATGCAGCTGGTCTGGCTTCAGAGTCTTCTTTGTAGATTGGCTTGTCTGAGAGTGACTCTCCTCAGCTATTTTGTTAACACTGGGAAGGAGTAGCCTAGAAAATATTGTCAGTTTCAGGGGCTTCCTAAAGCCATTCCAAGCTGTTTACATTCCTGCTTAGGGAGCTTCCCTGCCAGATGAAATGTTTCAATCTCAGAGAAAACTCTTATGCAATAGAGAAATTTCTGAATCAGATCATGGAGCCTATGTCATAAAAAATAATCAAAACAATTTAACTTACTGATAACTGAAAGGTTGACTATGCTACTGGAAGGTGATAAGACTATAGGTGGCAAGGGCTTAATTAGAATAGCTAAGTCTCTGAATGCATACCTTTGAAGAATATTTTCTAGCCCTGTCCCGTTTGTATTGTTTCTTGGCAGTATGAGATGAACCTGTCTCCTCTGCCAAGTGCATCTTTGAAAGTGTTTCTTTATTCCACAGATCTAAAAGTGGCAGAGTCCCCAGTCATAGGCAGAAAGCTCAGAAACCATGAACTCAAATAAGTTTTTCTTTTCTTACCTTGTTCCTCTCAAAGGTAGATGACTTTCTGACATGATGATTTTCAGGTTCCCTCCTCCATTTTTTTAAGGTCTCTCCTATGCCTAAAGTGAGCATCAAAGCAAAAAGGCTTATCAAACCAGTGCCTGCTGCACCACCTCCACATGGAAGCCCATTTATAACAAGACATTTGAGGATCTTTGTAGCTTACATGCTTCTATTTTCTTCCCTTCGTTCCTTCCTCCCTGCCTTCCTTCCTCCCTTCCTTTCTTTCCTTCCTTCCTTCCTTCCTTCCTTCCTTCCTTCTTTTTCTTTCTTTCTTTCTTTCTTTCTTTCTTTCTTTCTTTCTTTCTTTTTCTTTCCTTCTTTCTGTCTTTCACACTCAAGATTTTATTCCCCTTCTGGTCCACCATCCGACTGTTCTATATCCCATACCTCCTCCCTGTCCCCCTGTCTCCACGAGGATATCCTCACCTCCCACCACCCCCCCCACACACACACCACCAGACCTCTAAACTACCTGGGGCCTCCAGTCTCTGGATGGTTAGGTGCATCTTCTCTGACTAAACTCAGATCCAGAAGTTCTCTGCTATATATGTGTTGGGGGCCTCATATCAGCTGGTGTATGCTGCCTGGTTGGTGGTCCAGTGTTTGAGAGATCTCAGGGGTCCAGGTTATTTGAGTCTGCTGGTCCTCCTACAGGGTCACCCTGCACCTCAGGTTCTTCCAGCTTTTCCCTGATTCAGTCACAGGGGTCAGCAGGTTCTGTCCTTTGATTGGGTACAAATATCTGCATCTGACTCTTTCAGCCACTTGTTGGGTCTTTCAGAGGGCAGTCATGATTGGTCCCTTTCTGTGAGCACTCCAAAGACTCGGTAATAGTGTCAGGTCTTGGGACCTCACCTTGAGCTAGATCCCACTTTGGGCCTGTTGCTCGACCTTCTTTTCCTCAGGCTCCTCTCCATTTCCATCCCTCCTTTCAGAGAGGAACAATTATGGGCCAGAGTTTTGACTGTGGGATGGCAACCCTGTCCCTCACATATGCCCTGACTTTCTGCTGGAGGTAGACTCTACGAGTTCCCTCTTCCCACTGTGGGGCATTTTGTCTAAGGTCTCTCCATTTGATTCCTGAGAGTCTCTCACCTCCCAGGTCTCTGGTACATTCTGGAGGGTTTTCCCAACTTCATACCTCCTGAGGTTTCCTGTTTTCATTCTTTCTGCTGGCCCTCATGGCTTCAGTCCTTTTCCCCCTCCCAATACCACATAATGTTCCCTTCTTCCCTCCCCCATACCCTTTTCTTCTCAGACCCCTCCCTCCCTCCTGCCTTGTGACTTCCTTCTTCTCCCACCCAAGTCGGTTTGAGGTGTCCTCACTTGGGACCTTTAGCTTGGTGACCTTTCTTAGTTCTGTGGACTGTATCATGGATATTCTGTACTTTTTTTGGACTAATATCCACTTATTAGTAAATACATACCAAGCATGACCTTTTGAGTCTGAGTTAACTCACTCAGGATAATATTTGCTAGTTCAAAAATTTTCCTGAAAAACTCAGGATGTCCTCATTCTTAATAGCTGAATAGTATTCCATTGTGTAAATGAACCACATGTTCTGTATCCATTCTTCTGTTGTAGGAAATCTGACTTGTTTCCAACTTCTGGATATCACAAACAAGCCTGCTATGAACATAGGGGAACATGCGCACCTGTGGCATGGTGGGGGGGCACATCTTTTGGACATATTCACAAGAGTGGTATTGCTGAATCTTTAGGTAAATCTATGTCCAGTTTTCAGAGGAACCTGCAGATTGATTTCCAGAGTGATTGTACCAGTTTGCAATCTCGACAGCAATGGCAGTGTTCCTCTTTCTCCACATCCTTGTCAACATGTGCTGTCTCGTGGGGTATTTATCTTAGCCATTCAGATTGATGTAAGGTGGAATCTCAGGGTCATTTTGATTTGTATTTCTCTTATCACTAAGGACTTCAAAAATTTCTTTAGGTGTTTCTCAGCCATTCAAGAAGCCTCTGTTCTGAATTCTCAGTTTAGGTCTATACTCCATTTTATTGATTGATTGATTGATGGATTGATTGATTGATTGTGGTTAGCTTCTTCAGTTCTTTCTTTCTTTATTTTTATTTTTTTGGATATTAGCCGTCTATCAGATATGGAGTTAGTGAAGAAATTCACTAGCTTTTTCTCATAGCCTCCTGTTCCTACCTTACTCTCACTGAAAGCCTATTATACAGTATCCTAACTGCATATCTGAAAAAAGTAATTCCCTTTCTTTCATCATTTACTTTACATGGTAAGCCATGTTTAAAAATCGAGCTTGTGCTTTAGTTTAGCTGAGATCTCCTGCACCTCAGGCAAACCCATTGCATCTCAAGAGCCTTTGTGGTGGCCGTAGTGGTAACAGCGTCATCCCTTTCGCTTAAAAAGTTGATGAGCACTTTTACTTTAATTAATATGCCTGTCATAGGGACTTTACAAATTTACACTTCCATTAAGATGATGAAAGTACCTATTTTTCTGCTTGGTCACTTTACCTCTTAATATTATCCATCCTTTCAAAAATATTTGCCCATATGATAGGTTAAAATGATAGCAATTTTCTAGTTGTTAGGGAGATGTGAAGGGAGACTGATCACATCCCCATCTGCTCCTTGCACTATTTGTAATTTCTCCTCTGGAAATTGCTGCTGTCGATGTCGTGTTGATTTGCTTTCTTGCCACATACAGGCACCTTATGTGGCAGAGGTTAGTAATAGCCATCTGTATCTCCATATCCCTCTGTTAAGATCCGTCAGGAAGATTTTCCCAGCCTCTCACTTAATGTTTAACTTTGCTTATGGGAACTTTTGCTCCAGATGATAATCCATACTCTGAATTATTCAGAAAGGCTGACTATTATTAAATTTACCTATATATTTGTTATAATACCAATTGAGCTGATTCATTAGGTACTTTGTGAGTAATATTTCCTTCCCTTAAATATAGTTATCACAATGTCAGAAATAGATTTATTCCCTCTTTCTATACTGATTTGTTATGGCATCATTTGAAATATAGAATTCACATGGAATCATAAATATGTCTGGGAGCTCTCAGTTCTGTTAAACTGATATATTTATCCACTAACAAGCAAAAAAAACCAACAAAACATATTCAAGATGGATCTAATGAATATAATAGCATCCAATTACAAGAAGCTTATTTAATCAAGGATCTATTAATATCATATAACAACCATCTGAGTATAGAAAAGCCTAAATCCTACATGGAGTAGACTTTTCATCCATGAAAATTATACCAAGCTCTGCAAACTAATAGGATTTCTCAGAGATGCCTGCTGTACATTTCATGAACTGCCAGTGAGCAGAGTGAACATTTCCTTCTAGTTGCAATAGCATTGGATAACTTTCCAGTTCTCCCCATTAGTAATGAACTATGCAATACACTGTTTATCATTTTCATGTATCTTTCAGTTATCCCTATTTTCATTTTCAAGATGTATTTTCAAATCAGTGTAAGATACAAAGAGATACCCTTTTCAGATCTCGAAAGAATTTCCTCTAAGGTTTGCTGATAGCCTGACTGCCACAAGATTAGAAAGAGAATACTCCATCATATAATGAAATCTATAAAAGACATCTTCTGCTTGAGAAATTCCCACCCACCTTAATGTGAGTCACAAATATAATGAGCTCTGAGAATCATCTTTTCTCCCCTTCTTTTATCCCATAGATATCAATAGTACATCACAGCCTGAAATGGATTAACAATTCTTTTTCTTCACTACTTTACTTACAATAGAACTTTCCTACAATATATTTCCTGCATATCTAACTCAGTTCAGCTTATGCCTCTTCAAAGTTGAAATTAATAAAAAATTATTGAGAGTATTTGGAGATATCAGAAATGGGTTGGCACTTGAAGACTGGATCAGTTCATCTGTCTAGGAAAGAAGGTAAGATCTGAGTAATATAGTTTCCAAATGCCATATAAATACACATCCTTATATTCATAAATAAGTGCAGCTTTCACATCATATCAAAGAAGCCTTATAAATCAGATAGAGACTATGAGAGAGATCTACAGCTAGTCAAAATGCAGCGAATATGTGACCACAGGGTGATCAGATCTACCTGGCTTGTCTGTGACACAAGCTATACCTAAGGCTCAGGAAGCTTTATAGAAGATAGGATGGGCAGGCTCTATGTGCCTCAGAACTGCAGTGGCTGTGGCCTGATTAGTTCTTCTGGACAGGACAGGAATGTTATTCCCATGACTTGTGAATTTTAAACCAGTCAATATGCCAACATGGATGGAAGATAATTTCACAAGTCACCACCCTTTTATGAAGAGCTCTAGTCAATGGCAATTGAGAGTGATTCATTTTTCTTTTCTCTTTTTTTTCAGAGACAAGATCCTAATTCTAAGTGGCCATCCCTTGGCACACACGCGCACACACACACACACACACACACACACAAGTAAGAACTATACTAATCGGACTCTCTGTGTTTGTGTGTGTGCACGTGCATGCATGTGTACCTGTATATGTGCAAACACATGCACATATTTTATATGAGTGTGCATATATGTGTGTATGCATATAAGTAACTATGCATGTACATAGATATGTAATACATGTGTGTGAGTGTGTGTATGTATCATACAGGTATCTGAGAAGATTTAATCAATTTGAATTTGAGGTGGGTAATTGAAGGGACCAGGGAGAGTAGCTGTGGACTAGACAAATACAGAACATTCTTGTGTGAAATCCTCAAATTAAAAATAAAAGCTGATCAAAGAGTTAAATTTGGAATACAGATAGTCTCTAGCAAAAGTGGAAATCAAATTTCTGAAAAGTTCAGGAGAAGCAACAAGAAAAAAAACCCTCATGACTTCACAGGTATTACTCAGGTATCTGATAGATTTATAGGAAATACAAGATGAAGCATGAAAATAATAGCTCAATAAATGACTAATCAGTTAGAGTAATGCCATGTAGAGAATTAATGAGGTTGTAGGAATTGGTAACAAAGAGGTAGCTGTGAAGTGTGGAAGCAAAGTGCTCTTTGATAGTTCACCCATCTCTCAGATACAACATGATTCAAAGTCTATAAGCAAGCAGAAAGCTTTGCAGTTCTGTCACAGAGATCCAGAAAGATCAAGGCTATGAGCAGGAACATATTGGCTCCTGAAAATGACAGAGGAACATTGGATGTAACTCTGACAATCTTCCCTTTCAAATGATTAGAACTTGACAGGTGGCCCTTCCATCTTATGAACACTTTCCCTTTAAAGAAGGGTATTGAAAGCTTTCATCCTCATTAGGAAGTTGGAACTTTGTCAGGAGTTGCATTCTCATATCTGACTTTTAGTTCAATAATTATCGTTAAATCTCAATATGATTTTGCTAAGAATATGCTGGTTGAAAAGGGGCAAAAGACAATACACATCAAAATGTTCACTTTTGGCAGACAGCATTATTGGAATAAGATTCATGGTGGACAGGTCTATAAATTTCAGCACTTTTGCTTGAGTTGATTTTATAACCAGCCACTTTGCTGAAGTTGTTTATTAGCTGTAGGAGTTCTCTGGTGGAGTTTTTTGGGTCACTTAAGTATATTATCATATCATCTACGAATAGTGATAGTTTGACTTTTTCCTTTCCAATTTGTATCCCTTTGACTTCCTTATGTTGTCGAATTGCTCTAGCTAGTACCTCAAGTACTATATTAAAGAGATATGGTGAGAGGGGGCAGCCTTGTCTAGTCCCTGATTTTAGTGGGATTGCTTCAAGTTTCTCTCCATTTACCTTGATGTTGGCTACTTGTCTGCTGTAAATTGCTTTTACTATGTTTAGATATGGGCCTTGAATTCCTGTTCTTTCCAAGACTTTTAGCATGAAAGGATGCTGAATTTTGTCAAATGCTTTTTCAGCATCCAATGAGATGACCATGTGGTTTTTTTTCTTTGAGTTTGTTTATGTAGTGGAATGTGTTGATGGATTTCCGTATATTGAAGCATCCCTGCATCCCTGGGAAGAAGCCAACATGATCATGGTGAATGATCGTTTTGATGTGTTCTTGGATTCGGTTGGCAAGTATTTTATTTAGTACTTTTGCATCTATATTCATAAGAGAAATTGGCCTGTAGTTCTCTTTCTTAGTTGGATCTTTGTTTGGTTTGGTATCAGGGTAATTGTGGCTGCATAGAATGAGTTGGGTAGTGTTCCTTCTGTTTCTATTTTGTGGAATAGTTTGAAGAAAGGATAAGCAGGCCGAGAAAGAAATTAGGGAAATGACACCCTTCACAATAGCCACAAACAATATAAAGTATCTTGGTGTGACTCTAACCAAAAAGTGAAAGATTTATATGACAAAAACTTCAGGTCTCTGAAGAAGGAAATTGAAGAAGACCTCAGAAAATGGGAAAATCTTCCATGCTCATGGGTTGGCAGGATTAATATAGTTAAAATGGCAATCTTGCCAAAAGCAATATACAGATTCAATGCAATCCCCATCAAAATCCCAACTCAGTTCTTTATAGAGTTAGAAAGAGAAATTCTCAAATTCATCTGGAATAACAAAAAACCCAGGATAGCTAAAACTATCATCAACAGTAAAAGAACTTCTGGGGGAATCAATATCCCAGACCTCAAGCAATACTACAGAGCAATAGTGTTAAAAACTGAATGGTATTAGTTCAGTGACAGGGAGGTGGATCAATGGAATAGGATGGAAGACCCAGAATTGAACCCACACATCTCTGGCCAATTGATCTTCGACAAAGGAGCTGAAAACATCCAGTGGAAAAAAGATAGCCTTTTCAACAAATGGTGCTGGCTCAACTGGAGGTCAACATGCAGAAGAATGAGAATTGACCCACTCTTATCTCCTTGCACTAAGCTCAACTCCAAGTGGCTCAAGGACCTCCACATAAAACCAGACACACTAAAACTAATAGAAAAGAAACTGGGGAAGACCCTTGAGGACATTGTCTCAGGGGGAAAATTCCTGAACAGAACACCAGTTGCTTATGCTCTAAGAGCAAGAATAGACAAATGGGACCTCATAAAATTACAAAGTTTCTGTAAGGCAAAAGACACTGTCAAAAGGACAAATCGGCAACCAACAAATTGGGAAAAGATCTTCACCAACCCCACATCCGACAGAGGACTAATATCCATTGTATACAAAGATCTCAAGAAGTTAGACCCCAGAAAACCAAATAACCCTATCCAAAAATGGGGTACAGAGCTAAACAAAGACTTTTCACCTGAAGAAATTCAGATGGCTGAGAAACACCTTTAAAATGTTCAACATCATTAGTCATTAGAGAAATGCATATCAAAACAACCCTGAGATTTCACCTCACACCAGTCAGAATGGATAAGATCAAAAGCTCAGAAGACATCAGGTGTTGGGGAGGATGTGGAGAAAGAGGAACACTCCTCCACTGCTGGTGGGACTGCAAGCTGGTACAACCACTCTGGAAATCAGTCTGGTGGTTCCTCAGAAAACTGGACATGATACTTCCAGAGGACCCAGCCATACCACTCCTGGGAATATACCCAGAAGATTCCGCAGCATGCAATAAGGATAAATACTCCACTACGTTCATAGCAGCCTTATTTATAATAGCCAGAAGCTGGAAAGAACCCAGATGTCCCTCAACAGAGGAATGGATACAAAAAATGTGATATATATACACAATGGAGTACTATTCAACCATTAGAAACAATGAATTCATGAAATGGATGGAGCTGGAGAACATCATACTAAGTGAGGTAACCCAGTCTCAAAAGAATACCCATGGTATGCAGTCACTGATAAGTGGATATTATCCTAGAATCTTGGAACACCAAAGACACAATTCACATACCAAATGATGTCTGACAAGAAGAAAGGAGTGGACACTGGTGCTGGAAAGGATCAAAGCATTAGTGTAGGGGAATACAAGAACAGGGAAGAGGGAAGGGGTGGAAGAGGGAGTGGGGGGAGGGAAAGGGGCATGTGGGACCTTTGGGGGGTGGGGAACCAGAAAAAGGGAAATGAATTGTAAATATAGAATATACGCAATTAAAAAAATTTCAGCACTTTTAACATATTAACCCCTTACTCTCTGGCATCAAAATTTTCTGGTGAGAAATTTATTGCTAACCTTATTGGGATCCATGATATATAATGAATCAATTCTCTTCTGTTTCTTGAAGAATGTTTTTAAAGATCTTGATCATCATGTGTTTTGATGTCTCTTCGAGGTTTTCCTGCTTGAAGTAAACTGATTACATATGTATGTTCATGGCTTTTACCAAATATTAAAATTTTTCAGTCATTATTTTATGAAATAATGTCTGCCCCTTTTCTCTTTTCTTAAATTCCTACTATCTGTGAATTTCTATTTGATGTCCCATAAATTTAAGATGTTTACTTATCTTTATCATTCTCATATTTTATTGCTTTAGTTATATAATCTTCCAATCTATTGACTTTCTTCTAATTTTCAAATTTTCTTTCAAATCCCTCTATTGAAATTTCATATTAGTTATGTATTCTTCAGGTACAGAATTATGTATCCTATATTTGCTTTTAGCTTTCATTATTTATAGTGCCACTTTGTTCATTTATTGTTTATTTGACTATTTTATGCTTAGTGTTAAGTGATTGGTCATCTTTGTGACAGTTTATTTGAAGTTGTTTGGACAGTGAGGTTCATTATGTGCATTTGCTTTATTTGGTAAATTCAGTAGATGGCGTTTTCTTGTTTCTTCATATGCTTATGCATTGTGATTTTTTTTTGCTGCAGACTTAATATTTCCCTGATTATGGTTCAGTAGATCCAAGTTTCTGCTTCTTTTTATTTGGTTCTTTGGAGGTTATCTGAATAAGATATAGCTTGAAATGTAGATTAAAAGTCCTTCTTTTATAAGTATATGTCTTCATGGGCATGTATAGTATATTTCTAAATTCTTCTGTGGTTGTTTTTAAATGTTCTAAACTTTAAAAATCTGGCTTATAAAATGACTGAAAAATGAAGGAGAAAAGATGCTAGATTAGAGCCCCACAACCAGAAGTTGCTTCAGACAACAAGATGGGCTTAAGAAAATGATCATCTACCACTGCAGACACCTTGAGGACATAAAACAACAAACAATAGGGATGGGAGAATTGAAACATGATCTTTATAGAATAGAGTCCCCTTTTCCTCATCCCGGCATCTACAAGAAGCATGCTAATCACTCCTAGTATGTATACATAGCTGCTTCCTTAGAGCTGTAAATGGGAAGATGGGTGTCTGCTACCCTGTTAATAACTAAGGTTGAATGAAACTGACCAATATTTATTACCCATGACTTCCCAGGGAAGTTTGCTGTCTATAATGGACTCTGTAGGTCCTGTATATGTAGCTTAATGGCAAAGAAAGCTTCTGGTGCTTTTATTCCATTTTCTTGCTATCTTTACTTTAGGCTGATTTTTAAGCTTTAATATTTTTACTTTTGTGACAGATGCTCTTTTTTATAAGTAACTGATCATGTATTAAGTAATTTGTCTTTGTCTGTTTATTCTTCTTCCCCTTGCCAAACTCTGAGACTGAGATCAAGGATGGTGGTTGACTAATTATTCACCAGCATATCTCTTAGCTAAGGGTATCATGTGGCACATAATTTCAGTTTACTATGCTTTTGCTTAATCACTCAATAAAATAGCAGCTGGATTTTGTGCTTAGAAAACCCAGTATGCCTTCTTTAAAAGGAAAAGTCACAGTCTGTATTTGTATCAGATTTCTCCAGTCTCTATAACTCACCCCTTGCTGCAAAGAGAACTCAGTGCTACTAAATCAAGTCTAAACTATGTATTGTACAAGACAGTCATCTTGTCATCTATTCATTCATATGGTTCTAGCCTCCATGCTGGACACTAAGACAAAGTAGCTATGGCAGATATCCTGATGTTTCAATGCTTGCCTTACCTCTGGACTTCACTACTGCTTCAGGGCAGCATAGAATGCCCTTTGTCAAACCAACAACCCTGTCTTCATGTTCAAATTCTATTTTTTTAATGAAGAAGTTCAATTACTACTATATCATTAACTCTAAGAAGTTCCTTGGTTCACTGAAATTATAGGAAAAAATGCCCACTCTTCTACAAATGTAGGCAATCACGAAGTGCATGCTTATAACTAAAGTAAGCATGAATGTTTACACATATTAGCTACTTTTCATTCATGCATAGCATGTTTTACTTTTAATGAAATGCAAAATGTAATGTTTTGTGAAATTAAATTAAATTAATTCAAAAAATTAAATTGGTTCAAATTAAATAATACAGTGTATAAATTGCCACATCTCTATAACTATCTCTCACTTTATCATTGTCTATTACCTCAAGGGTAGAAAGTACAATAAATGGATATGAAAAAAGGGCAGATTTTACTGAACAATTTACTACATGTTTTAATAATCTTAAAGATTTATTTATTTTATGTATCTGAGTACATTATAGCTGTCGTCTAGCACACCAGAAGAGGGCATCAGATCCCATTCTAGATGGTAATGAGCCACTATATAGTTGCTGGGAATCAGGACCTCCGGAAGAGCTGTCCATGCTTTCAACTGCTGAGCCATCTCTCTAGCCCTAACCCTTTAAAAAAAGATTTAATGTTTTAATATTTTTTATACATAAAATGGTAGTAAGGATTGTGGTATGTGATCTATAGAAGGCTTCGTTCATCCAGTTTTTTGCATGTGTGAGGCGTTTTCCACCTACCATCACATGTTTTACCAATTTTGTGTAATAATGACATTTTATGGCAAATCTGGACCCTTGAGAAGACCATTCATTTATACAGTCCAATCCAATTGCTAAGCTGCAAAGCTGAAAATTTATTCACGCATGTGGAGCCATAAGTCTCCATGTACACCGAGCATTATTTATTTACACCTTTCTATTTGAATATTAAGTTCATCTATTTAAAATAAAGACCCTGAAGATTTATGGAAATATTTATCCTGTGATTGACACTGTTCTGTAACTTATATTAGTTTTCTGGTTTCTCTTCCTTGAAATTCAGTCTCCCTATGAGAATGAACAGTAGATAGTCATGAAGCTATTATTAAAATTATAAATAAAATAGCTCCATGGATAGAGGGCACACTGATAAAGAGCTTCGCATCATTTCTAAGACTGATGGTATTGTTGCTAACTTTCACACTTCATTTTTAAAATGTATTACAAATTCAATTGAAAGGAACTTAATACACACTTCTTATTTTCTGCCTGGTTTTCATTTTTAAGCCAACAATTTGAAATAGATGCAACACCATTCCAGTACTTAAGAGTTCTCAGGATTACCTTTAGCTCCCAATAGTTTTCTTACTTTTCATTTTGATGCTATCTAGTGTTAAAATTTTAATAACTACTGTCATTTCAAGAGACCGTGGCCTCACTTGTGATGATATGAAGGTAGAGAACTTTGCTGACATGAAAATGAAGAGCCTTTGACATTTCAGAGGTGTCTGACTGGGAATATGTTGTTCTCAGTCAATAAAAGCATAATAATTTTCACTGAGTGATTAGATCCTATGCCTTGGCTCATTATTTTTGAAGAACTAATGTTATGGAAATATTGTTCAATTGATCTATTGGAGTGACTCCTCATTTTTTTGTGCTAGTTATATGTAACTACACTATGATGTGTAGTCAGCAGGATTACTAAGGATTCCAATACATTTGAGAAGTCATCCAATCCAAAGACAGAGGTGAGAACTATCTAAGTAAAATAAATTCAGAGATGAGAGATTAAAAACAAAATTAGTTACTAGAGAGACTAGAAAAATCTTATGCATGAAAAATTAATTCTCATAAAAAATCTAGATAATAACATAAAGTCTTAGAAACTAGAATTGTAATTACACAAATAAATAAGACACAGTAAAACTGGAAGTTAATGCTAAGTTAACTTTTATAGAATATAGCTTTTATAGAATATAAAACAAAAAGACTAATTGAGTAATAACAAGAAAGTATAGAAAATAGAATGAACAACATAGAAGCACTGAAAGAACAGAAAAACAAAGAGTAGAAGAAAAAGAATATGTACAATTCAGAAGAATTGATGTGTGTGTAACTTTAGTTCTCAGACTGAGAGAATGTGCCTAAAGCTTAAACAATTATGATGTGCACGTGTGTGTGTCTTTGTATACATGAAGTACTTACATCTAAAGGCACAGCATCCTAACATATTAGCATTCAAGCAGGAAAGAGTCTGGGAGGAACCCATGACCTGGAGAATTCTTGTATAATAGTGCATTTTTATATACTATATATAAGTCATGTGATTAGGTTCTGAGAAGGTTAACTATAAAATATAGTTACTACCCCTGTTGTATTTAAACATGTGAGTATTTAAAAATAAAATATTTTCTGGCCTGGTGTACAGTGAAAGATGACAGAATGGGTCTTATGAAAGATCATATTGTCTTTTTCTGACTCCATATCACAATATATGGGTAGCATTTGCTGGCAGCTAACCAGAGAAGATGGATGACCCAGACTGACAGTTTGGGGCTAGTCTTGGGATACTTTGAGCAGAGACCCCTGACCCTACTCTGATCAACCCCTGATCTGTACAATTGTGAAAAGATAATTTAAAAAATTAAATGGGTGTGGTTTTAAGCTTCTAGTTTATGGGGATTTGTTATGGTGTGATTGGAAAAGAAAGTAGCAACTCTGAAGTTAAAATGGTTATAGGATTCCAAGAGAAAGAGAGAAAAGAATTTTTATAAGAACAGGATGAAACTGGACTTTGTTAATCAGATAAAATCTGGAAGAAATAAAGCAATATCTTCCCAACCCTGATGTCAGAATTATTCCCTATCAAGTGTGTGTGTCTTAGTAAAATTGTCCTGGAACATCTGCACATTTCATTACTTTGCTTCCAATATCAGAGAACTAACAGAAAATGTTTTGCCTCCAAACTAACACACAAGCCAAAAAATGACTTAAAAATGAAAAGAAGACCTAAGTTGAAAGCCAGACGTTGACACATCCAGGAAAACCAGAGACATCAGAAGGCAGTGTGTGTGTGGGGGGGGAAGGGGAATGAGTCTTTTCCACAGGTGAAACTGACAGTCATCGAAAGGAAGAAGGTTTGAGAGATTTTTTTCCACAACAAAAGAATTATCTGAGGCAGAGTTCATAAAAACTGTATTTTTAAAAGTTTGCAAACAGATAACTGAAACAGAAAATAGAGGAAAATGTGATCTAATATAGGCAAATAAAATCATCATAATTTAGAGGAGTCAGTATTGCGACAGGATACAAAAAACCCTGTAAATGTCATCTTCATAGTATATTATAGAAATACAACGTGCCAGGGATGGGCAATCAGGGAGTAGGGATGTGTGAGGAGGGTTAAGGTTAGGTGTGTGAATGTGAGTGAATTCTTCTTCTGATGGGTACAACTGAAGAACATATGATAGCCAAGTGATCATACATAGGCCACTTTTTTTTATTATATATTTTTTTATTTTCTATATTCTATGTTTACATTCCAAAGGCTTTCCCCTTTCCCAGTTCCCACCCACCATACTTCCCATAGTTCCTCTCCCCCCCAACTATTCCCCAATCATTCCCCTCCCCCCTCGGTTTCTTTACTAAACTGGATGCAATCTTTACATGCCCAGGGTCCTCTGCTTTCTTCTTCTTGGGAATCATTTGACTTGCTATTTGTGTCTTGAGTATTTAGGGCATCTGGGCTCATTAATATCCACTTATCAGTGATTGCATTTCATGTGCATTCTTTTGTGATTGGGTTAGCTCACTCAGGATGATATTTTCCAGGTCTAACCATTTACCTACAAATTGCATGAATTCATTATTTTTAATTGCTGAGTAGTATTCCATTGTATAAATATACCACATTTTCTGTATCCATTCCTCCTTTGAGGGATATTTGGGCTCCTTCCAATTTCTGGCTATTATAAACAAGGCTGCTATAAACATAGTGGAGCATGTGTCCTTATTGCATGCAGGGGAATCCTCTGGGTATATGCCCAGGAGTGGTATGCCAGGGTCCTCTGGAAGTGACATGCCCAATTTTCTGAGGAACCGCCAAACTGATTTCCAGAGCGGTTTTACCATTTTGCAATCCCACCAACAGTGGAGGAGTGTTCCTCTTTCTCCACATCCTCGCCAGCACTTGTTGTCTCTTGAGTTTTTAATCTTAGCCATTCTGACTGGTGTGAGGTGGAATCTCAGGGTTGTTTTGATTTGCATTTCCCTGATGACTAATGATGTTGAACATCTTTTAAGGTGTTTCTCGGCCATCTGAATTTCTTCTGGTGAAAATTCTTTGTTTAGCTCTGTGCCCCATTTTTTGATAGGGTTATTTGGTTCTTTGGGGTCTAACTTCTTGAGTTCTTTGTATATATTGGATATTAGCCCTCTGTCGGATGTGGGGTTGGTGAAGATCTTTTCCCACTTTGATGGTTGCCATTTTGTCCTTCTGACAGTGTCCTTTGCTTTGCAGAAACTTTGTAATTTTATGAGGTCCCATTTGTCGATTCTTGATCTTAGTGCATAAGCTATTGGTGTTCTGTTCAGGAACTTTTCCCTTGTGCCCAAGTCCTCCAGGGTCTTCCCAAGTTTCTTTTCTAATAGTTTCAGTGTGTCTGGTTTTATGTGGAGGTCCTTGATCCATTTGGAGTTGATCTTAGTGCAAAGAGATAAGAGTGGGTCAATTTGCATTCTTCTACATGTTGACCTCCAGTTGAACCAGCACCATTTGTTGAAAAGGCTATCTTTATTCCATCGGATGGTTGTGGCTCCTTTATCAAAGATCAAGTGACCATAAGTCTGTGGGTTAATTTCTGGGTCTTCAATCCTGTTCCATTGATCTGCTTGCCTGTTGCTATACCAATTTCCTAGACAGATATCAAATACCAAAATTAAATCAGCATCAAGTAGATCAGCTAAATAGTCCCATAACCCCTAAAGAAATAGAAGGGGTTATAGAAAGCCTCCCAACCAAAAAAAGTACGGGACCAGATGGTTTTAGTGCAGAATACTAACAGACCTTCAAAGAAGACTTAACACCAATACTTTTCAAACTATTCCACAAAATAGAGACAGAAGGGACACTGCCCAACTCATTCTTCGAAGCCACAATTACGCTAATACCTAAACCACAAAAAGATCCAACAAAGAAAGAGAACTTCAGGCCAATTTCTCTTATGAATATAGATGCAAAAATACTAAATAAAATTCTCGCTAACCGAATCCAAGAGCACATCAAAACGATCATCCACCATGATCAAGTAGGCTTCATCCCAGGGATGCAGGGATGGTTCAATATATGGAAATCCATCAATGTAATCCACTACATAAACAAACTGAAAGAAAAAAACCACATGGTCATCTCATTAGATGCTGAAAAAGCATTCGACAAAATTCAGCATCCTTTCATGCTAAAAGTCTTGGAAAGAGCAGGAATTGAAGGCCCATACCTAAACATAGTAAAAGCAATCTACAGCAAACCAGTAGCCAACATCAAAATAAATGGAGAGAAACTTGAAGCATTCCCACTAAAATCAGGGACTAGACAAGGCTGCCCTCTCTCTCCATATCTTTTCAATATAGTACTTGAAGTTCTAGCAAGAGCAATTAGACAACATAAGGAAGTCAAAGGGATACAAATTGGAAAGGAAGAAGTGAAACTATCATTATTTGCAGACGATATGATAGTTTACCTAAGCGACCCAAAAAACTCCACCAGAGAACTTCTACAGCTGATAAACAACTTCAGCAAAGTGGCAGGTTATAAAATTAACTCAAGCAAGTCAGTGGCCTTCTTGTACTCAAAGGACAAGCAGGTTGAGAAAGAAATTAGGGAAATAACACCCTTCACAATAGCCACAAACAACATAAAGTATCTTGGCGTAACTCTAACCAAACAAGCGAAAGATCTGTACAACAGGAACTTCAAGTCTTTGAAGAAAGAAATCGAAGAAGACCTCAGAAGATGGAAAAATATTTCTTGCTCCTGGATTGGCAGGATCAATATAGTAAAAATGGCCATCTTGCCAAAAGCAATATACAGATTCAATGCAATCCCCATCAAAATCCCAACTCAATTCTTCATAGATCTAGAAAGAGCAATTCTCAAATTCATCTGGAGCAACAAAAAACCCAGGATAGCTAAAACTATTCTCAACAATAAAAGGACTTCTGGGGGAATCAATATCCCTGACCTCAAGCAGTACTACAGAGCAATTGTGTTAAAAACTGCATGGTATTGGTATAGGCCACTTTTAAATGTGAATCAGACACATTCATTCAAGGAAGCCTGGCTGATTCTGCAGGGTGGGAGAAGGGATGAGTGGTCTCTGGAACTAGTCTCTTCCCTCTCCGAAACAAGCTTTGAAGAGCTACAGCCACACAGGCTCTAATGTAAATGAAGCACACATGGCAGCTAAGGTAAATATAGAAACTAAACGGAAGGAAGGAAAGAAGGGGGCTGTGGAGAGCAGGCTGGGTCTGCACAGTGGAATTCCTTATCCATTAGAAGCACTCTCCACCTGGGAATGCAGTTCCTAGAAGCAGGGGATATTTCCGTAACTGTGTGCTAGCAAACTCATAACTGAAGGGAACTAGGACAGTCTGTCTTCCTTTCTTTTCTCTTTTGGTACAGATTTTTAAAATCCCTTTGGAAACAAAGAAATATATCCTGTAAGGTAATCAATGCCTTAAAATACCGGGGCAGAGACGGAGATGCAAGCAGTTCTGTCATAGGAGTGGCTCCTCCATGATGTTCTGTGGCCTTTCCTTTGATCTGTTAACATGCGAAGCTTTGGGGAGATGGGATCTAAAAATGATTCATTGAGCATTTCTTGCCAGAACATGTAATTTTTTAACACGATGCTTTTGGCTGTGGTATACATGCTGCTGCTGCTAGGACCAGGGTATTTTTAGAGTTGCAAGTTTGACTAAATAGGATTGTGATTGTGAGCAATGAAAAGAGAAATAAAAGGAATACCTTATTTCAAATAAACCAGAAGGAGAGAAGGTCACTCAGTGACCAAAGTGTATGTAGGGTAGAGCAGTGCTTCTCAATCGTCCTAAGGCTACAACTCTTTAATACCTCAGGTTATGGTGAGCCCCAACCATAGCATTATTTTCATTGCTATTCCATGACTGTAATTTTGATAGTGTTATGAATTGTAATTTAAATATCTGTTTTCTGATGGTAATCTTATGCAACCCACATAAAAGGGTCATTGGACCCCCAAAGGGGTTATGATCCACAGATTGAGTACCATCAGTTTATAGGCACAGTTGTATAATAGAGTGTGGCTTTTGGATAAAAAATAAACAGCTGGGGTTTGAGTCCTGACTTAACTTTGCTGAGTGAACTTGGGAAAAAATTTACCTATCATATGTGTCAATATGTTATCTGTTATGAGATTAGGAAGGTAGGAACTATAGTGATTTGAATGAAAAATGTACCCCATTGGTTTATATATTTTCACACTTGGTTCCTAGTAGATGCTACTTGAAAAGGTGCAGACAGGATGAGAAAGTACATTACTGGAGGCAGGCCATAAGTGTTTATGGCCCCATCCCGCTCCCTGATTTAACTGGTACCTATATGTGATGAAGATACGCCTCTCAGCTTTATGTCTATTTCAACATGCCTTGCCTGCCATTTAGGAATCTAGAGATCAAGAACCATATGCTAGAATAAATTCTTTAATTTCTTTTGGCCACCATATTTTATCAGAGCGACAAGGAAGTAACTAATACAGAAATTGGTACCAAAATTAGAATTGATGCTGTGAAGACCCAAACCATGTTGAGATTGTTTTGGAAGGAATATGTAAGACTTTGGAACTTAGGACTAGAAAAGTGGCTGGAGGGTGCTAGCAGAACTTTAGTAGGTCATTCTAGCAGGAGCCTGGAAGACAATAGTGCTGAGGGTAATGTGAACATGGAAGCATAGCTAATGAAGTTCAGAACAGAATATAGAGTCTATTAACAGGTTGGCTAGAGACCATTAAAGGCTCTGATTGGTTTTTGCTCGTGTCCTGGGAATTTATATGAAGCTGAGTTTTAAAAGTAATGGACTAATTTTAAGACATTATAACAACGAGTCAGTGGCATGGTTACTACTGATCACTGTTATGCAGGTCTACAACTAAAAAGTAGAACAGGACAGAAAGAAATGCTCTATGACTCTTGGAGAGGAACTGAGCAGTATGAAGCTTCAAGTTTCTCCTAAGTCATGTCTGAGAGAGGCTGTAATAAGTAAGCAGACTAGGGCCACATTTCTCTTCTCCTGCTCTGCATTAGAATACAAAGGATATCCTCAGGGCTAGACCCAACCTAACTAAGTCTCCAATTTGAGAAAAGAGCCCACAGGGTTTTCTGTTCTTATATAGTCTACAAAAGCTTCTGCTAAAGTGGTCGTGGGGATGAGTGTCCATTCCAAGTTTGTAGCCAAACTTGGCAGTGTTGTCTCTGAAATCATAAAGCAAAAATGCCTCTTCCATGTGTTGATTTTGTTATGGTCTTTTTTCAACATAAAAGTAAGTAATATGGGAACTTTCATATAAAGTGGCTAATGTGCTTGGGAACACTCAATAAATGTCATATCCATGAACACACACACACATACACACACACATACACACACACATACACACACACATGGACGAACACACGTGTGTGTATACCCATTCACCACAAATAAAAACAATGAAATTTTTTTTTCTCTTTTGCTCTGATGTCCTTCTGTCTCTGGTGGTCTCAGTCCATTCTTTTAAGGTCATATTGAAATATTTGCAGATGTCATTATCCAACGTCCACCAACAACACAGGGAGCTCAGAGTGGACAAAAATAGTCATAACAAATAATTTTATATTAAGCCTAAGCATTTTGTAGAATAGAGAAGGCTCAATTCTCAGTGACCAACACAGTAAACAGTAGGATGGGATGGAGAGTAGAGTAGAAGTACTGGTTTCGTCTCTTTTCTTTCTAAGATGTGCTGCTACTATATATGTGAATGAATCTCTGTCCAAGAGTAAGAATGATTCATATCTTAGTGTGAAAAACAATTCTCTTTATTGAAGAATTGTGGAAGGCGACTAATAAAAGGGAATAGATTTCCATATCTTGATTTTCTTTCTTCACTTTTATTTTCTTTTTCTATACTGTCTTATACAGAGATGACAGTATAAGTAAACAAAACCGTCTTAACACTTCAAGTTTTAAGAATCACCAAGCAAGTTTTATAAGAACTTAACTTTTAGACACTGAAGACAAGCCATAATTAGTCTAATAAAAAAGGATAAAAAAAACTTGCTTTTCATGTAAGATCTGAAGTCTCCTGTGTTGGTGGTGGAAGTAGGAAAGACATATGACATTTTCTAAATACCGTGGGGATAATATGACTTTGGTAGTAATTTACGGAAAGGAAGAACACTACAGTCTTCAGAAATAGGGCATTGACGTCCTGCAGTTAAAAGAGAAGATATGCAAATCAAAAAACCCCTGAGATTCATCTTACACTCATCAGAATGACTAAGATCAAAAACTCAAGTGACAGCACATGCTTGAGATGATGTGGAGCAAAGGCAATACTCCTACTTTGCTGGTGGGAGTGCAAACCTGTACAACCACTCTGGAAATCAAACTGACAGTTTCCCAGAAAATGGCAAATAGTTCTACCTGAAGACCCAGCTACACCAGTCCTGGACATATACCTAAAAGCTGTCCCACTATACCACAAGGACACATGCTCCACTATGTTCATAGCTGCTTTATTCATAATAGCCTGAAATTGAAAACAACCCAGATGTCTATCAACTGAGGATCAAATAAAACATGGTTCATTTACACAATAGAATACTGTTAAGCTACTGAAAACAGGGACATCATGAATTTTGCAGCAAATAGATGGAACTAGAAATTATCATCTGAAGTGAGGTAACCCAGACCCACAAGGACAAACTGGTATTAGCCATAAAGTACAGGATACCTGCGCTACATTTGAGAGACCCAAAGTAGCTAAACAAGAAGGAAGGCCCAAGCAAGGATGCTTGAATCTCACTTAGAAGTAGAAATAAAATAATTATACGAGGCAGATGAAGGGAGGAAACTGGGTAGGAGAAGGGATACAGAAGGGAACTGGAAATGGTTCAGGATCAGGTATGGGAAGAGACAGGAGAGAGGGACAGAGGGACAAGAAAATGAATGGAAATCTTCAGCTTCTTGTGGTGGAGCTAGGGGCATCTCTAGGAGAACTGGGATGAGGGAGGCTCCCAGGAGGGTATGGAGGCCACTTTAGCTGAGACTCATTACAATGGGGATATGGAACTTGACAAGGTCATCTCTAGTAGCTACAAAGGACCACTACTGGAGTGATAAATACACCAACCCACCCCCAAAACTTCAATCCAAAATTTGTTGTCTACAGGAAATGTAGGGACAAAAATAGAGAAGAGACTGAGGAAATAGCCAGCCATTAAGTGGCCCAACATGAAACCCAGCCCATGGGCAAGAACCAGTGCCTGATAGTATTAATGATACCCTGTTATGCTTGGAGAGAGGAGCTTAGCATAACTGTCCTCTGAGAGGCTCCACTCAGCTGCTGACTGAAACAGATGCAGGGACTCTCAGACAAATATTGGACAGAACTCGGGCACTCTTATGGAAGTGTTTGGGGAAGGATAGACCTCTACAGGAAGATCAACAGAGTCAAATAACCTGGACCCTTGGGGGGCCTTCAGAGATGGGACCACCAATCAAAGAGCATACATAGGCTGGACCTAGGCGCCAAACGCATATGTAGCAGATGTGCAGCTCTGTCTACAGGGTCCCCCAACAACTGGACCAGGGCTGTTCCTAAGGCTGTTGCCTATCTGTGGAATTGGTTCCCCTAACTTGGCTGCTTTAACTGGCCTCAGTGTGAGAGAATGTGCTTAGCTCTGTAGGGACTTGATGTGTCAGGGTCAGGGGGTACGTAAGGAGGCCTACAGTCTCCCAGAGGAGAAGGGGAGAGACTGTGTGGGAGTGGATGGGAAGGAGGACAGTGAGATGAAAAGTGAATGAATAAATTAATGGAAAAATAAATAAATAAATGAAAATGGATAAAAACGAAAGAAGCTGGAAAGAACCCAAATGTTCTTCAACAGAGGAATGGATACAGAGAAAGTGGTATATTTATACAGTGGAGTACTACTCAGCTATTAAAAATGATGAATTCATGAAATTCTTAGGCAAAGGATGGAACTAGAAAATATCATCCTGAGTGAGGTAACCCAATCACAAAAGAACACACATGGTATGTACTCACTGATATTAGCCTAGAAGCTCAGAATACCCATGATATAATTCACAGACCACATGAAGCTTAAGAAGATGGAAGACCAAAGTGTGGGTACTTCGGTTCTTCTGAGAAGGGGAACAAAAACTCACAGGAGTAAATATGGAGATAACATGTAGAGCAGAGACTAAAAGAAAGGTCATCCAGACACTGCCCTACCTGAGGATTCATCCCATATACAGTCACCAAACCCTGACACTATTGTGGATGCCAAGAAATGTTTCCTGAAAGGAGCCTGATATGGCTGTCTCCTGAGAGGCTCTGCCAGAGCCTTACAAATACAAAGGCAGATTCTTGCAGCCAACCATTGAATTGAGCATGGGGTCCCCAATGGAGAAATTAGAGAAAGGACTGGAGGAGCTGAAGGGGTTTACGACTTCATAGGAAGAACAATATCAACCAACCAGACCCTCCAGAGTTCCCAGGGACTAAGCCATCAACCAAGGAGTACACATGGCTCCAGCTGCATATGTAGTAGAGGATGGCCTTGTCAGGCATCAATGGAAGGAGAGGTCCTTAATCCTATGAAGGTTTGATAGATGCCCCAGAGTAGGAGAATTGAGGGCGGGGAGGTGGGAGAGGGGTGGGTGGAAGAACAGAACACCCTCATCCCACATAGAAGCAGGGGGAGGGAGGATGGGATAGGGGTTTGGGGGTGGGGAGGACTGGGAAAGGATATAACATTTAAAATGTAAATAAAGAAAATATCCAATAAAAATAAAAAGGTTTCTCATATATATATATATATATATATATATGTGTGTGTGTGTGTGTGTGTGTGTGTGTGTGTGTGTGTATATATATGTGTGTGTGTGTGTGTGTGTGTGTGTGTGTGTATACACACATATATATGAATAAAATTACATGGTCAACATTCAAATGAAAAAAAATTCTCAAAGTAGGCTAGAGAGATGCTATACATACATAATGCAGGAAATATATTTATGCATAAAATAAAAATAAATCCTTAAAATGCCCTCTAAAATCTAAAATTAGAACTACTATGCTATTCCTCAAATACAATGGCAATAAGATATAAAAAATGGAATTATGATATTTTCAGAAAAATGAACCAAACCGAGGAACAATATGTTAAGCAAAATAATCCAGACTCAGAAAGTCAAATATCACACACACACACACACACACACACACACACACACATACACACATACATACACACACACACACACATGCACACACATATATATATATATATACATATATATGTGTATATAAATATATATATATATATACATATATATATATATAATAGAGGGCTGAGAGAAAAGGGCTGGGGGAAGAGGGAATGAGTGTAATGGGACACATGTGACCCTGAAATCAGAAAGGGGTTATCTAGGGTAATAAAGTGGGCATCAAGAGACATTCATGAAATTGAGGACTCACTTGGACTGATAGAATGAATAAGAATGAATTAAAATGGCATATATGTATGAAAACACTATAGCAAAATCCATTACTTCATATGCTATTATGAATAAATTTTGGAAAGATTGAACCCCACCTCAGAACTTCCAGGGAGTTCTACATTTACTCCATTCTGACTCCATGGTGAACATGTAATATTACCTTCACTTAAATGAGTCACAGATGAAAATAGTCCACCAGACACATGTCTGTGAGTACTATGTAAATATTATAGAGAGGCTGACTGAAGAGCCCAGCATGTGATTACCATGATAGTTTGTTATTGAAATGGGAAATGAATCTCAGTTATGCTGAAAAGAGGTCTCTGTCAAAATCTAAATGAGAATGGTTTTCTTCAGCTAATACCAAAACAAATTAGGCAAGGTGATATATAAAATAGAGGATGGTAGATTAGATAGATAGATGATAGATAGATAGATAGATAGATAGATAGATAGATAGAAAGAAGATAAGTAGGTAGGTAGTTAGGCAGGCAGGCAGGCATATACATAGATAGAAGATAGATAGATAGATAGATAGATAGATAGATAGATAGATAGATAGAAGATAGGTAGATAGACAGATAGATAGAAGATAGGTAGGCAGGCAAGCAGGCAGACAGACAGACAGACAGATGACAGATGATAGATACATAGAAATAGATAGGAAGATATATGATGGATAGATGATGGATAGATATGATAGATAGATGATCAATCGATAGATAGAAAATACATACATAAATAGCAGTCTTTTTGATCACTATATATCTGTATATAGTATCTGATGAGAGCTTGTTTGCTGTATCATAGTCAGGTAAAGGGCACTATATATTGAAACAAAGCATAAAAGCTATCTTGAATCTCTCTTCAACTTCTTTAAAGTCACAAATTCTATCAAGATGAAGACATCTATGCCACCCTGTCTCTTGATAATTATTTCCTCAAGCACCTCCCTCAAATAACACTAATACAAACTTATGTGTTAAATTTTAAGCATATTCAATGTATGGCTTTTACCTTTAAGGAACAATGAGTGCAGGTCTTTATCCTAAACCAAATACATTTAGGGCTACTTTTTGGATAAAGGAAACTTTAAGGAAAAAAAGCTTTAAAGTAATAGCAAAATGCTCCTTTATTGTATTATTTTAAACATTTACTGGTATATATTAATTGTACAAAAAATGGAATTCATTATGACAACTTAAACATATGCAAGCGTGTACTTTGATCTCAGAATAAAACAAGAAAAACCAACAAACAATATATTAAATAGGAATTGCAAAATACAGAGGTGACTCCATTTTCCTTTACTGTATTCTCTTCCTTATTCCTGTTTTCTAACGTCCAGCTTTTTTCCCCTACTCCATTCCCTGTGTACAATTCTGAAGCAACTTGCTTATTTCTTTTGACCAGGTTATGTATACTCAACATAATTTCCTATTAGTTGCCATTTTTTCCATCCTAAATCTAGCAGCTCTTTAAACATTAGTGTATATAAGATCAAAGAGCATTACTAGCACATGCTCTTAGTGTGCTAACTCTAGTGACTGAGTTTTCTCTACGTCCTCCTTGACAGATTATCTGATGAAACTTAAGCAGAAACAGTGATGTGCTACAATTTTAACCAAGGCTTCTTGTTCCTTCACAGGGCAGTTGTTTTCTTAACCTCCTAAGTCCTATACAGTACATCTGTTGTAATTTTTATCTAAGAGCCTTCAGATAAATGATATATTATGATCTCTTTCAACCTCCATGGAATGTACTAAAGACTCCCTTGGGTTGAATACCCCAGCTCTTCTAAGATTTCATGACAGATTTATTTTGGTTTTTCTCCCCACATCATGGCACATGCATCCGTTGTTCAATTTTGCTTGATGAGTATAACATGTCCATTACCATCTTAATTGGAAAAGCTGTAACTATACATGCTCAACATACCTTCAGTAGGTGAGGTGTGTTGACATTTCCACATAGAAGAAATGGGTGGGGAGTATAATTTGGCTCCCTCACCTGTTATTCTAGCTACTCCTTCGCTCCTGTGCACATATGTCAGCTCCCTCAACTAGCTGTATGTCATCCTAGATACATACAATTGTGTAACCAGTTGTCAGTGCCTGGGTTGTGGTTTCTAGCTCCTTTGGAATTGGCAAAAGACATACTCTGATTGCCAAGTGGCAAGGAAACATAACTCAGAAGCAAAGTAATAGTACAGATTTTGCCAAGAAATACAGCATGCCAACCGAGTGAGAAAGTATTCAAGGGCCCCAGGTTATTGCCTTGATCATCTTTTTATGGAGTCTAAAGGGAGGGAGGAGCTGACTACTTAAGGACATAGTTTACATGGTTCTTCATTTTGAATCACAGATTTTGATTAAACAAGCTTTTCTCTGCTTTACATGGCCTTTACCACAAATGCACCTGATTTCAATTATATGTATGCCAAATTATACATAGGCATTATTAAATGATAAATAAAAAATTCACCTAGAGGATACAGTTTCAGGCACTCAATGCCAGTCTAGGCTGAATGGGACACTTCATTCCCATTGCCACGTATATATTATCCAGGGATATATTTGGATAGAAACTGTCCATTAAAGTGGAGTCAATGCTGGCTGTCAGAGGAAGATAGGCTTATTCCACAGTTTGGAGTAAAGTGGGCATGCAGTTCAATGTGAGGGTGCATGTCCTATGTTGTTTAGTATGCTCTTAGAAGAAGGGTATGTGTACATAGTACGTATGTACATGTGTACATAGTATACATGTAGGTGAGGGGCATGGCTTGCTAAGTACATTGTTAGAAGAAGGAAGAATGTATATCTCAAACCAAGTACAGTTCCAGACTGCAAAGCTATTTCCTATGTTTGCCTTTCTCAGTTTTAGTGGTGCTACAGTATATGGGTAGCAAAAAAACTAATGAAATGGGAATTGATCATTCAATTTTCAAGCGGTAATTTACCCATACCAGGTTGGGACTATCAGTAATGCATCTGCTTTGGAATTGCCCATACTACTGTCATTAGCTTTTTACCCACATTTCTATACACCAGACCTATCAATGCATTGGCCGGACCTGGGTAGAATCATTCCTTTGGTTGTTTGCTGAGGTCCTCATTATGCGAGGAGATTTTTCCTGTTTCCTCAGAATGTTAATACACTAGTGTCACTCAGTCAAAGCCAGCTCTTAGTTAAACAGAATTATCCAAAAGCATCCTGCAAGTTCCTTTGTGGATTTGCATTTTGAAAGGAATATTTAATGTAGTAAAATTGAACAAATGTTTCTATAAAAACTGACTGTCTCCCCAGCATCTCTTCCCATGTTTGGAAGCATTGACTCAGGTGTTACACAAACATGGCCTTATCCTCATCCATGAACACACTGTGCTGTGTGATCTGAAGAGGTTCTTGTCCAGTCCTAGAAAAAAAAAAAACCATGAAAGTCAGTCAGCAGGTAACAGTAAGCATCTCTGTAATCTGAGTCTGGTAAATTAGATGATGTGCAGCTTCAAGTACAATAGTATTTCCAAGGTGGACTTGGATCTAGACAGAAGCAGCCTATCTCAGTAAGAGTTTCTATTACTGTGATAAAACACCGACCAAAGCAAATTGGGGAGCAAAGGGTTTGTTTTGTCTTCCTCCTTACAGTCCATCATGAAGGAAGGTCAGAGCAGAGACTAAAGGCAGCAATCTGGAGGTAGATTAAAGCAAGAAGCCATAGAAGGGCTGCTTACTAAACTCATCCTCATGGATGGTCAATCCTCTTTTTCACAGAATACAGGGCCACCAGCCAAAGGGTGGTACTGCCCATAGTGAGCCAGGCCTTCCCACACCAATCAAGAAAATACACTACAGACATGCCCACAGACCAAGCTGGTGGGAGGAACACTTTCTTAGTTGAAGTTCTATCTTCTAAAATGTTTCTTGCCTGTGTCACACCCCTGCATGCAATAAGGACACATGCTCCACTATGTTTATAGCAGCCTTGTTTATAATAGCCAGAAATTGGAAGGAGCCCAAATATCCCTCAAAGGAGGAATGGATACAGAAAATGTGGTATATTTATACAATGGAATACTACTCAGCAATTAAAAATAATGAATTCATGCAATTTGTAGGTAAATGGTTAGACCTGGAAAATATCATCCTGAGTGAATTAACCCAATCACAAAAGAATGCACATGAAATGCAATCACTGATAAGTGGATATTAATGAGCCCAGAAGCCCTAAATACTCAAGACACAAATAGCAAGTCAAATGATTCCCAAGAAGAAGAAAGGAGAGGACCCTGGGCCTGTAAAGATTGCATCCAGTTTAGTAAAGAAACCGAGGGGGGAGGGGGAATGATTGGGGAACAGTTGGGGGGGAGAGAAACTATGGGAACTATGGTGGGTGGGAACTGGGAAAGGGGAAAGCCTTTGGAATGTAAACATAGAATATAGAAAATTAAAAAAAAAACAAAAAAAACAAAACAAACAAACAAACAAAAAAAACCACCTAGCTTACAGCCCAAGAACTTGTAATGCTCCAACTGGTGGCTTTCAAGTGCTCTTGGAAAATAGGGTCAGCACAGAAGCAGTATCAAGATACAAAACAAAACAAATGAACAAAACAAAACAAAACAAAACAAAAACCCTACACCTTTGTGTATTGCTATGTCCCTCTGCAAGCATATCTGAAGTCAGATGTGATCTGGGCTGTACAAGTTATGAAACAGTGCATTTCCCTGTATAGACAAGTCCATTTCAAACAAGTTTTTTGTTCTTTGAGACTGGAAGAATCCTTATTAATAAAAGATTACATAGGACTGTAAAAAAAGAAAACCCAATTAATAAAAGATTATAGTAAGGTAAAGAACTTGAGAAAGAATATTTAAGACTATTTGGGTTGGTTGTGATCCAAGTTTATAAGCAATTTCCTGGTCCTGTTTGACCCATCAATATAAGGATTGCCTTCATGTCCTATAACAGAGGAAATCTACATGTCCTCTCCAAAGTGGCTGTCAAAAAACCTTGAAGACATGACATTAATATAATGTATAAATTCTACTAGTCTTTTGTTTCCAGTAAATGAAATTTCAAGATGCCAAACAGAGGCAACAACAGGACAGTAGCATCATTGTACACCCAAATCCTAACCAGAAAACTAACATGCAACTTGGTCTTAAAGAATGTTATTGAATACATTATGAACCAACCAGTACCCCCAGAGCTCCCAGGGACTAAACTACCAACCAAAGAGTACACATGGAGGGACCCATGGCTCCAGCTGCATACTTAGCAGAGGAAGGCCTTGTTGGACATCAAAGGGAGGAGAGGCCCTTGGCCCTGAGAAAGCTGGATGACCCAATATAAGGGAATACCAGGAGAGGGAAGCAGAAGTGGGTGGGTTGGTGAGCTGGGGGAAGGGAGGGATAGGATAAGGGGTTTTTGAAGGGGAAAGCAGAAAGGGGATAACATTTGAAATGTAAATAAAGAATATCTAATAAAAAAGAATGTTATTGAATGAATATGTGTCTGAATAAAGACAGTACACAGCTAAACCAATGCAATAGAAGGATAAAGTGGTGATTAAAACATTGTGTACCCCAAAGCCTTCACATACAAGAGTTTTCTAAATTGTGTTAATATTTACATGGTGACTTCCCCAGGTTACTGTGAAGATCTTAAGAATCACCAGCACCCTGGCAAAGAAGCCATTGAAAGGACCTAAACATATTCATCTGTAAAGCAGTAGAACTCAGAACACTGTCATTCATGCAAATGCCACAGATAGCCATGGCAGGAAAAGAAAAAAAAACAAACTTGATAAGAATAAGACACTCCACAAGGGCCTGAAACTCAAGTTCTCTTAAATGGAGCATCATCTGCTGGCTGCAGCAGAGCTCTTACCCAAGTGTGAGGCAGAGCTATGGACCCTTGCAAATGATCTCAGCTTACTCCGACTTAGAAGATTTAGTTCATTTTTACAAATGGAAATAATAAGCCCAGAGGAAATATTATGAAAATGAATCTGTAAACACTGCAATTGAATATAATCGTGAGCAAGTCATAGCTTAGACTAATGAGGAATAAATTATGCTGCAATGCAAAATGAGATTTGTTTCTCAGCATGAATGCTGGGAGACAAAGCCCATGTGACTCTGCACTTAAGGATAAAACTAGATGAGATGCTGAAATACTGACCCGTGTTTGGAAAGAATCAGAGAGCAACTGCCTGAGCTTGAACATAGTAAAAACATTTCATAACAAGTTCTTTGCAGGAGCCACATTTTTTTTTTGGACAAAATCTTTCTCAAGTTTTCACCTCTTTCTTCTTTTCTACTTATAGAGGACATGGGCTCATGAACTTCCTGGAGGTACATTTCACCAGATTTGCTGATCTGCATGCCGTATCTTACTCCCAAGATACTGCTGCTCGCAATGTTGGATGTGGGAACCAGGATTTTATTGCCTTTTCATTATTGCAATGTCTTTTATCCTTTATTTCCACTTACATTACAAATTCAATTCAGCTGACACCATCTATTAGGCCAGTTATTGTCTGAATAAGATCATATTTTGTTTATCTGCTGACCAGAGCACTAACTTTTAAACTCTATTCTGCAGGATATTCTTATTTGAGATACATTTCCACTCCGTGTATCTGAGTTGGATATACCTAGGTTTTAAATGGGAGTCTGCCACACAAATTCTGGTCTTCATCACCTGTACCTTGTTTGTATCCTTAATCCTGATCTCTTGGCTCTAGCCCACTGTGAGCCATAGTGTCATTTGTGCATGCGTGGCTCCTTTCTGTTCCATTATCATCCGACCTTGGTGATGGCAACCAGTCTCTTTAGTGAGTATCAGCATCTTATCTACATGCTCTTGAATAGAGCTATGACCAAAGGAGCAGTATGGAGATGACGGAGAGCAACTGCAAGGGCAGATCACAGAGTCAAAGTGACTGCTCCCTTGTACTGTTTTGGATTACATAATCTGTCAGATGCTTGCTGACACGCTGTGAGGACTCTCAAGGAGCCTCATGGCGAGAGGATCTGAAGCTCCCTGCCAACATCTAGCATTCATCTCCTGCCAACAATTTGTCTAGCATGACCATGAGTCATGCTGGAAGTGGGTCCCTTAGTCCCAGTCAAGACTTTAAATAATGGCAGTCTGGGCCAAAATTGAGACTACAATGTCTTGACATCCCACAATCTGAAGTACTTTACCTATTTTTTTTTTAAATTAGCCCATTCATAGGGAAAGGCAATGCCCAATTTGGACCAGGGATGTTAGGACTCGGTCCAAGTATCAGTACATCCCTTTCCTGTGGGCAGCCACTATCTCCCACAGGTCAGGACAGCCTGGCCTCTATCATCTCACCCTTGAAAGGTGACGAAGAGGTTGAGCCTCTTGCAGCAGGTAAACGTAAGTATGCATCCTTCAGTAGCCTTGAAGGAAATGTATGACAGTGGTCTATGTGCTGCCCTTAAAGTTTTGCTCTGGGAAAGGGCTCTCTTAAAAGCTCTGCTCCCCTCCGTCCCCATCCTCTTCAAATTCTCCTTCCTTTAGAACTTGACTTAGCCACATCCCTTTCTCTTACTATAAAAACACAAAAAGCTGCTCATAATCTTCAAAGAGGGAGAAGTCTAGAAATTGAAATTTCTTCACTTAGATAATGCGTTTTGTTTTTTAGTACCTACATGACTCATATATGCCCACTTTAGGTGCCTAAGACTTTTCACATCCACTATCAAAGAGACTGATTTGCAAGCCCTTTGGTGTCTAATCAATAACAATTGCAAGTGAAATGTCCTCTCTAGGTCACCTTCTGTAAAGACTACTCTTCTCTCAGGTGAAGCTTGGTTAATCACGAGACTCGGAACTATAAACTGGATGTGACAGTGGCACAGGGTGAGGTTCAGACTGCAGTGTGACCTCTATAACTTGCCAGGTCAGTCACAGACTTGTCCTTGTGTCTTGGCTGTAAAATGTGTCCAAAGGCTCATCAGTACTAGAATCCAGAAGACATCAAAAAGGATAGCAATTGAAATGGGAAGAAAATCATCTCCTGGCTTGTAAACTCAACTTGATCCATGGGACAATGACAGACAATAAATGTGGAGCTACATGAAGTCATTTTTATAGGTACTTTATGAGTATAATAACTGGGAAAAGGGCAGCCCATGCCTGAGGTGCAGTCATGGTTTATGGAAACAATCACCCCTACTTAGTTCTTTCTCCATATCTTCTTGTTGCATGAGTCACAGAAAAATGAGTAAGTGATTTCTAATTATGCATAAATATATAAATATATGCCTTTCTTTCTGAGAACTGAAATGAACTTGAAATTTTGCTCTTTCCTTTTTTTTGTACTAATTAATGTGTTTTTATTGCACTCCATTTATACTTAATGATGCATCCAACAGCACTACAAATTGAAGATGTAAATGATGTTATATTTTTTTATAGGTTTAGCTTTTTTTTTTTTAACCTTGTAATATGTCATGGGGAAATAAAAGGAAATTATCAGGCTTGGTTCATTTCCTAGGTTAAAAAAGAACACTTTGCAACTTTCTTCCTTAATTGAAAGTTTGGTTCCTTCCTGGTCCTACTTAATTCCTTTAAGCCCATTCAGCCAGCCAGAGAGGAATTTGAGCAGGTCATTACCACATGTGAATGCATTAGCTCAGAAATTGATTAATCCATCATGTGAATGTTTTCAACTATGCCAAGGCAGACAACAAAATTCTAATGAAAACCCATTGTACATGGTGAGGGACAGCACCCTTGACAAGCACTTTCCATCAATGTGAAGGCCTCAGTTAACCTTTCTTGAAGTTGGTTTTGTTGTGCTCTGTAGTTTAACAAGATTGAAGACGTGGCTGGGTCAAATGAAGCAGAATATTGCCTGTGCAGCAGAGCAGAATTGGTCTGTGATGTTAGGTGGATGGAATAAGAGGAAAAAAAAATACTACATGTGTTTTCGAAAAAAGGTTGCTTTCTTTAATGGCTGTGAAACTAAATACCTTGCCTGTATGTGGCTCTCTTTTCTTCTTTTCTTTCTCAGTGAACAGTGCAATAAAGTTCCCTCTAAATTCTGCATTTATATTAAGAAGAACAATGGCAAATGTTAATCATTCAGCCTGATTTGTAAGAAAGAATTCTTTATTACAAGGTATTATCTACTATTTCATTGATATAGGAACAGACAAAAAATAAGGGAATTGTTCAAGGTCACAGAAATGGCTAAGGATGAGACTTGAATTTATGCTACATCTTTTAGATGGTTTATTTTTATTTCTCTTTTACAAAAAAGGAGAAATAGTTATTAAGTACAGATTGGTAATTTGAATCTCAACACCAAGTTTAAAGCATATGTACTACTGCTTTTGAATGGTACACCATAACTAAGAACTCAAGTAGTCTTAAGTACCACTATTGGGATGAAGGAAAGATCTGTATTCTAGTAGTTGTAAGGTTCCACATCTATGTAATCATAGATCTCTCCCGTGCCCTCTAAGGAACACAAATGCCAACTATTTTAAAAATTTTGCCAAATTGTTTTATGCTTAATTTTGGTAGGTGATAATTAATAAAATCAAGACCATTAAAAGAATAATGTCAAAATATTTTAAAACAAAAATATATTTCCACACCACCTAAAATTATTAGTAACAGAAAAAAAATCTCAATGTTTCACTTACCACTTGTATCATTTTATTGATTATAGATTTGAGAGATACTTTAAAGAATTCTCACAGTTAAGTTTAAGAAAAGCACACCATTTCATATAATCTAATGGGTATATATGTATGTATATATGTATGTATGTATGTATGTATGTATGTATGTATAAACTATTATCAAGATAGACCAACCCTGCCTTAAGACAGAGCACGATCAAAGCAGAGTAGAACTAACACAAGAGATGAGGTAGAAAGTTAAATCAAAATAGATGTTATAATTTGAAGTTTGACAAAAGTGAAATTACTAGTCAAGCAAATAAAGAAGATTATGTGATTATTTGTCATCAGTGACAGTGATATCAAGTGGAATATCTTAAAGTCTCTTCCAAAGTATGTGTCATATGAATCAAACTTTAAGGGAATGTGATTGCTTTGAGAAAAAGAAAGAGGGAGAGTGGGAGTGAGGTATATATATATATATATATATATATATATATATATATATATTGTATATATATTGTATATATATATATTGTATATATTGTATATATATATATTGTATATATATACACACAATACATATAGCATATATGATATATAATATATGTAAATAATACATCCTGCTCAAAGCATATGCATTATATAAAATCTAGAGTCTAAAAGCTTGATAAAATTGATAGTGCAAACATGTCTGCACCAGAAATGAACAAACAATACAGAAATAAATAGAACACTCTTAAAAAATACAAAGGGGTGAAATTAAGAAAACAAGAAATCAACTGTTTAAAATAGAAAGATTAAAATTGATAAGGATTAAGCTATTTAATGGAAATCACAGGCCAAGAATATGAATTTACTAATGTTTTAAAAATAAAAATACAGTCATCTTATTCAAAATAGGTCTTTAATTTTATCTATAAAATGTAATTCAAAATACATTTACAGGAGTTTTCATTAATTGGATGGACAAAGATTCGATAGTTTGACAGCATGCTGAATTAGAGAAGGAACAGATTATTAAATAGGTCAATTGTTTCCTGTAGGGATGAAAATAGAAACTGATAAGATCTCCAGGAAATTCAACTTTTTCCTCTACTTTTCTGTCATTCTCCTACGTTTCTTTCCATCCTCCTCTTGGGTGTTTCTCTGGATCCCGGGTGCCTCATTTCTGTGCACAGCATCCTCACAAGGTTTGTCTTTAAGCTGCTGTTATTCAATGGGAGATGCAGGGGTGGCCAGAGTAACTCACCCCAGGTAGGTGCACCTGATAGACAAACAATTTAACACTATTGTATTACTGCTGTTTAATTTCCATTTCTTAGAGAGTGACTCTCTAAGAGCTAGTTTGGAAGCAACTGGGGTTAGTTTTAAGCTTTCTTGAGAAAATGAGCTTGTGTCACTCCAAACTTGCAAAATCTGTCAAGAAAAAATAGTTCTTGTAGCATAAAAACCATACTCACTTCTTTTGAAGATAACTTATTTACTATCTAGTAACTGCTCTTTCAAATGCCTCTTTCTCCAGTGTACTTCCAAAATATTTTCCTAAACATAGAAAATATCCTTGCTGATAGAGCAAAACAGCTGATGCCATTTAGTTTGTGAAGTGTACTATTCCAGCAAAATGTTAATATCCTAGCAATGCTCCACAACTGAAGCAGCATGCCATCTGTCCTCCAGACTGCCAGACCTTGCGCCTGTGTCCAACTGGCTTCCCGGGAGTCATCTGCAACTTAGGGAGCCATCAGAACTCTGCCTGAGTATTGTTCAGCTTCCATGTGTATGTGGGCTTTCTGTTGCTTTTGTTGCTATTGAAGACCACTCTTACTCCATAGTGATCTGATAGGAGGCATGGGATTAGTTTGATCTTCTATTTGTTGAGGTCTATCTTGTGACCAATTATGATTGATTTTGGAGAAGGTGCAATGACGTGCTAAGAAAAAGGTGTATTCTTTTGCTTTAGGATGAAATGTTCTATATATGTTAAATCCAATTGGTCCACTCTCCTTCTCTTCTTTCCCCCTCCCTCTCTTTCTCCCTTCCTCTCTTGCTCCCTCCCTTCCTTGTTCCCTTCTTCCCTTTCTCCCTCTCTTCCTTCCTTCCTTCCTACCTATTTTTCTTATCCCCTACAAGTCAATCCAGCGTGAGCCAGTGTCCCTTATTCTAGGGAGTTAAATGCAGCCTGTGTCTGATTGAAATGAATAAAAGTATAAATCACCACCCCTCTGCTGAACACTGAAAGCTAAAAGTGAGAAAGGAATTGCTCTTGCTTTTGCACTCAGTATATCAAAGTAATTTATGCCAGGAGCACCCAGGCTGCTTTCATACATATTCGGCTCTAAATAAAATCAATATCTCTAAACCTGCAATAGCTTTCTTTGTAAAGCTCTCAAAAATAAAAATAAAATTGCTGAGTTCTGGTTCTCTTAGGATTAAATTAGAAGCTTGTTGCCTCAAAAAGCCACTCATCCAAACAAAGCCTAAGGTTAAGAGAGCATATGAAATTGTTAAAGATCATCTACTGACTAGAAATTAATCAGTGGAAGCTCATATATAAATGGATCACAAAGTGTTAATTGTGCACCCTTTAACAGGAAGCACTACATAGGGTTGGGATCAACTTTAGAAGGCAGGACTAGTCAGTGAGCCTAGGAAAGACTAACTTTAAAGAGCATCTTGAATATTGTCAGGCCATACTGTGGTCTTCTGAAAGCTCCCTAGATGGAATAGAATGGCATCATTGAGACATGGTTCAACAATGTAGCTCTGGCTGGCCCAGAACTAACTTGGTAGATTAGTAAAAGTCTACCAAGAAATCTGCAATACGCTGACTTGCTCCTTTGTTTGTTTGTTTTGTTCTGTTTTTGTTTTTGCACCAATAGTAACAATGGCAGCTCCTTTTGTTGTGATTGTCTTCGGCTTGGCACTGCTTTATATCCTTGATGACCCTGTAAAATAGCATTGCAGTCTCTCCCAATCAGTGGGATGGGGGCAGGGTAGCATGGATTGTAAGGAGCTGAAGGAATGGTCCCAGGGCCTCATCACAGGTATTTTACATGGAGCTTTCTCTGAGGCTGTCTACTTCTGCATTACTTATACCTAACTTCATCGTATTACTTCTTTCTATTCCATTAGTCTCTGCATATAAAATTCCATTATTAATTCAAAGGTGCCACAAGTAACAGATCCTATTTTGTGATTGGAAAAGTGAAGTCTGGAGGTTGAAGTCTCTTTCCTTATCTCCATGTCTGTCCACCTATTCCACAACCCATATTAATCAACTAGAGATTTCTGAAGTGCTGGTTGATTGAAGCCAAAAGCATACAGTGGTAAAGGGAAAGCATCTTTATTAAATGGTGGTCTTTATTAAATTATTTAACTGGTGGTCTGCCTGTAGAAGAATGAAAATAAATCCATTATTACCTTGCACAATGCTTAAGTCCAAGTGGATCAAGGACTTCAACATAAAAGCAGATACAATGAATCTAATGGAAGAGAAAGTAGGAAAGAGCCCTGAACCAATTGGCACAGGGAGAAACTTCCTGAACAGAACACCAATTGCTCAGGCTCTAAAAATCAACAATTGATAAATGGGACCTCATGAAACTGAAAAGATTCTGTAAGGCAAAGGACACCATCAATAGGGCAAATTGGCAACCTACAGATTAGGAAAACAATCTTCACTAAGCCTACATCCAATAGAGGTCAAATATCTAAAATATATAAAGAACTCAAGAAAGTAACCTCCAAAGAAACCAAATAACCCAATATAAAAATGGAGGACAGAGCTAAACAGAGAATTCTCAAAAGAGGAATCCTGAGTAGCTAAAAAGGACTTTTAAAGAAATATTCAATATCATTAGTCATCAGGGAAATACAAATCAAAACAAACCTGAGATGCCACTTTATACCAGTCAGAATGGCTCAGATCAAAAACTCGTGTGACAGAACCTGTTGGAGAGGATGTGGAGAAAGAGGAACACTCCTCCATTGCTGATGGGATTACAAGCTGGTACAACCATTCTGGAAATCAATCTGGCAGTGCCCAGAAAATTGAAAATAGTTCTGTCAAGACCCAGCTATACCACCCCTTGGCTCCAACATACCACAAAGACTTGTGCTCCACTACTCCACTATGCTCATAGCAGCCTAATTCATAATAGCTAGCTGGAAGCTGGAAAATATGGTTCATTTACATAATAGAATACTATTCAGCTATTGAAATGGAGGACATCATGGATTTTGCAGGCAAATGGGTGGAACTAGAAAATATCATCCTTAGTGAGGTAGGTAACCCAGATCCAAAAGGATTTGCATGGTATATACTCACTGATAAGTGTATATTAGCCCAAAATACAGATACCCAGGATACAAGCCAAAACCTATCAGAAGTTTAACAAGAAGGAAGGTACAAGTGAGGATACTTCAATCCAACTTAGAAGAGGTAACAAAATAATCAAAGGAGACAGAGGAAGGGAAGGGCATGGATGGAAGAGGGGATGTGGGGGAACAGGATTAGGGATGGGGATGGAGAACCAGGTGAAGGAATGGAAATATGCAGCTTCTAGGGGTGAGGAGTAGTAGTGGACCCTCTAGAAAGTCCAAGAGAGACTCCCAGAACTGAAGGGGGTGACCTTAACCAAAATGCCCAACAGTGGGGAGAGGGAACTGAAAGAATCCACCTCTAGTAGATAGAGCCCCAAGTGGAGGGACGGGGTTACCAACCCACAGTCAAAATTTCTGACCTCAGAAAGAATGCTATAATACATTCACACTGTGGTGGATGAGATATCAAATAAAAAAAAAAAAACAGCCACTGATTCAGAGGGTAGGTCGACTTAGGGTTTCCTGTAGAAAATTAGATAGAATTTGAATTGTAAATTCAATCTTCTGGGCAAATATTGCTACTCTCAGTGCCTGGAGGTTCTGACGACTTTACTGCCTCTTGTTTTTTTATTTACTTATTTATTTTTTATGCCGGGCACATTGCTTTCTCATGAAGAAGAAACTAGTAGGAGAAAATTTTCCATGAATAGGTTGGTCAAGTAGGATGCCAACCAGACAAATCTAGTGTCTCTATCTCTCCAGAAAAGGAAGTGACATATAAAAAATATTCATTGCTGTCTGGCTGTGAGACTTTGGATGTCTAGTCTGTGAATTGAGAATTCATCATTTATCTCTTAAATGAATATATCTGAAGATGGATCCAAGAGCTGATGATTACTCATAAAGAGATATAAACATCAAGAGTAGCTAAGTAGATTTATTCTTAATTGAACTGATCAAAAGTGTATTAATGTTACATCTTATTAGTTCCTGGCTTTCAGCCAGCTATTTCCAGGTTTGGACCTAAGAAAACTGAAAACAGACTCTAACAGATTTTGTAAAAAAAAAAAAAAAAGTGAGGCAACATTATTTGGAGCAAAGCAATGATGAAGAAGTGGACATTGTCAAGACTGACAACAGCTACAACAATGAGAACACTCAAATAACCCAGGGATTGTTTAGGGCTTCCTTTTATGGGGTTCAAGAAAAGGAACAGTTAGTTACTAATGGTCAGAGTTGGGTGGTTGTATATTTCGAATGTCAGAGAAGGTCATATATTCATTGATTTCTTATGCCCATATTCCTACTCATAATTTATTAGAGTTTAACGATAACATACCTAAATATCAAATGCATAAAATGGTAAATAGATTTTCCATGTAAATTATGCAGTTTGCTTTACTGTGCATGCAGCCAAAACAAGTTCAGGATATAGCAAGCTTTCTATTCTTCAGACTCAGATATGTGGGGAATACAGTTGAATAAAAATTATCTAAATATCATTGTTACTGGTGGTGAGGAAATCTATACTGTTGTTTAGAGATAGGTTACATGTAGCTTGATGCAGGCTGGGGATAGAAGGGTTTCTGAGGCTGATAGATTGATTGCTTGCAGAGGGCTGTGTGTACATTGCACATACAGATGAAGGATTAAAGTATGCCAAGTTCATTCTTATAAGGGGGTGGGTATGCATAACCCAAATCAAATATAGTCCCAGGTTACTAAGCTCTTCTCTACAGTTGTTGGCTTTCTTAAGAGTTTCCTCTGAATGAGTATATCCTAAACCCTTGAGAGTTATGGATAAAGAATCTAATAGTTTCACTACACAGTATTGCTGTTTGGAAGATAACATGATAGGTCAGTTAAAAGCAAATCTTGGAGTCAAGTTTCTTGGCTTCGAATTGGTCTTTATTATTTAGACCCAATTCCTGTCTTGCCTGCCCCTAAAGGATGGATAATTGATTTATACAGAGAGAAAAGTGTCAAGTTCTCAGAATGATTCCTAGTATTTAAAAAGTAATGAATACATGGTAGATATTTTGTATTGTTGAAGTTAAATCTGGTTATAATCATCACAGCAAACTAACCCAATGATCTAATCTCACAGGAGATCAGAAAAGTAATGAGAAATAATAAGTTCCAGCTGGATCAACCAGAAAAATGTAGTCATTGAAAATATTAGAAGGCACACATGAATATCTTTGTGATTTTTGTATAGCAAATGATAATTTTAAGCAAGAGTTTAAAAAAAAACAGCATTCATAAGGAAGAAATCAATTCACGTTATAGCAACAAAATTTGTGAGTATAAAATTATAGTATTGAAATAGATGATTAAATATTTCAATGTACCCTGACATTCAGCCCACCATGGAAGGGGCTGGAGATTAAGTTCAACCTTTGGCTAATGGCTCAATCAATCATGCTACATATTAGATCCTTAATAAAAATCTTTGGACACGGAAGCTCATGACTTTCAAGGACACAATCTGGAAGGGCAGAAGCCTCCCTGACACAAATTGCTGCATGCTGACTGAGACATACAGATTCTATGAAAGATGGTTCTATGTGACTCTTCTTGTGGATGGCCGTGATTTACACCCTTGTGTGTAATAACAAGACTATAATCACAGGGATAGTCCTTTTTCAAGTTCTTTAAGCCATCTTATTGAATTATTAAACCTTAAGGAAAATAAAAATCCCACTAGATTTCTGCAGTCAGTTGATAGGAACTGTGATTGGTCTGGGGGTCCTAGAAGTGTAGACGCTGTGGGAAGGTACAGAAACTTTAACTAAGAATCTACTCTTTATCTGTGACATTGTTTCTAATTCAAGGGACTGCCAGAATTTCATTGTAGTAGCAATAAACAAATTAGGGGATGAACTTAGAATGAAATACGATTTGAGCCAAAATAATTTGTTGAGCTCAAAATATGTAGCCATTACTGCAATAACTGGCAATGAAAATAAAGAGGAATCAGGACAGCTGGGGCAGAAATGAAGTTTGATGTGCAACCCGGACAGTGTGCTAGCAGAGTTATTACCAGAATAAAACTCTGAGACAAGGAGGGAGGAAGGAAAAGATGAGTTTTATAAGTGACAAGTGTCAAAATATAAATTCTACCTGAGCCATCGAATACCAATGCTTTCTACCACAGCTGAGCACCCCTGTGGTAGATAAAATATTTACAGTGGAACATTCAACTTACACTATGTTTTATGTTACAAAATGCTCTGTATCTGAGTTCATTCATTCGTCATAAAATTCGAGGAAAGCTAAATACAATCCTGAGAAAGATTTCGTGCCCCTATGAAATGATTCTAGGAGCTAAGTCTATTTCCGAGAACACAATTGTGAACATCAGAGTTAAATAGATGGGACATCCTCAAGATCACATATCAGAGGATGATGAGATTCAAGTGCTGTCATTGCTGGGAGCATCAGTTTTCCTATCTGCAAAGTAGAAATGAGAATACAGCATACATGCTCTTGTACATGCTTATCCACCACAGGGTAGCACAGCATGAGGGCCTCAGGAAACACAGTCGATCGGTCTTAGATTGTCAGACTCCCAAAGTGTGGGCTTCGAAAATGCCTTTTCTTTGGAGAATAACTTTATTCAGGGCATTTGTTATGGAAATAAATAAAAATGAACTAAAGAGAACCACCACATAAAACTGTTTACAAATAACACATTTATAGTTATTTTTATCTAAATAAAATCTCATTCTGCTGGTACTCCACTGGTCCTGATGCACCTTACACATGCAAAGTGTATGCCTCTCTCAGAACCTTTCCAAGGACTATTTCTAGGTCTTAGAAAATTCTCCAAATCACATTAACTCCAAATCACTGTGTCAAGGAAGTCTTTCCTGACCATCTATCTATAGGAACACACCTCAGCCTCCCTTCTGCCTTGTTTTTACTGAAGTTACAGTTTGTGCTTTCATGTTTGCTACATGTCTCCATGCTTAAAAATAGAAGACAAAATAGAAGCAATGACTTTAGTTTATTTCCACCAGGATTTCAAGCATCTACTCTAGTCCTGGCACATCACACCTTAAAATAATTTTTGATTAAATGAAAGAATTTATGAGCTGAGTAGAGTTGCCGGGTAAGTCAAATTTTGAGCATTTAATGTTACTAGACACTGCTAAGTTGCTTCTTCAGAAGGTTTATGTTCTCATCAAGCTCGTCCCTTTTGAGCCAGAACTGGCTTTTTTTTTTCCAGGTTGATAATCTTAGGTACTAGGAAAACTGAGGCAGGAGGATGACAAGTTCAAGGCCTTCCTGGCCGACACAGTGAGTTTAAGCCCAGCCAGGATAACTCAGTGATAAGTAAAGGGGAAAAAATGAAGGCTGGGGACATTTGTCATTGCCACAGTGGTTGCCTTGTATAAATGATACACTTAGTTCAATGGCCAGAGCTGGGGTTTTATTGGATGGTATGCTTCGATTTATTCAGTTGGATTATTAATGAGTTCATCAACTTGCATCTTCTCAGCTTGTTGGCAGATCATATATACTCATTAATCAGCTGTTTCTCCATCCTCCATGTTCCATTTCTTTGTTTTTAAAGTTTTTAAAAAATTTAAAATTAAAATTTTTTAGTTTTTTGAGACTTTTATACAAAGTCTTTTTTATTTATACCCCTCCCTCTCTCCCATTCCAAATTCTCCCATAATCCTCCATCCCCCTCAAAATCATGAACTATTCTTTAATTACTGTTGTTACATATGTATACATATACATATCTATATGTACACATATATATATACATATATGCACATATATACATACACACATGAACATATGTAGCATATACACAACTTCTGAGTTTACTTATTGTCATTCATATATATATATGGTGTTTAGGGTTGACTACTTGGGACTGGTAACCATGATGGTTTGAATAAGAATAGCCCCCATAGACTCACACATTTTAGTGTTTAGTTACCAGGCAGATCAGCTCTTTTTTAAGATGAGAAGCATTAAATATGGCCTGGTTGGAGGAAGTACGTCACTGGGGCTGGGCTTTGAGGTTTCAAAAGCCCATGTTAGGTTCAGTTTTCTCACCTTGTTTGCAGGTCAGGATATAACTCACCGCTACTTCTCCAACATCTTGCCTATCTGCATCTCTGCCCCCTGCTGCCATGTTACCTATCATGATTATTATGTACTAATGATCTGAGACTTTAAACAAGCCCCCAGTTGAATGCTTTCTTTTATGAGTTGCCATAGTCATGATGTCTCTTCACATCAATAGAACAGTGACTAAGACAGTATTCTATTTCTGTTAAAATCATCTTCATTTTCTCCTTGCTTTATGAGAGCACATTCTTTTATTTGATATTTAACTTCCCTTTTATGATAATCATGCTCCCTCATTATTATTTTGGACCATGTTATACAACAAAGGATATGAGTTCAGTGTGTGTGTGTGTGTGTGTGTGTGTGTGTGTGTAATATCAAATTCATAAGTCTATGTCTTATAAGTATTCTCTAGTTGGGATCACAGGACTACTCCTGCATAAGATGGTAGTGTTCACAGAGCTTTAGACCACCCTAGAGATGACAAGGTCTATCGTAATCATAGACCTGCAAATGGGATGAGGTACACCACCCACTTGGTTCTACCATTGAGAAGTGTGTATCTGGAGAGACATTAGCCTGCCTCCGTTTTCACTCCCTTCCCTCCTATTAAATGAGTATCAGTTTGCCATACTTCCTCCAAGAGCACTTATAAGGACCAAATAAAATGATCAGTCTAAAGATACTGAAGGAGCTAAAGAGGTGTAGCCTCAGAAAGAGCTGAGAAGAGAATCAGAGCTGGCTAAAGTCAAAGAATGGTGCTCAATTCAAACTGGTTTCTAGGAAAGTGAGAAATTTAAAAAGCAGAATTTCTTCTAAGGAAACTAATTCAGTAATTGATTTCAAATGTTGACTCTATATAATTGATAAGCATTCTATATCTTCTTGTACAGTAGAACAGATAACCGGGAGTAAGGGCTGCTGAACTCACTTCCACCTCTTATATTAATTCTATTGCACTGCATAAATCCAACCTCTCTGGTTTGCAGCTTTATTTTTGTTTTTAAAGAGAATTATAAAAAATTTTATCTCAAAGAATTTTAACAAAACTTAACTGTTTTTGAAAGTATGATATACACTAAAAGCTTTTTACAAATTTTTAATTTTTAAGAATTACATTAAATTTGTATTAAAGTGATATGTATGTCTTCCGGAAGCACTGAGGTTTCACTGTATTTCTTCCTTCTGAATTCTTACTTGTGTTGAGGCTGTTCTGTGCCTATCATTGTGGAGGAAATTGACCAGCCAATTTTAACAGTCATAAAATACACTGATTAATACCTATAAATAAGTATATAAATAATCTACTCTTCATACCATACTGCATATTTTCTGTTCTGGATGACAGGACTTGATACAAAGTCAGATCTGCCTTGTCTTTCCATTCATTAAGTACCTGTGACCATTGGTATGAATTCATATATAGTATAGGGTCTTTTTTTTGTTCATGGATAATAAATCTCCATAATATAACAATTACGTTGGAAAGATTTCAAAAGGGAATCTTAGAACATTTTAAATACACCTCACTCTAGCATGCCATTTTGATTTCCCCCACTTAAGATATCATTTATTTCACATGATTAAAATGCTAAACTCAGAAGAACATGATTAAAAGAAATAATTTATGATCAGAGGTTCCATTAAATCTCCAGGCAAGATTCTAGACAATGTTGATCTTCAGGCAAGATAAAGAACCAATGAAAGCAGAAAGTCTGGACTCGGTTGGGAAGAAAAAGGAAAAGGGTATAATGAATGCAAAGTTCTCAACTGACCTGACTTTTGAAGGGAAAGTAGAGAGGAGAGAGGGAATACAAATTGGGACTAACAAGGGAGTATGGTTTCTCACAGACCTTCCCTCCCGACAGCATTCTTTTGCCATTGTTTGCTTGGGCATCTCTGCCTTTACCCTGATAAGTGTAACCTCACAAGGACTTCACCACCATGACTTCTGTGGTTTATAGAAAATAGTATGTCTATCAGAATTGTTCTTTATAGGTATTCAGGGGCGTCCAGGCAGGAGGATATCAGAGTTGTCCTTGTTGACAGATTTTAATGGACAGGTCACAGGGGCGCTTGACACAAGATAGGAATCCAGTAAATGAACCCCCAAGGTTGACTTGCTCATTCCCTCTCCTAGTTGTCTTCTGACCTTCTATTGAACAAGAAGGGTCTTTTAATCTACCCTTGTTATCCCATTCTCCAGGGCAGTGAGCATGCTCTGAGATATCTGAAAAGTTGATTACCAATATAGTGATGTATAGAAGAATTCATTGACCTCCACTCTGCTGCCAGGCGTCTAACACTGGATAGAATAGAGCATACCTTCTTTTTTCTGAAGGTAATTAATGTGTCTATTACTTTGGTGTGAGGAAAGAAACGCCAGTGTGCGCAAATCACAGATAAAAAATGAGAAAAAAAAGCAACCTGTTCTTTAAAGTCAGAAAGGGGGCTTAAGGTGCAGCTCTGCTTTACTTTCCTCTGTGGAAACTTAGATCTCATGGAAATGGGAACTCTGTTTAAGATGATTCAGATATCCAGGCTTCTGTGAAAGGCCACATGCTCCTGGAAATTTAATGCCATCTGCTGTGGGTGCAATTTGATGTCACTGATCTCTTTGTCCCCTTCTCACCTGATACAGAAATTCTTCAGTCCTGGGGGCCACACAGTGTCCTGTATGGACTCTTTGGACTGGTCATAGAACATAAAGCTTCATTTTGAAACATTTTTGTAAAAGGAATTATTTATTCTAGCTAGCCCACATAAAAGACACACAACCTAGGTATTTTATTTACAAGCTGTAAGCCTAGATTGATTATTGCGGCTATTCTAACTTACATCCTAGCCGTGTGTCCCTTGTTACTTGCTGTTTCTCCTGGCCTTGTGCTCATGGCTCATCTCCTCTCATGGTGGCTTCCTATTTCTCCGTTCTTTCTTTTTTTTCATGGTCCCTACCTATGATCCCCAGCCAGGTAACTGAAAACCCACCTACCTCTCTCTACTGCCCAGTCACTCATAGACTTTAGTCTTTATTGACCAATTAATTCAAGAGCAAGGTTACATAGCATCACTTGATGTGCATGAGGCTCTCCGTGGGAGGTAACCAGATTTTGGAGGCCAGTATTTAGCATTTGAAGACATGACAGCACCAGACCAACCCCAACACATTTTCATTTTAAAACTCTTATTTTCCAGAGGAAGCAATAGTAAAAATGTTTTGAAAGCCCACTTAATTCCTGGTCTTGCTTAGATATTGGACCTACCTCTGTTGATTCAGTTCCAGATGGGTAGGCAGGTCAAAATGTTACTGCTGGGGGCAGAATGAGGTTAATTAAGATGCGGGACCTCAATTCAGTATCTTCATTCAGACATTGCTCTATCTTTAAACCTGGTTCTGTCACATCAGTTGACCTTCATTTCTAGGTTATTCATTCTAAGACACCCAGTGGAAACAGGAAACTATAGATACCACTAAACCCTAAAATTTAATGCATCTTAACCCAAAACTTATCACATTCTGTGCTTGTAAGTTTTACAGATTACAGTGTGACTGAAAAATAAACATTAGTTTCCCCTTTCTCCAGGATTTCAGGCAGATGATTCATTCTTAATACAGACCTCAGCAAGCTCAGCACATTTTTTTCTCTCGTTGAGTTAAGATCTTTTGCCTTTTTTCTTAAAATGAAAACTTTATAGTTTCTACTCTTGGCATAGGAAACTGTTGTTAAATAAAACAAAGTTTACTAGGACTCAGAACTGCTGTCCCAAAGCTTTTGATCTGAAAACTAAGATGGCCACTAAATAATTCATGGGCAGGTCGCATATACACTGTGGAGACAGAGTGGAAGGGTGATTCATTGGGTACAATGAATTGGGACCAAATGAGATTTCATCGTGCTACTCAGAAAAGTTCATCATTTAATACTTTTGAACTGGTTATTTATGGAATTTTGAATTAAATACTTTTGCCTTGTGTTCAGCCCTGTGTAACTGAAACTATAGAAGATAAAACTTAAGCAAGGCTCAGAGAGACAGCTATATACCAGGAAAAGTCATACCATCTTGCCCCCCTCCCACCCCCAGTCTCTGTATAGGAGATCAAGTCAATGCAGCTTTCACCACGATGTGTGTAGAGTTCTGCTCTTGGGATCTATATTCCTAGATATGAATTAGACTCCAGGGTATGCAGTACCCTATCTGTTGGTAGATCACTTGGTACAAGCCTAACTGCTCAGAAGGTAGAGCTGCCAGGAATCTTATCACATCTTTTCCCATTTGGGATGTTTTACTATGTGATTATTCTACTGTGTCTACCAGTTGTTTCTGTTGGGCAGTATGCTAGCATATTTTGAGGTTAAAAAATTGTAGTTCCATTTTTCACTTCTTCCCTCAGGGTGTCTAGGCACTGCTATATACCAGGCATGGAAATATGAAACCAAGTCCAAAGTGGTGGGTCCACAGGTTCATGGGGTTCTTCTTTGGAAAAGAAGGTCTTCCCTGAAGATGTCAGTGCTACAACTCTGTTGGACAGTATTCAATGAAACAGTTCTCTTAGACAACATTCAGTAAAACAGCTTGTGTGCATACACTTTATTGGTGTGAATCAAGGACTTTATATATATATATATATATATATATATATATATATATATATATATATGAACCTTGGAGAATCAAAAGGGGTTCTTTTTAGGATGAAGTTTCTTTGACTGAGGCTTAAGGCTCTATAGATACCTCATTTACATGGAGTGGCATCCCAGGAAGTTGAACTTGCTCTTTTGCCAAGGACTGTTTGACATTCCTCAGGTAGAAGATTGGGGGTCAGGCTCCCCAGATCAGTGAGAGAAGAGGAGACTAAGAAAAGGGAGTCTTCCATTTTGTGCCAAGCTCAGGAAAGCTGTCCAGACAGAGTAGATGACAACCTTAGTAGCAAAGCACAACAAGAAAACAGAACAGAGACTGAATTCCTTGGCAGGGCTCATTGTGACCTTTGGGCCAAGCCATGTAACGGCCTGTTCTGAGACACTTCAGAAGCTCCTGTTGGTAAGTACCAGTTGAGCAAATGGGCATCCACAGAATGGCTCAACCCCAGTTCTGACCTTCCTAGTCTATTTTGTACTCTGTCTCATTCCAGCCAAGTTGATATTTAGCACAGAGAAAATAAAATCCTAAGTGAATATTTGTTGAGTCAATGGAAGCCTTGCAATAATCCTTAAAGGCTCTAGAATGAAAAGGAAATTTACTTAAATGAAATGGAATTTCATTACTTGAATGAAAAGGAATGTTACTTAAAAACACCAATTTGACCAGCATCTATTCATCCTGTGAGATCAGCTTAACTGCCTTCTCCATGGGATCTGGGATCTATTTTTGCCTTACTTCTTATCTGCTTTTAGCCATAAGATTACCTACATTATACATATTGCTGGTGCTCTTTAAAAACTTTAGCTAGAGGGTTATACTTTATGGACTAAAACCCTAGCCCCACCCTACCCTGACCTTGGGTCTTCTCTGAACCAGGTTTCTCATTGATAAATGGAGATAGCATGACTACCAATGCCACGGGAGTCTGTGAAAACAATAGACACTTGGGGGGGGCACCCATCAAAGCTCTCTATATCAGTTAAGTACGGGAGTGCACTATATTACATAGTAGTAATTTGTGTACCAAGGCTTCGGCACTTAATAGCTATTTAATAATGAGCATCTTGGAAATTGGATCCTGCGTTCCTCATCTTTTCACCTCGGTGTCCAGGACTTCAGTTGAATTTAAAATGTTGACTTGTGTGACCTTCATCATCTCCACCTCTGTCTACATGCATGATCTCATCTGATAAGCAGGGGCCTGGTGGATGTGGTGGTAATCTGTGGGAGAGAGGAAGCATCCTATAGGTTCATGATTAGCGCTCCCCAGCTGCGACCCTCACATGTCCTTCATGTTGTAATAATTTGTTTCCACTTAGTCAATTTAGTATTTCCATTCTCCCAGCTCAGTTAAGCTCTGATGAAATTCTGCACGTTAGATTCTGATAAAATGGCTTTCCTTTGGGGTAGGCCTTGTTAAAATTGGAATGTTCTGTGTACCCTTACGAATTAACTATTCTTTCTTCCTCTTGCCAGAGCCCAAGAGAGTGTTCTTGAAGTTACACCTATTAATCACACCTTCTTCTTTAACCCTTAGGTACCGTGACTCATTGCTGTCTCCAGTTTGTCTCAGAATGTCCTGTAATTGACATCATACAGTGTGTAGCCTTTTTTTTGAATAGGGGGGTCTTCACTTGGTGATTTGCATTCATGAACCTTTCATGCTTTCCTGGGTCATGGCAGATTGTTGTTCTTTATATTTTAATAATATTCCATCACTCAGATGTTCCATGTTTTATTTTTCTTTTCATCTTCTGAGGGATGTATTCAGTGCTGCCCTATACTTTGACAGTTATGGGGGGTGCATAAACAGTCATGTGTGGGTTTTTGTGTCCATGTAAGTTTTCAGTTCCTCAGGAGGAAATGGAGAATCAGGATCATTGTGTCATATAGTAAGGGTATATTTAGTTTCCCAAGAAACCACCCAGCTGTCTTTCAATAAGGTTGCCTTTACAGGCAGTGGCCAAGTGATCTAGTCACTCACCTCACTGGCTCTGTTGGTGTACCCAACTTTGGCAGTCTGAACATTTCTCCAATGGTATCACAAAGCTGTTCTAGTGTTTGCCTCCCTATTGACAGTGGGTAGTCAACATCTACTCATTTGCCATCAGTGTGTCTTCTTTGTTCATGCATTTTCCCCATTTTTAGTTGAGTTCATCAACTGTTCTCTTGAGTCTTCTTTGTATATTTTCAATGTATTTTTGCTAGCCATATCTTTAACATATATTCTTCTGGTTTTTGCCTTATCATTTTCTTGCCATCTCTGTATTTTTTTTAACCTTCAAGCAGGTTCTCACTAAGCCCCCAAGTAATCCAATACTTACAAACTACGTATTCCTAATTGTTTCCAATAGTGTCTTCTTTTTTATCATTATCACTTCTTTTTTTTTTTTTACCGTCTAGTTATTTCACCCCTTCCTGGTCTGCCCACCCACAGTTCCTCATCCCATTCCTCCTTCCCACCAACTTCAGGAGGATGCGGCCCCCTGTCAGGCCTCCCCACTCCCTGGGGCCTCAAGTCTCTTGAAGATTAGGCACATCTTCTCCCACTGAGGCCAGACCATGCAATCCTCTGCTGTGTTCAGTATGTGTTCAGAGCCTCTGACCAGTTCATGTATGCTGCCTGATTGGTGACTCAGTGTCTGAGAGATCTCATGGGTCTGGGTTAGTTGAGACTTCTGGTCTTCCTATGGGGTAGTCCTTCTCATTTTCTTCCAGACTCCCTAGTACTTTCCCATAGGGGGCCTTGACTTCAGTCCAATTATTGGGTATAATTGTCTGCTTTAGTCTCAGTCAGATGCTTGTTGGGCCTCTTGGCCATTGTTGTATCTGATTCCACACAAGCACACTGTATCTGTATCTGTATCTGATTCCACACAAGCACACTGATTCTTTGCACCAACGTTTCTGCTTCTCTGATCAGGTAACATTGAATATCCTGTAATAACTGTTTTCTAGTAGATATAAGAAGAGCCACTGAATTAACTTTGCTTTCTCTTGATATATCAATGTAACATATAACTTGAAGTACTTTACCCACTATGTTACTAGACATCTTTATGATCCAATTTGTTTATTATATCAGTAAACAGGTGATACAAAAGAATTATGCCTGATTCATAAATTTGAAAACTGAGCTGAAATAGATTACCTAGATGTTAGCAAAAAGCAGATGATTATTACCAAATATATTACCAAATATAGAATAAAAATTCTTCTTCCTCAAAATCCAAGGTTCTCTATATTCAAGCAAACTGCCTATCATGTACTTGCTGCTAATAGTGTGAAAGTCATATGGATCTGCTGGCTTCAGTTTTTACATCTGTGTATTATTTAAAACCTTTAATGAACTTTGTTATTTTGAATATTAATGTCTTTTTATATCCTTCCTATCTCTCTCTTTTCTCTTCTAATCACTCTGTCTTGGTCTCTATTTCTGTCTTATTTCTCTCTCTCTCTGCCCCTGCCTCTGTCTGTCTCTGTCTGTCTGTCTGTCTGTCTGTCTGTCGGGCTATCTGTCTGCATGCCTGTCTATCTGTCTGTCTGTCTGTGAAAGGAATAGCTTGTTGTAATGCAGTTCAGTGGTGTTTTCCTCAAATCAGCAGTATTAATGGTGTGATTAGACATCTTATAAATAGAAGTCACTGTCTCATGGATACAGAGGGGGAAAAAGAGTGAGGGACCATGAATTTGGAGCAGGTGCAGAGCCCATTAGGTGAGCACAGCCCACATTTTAAATGCCTGTGATATATGGCACTGCCTAGCAGCCCTGGCTTCCTCCTTTTCTTGCTCTCTCTCTTTTTTTAATCATTAACCTTGCAAGCAGAAGCCTTCTTATTTTAATCTTCAAGGTTGCAGTGAGTCTCCCCATCTATAACTGCTTGGTACCCAGATGGAAACCAACAGAAATTCTCTCAGCTATCATCCCAGCAACAGGATGCCTTTGACAGATTGGTCTCTAAAAACAGAAGTGATAGAAGCAGTGGAAGGGACACTAGAAACAGGATGACAACTTCAGAAGGATGGAGAGACCACACTCAGATGATCTCCTGGTGTGGGTGTAAGATGCAGAATCTGGAGTGGATTGACAGGAGAAAAATAGTGATAGAATGCCACAGTCTGAATTTGCAGGAGGTAATTCTATATTCAAATGTGATTTTAACAAATGGGGCTGTGGGTTCAGTGATGAGCTTGTTATCAAGATTCACTTCTGTTACCTATAAAATGGGGACAGTCTTGCCCACGTCACAGATCTCTGTCAATATTTGAAAATGTGGAGTATTCATAAAGGCGTCTTTCTCAGTATTCAATTTGTTTATTTTTCTTTGTTTTCTCCTCTACTCCCCTCCTTTGTTACCTCCCTCCCTTCATTCCTTCTACTCCTCAGTCCCTTCATCCTTTGCTCCTTCTTTCATTCAGTCCCTTCTTCCCCCTTCCTCCTTTCCTTCCTTTCTTCCTTCTTTCCTTTCTTCCCTCCTTCCTTCTTTGTTCCTATCTTATTCACTGTGAGACTATTTCATTTTTCACAGCAATCCCATCAGTCAATCATTCATATATATATATATATTAGTATATATATTATTAGTATATATTATATATACTATATATATACCATACTATATATAGTATTAATATATATATATTCTAATATATATATTAGAATAAACAAGAAAAGACCTTGTTGAGTGGCATCCTTCATTAGAGGTTTTGTTTTCATCAAAGTGAGGAGGGATGTTTGGCAATATTGGTAGTGGATCATGGTGGCTATCTCAAGCTCATGATTATTGGCTTTTCAGAGGCCTAAGAAAGTGGGATCCAGTTTGGGCAATCTGAATAGAATGTGCCACGTCTCCATCATGAAGAGGGATTTAATGGCACATGCAGATTCTGAGCATCACAACCATGAATGAGCATAAGGAGTTCACTTGGTTCTGATTGTAGCAGCAAAGAAAATGCCATACAGATTCCATTTTGTAACTGACATCTCCTAGGTCGAAAGTCCTTGGCTTAGAGTCAAGGCATGTCATGTTGAACACATAAATAAAACACTCATTTTTAAACATCGGAATATAAATAATGCCCCGCATTTCAATTGGTTGGCATCTCCCTTAAGTCTTATAAGCTTCACCATCTATCACCTATCCCCACTCTTACCCAGCATGTCAAATCATATCAGAAGGAACCAGAAGTTCTATCCTGTTGAAGCACTCTTAATAGCTATTTGTTGGCTATGTTCCCAGTATTCATACTGAGGTTCCATTTGCTCCTATGTTTTTGTTGTAGTTAGAAATGAAAGTTTGATTGGATTCAGATTTCAAGGATTGATCAAGACTACTTCATGAGTAGAACATTGTGGACATGGAATATCTCCATTTTCATTGACTACTTACTGCCTGGTAGCCTCTTTTTTGATTTCAGCAGCCAAACCATTTCTTAGTTATATTCAAGGGCTTAAAAAGTGACATAATTCTATTTTATCATTTATTCTTCATGTTTCACCTGGAATAATTTTATATTGAAAATCTTATTAAGTATTTGATAACTCATTGATGATAACTTCAAAAGGAAAAGGAAAAACTGTCATATTCCTTTCCTTTAACAGTTTTTGTCAGTGTTCGGGGGAATTAGAATGTATTAAAAGAGATATTTAATGAAGATTTTGACATAAGTCTTGGTGGGTGAGAATGAAAGAGAGAGAGAAGGAAGGAAGAAAGAAGAAAAGAAAGAGAGAAGGAAGGAAGGAGGGAGGGAGAAATAAACAGTCTACAGAGCATATTTGTGGGCTTCTCTGAGACTGTAATGTAATTGTCATTTTACACAGCAGACTGGTTTCTTGGCATCTGTCATGGAAGGTGATTGAGGTTTTTCCCCTTGTGTCATCCTAAACGGTCTAAACAGTGAATGTCTTTCCGCTCAAGTTTCTTATCTGTTCCTTGAATTGCTTGATCATTGGTTAGTGATAGCCCCTGTCAGTTGGGTTTCTTTGTCATTTGAACATGCCCAGTAGGATTTTCTTATTTCCTCATTTGAAATATGTGCACGGCTTATCTAGAACATTTTCAACAAGTTCTATTTCCTTTGACTAAGAAATGATACTTGAAGGCTAAGGAGAAAGCTGTCTCTAAAATGCTTCCACAATTGTACCAGTACCCAGTACCCAAGGCTGCTGCAAAGGGGAAACTTTCTTCAGGGGTGTAGGCTCTGAAAGACTGCTTATGCTCAGACATTCATGAATATAGAGGCCATACTAAATGGAGTCAGTGTTTTAAAGAGAGATAGAAACATCACCTTGGAAAGAACTGGTTGAAGAATGTGAAGGGATTGGAAGAAGGTAGATTTAATCAAAATACATAACATACATACATGAAATTCTCAATAAAAAAAATGGAAGCATACCTATCATGTGTTCTTTTGTGACTGAGTTACCTCAAACAGGATGATATTTTCAAGTTCTACCCATTTGCCTGTTAATTTTATGAAGTCACTGAGTAGCTGAGTAGTATTCTGTTGTGCAAATGTACCATATTTTCTATATCCATTCCTCTGTTGAGGGATATCTGAGTTGTTTCCAGCTTCTGGCTATTATAAATAAGGCTGCTATGAACATAGTGGAGCATGTGTCCTTATTATATGTTGAAACATTTTTTGGGTGTATGCCTAGGAGTGGTATAGCTTGGTCCTCAGGTACTACTATGTCTAATTTACTGAGGAAGCACCAGACTGATTTCAAGAGTAGTTGTACCAGCTTGCAATCCCAAGAGCAACGGAGGAGTGATCCTCTTTCTCTACATCCTTGCCAGTATCTGCTGTCACCTGAGTTTTTTATCTTAGCCATTTTGACTGGTGTGCGGTGAAATCTCAGGATTGTTTTGATTTGCATTTCTCTGATGACTAAGGATATTTAACATTTCTTTAGGTGCTTCTTGACCATTTGAGTTTCCTCGGTTGAGAATTCTTTGTTTAGTTCTGTTACAATTTTTTTTTATTTTTTTTATTTTCTATATTCTTTGTTTACATTCCAAAAGCTTTCCCCTTTCCCAGTCCCCCCACACCATATGTCCCATAAGTCCTCTTCTCTCTGCCCAATCCCCAATCCCCCCACCCATTTCTTTGTTCTAGTACTCCCCTACCATACTGGATCAAGTCTTTTCAGGACCAGGGTCCTCTCCTTCCTTTTTCTTGGGAATCATATGATTTGCTAATTGTGACTTGAGTATTCAGAGCTTCTGGGCTAATTAATATCCACTTATTAGTGATTGCATTTCATGTGTATTCTTTTGTGATTGGGTCACCTCACTTAGGATGATATTTTCCAGTTCCAACCATTTGCCTATAAATTTCATGAATTCATTGTTTTTAATTGCTGAGTAGTATTCCATTGTATAAATATACCACATTTTCTGTATCCATTCCTTCTTTGAAGGATCTGGGTTCTTTCTAGCTTCTGGCTATTATAAATAAGACTGCTATGAACATAGTGGAGCATGTGTCTTTATTGCATGCAGGGGCATCCTCTGGGTATATGCCCAGGAGTGGTATGACAAGGTCTTCTGGAAGTGTCATGCCCAATTTCCTTAGGAACCACCAGACTGATTTCCAGAGTGGTTGTACCTTCTTGCAATCCCACCAACAGTGGAGGAGTGTTCCTCTTTCTCCACATCCTCACCACCATCTGCTGTCTCTTGAGTTTTTAATCTTAGCCATTCTGACTGGTGTATACAACATGCATACACACACATGCATGCACACATGCAAACACATATGTTTGTATACACACACCTGCACACACACACAGACATACAGACACACACACACATACAAAGACACACATGCACACATAGATATATAGATATAGATATATAGATATAGATATAGATATAGATATAGATATAGATATAGATGTATGTATATGCACATAAATAAAAGCTGCAGACCTGTCTTAATTGTTTGCATGTATATGGTTTCAGGGCTGACCATTCTCCTTTGAACAACAACAACAACAACAACAACAACAACAAAGTACTCATTCCTGGGACAGACTAGTTCTTCTCATACCAGTCAATAATTGTCTACAGTTCTTTGTCTAAGGGTGGGACCCTGAAAAAAGTTTCCTCTTTCATATTAGTAGGTATGAATATTACCATTGCTCAGCCCTTGTGTACACAGCCATTTTGAGAAAACACTTTTATTGCAGAGTTACTAGTTTCCTGGCTCTTGTAAAAATTTTATCCCATCTTTTGTGATGTTTCCTGAGCCATAGATGGAGGATCATTATGTAAATGTATGTATCCATTAGGGCTGGGTTCTACATAATATGTTGGTCTTTGTATTGTATTTGTGTGTTTCTTTGTATTGTAGTTTTTTTGCTCTCCATTTGCTGAAAAAAGGGACTTTTTCATAAGATGCACAGAGTTTACTAGGTTTCAAGCATGGGCTCTCTCTTTATTCATACGCATACTCATATCTGATCTTACTCAAAATCATTGATATTTCTTGGGGGAATTCTTTTCTTTCCTTTTATTTTGGGATAATAACATATTACATAATTTTCCCCTTCATTCAAGCCATCCACTATAACCCTGCTTGATCTTTTTTAAATTGACAGTCTCTCTTTTTTTTATTAATTGTTGTTGTCACACATATACTTGTATGAATACACACATATATTCTCCCTAATATAACCATCCCCGGTCATTTGGTATAGGATAACAAATTGGTGTGCCATTCCCTAGGGAGTACTATTTCTCCCACTCTCAATAGTTCTTAGTTGCTGTAGATTTAGTGAAGGGTTGAGGCCTCTAGGGCTTCCCTCACCTACTTCCTCATGTCTATTTTTATCCTTATTAATCCTGTGTTTAGGAAGTCATGTTGCTGAGACTTTATGGGTATAGCTTCTCACGTTATAAGGAGATACAATCTCACTGCAAACTCCCTGATTCTCTGCCTCTTATAATGTTTCCATTACTTCTTCTGCAGCCTTAGATATGGGAGTTGTTTTGTATAAGTATATGTATTCCATTGGGACTAGCTCCTTCAGCTCTGTGCTTTGATTGGATGTGATTTTCTATGCTGATCTGTGTCTGTTGCACAGAAAAGTTTTCTTTCTTTCTTTCTTTCTTTCCTTCTTTCTTTCTTTCTTTCTTTTTTTTTTGCTTTGTTTTGTTTTGGGTTTTTTTTGTTTTTTGTTTTTGTTTTTGTTTTTGTTTTTTGAGACAGGGTTTTTCTATGTAGCCCTGGCTGTCCTGGCTGTCTCTGTAGACCAGGCTGGACTTGAACTCAGAAATCCACCTGCCTCTGCCTCCCAAGTGCTGGGATTACAGGTGTGTACCACCACCGCCTGGGTCAGAAAAGTTTTCTTGAAGGGAGGTGATACTTACTCTTATGTGTGGCTATAAGGACAGACATTTATAGCATATTTAGGCACTATTGCTAGTTTGATAAGGAGATGATTCTCCTCTAAGACTCATGACTTCACTATGCCTGGGTAGTTGGCTATGTCTCCAGTACCACACATGATTTTCCTCTTATTGAGTGGGTCTTAAGTACAATTAGAGAGCTGTTGGTTACTGCCCAGGTACATGTACCACCACTACACTCTTAGGTTTATTGTGCCATGTTGATCACTGTTGTCCTATTATTTTTTTGTAAAGGATACATGTGTGGTATACATAGGTGTTTATATGCATGCTTGCAAGTTTGTGCATATGTGGGGTGTATTTGTAAGTGTGTGTGAATGGGTGCATATGTGTGTGTGTATGTGTGGGTGGGTGAGTGGGTGGATGTGGGTGTGGGTGTGGGTGTATGTGTGTGTGTTCAAGGTGAACCTCACATGTCTTCCAATATCTCTTCATCTTGTATAGTAAGGCAGGGTGTCCCTGAACACAGAACTGACTACACTGGTTAGGCTGTCTGGCCATCTTGCTCAGTGATTCCCCTTTTCCAGCTCCTGTACTTTGGTATTCCAAGCAGGCCACCATGCCCACCTGGCATTTCCATGTGCTCGGATGAATTCAAGATCAGGTTCTCAGACTTGCAAAACATGTCTATTTACTTACAGTACCACCATCCCAGCCCCTAACAGCCTTGTTATTGATAAGTTGTTGTTGTTGTTGCTTTTCCATAAAACTATCTGAAATATTTTTCAAAGATACATATGTTTGGTAGCAAATGAGAAATTTTGAGTAACAAAAAACTGGATCTTTTCAGGAGACCATTATAATGCTGGTGGAAAGAAAAATATTCCACGTTTAGACTGAACCATGTAAAAGTTATTGTCCATGTTCTCTCCAATAGAGACATTTTTCATCAATCCATTGTTTTACCATAATGTGTATATTCTTTTAGATGGAACATGTCAAATAATTTGTTTTCCTTTCAATGTTGTTTGATTTTTTTCTAAATTTATAAACTATAGAATTATATATTTTAACTCCAATTTCATCTTATCAAACAATATCATTACATTCAATTAAAAATAGGATTACATTAGAAAAAAATCTTCAGATTGAATAATTTCAGTTTTTACAGTGGAATGGAGTATGCCCTTTGAGCTCCTATCATTTATTTTTTATGGCTCTTTCTGTGCCTTTGTCATGATGCATTTTCACATCTCTTTATTTGCAGGCCTTGATTTTTCAGTAATTGTAATTTGCTTTCAAGCCTCAATTGCTTAAAACTTTTGAACAAAACGATACCACAATTTAGAGAGCTTGCATAGAATAATGATTCTAAAGTATTCTAAGACACTTAGGTTTATTTAGAAAGTAGTTCTTCAAAGTTTCATAGGTTTTTAAATTGGAGCAATTTTCAGTAACAATGAAGGACCGTGTGTGTATGTGTGTGGGTGTGTGGGTGTGTGCATGCACATTTAGCTGTATATATCCAAAATGTATATGCTTTCTCATTTTGAGTCTATTTTATTAATTCTCTGAGAATTCATGCATGCATACATTGTATTTTATATATCTTCAAACCTCCAATCCTCATACAGACTCCTCCTAGATCCTCTGTCAAGTGCCCTCCATCTTTAGGTACTTTTTCTTTTAAAAAAAAATGATGCACTGAGTCCAATTTGTGCTGGCTATGTACGAATGAATAAAGTGGGCCCATCCAATAGTGCCTGGCTGATCTATTAGGATCCACACCCTTAGAGAAAACTGACTATCCCTCTTGATCTCCCAGCAGCCATAACTCTCAGTGGCTTATTAGCTGGATGTGGGCCTCATGAGCCCTTTCCTCCCCATGCTAGAAGGCTGATCTTGATCTTGTGGAGGTCTTACACAGGCAACTAAGGCTCATATGAGTACATGGGTTCAGAGGTCCTCATATCCAGAAGACATTGTCCTGCACCAGTTCTCCCTGACCTCCGACTCTTGCAATTTTTCTGTCACCTCTTCTGTTCCCATGAGCCTTTGGGATAAAAGCTCTAGTATAGGTGTCATATTTATTGCTGAACACTCACCGACACTTATTCTCTGAACATTGGTCAGTCAAGTGTTTCTTTTTTAATTGCTATTCACCACACAATGAAACTTTGATGTCTATCAATCTCATTTGAAAAGCACAAAATTATGTAGTTCTATAAGCAAGTTCCAAATATTCTTCTGCCTCACAGATATTTTTATCAACATATTAACATTTTTTTGTACCACAGAACTACTTCACATAAATCCTGTTTATATTATCATAAAAATAATATGCGTTCCTGGTGTTGAGGTTCTATGAATTTTAAAATACTATACAGACCATTGATGATTTTTTTCCTTTTAATTTTTTTATTAATTACATTTGTTCTTTGATAATTTCATACCTGATATATGCTAATTACTCAAGCCTTTGCCGGCTTTTGTCTGGCTCCCGGAACAATCCTCTCTGCAGGATGATCCTCTCTGCAGATCCCTTTCCCACATTCCTATATTTTCATTTTGTGATCCACTGGGCTTAAGAAGAGAAGGAAACTATCTTTGAAAACTTTCCTTTTTATCTCTTATTTGAACAAAGAAATAGACTAATGTTGGAATTAACTCTCTATGTAGTTATCATTTGTTTTCAATTTTTTCCTGTAATGTAACTAGCATATTAGCAGACATTTTGTCACCTCTCATAGGATCACATAATTATATGGAACCAAAATTTAAATTTCATTTGTTCTAGGTGAAAGGTCACACTTCTCTGGTAAAAAGGAACTTTACAGTCAAGTTTGACTTCTGCCCATAATGGGTGCAGAAGAGACTAAAGATATCTCAACACATGTATGCTTCCTATATTTTGGATTGTCAGTGAGCTCACAATCAGATCTGGAGTCCTCTGCTTTACCCATTTATTTCCAATCCATTCAGTGGTACTTCTTTTAGATACAATGAGGGATGACAATGGCATCCCAGGGCATAGAGATGGAAAGGAAATGGGATAGTGCTATCAGTTAGCCAAAAGTTAAAAGGTACTTCACCATTTAGGGAGTGCAGTGTGTCTGTAAGAGTGATGAAGACACAGATCAACTTGCATCTACTTAGGAAGCGAGTCATCAATCAGTGGCTATCGAAGACCACAAGTGTCACTCACATTGGTGGAGGAGGACAGTGAAGAGAAAGTGAGTTACATCACTAAACAAAAAGACACAGATATGGCCATCCTGAGACCAAATCCAGCATGGGTGCCTATGCAAACTTCTGCATTTCTGTTCCATTCTTCACAAAGGAATGATGTATTCATTGGCTTTTTTTGTTGTTGTTAGCTTCATAAAAAAAATTATTGATTCTTTGTGAATTTCACATCATGTAGCCCTGTTACTTTGTATCTGCCCTCTATCTCTGCAAGGTCCCCACGAAAATAAAGTAGAATTAAAAAAAAATCTTGTCATAGAAACTATATTGTGTTATAATGTGCCACATAGTATACCCTTTTGTCACATCTTTTATCGCAAATATTCATTGGTCTGGTTCAAGGCACCTGGCTTCTGTTACTGAACCCTCCCCAGGACTCCTTTCAGTAATCCTGCTGTTGCCCTATGTCATGGAAATCCTGCAGCTTTAGATCTGCAAGACCAGCCCCTTCACATACTTCAGCAGATCACAGATGGGCTATTGTTGGAGTGGACCAACTCATAACCCTGGATCTGGGCCTGTTAAGTAGATGAGTTGGTCAGACCACCAGGTCTCCTATGCCTGCACCACTAGGATGAGCTCTCAAGCACTGCCCCTGCTATCTAACCCAGTGCCATAGCCACCGACGGCCAGAGTAAGTTCTATTGTCATGCCCTCAGAGCCATGCCTTCAGTACCACAGCCAGCTCTAATGCGCTGCCCAGAAAATGTGTATCTGGTGAGAGGCAGAGCCAGATCTATATTCTCAGGACCTCATAGTCAACCCACCCATGTGTTGCAGGAGGTAAGGTGTAAGGTGGGAGAGCCCTGCACTCACACACTTGGGTCCAGTTCACTTGCTCCTATGCAATCAATGTTGGCTCTACTGTGCTGCTGGGTCAGGGTACAGGGTCTGCTATCTTGAGTGCTGTAGCTGGTGAAAGGTAGAGTCAGTTCTCCTGCTCTCATGACCTTGGTGCTAGCTCACTCACCTGCTGGAAGTGGTGTGAAGTGAGAGAGGGAGAATCTCTCTCTCTTGCCCATGCCGACCCAAGCAGATTAGAGTCAAGGCCAGCTCTTCTGAACTCACACTCTTAGGGCTGGCTCACGTACTTTCCCGCCATAAGGGTCTCCTCTACTGTGCTTCCCAGGCAAGGGTTGGGGCCAGAACAGCACAATGCCTCAGTCAACCATCCAGACAAGGGCATTTGCAAGGCCTTTCTTGGTAACACTGGCCTGGGATATCAACACAGACCTAGGCTGTCATAGAACCACAGAGTCAGACATGGCTCTCAGTAGCAGCATGAGCCCAGATGTACCTATGGCCTCAGCGGGGGGTACCATGGGTCTTTCAGATCAGCATGTTTCCCCAGTGGTGGCAAGACCCTCATACATCCACATGGTCTCCAGTGGCAGCCCAGATCCATGGAAATCATCTTAGCCTTTGGTGGTAAACTGAGCCACAGGCGTCAACATAAAAGCACAGCTGCAGCAAGACCATCAACCCATTGCAGCAGCCTTGGCAAGGACCTCAGTATGGTCTTCTCATATCTGTCCATTCTCCACCATTGTCAAGTCTCCATTCCACATTTCTTCACAGTGTACAAACCTCTCTTAGCTTTGCTTTCTCTTCCATCGTTGCACCAAGTACTCCATCTTTCCCATCTCTCCATCATAATGGCACCTGCAGCAGACACTTGGGTGACTTTGTTCCAGCCTCCAAGGGGTGGCTTTGCCCAAGCTTCATTTCTTGTTGATTGGCTGATAGTTGTTGCAACAAGTACTGGGTAAAACAACTCAGGAGGAGGAGCAACTTAGTTTAGTTCCATTTCAGAAGTGTCCATAGTTGGAAAAATATTTCTTGCTCCTGGATTGGCAGGATCAATATAGTAAAAATGGCCATCTTGCCAAAAGCAATCTACAGATTCAATGCAATCCCCATCAAAATCCCAAATCAATTCTTCATAGATCTAGAAAGAGCAATTCTCAAATTCATCTGGAGCAACAAAAAACCCAGGATAGCTAAAACTATTCTCAACAATAAAAGGACTTCTGGGGGAATCAATATCCCTGACCTCAAGCAGTACTACAGAGCAATTATGTTAAAAACTGCATGGTATTGGTACAGCAACAGGCAGGTAGATCAATGGAATAGGATTGAAGACCCAGAAATGAACCCACAGACTTATGGTCACTTGATCTTTGATAAAGGAGCCACAACCATCCGGTGGAAAAAAGATAGCCTTTTCAACAAATGGTGCTGGTTCAACTGGAGGTCAACATGCAGAAGAATGAGAATTGACCCACTCTTATCTCCTTGTACTAAGATCAACTCCAAGTGGATCAAGGACCTCCACATAAAACCAGACACACTGAAACTATTAGAAAAGAAACTTGGGAAGACCCTGGAGGACATGGGCACAGGGGTAAAGTTCCTGAACAGAACACCAATAGCTTATGCTCTAAGATCAAGAATTGACAAATGGGACCTCATAAAATTACAAAGTTTCTGTAAGGCAAAGGACACTGTCAGAAGGACAAAACGGCAACCAACAACGTGGGAAATGATCTTTACCAACCCCACATCCGACAGAGGGCTAATATCAAATATATACAAAGAACTCAAGAAGTTAGACCCCAAAGAACCAAATAACCCTATCAAAAAATGGGGTACAGAGCTAAACAAAGAATTTTCACCAGAAGAAATTCGGATGGCCGAGAAACACCTTAAGAGATGTTCAACATCATTAGTCATCAGGGAAATGCAAATCAAAACAACCCTGAGATTCCACCTCACTCCAGTCAGAATGGCTAAGATTAAAAACTCGAGAGACAACAAGTGCTGGCGAGGATGTGGAGAAAGAGGAACACTCCTCCACTGTTGGTGGGATTGCAAAATGGTAAAACCACTCTGGAAATCAGTGTGGCGGTTCCTCAGAAGATTGGGCATGCCACTCCCAGAGGACCCTGGCATACCACTCCTGGGCATATACCCAGAGGATTCCTCTGCATACAACAAAGACACATGCTCCTCTATGTTTATAGCAGCCTTGTTTATAATAGCCAGAAATTGGAAGGAGCCCAGATATCCCTCAAAGGAGGAATGGATACAGAAAATGTGGTATATTTATACAATGGAGTACTACTCAGCAATTAAAAATAATGAATTCATGCAATTTGTAGGTAAATGGTTAGATCTGGAAACTATCATCCTAAGTGAGCTAACCCAATCACAAAAGAATACACACGAAATGCAATCACTGATAAGTGATTAATGAGCCCAGAAGCCCTAAATACTCAAGGCACAATTAGAAAGTCAAATGACTCTCAAGAAGAAAAAAAGGAGAGGACCCTGGGCCTGTAAAGATTGGATCCAGTATTGTAGACCCAGAACAGAGAAATCGTGGGGGGGGGAAGAGTGGGGAATAGCATGGGGGGGAGAGGAATTATGGGACATATGGTGGGGGGTAACTGGGAAAGGGGAAAGCCTTTGGAATGTAAACAAAGAATATAGAAAATAAAAAAAAATTAAAAAAAAAAGAAAATCTATATGTATCTGAATAAATGTGTGAATCTTAAAAATAAGGTAATTATACCACTGTCAATGGTAAAAATCGGTGTGGATAATTTAGGATGCACATCAGTAGCTACTTTTTTTTTTTTTATAAATAAACCTTTACAAATGAAAAAAAAAAAGAAGTGTCCATAGTTAGCTGCATTGCATTGGCTTTAGGTATAGCAGAATATGATGGGATGGGATGGTAGATGTATGTGGCATAGGAGGCTGACCACTTTGCTATGGCTAAAAATGAGTGTCAGGGAGGGAAAATGAAGAAGATACACTTTTTAAAGGCACATCTCTACATGCCCTGTTATCTGCTTTCTCCACCTAGGCCACCTCCTAATAATCCATTTATCTATAAGCTTACCAATGAATTAATCTACCAATGTATTTTTCACACTCAGGATCCAACTGTTACTCAATAGTCTTGCCATAAGAGCCCAAGACTTCAACACATGAGCTGGGAAACATTTCATGTCCAGCATGTTAGAATTTCCCATCATGAGCACCCCGAAGGTATCCCAGTTAGACTGTCCTTCAGTCATTTGGTCATTTGGCTTCCACTGAACACACTACTTTCCATAAAGATGCAGGATTAGGCAATCATGGTTGAAAAGGGGTGGGGAACAAGATACGGCCAGGGCATTTGCTAACTATATAACTGTAGGTAAGTTCTTGACTTCCTCTTAATTTCATTCTCTCTTCATCTTCAAACAAAGCAAACTACCATGTGGAGGACAAGGAAACATTGTAAATGACGAATGGAAGGCAGTCAGCCAGGCGTCCAGCATTACACATTGCTCTCCCCTTTAATATTTATACTACTACCAAGTTTGGATTCACCCTAGGGTTAAAGTGTTTAGAGCATTTACATGAGGTCATTTAGGAGAAAGACCAGCAATTGAAAGGTTTCTTTGTCCGTGCCAGATTCAAGTGGCCTCAATAAAAGTGGTGGCCTTTTCGGGGTAGAAAGAGTGGTGCCATCCAAGAGCATCCTGGCTGCCTCAAAGAAAGGGACAACCCATTCCTGAGGACTGTATGCTGGACTCTGGCAACGCTTAGCTTCCCAGCTGCCGTCTGAAGTCTTCCTAAAGCAGAGCAGTAAGGCAAAATATTGGTTGAAAATCACAGCAGGCAGAATGTCAACCATTTTCTTTGGAGCTTCAGAGGTCTCACATTCTCCATTTAGATTCTAAGTCATTATTAAAAGCAAATAAGTATGTTGACTGTTCAGAGTATACTTTCTCAAGTATGAATATGGGTTATCCATCCCGCCCATATGATGTCATGCAGACACAAGACCTGCTCCTTAGATAAGCTATGTTAGCTCACTTGCAGATGCTCACCACCCTCTCCCACAGTGGGGCAGATGCTCCAGCACTCAACAGCAGCTTTGAGAAGCAAGAGGGAGGACAGATTGTGCATGTCATTAGTTTGCTCAGGCACTGAACTGCCTCCATCTGCAAGTGAGTGGTTTGGAAAGGATTTTAATAGGTTTTATAAAGATCTGGCAAAGCCAGGATAATGCACTTAAAGTTTTTCTCCCACCTTAAGTCAACTAATGAACAATGACAAGATGGGTATTTTTAACTTATTTTATTAAAAATTCATTAAAATATAACTACATCACTTTCTCCTCCACTGTTCTTTCTCTAGCTCTGCCCATGATCCCTCAATCCTCAAATTGATGGCATTTTTATTGTTTTATGCACATGTGCACGTGCACACACACACACACACACACACACACACACACACACACTACACACATATGTACACAAATAAACACATAGAGATATGCCTACTTTGCTAAGTCCATTTAGTGTGAGCTGTGTATATATGATTTCAGGGCTGACCACTTTGTATTGAATAACTGATTAGTTTGCACATCCCTATGAGAGGTGAGAATTATTTTCTCCCAGAACTCATTAATGCCCGTAGTTAGTTCTTTTTCTATAGGTGACACCCCATGAGATTTCTTCCTTCCTAGTTAGTATGCTTATTGGTATTAGTATTGTCTTGGTATTATTTATGCACTTTAGATATCTATTATTGAGATATGGGTGCAGCTTCCCTGTTGCTTCTAGCATACACCTTCTCACAGCAGACTTCCTGGTGCTCTGACTCTTAGAACCTTTCCTTCTCTCTTTTCTTAGTGATCCTTGAGCCTTGGAGGCAGGAGATGTATCCACTGGGGCTGGGCTTCATGTGAGTTCTTGATCTCTGCACTATGACCTGTTGCAGTTTTCTGCAATGGTTTCCATTTGGTGAAAAGAAAAGCTTCTTCATTGAGATAGGTCTTTGAACTCTATCCTGTATCTTTGTAGCCAGAACTGAAAAAAGAAAAAGAAAAGAGGAAATGTGGGCTAAGTAGATCATATCTTAGTAAGCACGCATAGGAATAATACCATGTTAGACATAGCCAGATATTTTCCTTTATATAGTCCCTTTATTTATATATAGGAAAAATATCTTCTTTTCTCTACTTCCTCCTTATTTTCTTTCTTTGTTTTGTCTCTCTCTAACATCCTAAACTGTGGCTCTTTCTGAAGACCCTATTTCTGTTCAGGCCAGATTCATAGGTCAACAACAAACCAAGGAAACAATTTTATCCAATTCTAGCTTTGCCAGACAAGGAGTTTCTTGGCATTTCTTATATTATCATTAATGCAGAGTGTATTACATGAGTGTGGGGGACCACAGAAGCACTGCATTAATTCGGCATGCGTGATAAATCAGGAAAGTTACATTGCCAGAGTCCCTGCTTTATGTGTAAACAGTTTCACTACTGAAAAACTCCAATTCCTATCAACCATCTATTCTCACTTTACTCTAGAATGTCTTAAGACCTCAGCTGGGGCAGGATTGTAAAGAGATGATGGAGAAGGAGGAGTGAATGGCTAGAATCTCAGGTGAGAAAGTTTGGAGATGGATTCCCACTCCTTTCCATGAGGAAATGTTATTAGTGCTCATATTATACGGGTTTCACATGTGTATTCACAATGAATGATCTCAAGAGAGCAATGGGTATTTCGTTCCTGGGTGTCAGATTTCCATAAGACCCTTGATTTTAACACTATAATTGACATCATCTAAAGAGCCATACTCTGGATCATTGAAATTCTGAACAGTTGGTTCATTGGCTAGCCTTCTTCCCTTTGTGCTTTGCTCACCAAGGGCAAAGGTACCACTGACCATCATGTATCAGATGACACATGTAACAGAAAAATGAATATCTTTAGTGACCTATCCAGCCACATTTTGAAAATAGGTAGAATGGAATTAGTTAAGATACTTGGATGCCCTTTGCCAGTGTGTCTTTGTTTCAGGTCAAGCAGGTTTAGTCTAGAAGAAAGCAGATACTCTGGAGTTGTCAAATGAGTAGTTGGCAAGTGTTTTCTCTAATTCTCTGGTTATCTCTGCATTTCACTGATTGTTTCCTCTTCTGTGCTGAAGCTGCAAGGTTTGAGGACATTTATAAGCAATACAAATAGATTGCCTGTGTCTCTGGAGGTTCTAGGTCAAGAAATCAACAAGAATCTGATGAAGGTCAGTTAACACCTTCTCTGTGTCTTCATGTGACAAAATGAACTTAAGGGTTTCTTTTCAACTTACTATATCTTAAAGATATTTTTCACTCATGTATATGCATCTGTGTGAGTGTATGTTACAAGTACACAGGTACCTGCAGAGAACAGACAATGGTGTTGAGTGTTCTGGGGGTAGAGTTGTATCTATAAGCTGCCATATGTCATTGCTGGGAACTGAAGTAGGTCTCTTGGAAGAGGAGCAATTACTCTGAAGCACTGACTCTCCTCTCCATCCCAACATTTTCCTTCTTTTCTAAAGGCTGTAATTTCATTCATGACAGCAAAATCTCATGCCTTGATCACTTCCTAAAGGCTTGTCTTTTAATAATATCACATTAAGTACTGACTTCTCATATGAATGTAGGCAAACATCAATAGTAATCCTATAGCACTGGCCAAGACTGAACAGCAATGAGATTATACATGCTCACGTTCAAAAGCAAGTGCTTTAGGTCACCAAATAGGTTTGGGGCCCAAGTTTATGCAGTGACCTGTAGCAATAGAGTGCAACAATATTTCTGACAGCATACTAGTATTGATTGAAATTAGCAACAAATTTATGTGCATATACTTAGTTTACATAACTATATGCGAAAGCCACATAAGTGCATTAAAGGATCTATAATATTTTCTTTATTCTTGAGATGTTTAGAGAATCAGCTCTCTATGGTTTTGTAAGAGTTTGATATTCTCTCTTTTAAGAATAAAAAAGATAAGGAAATTTGCATCTCAGCCTACCTTGGGTAAAGGCAAGAAGTCTTGGGATGGGGTTAAGTAGTCATATGATTTGAAGCTTTTCTCACTGATTGTAAAACAGAATTTCTCTCCCTGCTCAGTGTGTCACTATAACAAAAGACTCAAGATAGATCATCAGCTTATCAAGAGAAAGGATTTAGTTTGGCTCACAGTGGTCTATAAAAGATCTAGATCAGTGTTTCCCCAATCCTTTGGGGATTGCATATCAGATATCCTCAATGACAGATATTTACATTATGATTTTACAACATTAGCAAAATTAGAGTTATGAAGAAATAGTGAAAGAATTTTATGGTTGGGGGCAGACCACAACATGAAGATCTCTATTAAAGGATAGCAACATTCAGAAGGTTGAGAACCCCTGTTCTAGATCATGATCCATCCATTACTTTGGGCCTGTGGGAAAGCACTATGTCATAACGAAGAAATGTTGCAAAACATCAGTATAGGGGAATACCAGAACAGGGAAGTGGGAAGGGGTGGATGGGGGGACAGGGGGAGGGAAAAGGGCATGTGAGACCTTTGGGGGATGGAGAAGCAGAAAAAAGGAAATGGAATGTAAATATAGAATATATCCAATAAATTAAAAAAAAAAGAAATGTTGCAAAATCAAACCACTGATCCCACATCTAGGAAGCAAAAGAGAAAGGCGGTACTGACTGCCCCTCAATATCCTTCAATATCCTCAATGACTTCAATGACCTAATTGAGATGTTCCCATCAGGGCCCACCTCAATGGCTCCACTCTCCCTTTTTAACAGAGCCTTGAGGACAAAAATGTGATTCATGGTCCTTATAGGTACATTTAAAGTCAAGACTGTAGCACTCCATATTTCCTTTAAGCTACTGTGAAGCAGAAAGTGATTTCTTTTGTTCTGGCCTAAAGAACCAGTTGACAGTTGACATTCAGCGGTGGTTTGTAAAGAGCAGAGAGCATGCTATATTGCCTCTCCCATTTCTGGTCCTTTGCATAGATCGGTTCTCTCATCCTGTGTTAGTAAATAAGCGGGTATTTGACTTTAGACAAATTAGCTCATACACAAAGAATGCACTATCCAATGCTAACATCTAGGAATTCAGCATAAACAAATCTGTGTATGAACATTAATGCAGGCAATGAAAATGCCAAATACATTTTTAGAAAATTTCAGTTGAAAACACATTAACATGTGACTTTACAAGTGAAGAAACCTGGATGCGAAAATTAGGGAATGTTAACATTGGGGACTACTGAAATTGGAGGATGCTGAGGGGCTCCTCAATGTGGGTTCTGGCATCACAATGAGGGGATCAATCCTGTGGGAAGTATGAACTCTGTATTCTTTAACTGTCAATGGCAAGGACACAAAGAAAACACTTGGACTGGGATAATTGTCATCACTTCATTTTTGTCTCCTAACTGAGGCAGAGTGAAATGCATTCACTGCCTATAATTATTTAATTACCCTTGTCTGTTCTTGTCAACAAAGTAAAAGTCAAGTCATTTGTGGCACAAATATAGTTAATGAGATAAGCAGGAAATTAGGAACTCTACAAAGCCATTCACATTTACCATAATGAATCCTGCTGATTAAAAAGCCCTAACAGACTTGTTAGCGTCTTCTTTATGGCGCCTGCTCCTGGAGTTTATCTTAAACTTTCTCCTTTGTCCTCTGCTGATAAAATAAACCTGGGGCTGTGTCTCCAAGAGTACCCAGAAGGATTTTACAGTTGTAAAGTGTTCGTGCTGTAAGAATCTCAGTGTCTGGCCCATATCTTAACTGTGTAAGTGGCTGACTTCTGGCTTTAAGAAAGGAAAGAATTAGTCAAGAGTCTCACCACCAAATCCCTTCGAGTGCTCTTCTGGTGAGCACTTATGGACGTCATCTTCTCCACCCTTCAATGACCTCATTTTCTCTCCCTTTCTCTAAAGTTCAGAAAGAAATACTTCTAAACACATCTATCGCTTCCCTACAACTGAACACCCCTCAAGGCTGCCTCAAATCTGGCATGGTGGGTCTGTCTTTCCTCTGGCTCATTTCTCTTGATATAAAAATATACAAGCATCTTTCTAAACAAACTCAGTTGATCCGAACAGTACTGTCTTATCTTACAGAGTAGCTATGAAACCTCAGTCAGACTCACGGTAGGACAGGAATGGTCTGAAGCAATGGGTTATCTAGGTAGCCTAGAAAACAGTCACCTGGATGTCTGGGAGACACTCTAGAGCATGTGCCAGCACAACGAGGCCATGCGCATCATCACTGCAGTGGAAGAGGAGGCTGCAGCACAGACATAGGAAATGTAACACTTCTACCGGAAATAATATGCAGGTAGTACCCTAAGCAACTGCACAGCCAAGGGACAGCTATTTCAATTGTCTCCAGAAGATCAGAATGGAGAATGTGTATACGAGCATGACTGACTGACTGGCTGGTTGTTTGGGACTGAACATTTACCTTATGTTAATAAAAAGGCAGTCTTGGGTAAGAAGGAACTGATGGTCACACTAGCAGATATATTCAGGACATTGGAGTGTGCTTTGTTTACTCTTCCAGACACTGAGATTTTCAGATCCTGAGTAAGTTTTTCTGGTAAGAGAGAGTACTAGTGACTTCACAATGTGGTTGTTATACAGAATTGACACCAGCTATTCTATTAAGAAAAGAGACTATCTATTGAAGTACTGGTGAGAGTTGATGTTTTGATGTTGTAGTCTTGAGTCAAGGTACTGGAAGTAGACTCTTTTTTTATTTGAAAAGTCATACAATATATTCTGATAATGGTTTTCGCTTCACCATCTCCTCCTAGAAAAATTAAGCATATCAAAGAGCTCAGAATGTTTTCCCAGAAAATCTGATTTTTATGACTTCTTTCTCTATTTAAATTTTTGTCTTCTTTGCAGATCCTTAAACTTTGCCCTTAAGGTCTTCCCCAGGTTAGCTGAGGCTCCCACACACTACATAGGGTAATCTGTTTTACTCAAAGACTTCTCATTCATGTGCTAACTGCATCAAAAAATAACTTGATGGTGACATCTACACTAATATTCTGCCAAACCCCTGGGCTCTATCCCCTGGCCAATTTAATTTGACACTTAAAACCAAAAGTGATATATACAGTTACTGTTTGTGGTGGAGTTTATAGGGTATGTCCAGTAAGTGTTAATAGTTCAGTGACTTTCTTTTTAAAGTATGTATACATTCCTTTCATGATAGCTATCCACTTACTTCAATAAAAACCTCAAAATCATGTAGCTAATGTATTGTAGAGTAATATTTCACAGTAAAAAATGCTTTTAATGCTTATTTGATATACCAGCTGCATACACACTGGATATCTGATTGAGAGGTGAATTTAATAAAACAAATTGACTAAACACTCATTAAAATAATATAATACGGTATAATTCAGGACACTATGTTTGGACATCCCAAAATCCAGTGATGAAGCCCCTATGGAAATACATGTAGCCCAGTGTAGTGAATTTTTAAAGAAGCATAATAGCAAACAACATACAAACGATGTGGAGCGGAAAGCTAAGTATGTCAAAGATTTCCCAGAACACTTGACTTTTACGCTGGCAGACAGTGCTTCCAAAGGAAATTAAGCCCAGACCATTGCACTGCCCAATGCAGCAAGATAATAAAGAACATTCTTGATGTAGTGTAGTGACTGTTAGACCCTCCAAGGACCAAAGGGCAGAGTGAACAGAATGTTAGCTTTCAAAACCTCCTGGGACCTCCTTGCTTATCTATCTAGATTCTAATAGGGCTAGCCTCTGCCTAACTCATCATGACCTTCTTAATGGAGGTCATACATAATGGAGGTCCTACATAATGGAGTCCTTCAAGCACTCCAGTAATTGGTTATAATACTTCCTGAATACTATAGATCTGCTATTTGGTCAAACCCATATATGCTTCTAGACACAGAATGTCAGAATCTCCCCTCTTCCCTCTTCTATCCTTTGAAGAGTTATTTTCTACCCTGAGCCATCATATGACCCAAAGCATAATTGTGTAGTGACAATGTATAGCCTAATTGCTCATGCATGTCTGTCTCTATAAAATTAAGATTAGGGTTAGGGTTTATGCATATTTGCATCATGGGAACTTGTCTCACAGCCTTCACTTCCTAGAAGCTTGGGAGGTACCGATGGAGAAGTAAATGTCTTGTGAGTTAAATATCTGTGACTGTTTTAGAATTAGTGCTTTTTCATGCTGTCATTGTCATAACCGGTAATGATGCTGAAAAAGACAAATGTGTTGAGATATTTTTCTCATGATTCTGAAATGAATTCCGTGTTTCCTATTATGCAAATGCAGAACATTGAATCCTGAACAGCAGCCCATTGCCTTTCGGGTTAATGAAAATAAACCCCAGGTAGGGTTTAAATGTTCTTGCAAATTGATGTTCCAATAAGTACAGAAATAATATAACTGGGAGGAAATCAAGATAGTAGTTTAAAATTTTCCGCCTTTTATTTCAAGAGAAAAAATACTCTTTTCCTTTACAAAAAAAAATACAATCTATTTTTTGGAGTAGAGTTGTTATAAGATGACCTTTTTTTTTTAAATTATTCTCCCACCACTCCCACCACTATTACCATCATCACCACCAGTAACATCACTATCACTATCACCACCATCACCAGTAACATCACCACCAGTAACATCACCATCATCACTACCCCCTCTATCGCCACCACCAGGATCATCACAATCCCATATCCTGACAAAAAGAAATATTGTTTAGTTTATTGATTACCTGTATGTTTTATATCTTTATTGACAGGGATTTGCTGATATTTTTGTCCTTTTGCCTCTCTCTCTCTCTCTCTCTCTCTCTCTCTCTCTCTCTCTCTCTCTCTCGTTTTGTTTTTGTCTTTATTTTCTCCTGCACTGGAAATTTAGTCCAATGACTTATTTTGTATATACAGACAAGCACATAAGTTGCATTCATAAGGTTAATGAGTTAAGGAGAAAAACACATGCATATATACACATATGGAACAGGAAATAAAGCAAGCTATCACCAGCCCAGAGAGCCCCTGTGTTTCAGCTCAGATATATTTTCCTACTGCAGGAAAGTTACCACCTCATCAAATATCAGCAACACAGACTCAAAGGGCTGATCTTTGCAGAGAAGATAGACCAATCAGAGAGTACTTACTAATTCAGGCATGATTTCAATATCCAATATTATATTATTATTGAAACCCAATTCTCTCTATATATATATGTACATAAAATATTTTGATGCATAATATGCCATATGATAATAAAAATAACTAGCCTTCCACATTCATGGTTTCCTCATTTATGGATTCACTCAATTTGAACTGAAAAGACTTGAAAGGTTTTACATCTGCCTTGATCATATGCAGACATTTTTCATAAACAGTACATCAGAATAAATATTTGCATTGTATTGGATAATGTAAGTTATCTAGCCCATGACATGGTGACACAGAATTTTCATCTACAAAGTTCATGCTCAAGAACCATGCAATGAGTTACAAAAAAACATACAATAAAATTTCATTTCTGACTTACATAAGTTCATCATTTTGAGTGGGGCTGTATTCATAGCTATATTCCACTGTTTGCAGTCCATAGACGTGGCTCAGATATGCTTGAATATATAAAAAGGATGTGTAGGTTCATTTTCAAAGAGTATATATAATTTTTCACAGGAAACTTAAGTAATATGATTTTGGTAACCATGGGCTGTTTTAAGAATTAACTTCCATAAATACCAAGGATACATAAACTGTAATTTTTTTCAGTCTATGAATGATAGAAATTCCCATTGCACAATATCATAAATAAAAGGTTACTGTGGACATTCGTATACATGTCCTTGCTGTACACTTGTGTGCTTAGCTGAGTATTTGCCTAGAAGCAGCAGTGTTGAGTCATAGTTTATGTGCCTACAAATAATTTTCCCGAGCAAACTACAGGTTGTGATGGTTTCACATCCTTAAAAGTATTGCTATACTTAGATTTAATGATGTTATTCTTCCTGGTGTTGTTGGGGGGGTGATATATCCTTTGTTTTGTATACGCATGTAGTCGATGAATCATTTATTGAGCACTTTGATGCTTAATGTTTTTTCTTTGAAGCACTTTCAGGTGCACCAACACTTTTATTAGATTGTTTGTCTTTTACTTGTCAATTTGCAAGCCACATCTATATATTTTGAATTGGGTTTCTCTCATCTAGATGCCTCGTGAATACTTTCTCTCTATTAATGATTTTTCTTTTTGCTTTCACAGAGTGTTTATTGACATAAACCAATGCTCTTAACTTTAATGATTCTGTAGTTTAGTCTCCTGCGAAAGTGCTGACTTCCACATTCTCTTTAAGAGTTCTTTTCACAGTTCAACTTTACTAAATTACTCTATGTTTTATGTGAAGTCTGTTATTTTACATTTCATGATTCCCATATAGATCTGTAACTTGTTTGCACTAAATTTTCAGTCCTAGGTAGGTGCCAGGTTTTTAAATTTTATTTCTTTTATATAAATATTGAATTGATCATTGATTAGACAGACTGTCCTTTTTTGATATCTGATGTCCATTTAATGAATGCTTTAGAAAATACGCTTTTTTTTAAGCATTTATACATCTGAACTTGCTGTACTTTCACTAATATCCTCTCCTGGGCTCTCTTCTGGGACTGCAGCCCTGCTATGCAGTACCAAGCCTCAGCTGCTCTCCATTACATCTTCATGCCTTCAAAATCAGTACCACCACCTGGGTGATTCTGCCGTTACCATATTCAGCGGCCAATACAAGGTATACCCTTGGCCCCTTCTGGAGCACAGTTTCTCTGTGGACACCCTAAGAAAACACCTCCCAGAAGATTTCACCTCAATGATGCTGGTCCGAATCACAGCTGATCCTACAGCCCCTGCTGACCAGCATTCGCTGTCCCAGCAAAGCAAGGGTTTTTCAGCCATTTCTTTGAAGGCAGCTGACCAGATAGCACAGATTCTTCACACAAAAGGCCTGGCAGACTTGTCTTCTTCCCTCTGGATCATTATAAGTCACGCCTTTCTCATATGTACTGTTCTCAATATTCTTGTCTTTGAAGCTCCTACAGAGAAGCTGACAGTACTCTCAACACTTAATGGCTTTTCTAGCCCTACATTTCTAAGTTCATCCACAGTCCTCCCAAAACAACATAGTCAGGTCTGGAACAGCAATATCCCACTATCCTGATACCAGCTTCTGTCCTAGTTAGTGTTTCTATTATTGTGATGAAATACTATGATTAAAACAACTCAGAGAGGAAAGGGTTTATTAGGCTTATTCTTCCTTATCATTGTTCAATGAAAAAAGTCAGAACAGGAATTCGAACAGGGAAGGAATCTGGAGATAAGAGCCAATGCAGAGGCCATGAAGGAATACTGCTTACTGGCTTCCTCAGTCTGCTTCTTACCCAATCCAGAACCACCAGCCCAGGGATAGCATAATCCACAATGGGCTGGGATCTCCCCATCAATGACTAATTAAGAAAATGCCCCACAGGCTTGCCTACAAGCTGATCTTATGGAGACATTTCCTTAATTGAGGCTCCCTACACTCAGATGTCTCTAGCCTGTGTCAATTTGATATAAAACTAGCCAGGATATATGCTATATAGCTAATTTCACATTTCCCATGTATTCTATATGGTATATTTAAATTTTAAACTATTGTTATTTAGAGTGGGAACCACAGACTCTTCTCAGATTGACTCTCCTTCCCTACTCCTCAAATTTGTGTTCTTTTAAAATAAATCTTTTGAGAACAATTTGTGCTGCCCAATATTTATAGGTATGTGAGCTTTCCCTGCAGCACAGTCATATTAGTCTTATATACCACTCAATGCTGTTATGATAAACTGACTCTTCCTCTCCCAGTACCTAACAATTGCCAATAGTTCCACAGCCGGGAATAGGCATATGCCAAGTTCCAGTTCCCCCATCCAGGCTAGTATTTGTTCTTGTTTTGGCCACTGATGTAATCGGGAGATGTTATTATTCTTTCAAACTCACTTCATGATAGTTAGAGATCTGTTTCAGTTGTAAATCCTCTTGGTCTAATTGTGATATGTCATCTATGTCTAGAAATTTATCCACTTCTTTTAAAACTTACCATTTCGTCTATTGCTTTTAATATGTCACCTGAGTCCAATTAGCATTGCCTGTATGCGTTTGGGTATAGAACGGAGCACTGAAACATGAGAAGCATCCCAGTGACACCTGGGGGAAGCATTATCCCTTAAAAAAGTGAGGTAATACCAAAGAAGTTAGGTTTTTCAGCTACATATTTTTAGCATGAAGAGAAGCTCTGGGAGGAGCTGGTGTGGGGAATAAGGGATGGATTTGATCAAACACATTGTATGCACATATTAACTTCTTAGAGAATAAAAAAAATAATCAGCTTTCAAAAATTCCAACTTCTCTTCTGCCTGCTCTTGGGACTGGCCCAGCCTTGATGTGAGGGGTGTGTGCTTGGTCTTATTGTATCGTGTCATGTTGTGTTTGGTTGGTATCCTTAAGAGGTCTACTTGGGGGGACATCCCCGCCCTCTGGTGAGCACCTAGGCTGCATTCTGCAACCAGCTCGCCGGCCCCTAGACCAGCGGTGTAGCAGCGGGCCTCCATATTGCAACCAGGACACAGCTGGAAAGGCCCAGGCTCTGTGGGACATCCCCGCCCTCTGGTGAGCACTTAGGCTGCGTTCTGCAACCAGCTCGCCGGCCCCTAGACCAGCGGTGTAGCGGCGGGCCTCCATATTGCAACCAGGACACAGCTGGAAAGGCCCAGGTAAACACCCCTTCCAGGGCTACACTCAGGGGGGTATCTGCTAGGGTCTCGGAGCCAAGCAGGCGGAGTCCCGCCTAGGCTCTGTGGGACATCCCCGAGCCCTCTGGCGAGCACCAAGGCTGCGTTCTGCAACCAGCTCGCCGGCCCCTGGACCAGCAGTAGCAGCGGGCCTCCATATTGCAACCAGGACATAGCTGGAAAGGCCCAGGTAAACACCCCTTCCAGGGCTACTCTCACGGGGGATCTGCTAGGCTCTTGGAGTTCCTTGCAACCAGGACACAGCTGGAGAAGCCCAGGTAGACAGACTCCAACAGGGGCTACAATCGCATGGGTGGTAGCCAGCTTATGATCCCTTAAAGCAGCAGTCACACATATTCACCAGTAGAGAAACAACAGGTGAGCCCAGCCTCACAGGAGATTCAAACACCAGCCACTGACAACAAGGCCAACTAAAACCAGAAATAACCAGATGGCAAAAGGAAAACAAAGGAACGTTACTAACAAAAATCAAGGCAACATGACAGCATCTGAACCCAGTTCTCCAGCAACAGGAATCCCTGGATACCCTAAAACACCAGAAAAACAAGACTTGGATATAAAATCACTGGTCAGGATGCTGGTAGCTGAACACATAGAAAAATCTCGTAAAGAAATAGAGGGAAAAATGGATCAAAAGTTAGAAGCCTTTACGAGGCAAATACAAAAATCACTTCAAGAAATGCAGGAGAAGATGGATCAAAGAGAAGAAGACAATAAGGAAGAAAGACAAAAGTCACTTAAAGAACTACAGAAGAACGTGGGCCAACAAATAGAAGCTATGAAAGAGGAAGCACAAAAATCTATTAAAGAAATACATGAAAACACAATCAAGCAAGCGAAAGATCTGAGCACATCCATCCAGGTACTAAAAACAGAAGTAGAAACAACTAAGAAATCACAGAGGGAGATAACATTGGAGATAGAAAACCTGGGGAAGAAATCAGGGACCATAGACGCAAGTATCAACAATAGAATACAAGAGATAGAAGACAGAATCTCAGAAGCCGAAGATACCATAGGAACCATTGATTCAACAGTCAAAGAAAATACTAAATGCAAAAAGGTGGTAACCCAAAACATCCAGGAAATCCAAGACACTATGAGAAGACCAAACCTAAGGATTATAGGTATAGACGAGAGTGAAGATTTACAAGTTAAAGGGCCAGCTACTATCTTCTATAAAATTATGGAAGAAAACTTCCCCAACCTAAGGAGAGAGATGCCCATGAATATACAAGAAGCCTATAGAACCCCAAACAGACTGGACCAGAACAGAAATACATCCCGTCACATAATAATCAAAACTCCAAATGTAATAAACAAAGAAAGAATACTAAAGGCAGCAAGAGAAAAAGGCCAAGTAACATATAAAGGAAGACCTATCAGAATAACACCAGACTTCTCACCTGAGACCATGAAAGCTAGAAGATCCTGGGCAGATATCATGCAAACTCTAAGAGAACACAAACTTCAGCCAAAACTACTTTACCCAGCAAAACTCTCAATTGCCATTGATGGAGACATCAAGGTATTCAATGACAAAACCAAATTTGCAAGATATCTCTCCACAAATCCAGCCCTACAAAGGATAATAGGGGGAAAACACCAAGACAAGGACGGAAACTACACCCAGGAAGAAGCAAGATAGAAACCTCCTCTTATCAAACCCAAAAGAAGATAACCTCTCGAATATAAAAAATAAATAAGATAAATAAATATAATTTCAAAAATGTCTGGAGGTAATAATTACTATTCCTTAATATCTCTTAACGTCAATGGACTCAATTCCCCAATAAAAAGACATAGATTAACAGACTGGATACGGAAACAGGACCCTACATTTTGCTGCATACAGGAAACACATCTCAGTGTTAAAGACAAACACTACCTTAGAGTAAAAGGCTGGAGGACAATTCTACAAGCAAATGGTCTCAGGAAACAAGCTGGAGTAGCCATTCTAATATCAGATAAAATTGACTTTCAACCTAAAATCATCCAAAGAGACTCAGAAGGTCACTTCTTGCTGGCCAAAGGGAAAATCCACCAGGAAGAGCTCTCAATACTGAACATCTATGCTCTAAATGCAAGGGTACCCTCCTTCGTAAAAGAAACCTTACTAAAGCTTAAAGCACACATTACACCTAACACAATAATTGTGGGTGACTTCAACACCCCACTCTCCTCAATGGACCGATCAGGAAAGCAGAAACTAAACAGGGACACAGTGAAACTAATTGAAACTCTGGACCAATTGGATTTAACAGATATATATAGAACATTTCATCCTAAAGCTAAAGAATATACCTTTTTCTCAGCACCGCATGGTACCTTCTCCAAAATAGACCATATAATCGGTCACAAGACAGATGTCAACAAATACAAGAAGATCGAGCTAATCCCATGCCTCCTATCAGATCACCATGGAGTAAGAGTGGTCTTCAATAGCAACAAAAACAACAGAAAGCCCACATACACATGGAAACTGAACAATACTATACTCAATGACACCTTGGTCAAGGAAGAAATAAAAAAAGAAATCAAAGACTTTTTAGAATTCAATGAAAATGAAGGTACAACCTACCCAAATCTATGGGACACAATGAAAGCAGTGCTAAGAGGAAAACTCATAGCTCTAAGTGCATCCAAAAAGAAACTGGAGAGAGCATACACTAGCAGCTTAACGGCACACCTTAAAGCCCTGGAAGAAAAACAAGTTAATTCACCCAGGAGGAGTAGAAGACAAGAAATCATCAAACTCAGGGCTGAAATCAATCAAATAGAAACAAAGAGAACCATACAAAGAATCAACAAGACCAGGAGCTGGTTCTTTGAGAAAATCAACAAGATAGATAAACCCTTAGCCAGACTAACCAAAGGACACAGAGACAGTATACAAATTAACAAAATTAGAAATGAAAAGGGAGACATAACAACAGAAACTGAGGAAATTCAAAAGATCATCAGATCCTACTACAAAGGTTTATACTCAAAACAACTGGAAAATCTGGAGGAAATGGACGATTTCCTAGACAGATATCAAATACCAAAATTAAATCAGCATCAAGTAGACCAGCTACATAGTCCCATAACCCCTAAAGAAATAGAAGGGGTTATAGAAAGCCTCCCAACCAAAAAAAGTACGGGACCAGATGGTTTTAGTGCAGAATTCTACCAGACCTTCAAAGAAGACTTAACACCAATACTCTTCAAACTATTCCACAAAATAGAGACAGAAGGGACACTGCCCAACTCATTCTTTGAAGCCACAATTACGCTAATACCTAAACCACAAAAAGATCCAACAAAGAAAGAGAACTTCAGGCCAATTTCTCTTATGAATATAGATGCAAAAATACTAAATAAAATTCTTGCTAACCGAATCCAAGAGCACATCAAAACGATCATCCACCATGATCAAGTAGGCTTCATCCCAGGGATGCAGGGATGGTTCAATATACGGAAATCCATCGATGTAATCCACTACATAAACAAACTGAAAGAAAAAAACCACATGGTCATCTCATTAGATGCTGAAAAAGCATTCGACAGAATTCAGCATCCTTTCATGCTAAAAGTCTTGGAAAGAGCAGGAATTCAAGGCCCATACCTAAACATAGTAAAAGCAATCTACAGCAAACCAGTAGCCAACATCAAAATAAATGGAGAGAAACTTGAAGCATTCCCACTAAAATCAGGGACTAGACAAGGCTGCCCTCTCTCTCCATATCTTTTCAATATAGTACTTGAAGTTCTAGCAAGAGCAATTAGACAACATAAGGAAGTCAAAGGGGATACAAATTGGAAAGGAAGAAGTGAAACTATCATTATTTGCAGACGATATGATAGTTTACCTAAGCGACCCAAAAAACTCCACCAGAGAACTTCTACAGCTGATAAACAACTTCAGCAAAGTGGCAGGTTATAAAATTAACTCAAGCAAGTCAGTGGCCTTCTTGTACTCAAAGGACAAGCAGGCAGAGAAAGAAATTAGGGAAATAACACCCTTCACAATAGCCACAAACAACATAAAGTACCTTGGCGTAACTCTAACCAAACAAGCGAAAGATCTGTACAACAGGAACTTCAAGTCCTTGAAGAAAGAAATCGAAGAAGACCTCAGAAGATGGAAAAATATTTCTTGCTCCTGGATTGGCAGGATCAATATAGTAAAAATGGCCATCTTGCCAAAAGCAATATACAGATTCAATGCAATCCCCATCAAAATCCCAACTCAATTCTTCATAGATCTAGAAAGAGCAATTCTCAAATTCATCTGGAGCAACAAAAAACCCAGGATAGCTAGAACTATTCTCAACAATAAAAGGACTTCTGGGGGAATCAATATCCCTGACCTCAAGCAGTACTACAGAGCAATTGTGTTAAAAACTGCATGGTATTGGTATAGCAACAGGCAAACAGATCAATGTAACAGGACTGAAGACCCAGAAATTAACCCACAGACTTATGGTCACTTGATCTTTGATAAAGGAGCCACAACCATCCGGTGGAATAAAGATAGCCTTTTCAACAAATGGTGCTGGTTCAGCTGGAGGTCAACATGCAGAAGAATGCGAATTGACCCACTCTTATCTCTTTGCTCTAAGATCAACTCCAAGTGGATCAAGGACCTCCACATAAAACCAGACACACTGAAACTATTAGAAAAGAAACTTGGGAAGACCCTGGAGGACTTGGGCACAGGGGAAAAGTTCCTGAACAGAACACCAATAGAGTACGCACTAAGATCAAGAATCGACAAATGGGACCTCATAAAATTACAAAGTTTCTGCAAAGCAAAGGACACTGTCAGAAGGACAAAACGGCAACCAACAAAGTGGGAAAAGATCTTCACCAACCCCACATCCGACAGAGGGCTAATATCCAATATATACAAAGAACTCAAGAAGTTAGACTGCAAAGAAACAAATAACCCTATCAAAAAATGGGGCACAGAGCTAAACAAAGAATTTTCACCAGAAGAAATTCGGATGGCCCAGAAACACCTTAAGAGATGTTCAACATCATTAGTCATCAGGGAAATGCAAATCAAAACAACCCTGAGATTCCACCTCACACCAGTCAGAATGGCTAAGATTAAAAACTCAAGAGACAACAAGTGCTGGCGAGGATGTGGAGAAAGAGGAACACTCCTCCACTGTTGGTGGGATTGCAAAATGGTAAAACCACTCTGGAAATCAGTTTGGAGGTTCCTCAGAAAATTGGGCATGTCACTTCCAGAGGACCCTGGCATACCACTCCTGGGCATATACCCAGAGGATTCCCCTGCATACAATAAAGACACATGCTCCACTATGTTCATAGCAGCCTTGTTTATAATAGCCAGAAATTGGAAGGAGCCCAAATATCCCTCAAAGGAGGAATGGATTCAGAAAATGTGGTATATTTATACAATGGAATACTACTCAGCAATTAAAAATAATGAATTCATGAAATTTGTAGGTAAATGGTTAGACCTGGAAAATATCATCCTGAGTGAGCTAACCCAATCACAAAAGAATGCACATGAAATGCAATCACTGATAAGTGGATATTAATGAGCCCAGAAGCACTAAATACTCAAGACACAAATAGCAAGTCAAATGATTCCCAAGAAGAAGAAAGGAGAGGACCCTGGGCATGTAAAGATTGCATCCAGTTTAGGAAAGAAACCGAGGGGGGAGGGGGAATGATTGGGGAATAGTTGGGGGGGAGAAGAACTATGGGAACTATGGTGGGTGGGAACTGGGAAAGGGGAAAGCCTTTGAAATGTAAACATAGAATATAGAAAATAAAAATAACTAAAAAAAAAAGAGGTCTACTTGGGTGAAACTGAGGAGTGGAGGGAGGAGAAGTTGAGATCAGGATGTATTATATGAGAAAGGAATAAAAATTAAAAATCCAATTTATTTAAATACTCATTTTCAAAATTTGTCCTAATGATCTCCTGAAGTCCATTGGTTTCTGTTGTGATGACTCCTTTTCTGCCCTAATTTTATTAAATTGGCTAATTTCTCTCTTAGTTTGAATGAAGGTTGGTTAATTTGTTTATCTTTTCCACGAACTATTCTGTTTCACTGCTACTCTACATTGTTACTTTCATTTCCTTTCATTGACTTCCTAATATATTTATTTTTCTTTTTATATGCAGTTTTGGGGACTGAATTTATTTTATCTAGGTTTATGATACATATAATTAAATTATTTACCTAAAATCTCTTCAATTTTTTGCCTCAGGTATAATACTTTTACCTTCAAAGAATATATAAATAGAGAAACAAACTGATGCTAACACTGTATAGTCTTTAATATAGCAAAATATTGTATGAAAAGTACAGGGAAATGCCCTATGGAGTTGACATTCAAGACTATTAATGCTTGGTTTTGTGTAACTTTTTTTCTTTTAGTGAAAATAGATTTGTTTCTGTGCAATATTCTGGTTAAGGTTTCTCCTACCTCTACTATGCCCAGTTCTTTCCACCTCCTCTCCAGTCTGATCCACCACTTTCTATCTTTCCTAAGGGAGGAGGGGAAGGCATCTAAGTGATAAGTAAAGTAAGATAAAACAAAAACAAACAAATAAGAAGAAGACAGAGCAAATAAACAGAAGGAAAACTCAAAAGAAACATAAAGATGCATAGATCCATTCATATGCGCACTCAGAAATCTCACAAAACAAAATCAAAAGTCATAAGATATATGCAAAGGAACTATATGTAAACAAAACAAGTAAAATAATAAATATATAATAAATAAAATAACAAAAAACAAAAGTTCTGACAAGACATTATGAGACAAACAACTCCAAAGATGGAATTAAGCTGATCTTAGTGCTTGTGCTAATAGTGTTCTATTCAGGAAGCCTTTTCCTGTGCCAATGAGTTCTAGAGTATTCGCATTGTCTGTTGTGTAAGTTACAGTGTATTTGGTCTTATGTTGAGATCATTGATGCGTTTATAGTTGAGATTTTTGCACAGTGATATGAATGGATTTATTTGCATTCTTCTGCATGCGATCATGCATTTTGACTAATATTTGTTGAGTGTGCTGTCTCTCTTTTTTAATGAATCATACATTTTATTTCAAAATGTAAACATCATACATACATGCATGCATGTAAACATGCATACATGTTAAAACAATAAAATTTACATCATTATTTTTTCTTTTGCATAGGACATTACAATATAGAATCTATGTCTTACAAAATACATAACAAAGTTTTATCCGAGCAAGCCAAAGCCAGATTGGGAAATTGTACAACTGTACAATTTGTAGTGATCCAAGAAAGATGGAACATGGCCTTTGGAAGCATGTTGGGAGCTAGTATTTTTTTTTAAGTTCTTCTAGAAAAGGAAACCGGGAATCTGATGGAAATGGCCTTAAACCCTTGGATTTTGCCTTGGGATTTTGGCAAAGGATCCCACAGAAGTTCCACCAATGACTTTGGATGACTGTGCTGTCTTTCTTATTTTACAGTGTGTTTTTCTTATTTCCTTTAAAAAACAAGGTGTTCATGAGAATATAGACTTACATCTAGGTCTTGGAGTTGTATTCTATTGATTAATTGCTATTTTCATTAGCTCTGTAGAAAAACTTGAAATTAGGACTAGTGATACCTCCCACAATTATTGTGGGTAGGATTGCCATTTTTACTATATTATACTTATAATATGGTATATTATATATTACTATATAACTGTATTGATCAATGAGAATGGGAGATTTTTCCATCTTCTGATATTTCCTTCAACGTCTTAAACCTTTTTCATACAGTTCTTCATTTACTTGGGTAGAGTTACCCCTTAGACGTTTTATATTTTCAGGCTATTACATCTTTCCTTCCTAGTTGTATTCCCTTGATATATTTCAGCATTATTATTGCCCTGGCTAAGAAATTAAATATTAAATAGGTTTGGAGAGGTTAGAAAATTTTGTCTTCTTCCTTATTTTAGTAAAAAATGTCATGGTTTTCTTTCCGTTTTAGATGATGGTGACTAAGAGATTCCTGTAAATTGCTTTCATTATGTTGAGGTATGTACTTTATCTTTCTTTGTTCATGAGTTTTATCATGAAGAGATGTTGGATTTTGTCGCAGGCCTTTCTGCATATAATGGGTTAATTGTATAGCATTTGCCCTTCAGTTTGTTTATTTGATAAATTATAAATGTCAATCCATTCCTGAATCTCTGGGTCAATGCCTACTTAATTATGTTAGGTGTTCTTTTTGATGTGTTCTTGAATTCCATTTGCAGAATAAATGGAATTTTTGCTTCTGTGTTCATAAGGGAAATTAGTCTATAATTCTCATTCTTTGTAGGATTCCTGTGATTTAGGGAGTATGGTACGTGTCAGAGGAGACAAGGACACTATGAGAACACAGCACACAGAATCAACTAATTAGGGCTAATAGGGTTTCACAGTCACTGAAGTAGCAATCATCGGTCTGTTCTAGGTCTTCGGCATATGCACTATAGTTGTATAGTTTAGTATTATTGTGGGACTCCTAATAATGGAAGTAGGGGTGTCTCTGACTCTTTTGCCTGCTCTTGGGACCTTTTTCCTCCTACTATGTTGCCTTGTCCAAACTTGACATGAAGGTTTGTGCCTAGTCTTATGGAAACTTGTTATATCATGTTCTAATTGTATTCTTGGTAGGCCTTCTCTCTTTCTGTTATTGTTTAATGTAAACATTAATTGTGCTATTAAGTCACCTAACATGACCTTCATTGTGTCTCAAAAGTTTAGGTATTTTACTGGATGGTTTTGTGTGTCAACTTGAAACAAGCTGAAGTTGTCCCAGAGGAAGGAGGCTTCCTTGAGGAAATGCCTCCATGAGATCCAGCTGTAAGGTATTTTCTCAATTAGTGATCAAGGGTGGGAGGGCCCATTGTGGTTGGTGCTATCCCTGGGCTAGTAGTCTTGGGTTCTATAAGAGAGAAGGCTGAGCAAGCCAGCAGAAACAAGCTAGTAAGGAATATCCCTCCATGGCCTCTGCATCATCTCCTACTTCCTGACTTGCTTAAGTTCCAGTCCTGACTTCCTTTGGTGATGAACAGCGATGTGGAAGGGTAGGCTGAATAAACCCTTTCCTCCCCAACTTGCTTCTTGGTCATGACGTTTTGTGCAGGAATACAAACAGCCAACTAAGACAGGTATGCTGTGTATTTATTTTCATCTAACTCTTAAAATTTTGAATTTCTTTCTTAATTTCTGTCTTGACCCATTTTTCATTCAGTAGTGAGTTGTTCATGTTCCCTGAATTTGTAAACATTCTGTCATTTCTGTTATTTTCAATATCTAGCTCCCATCCATGGTGGTGAGATAGGATGCAGGGTGTTTTTTTTTTCAATTTTCGTGTATCTCTTGACCCTTTGTGTCCAAGTATGGCTTAATTTAGAAGAAAGTTTCATGAACTGCAGAGAAGTAAGTATATTCTTCTGTTATATCCATTTGGTTTATGAAGTCAACTAGCTCCAGTATTTCTCTATTTAATAAGGGAATTTAAGCCACCTGTTATCTATGTGTAATTGTCAATATGTAATTTAAGCTGTAGCAGTGTTTCTTTTTTCAACTTTGGTGCCTGCATGTTTACAGAATAAATTTTAAGAATTGTAAAATACTCTTGATGCATTTTTCAAGTGAAATGTATTTCATGTCCTCCCCTATCTCTTCTGATTAGTTTTGATTTGAAGTCTATTTTTAAGATATTAAAATGGCTATATTTTCTTGATTCTTAGATCTACTTGGTTGGAATATCTTTTTTATCCTTTTTACCCTGAAATGTCTATCCTTGATGTTAAGATGTGCTTTTTGGATGCATCAGAAGGATGCATCCTGTTTTGAAATCCATTCTCTTAGTCTATGTGTTTTATTGGGTAATTGAGAACATAAATATTGAGAATTAACAATGAACAGTGTCCTTTAGTTCCTATGATTTTGTTGTGTTAGGGTTTCCATGTTTCCTCCTAGAATTAGCTTGTCTGATATTATTTATTCCTTGTGCCTTCTTCAGATTGAGATTTTACTTCTGCTGACTTTTGTGGGGCTGGATTTATAGATAGTTTTTAAATTTGGGCTTGCTATGGAATATCATGCTTTCTTCTCCTATTGTGATTCAAAGTTTTTCTGAATATGGGAGTCTGAGCTGTGATGTTTGGTCTCTTAGAGTTTGTAAAACATTTGTTCAGGTCCTTCTGGTCAGGTGTTACACTAATAGGCCAGGCTTTATACATTATTTTGTCTTTTTCCCTTGTGCTGTTTAATATTCTTTCTCTTTTTTGTACATTTAGTGTTTTGATTATTATGTGCTGAGAGAAATTCTTTTCTGCTCCAAAATATTTTTGTTCTGCTACTTTTTTGTATCTTTATAGTCATTTCCTTATGTTAAAGAAATTTTCGTTTTTAAATTTATTAAGAATATTTTCATTGCCTTAACCTACATTTATTTTCCTTCATCTATTCCTATTACTTATACATTTATTCTTTTCATAATGTCCCAGATTTCATAAATGTTTTATGCCTAATTTTTTTTTAAGATTTAACATTTTCCTTAACTGAGGTATCCATTTCTTCCATTGTTTCTTCACTGTCTGAGAGTCTGTCTTCTTTCTCTTGTGTTCTGTTGGTGACGGTTCCCTGTTATGTTTGTTTATGAGTTCATAAAATTTCAATTTCCAGTTTCCCCTCGACAAAGTTTTCTTTGGTGATTCTATTTCCATGTCAAACTATTTGCTTCATTCCATTTTACTGTTTGTGTGTTCACAGATTCCTTTAACAGTTTTGTTAATTTCCTTCTTAAGGAACTCTGACCTAGTCCTAAAGGCTATTTTGAAGACCTTGTCTTGTGCTTCAGCTATACTGCATTGCTCAGGTCCAACTGCATTTGGATTGCTAGGCTCTAGTAAAAACATATTGTCCTAGATGTAATTGCTTGTATTTTTATATATAGGTTTGAGCATCTGAGTGTGGGATTATTATAATTCCAGGCAATGGTCTCGGGTCTTTTCTTTGCTGAGCAGGTGTTCCCTTCCTTGGGTTCAGGCATCCATTCTAGTTCTTAGAGTGTGGTGGCTGTGGATTATCTTATAGGAAATGCTTTTTGAGACATTGCCAGGTGAAGTGTGCTCACTTCTATTTCCTGGTAGAATGTGTTTCTAAGTATTGGGGGCTGACACTTAGGAATGGGGAAGAGCTAAAATGGGGCATTGATTGGGTTCACTGGAAGGGGGAAAGCAGGGTATCCCACTAAGATCAGTTTAGTTCCCTGGGAATGGGGACAGAAAGGGTAGAGAAGCAACAGCAGGTGTTCTACTACAGAGCAGAACCTGGGATGAAGCTGGGGAAATAGATTTAGAAGAAAGAAGGGAGAATGAAAATATCAAGATTGCCTATGTTCATCACTAGCTTACCTGTTCACTTTGCATATTAATTTTAATGTGCACACTTACACCCATAAACTTATACCATGAGTTTGGGTGTGTTGTGTTTTCATTATCATTTTTCTTCCTCCTAGGAATATTTACTTTCTCTCTTGATCTCATTAATGACCAATTCATTGTTCAAGTGTGTGTTTATTACTTTCATGGAGTTTGAACATTTTCTGTATTTGCCTTTCTCTTGATTTCTAGTTTTATTTTATTGTTTTTGGTAGGATATTTTTATTCAATATATTCTTTAGTTACATTTCAAATGATATCCCCTTTCCTGGATCCCCCCTCCCCAAAAGTCCCATAAGCCCTCTTCCCTCCCCCTGTTGTCCAATCACCCCCTTCCCATTTCCCTATCTTGGTATTCCCCTACACTGCTACACTGAGCCTTTCCGGGATCAAGGACCTTTCCTTCTTTCTTCTTGAGCATCATTTGATATGTGAATTGTTTCTGGGTATTCCAAGCTTCTGGGCTAATATCTGCTTATCAGTGAGTGCATACCATGTGTGTTCTTTTGTGACTGGGTCGCCTCATTCAGGGATGACATTCTCCATTTCCACCTGCTTGCCTAAGAATTTAATGAATTCATTGTTTTTAATAGCTGAGTAGTATTCCATAGTGTAAATATACCACATTTTCTGTATCCATTCCCCCATTGAGGGATATCTGGGTTCTTCATAGCTTCTGGCTATTATAAATAGGGCCGCTATGAACATAGTGAAGCATGTGTCCTAGAATATAAACTTATTTCAATTTTATTACAAGTGTGAAGATGTGCTCTGTGTCCCAACATGTGGTCTATTTTATAATCTTCTGAAAAGAATGACTGTTTGGAGTTTGTGTGCGATATTATCAATATTCAGCCAACTCCGTCTTATCCATCATACCATTTTGCTATGATGTTTCCTTTTGATGTTTATTTTGTCTCCTTATCCCTTGGTAAGATCAGGGTATTGAAGCCACTCATTACTATTATGTTGAGGACAATCTGTAACTTTAAGTCCTACAATTTTTAAGTAAGCAGGGGCACCAATATTTATTGTGTATATGTGTAGAATTATTATATCTATCTGTGTTTGTTCAGTTAATAAACATGAAGCAACCATTTTTATTTCTTCAAATCAATTTTTGTTCAAAGCATAACCTGACAGGTCTTAGTATGGCCACATCGACTTTTATTCTAGTTCTGTTTGCTTAGAATGTATTTTTTTCATTCCTTCACCTTAATGCTGAATCTTTCCAAATAAAACTTACTTCTTGGATATAAGAAATAGTTGGGACCTGTTTTTAATGCAGTCTTCTCCTTTTTGTATTTTGGGCTGGAGAACTGAAACATTTGACAAAGCCCAACATCCTTTTAGCATGAAAACCTGGAGGAAGATAGGAATGGAAGAAAAACAAACCTCAAAATAAATAAAAGATGTTACACAAAGAAAATCTATAGCTAACTCTATGTTTAAGAAGGAATAACTGAAGCAATTCCTCTAAATATGGGTAGATAAAAAGAGTATGCATTCTTTCCACTCTCAAGATGGTGCTCAGACTTATCTAGAATAGTAAGACAAGAGAAAGGAAGAAAATGATAGCATGGGAAGGAAAAAGTCAACTTTTTTTTCTATTTGCAAAAAGCATGACCTTATACTTTAAAAGTCCTCAGGATCTCACTAGAAAAAGTTTCTGCTTCATATGTAGAAGCATCTATGATCATCTATAAAAATTGCTTGCTTTTCTATATATCAGTGAAAACATGTAGAGAAAATATAAGGAAAACAACCCTATTATTTCTCACTTTGAAACAAAACTTGTATAAGCATCTCCAGGGAATTGAAAATATCTATAATGAATTTTAAAAAACTATAGAAAGAAATTAAAAAGTATACTAGAAGATAGTAACATACTCATGTTTGTGAATCGTCACAATATTGTGGAAATTTTCTATACTAAGGCAAACTACAAATTCAATGCATGTATACCCTGTACCAAATTCTCATGTCATTCTTCAAAGAAATTGAAAATAAATCCTAAAATTTATATGAAAGCACAGAGACCCTGGATGGCCAAGGAAATCCTGAGGAATAAGAGACATGATATAAGTACCAATATACCTGATTAATTTTAGAGTCACAGGCATGGTACTGGCACAAGACCAGACATTTACAGAATTAGAGTTGACAGATATGAATACACAAGTACAAATAGAGTGGAGTAGAAGAAACAGCTGTAGATACCTGCTTTTGAGAAAGATGCTAAAAATCTATTATAAAAACAACATCTTCAATAATTGTTATGGAAAAACTGAAAATTCACATATGGAAGAAGGTCTTTAGTTTTCAATTAGAAATAAAACAAAGACCTTTAATGTAAGACCTGAAATGAAAATGGTTAGAGTCAAGTGTAGGAAAAATACGTCAAGGTTTAGGCATAAGTAAGGACTTTCTGACAAGGACCCTACAAGTTAGAAAATAAAACCAAGAATTGATAAATGGAATTGTATGAGACCAAAATGTTTCTGATAGGTTGAAGGATCAGACAGTTTATGAATGTTAGCTGTATATCTCTCTTACTACTGTCTAGAACAAATGAAGGTCTTAAAAGACTAAAAAGGTAAGAATACAAGCAATCTGACCAGTAAATGCAATAATGAAATGAACAAATCTCTTTTAAAAAAGATTTATAGATGCCAGTGGACATTTGAAAGATGTTGAAAATCTTGTAGGAGTACTAAAGCAATGAAATTCCATCTTCACCTAAGTCCAAATGTATACTTACTATTAAGAAAGGCCCACTAAAATCAGGAATTAGACAAGGCTGCCCCCTTTCTCCCTATCAATTCAACTTGAAGTTCTAGCTAGAACAATTAGAGAACAAAAGGAGGTCAACGGGATACAAATTGGAAAGGAAGAAGTCAAAATATCACTATTTTCAGATTATATGATAGTATACTTAAGCAACCCCAAAACTCTACCAGAGAACTCTTACAGCTGATAAACAACTTCAGCAAAGTGGCTGGATATAAAATTAACCCAAACAAATCAGTAGCCTTCCTATACTCAAAGGATCAACAGACTGAGAAAGAAATTAGGGAAATGACACTGTTTACAATATTCAAAAATAATATAAAATACCTTGGTGTGACTCTAGCCAAGCAAGTGAAAGACATGTGAAAGACAAGAACTTCATGTCTCTGAAGAAAGAAATCGAAGACTTCAGAAGATGGAAAGATCTCCCTCCTATGCTTGTGGATTGGCAGGATTAATATAGTAAACATGGCCATCTTGCCAAAAACAATATACAAATTCAATGCAATTCCCATCAAAATTCCAACTCAATCCTTCTAGAGTTAGAAAGAGCAATTCTCAAATTCATTTGGGATAACAAGAAATCCAGGATAGCAAAAACTCTTCTCAACAATAAAAGAACTTCTGGCAGAATCACCATCACTGACCTCAAGCTATACTACAGAACAATTCTCTTAAAAATTTCATTGGTACAGTGACAGACAGGTATATCAATACAATAAAATTGAAGACCCAGAAATTAACCCACACACCCATGGTCACTTGATCTTTGACAAAGGAGCTAAAACCATCCAGTGGGAAAAAGGCAGCATTTTCAAAAATGGTGCTGGTTCAACTGGTGGTCAACATGTAGAAGAGTGCAAATTGCTCCATTCTTATCTCCTTGTACAAAGCTCAAGTCTAAATGGTTCAAGAACAACCACATAAAACCAGATACACTGAATCTAATAGAAGAGAAAGTGGGGAAATGTCTTGAACATATGGGCAGATGTCCTGAACAGAGCACCAATGGCTTATGCTCTAACATCAAGAATTGATAAATGGGACCTCAAAATTGCAAAACTTCTGTCAGTCAAAGGACTCTGTCAATAGGACAAAATGGCAACCAACAGACTGGGAAAAGATCTTTACCAATCCTTCATCCAACAGAGGGCTAATACCCAATATATACAAAGAACTCAAGAAGTCAGACTCTAGAGAATCAAATAACCCTATTAAAATAGCTTATGCTCTAAGATCAAGAATTGACAAATGGGACCTCATAAAATTACAGAGTTTCTGTAAGGCAAAGGACACTGTCAGAAGGACAAAATGGCAACCAACAAAGTGGGAAAAGATCTTCACCAACCCCACATCCGACAGAGGGCTAATATCCAATATATACAAAGAACTCAAGAAGTTAGACCCCAAAGAACCAAATAACCCTATCAAAAAATGGGGTACAGAGCTAAACAAAGAATTTACACCAGAAGAAATTTGGATGGCCGAGAAACACCTTAAGAGATGTTCAACATCATTAGTCATCAGGGAAATGCAAATCAAAACAACCCTGAGATTCCACCTCACATCAGTCAGAATGGCTGATTAAAAACTCAAGAGACAACAGGTGCTGGCGAGGATGTGGAGAAAGAGGAACACTCCTTCACTGTTGATGGGATTGCAAAATGGTAAAACCACTCTGGAAATCAGTTTGGAGGTTCCTCAGAAAATTGGGCATGTCACTTCCAGAGGACCCTGGCATACCACTCCTGGGCATATACCCAGAGGATTCCCCTGCATACAATAAAGACACATGCTCCACTATGTTCATAGCAGCCTTGTTTATAATAGCCAGAAAATGGAAGGAGCCCAGATATCCCTCAAAGGAGGAATGGATACAGAAAATGTGGTACATTTATACAATGGAATACTACTCAGCAATGAAAAATAATGAATTCATGCAATTTTTAGGCAAATGGTTAGATCTGGAAAATATCATCCTGAGTGAGTTAACCCAATCACAAAAGAATACACATGAAATGCAATCACTGATGAGTGCATATTAATGAGCTCAGAAGCCCTAAATACTCAAGGCACAATTAGCAAGTCAAATGATTCCCAAGAAGAAGAAAGGAGAGGACCCTGGACCTGAAAAGATTGGATCCAGTTTTGTAGATCCAGAACAGAGAAATCATGGGGGGGTGATGATTGGGGAATAGTTGGGGAGGAGAGGACTTATGGGACATATGGTGGGGGGGGATCTGGGAAAGGGGAAAGCCTTTGGAATGTAAACAAAGAATATAGAAAATAAAATTTAAAAAATACATAATAAAATCTGTTATTTTCTCTTAGCTGGGTGCAGAATCTTGTAATATCTTAACCTATTCATTCACAAACTTTCTCTACTTTCTAGTTATCCAATATTTTATTTCTGCCTGGAAAATATTAAAAGTGCCTTCTTCTTTGTGTATATTTAAGTTTTCATTCAGGGAATATTTATTGGCAGCCACTATAGGCCAATCACACGGTTACTTTAATGGAGGCAATGGATACCTTTGTTTGTATTATTGCTGCTTATTATGAATTCCTATTTTTCAAATATTGGTATTCCCAGGTATTCACTCTTTCCTAGAAATTTGTTTTTAATGTGGTTTTCTGTTCATGCATATGGTTATTATTCTTCCACTGTCTCTGGTGATTTTCATGAGGTGGATTTTCACAAATTCTTGCTTTGTTAGAGCCTCTATTATGATCACGGTTTATTCATAATTCTACCCAGAAATAGTCTTTTATACTGTTTTTTTTCTGTCCTTTCTGTGTTCCTTGTCCCTTTTACTCCTTAAACTTATAATCACTTAACTAATTTTATTTTTCTATGAAATTATTTCACATTTCTAATATTTATTTATTTTACATGTGTACACATGGGTGTGTGTATGTCTATGTGCTCTAATGTATGTGTGTGATGTATATATGTGTTTTACACATGGGCATTGGGAGGCCAGTGGTCAATCTTAAGTGTCCTTTCATCTTTCTTTTGGATATTGGGTCTCATACTGAGATCTCAAAGTCATTGGTTAGGCTAGCATGGCTGGTGAATCTATCACAGCTTCCATGGTGCTGGGATTACAAACACATGTTTTAATGCCAGTGTCTCTACATACATGCTTAGTATAGAACTAATATCCTCATGCAATCCATTTACTGACTGAGCTAATATCCCATATTTCTCATATTTTTGCATCTGCAGCATAATTTAAATATTAATTTATTTACAGAGTCCATATGACTCCAATTAAATTATTTTTGCAGTATTGAAAACTTCTTCTGCAGGTTATATCCAGTTGTGCTTATTTAGTCTTAGCTCTGCTCTTCTCTTGAGCATAGCATCAGTAGCTATGCTCCGCCTTTCTGCTAATTTCATCATCCAAATCCCTTGGAGATGTTCCCGTGATTAACATTTATACTAATTCAGGCTACTTTGCCCTGCTTTGTATCTCTAGTATGTATTTCTTATGATATCTGGCCTTTTGGGCATATGATCCAACATATAATCCACTGGATTTTGCTCTAACAGTGGCATTTGCATAAAGAATAGAAAACTCAGATGTTTGCTGAATCCCTCATAAAAAGACACCCACGAACAATTTGACACTCAGATTTTTTTTCCTTTTAATCAAAATCTTGGTCCCTCAGGGTATTGTCATAACAACTCTTCTGTTGTGATAAGCACACTGATAACATTTATGTCTCCAAGTGTTTTGACGACTAAGTGCTTTTCATTTCCAATAATTTTTTGACTCTAGACAAAAGGACAAAGACCGGAATGGTCTATTTGTTTGTTTGTTTGTTTGTTTGTTTGATTGATTGATTGATTGATTGTTCATTTTTACTTATTCACTTTGCATCCAACTCACTGCCCCCTCCCACAATTCTTTCCCCTTCCGTCCCCTTCTCCTGTGGGTGAGTAGGGACTCACCTGGATATCCCTCCAACCCTAGCACTTCAATTCTCTCTGAGGTTAGGAAATTCCTCTCCCACTGAGACCAGAAAAGGCAGTCTAGTTAGTAGAACATAGCCCACTTACACACAAGAGCTTTTGGGATGTTACTCCAGTTGTGCAGGACCCACATTAAGGACAAGCTACATTTCCGCTACATATGAGCAGGGAGGTCTAGGTCCAGCCCGTGTATGTTCTTCAGTTGGTGGTTCAGACTCTGAGAGCCCCAAGGATCCAGGTTAGTTGATTCTGTTGGTCTTCCTGTGGAGTTCTTATTACCTTCGGGACCCATAATCCTCCCTCCTATTCTTCCAGAAGAATCTCTGAGCTTCATCTATTTGATGTGTGTGTCTGTATCTGTCTGAGTCAGCTGCTGTGTGGAGCCTCTCAATAGAACAACATGTCCCTGTCTCACTGAAGATGATATTCTCAAGTTCCATTCATTGTCCTGCAAAAATCATATCATGGTTTTTAATGGCTGAATAGTATTCCATTGTGTAGATGTACCATGTTTTCTTTATCCATCCTTTAATTGGGGGACTTCTAGATTGTTTCCAGTTTCTAGCTATTATGAATAAAACTGCTATGAATGTAGTTGAGCAAATATCTTTGTGAGATGTTGGAGCATCTTTTGGGTATATGACCTGGAATGGTCTTTATTCTTAATTCTGCACTCTACTTTCCTTTGCAAGGTGTGTAAAAATCCAAGTTTTCTGGCAAATACTTGAGAAATAGCCACTGAATCTAGATGTAGGGCTATTAGAAATGATACTGCAAAGAGCAAAATCTCAGACTCTGAGTTTAAATAGCAAAAGCTTTCTGATAGCTTGTGTTTGCTATATTCGTGAGTCTATTTTCTTATTTACCAAATGGAAAACCACTAACCAGCATTTGCCAAATAGGGCGTTACTGAAACAATCACCTAACATGGAAAGGCCTTGAGGCTGGATAGCTGGCTCAGAGATCAAGCAGAGGACCCTGATTCGATCCCAGCACCTACATGACTGCTAACACCTATCAGGAACTTCAGTTCCAAGGCTTCTGATGCCTATTCTAACCCTCAGGGCATCAAGCTAGCAGATGGTGTAGAGGTATAGACATACATGCACAGCAAATACCCAGACACATAAAATAAAAACAAATAAATCTTTAATATATGCTAAAGCCTAAGTTTTCTATCTTTTGTATAGTTTTTATTCAAGTCACACATACCACTAATATTTTGATATACATTGCCATTCATTTGAGTTGTTCTAATTGTCTGAATATTTAGGGCAAAAGAAAGGCACCTTTCCATTACACACACACACACACACACACACACACACACACACACACACACTTCTTTTCTTTTAAGAATTTTCCTTTCTGCTCTAGGCTCAAGTGGATTAACTGCTTCTGAGCATTAGAGACTTAGATGAATCCTCACATAGCATCTTACTGCAGATGGTCGGGAACCACGCTGATTAGAATGTTTACTGTTCCAGCACTAGGGCACATTTAGAGGTGAGAAAGATAAAATTATTTCTTGTTTAAGCTGAGGATTTCCCAGAAGGTAATAGGAAAAGAGTCTAAATCAAGGTTAAAAAATGAATACATTATCTGTTTGATGTTTACCCATTGGCAGGTCTTATACATTAAGAATAAAGCAATACCTTGGAGGAGCTTTTCATTTAAAATCAGTTATGAACAAAATCTGATGGCACTGAGTGTTTGTATTAGATAAGCTCCCCAAAGCCCAATTCTCAAAGTCAAAGGTTTTACATTTCTATTACTTTTCATTCCTGCTTTTCTACTAATATTAAAAAATAAAAATAAAAAAATACCTGCCAAGCTAATTTCTGAGCAGCAGTAGCCACCTGTTGACCTGACATCTCAGCCAGTTCCCATAAACTCTGTAGGTATCCCATCTTCTTTCTAAACCCCACTTTTCTAACCTGTTTTGGGTTCCCAATTCTACTTCCCAAGGCAGTTTCACTAGCTCTGCTACTTCTAGTATTGACCCTTCTGGCCAGTCCACTGCCTTGCCTCTACAATTGTAATACTTTTCAAAAACTTAGGTCTTGGACAATGGAAGAGTTCTCAAACTACCATCGCTCTGTTGGACACAACCACCATGCACAATCTCTTGAGTTATATTTCAATAGATGTTTACATTAGTTGCAATTGAAGACAAGTGAAGGCTCCTAGAATCCCACTGTGTACTCTGACCCTTCCCAGTCTTCCTATTAGTTAGGCTGATGGCAAGTGATTCATCCCAAAGTATGTGTGCCAAATCCAAAGCTCTTCTGAGTCAGTGAGTGCCTGATTCAAGTTTAGTGACCCTGATGGTCATGAATCCTTCCTTACATAAGCACATGCAGGTAGTATATACAATGCACTGTTCTATACACATTCGGGCTATCCATGAGTGGAACATAAGGCTGTATTCTATTTACATTGGTGTTCCTGTGTTGTCATAGCATAGCATGATCTAATTCATTAAATTTCGATTGCTCTCAAGTTAAGATGTTTCACATCAAACATTTGATTGCTCTTGTTACTTGAGGAACTATTGAATATTAGATGCTGTGTTGAAGTAATCAGTTGATGACTCTGTGCTGTGTCTGATTCCTATATAAAGCTATGTATAAGAGGACTTTTTGGCACTTTCCTACTCTCTAGTTCTATCCATCTGACAGGCTATTCTGTGTATTTGAGTTTGTGGCCTCTGGTCTAGCAAAAATATTGTAATCCCTTAAAAGAGATAAACAAATGAACCCTTTTTGATTTCTACCTGAAGCCTTAAAATTCACCACCAACTAGACCAACATTTCCCAACCTGCACTTTCTCAACAATGTCCTTGTAGCCCAGCCTTTGTATGACTGTGCACACTGTGCTCTCTGCCTATAAGGCCTTTGCTGCCTTATTTTTAGTAGATGCTTCATTTTTTAATATCTGTCTAATGCTTTACTTCTGCATCCTTCTTGTTTTTCTCCCAACCAGAAAAACCCCTCCATTGTTGTAACAAACCTTTTGCTCTGTCTTATTCATCTAAACGTCAGGCCATAGGCTGCATAGGCACATCCCCAATTTGATAACTTTGCTGCTGAATTGTGGGATTTGTGTTTCTCACTTCTAAGTCATGTGTGCACATGTGAAGGACTTGATGGTGTGTAGATGTTCAAGGTGGAATGGATAACTGCCATTTCATCTCACCATTTGGAAACAGCCTCTATTTATACAACGTCTGATTTTATTTCAATGTTGTATATAGTTAGACACTTTACCCCACTGGTCTCACTCTGGAACTAAAACTACATTTCTTGATTTATTTCAGTCTTTCTTACTATATCCTTTCCCAGTTGTTGGCTGGACTATTGTTACACTTTAAGTTATATTGGCTGCTAGAATTCTAAGAAACTGAAAGTCACTATTTGTTTTGATGTTTATTAACTGTATCTTTCCTTTCTTTTATATCTCCCTTTCCACCCCCATGGCTTCCTCTGTAGGTAACATCCTATGATGCTAAAATGTTCATATTTACATTATAATCTTCATCTTAATATAGTCTGTGATTTATTGACTCAATCTCAATTTATTTGTTACAATTCAAACAAGTCCACTCCCAGAACACTCTTATGTCGATCTCTTGACTCTTAACTCATGACTTCATTTCAGCTCTTTGTTGCCTAATCTGTCCTATAAAACCAAAGGCAGCCTCTCCTGTGTTTGGACAAAAGGCTTTTAGCCAACTCCGCTTCTCCTTTATTTCAAGCTTCCTTTCTCTACAATTTCCTAAATCATCATGAAAGAAGAGTAGCTGAGAGCTGACTCAGGGACTGTCCCCACACTCAGTGTATAAAAAGAAATATAGTCTTGCAAGTTAAGTAAATCAAGTGGCAACATATTTCTTTGTAGACACAGATTAAACATAATGAGATGAATTAGTAAATCCAGAAATGGACCTGTCTTAGAGCCAAGACTATCATTTTTGCAACAATAGGGTGTTTTCAAAGCATTATCTTTTGGACTATAAATCAAAAGTTGCAAGCTTACTGGAAAACTGTCACTGTACAAGATGTACAGAAAAATAAAATCACCTTAATTTTTTAAATAGCATTAGAAAAACATAGAATGGTAATACTCTTGGGTTCCATTCAGATTACAAATCTTATCATCATTGCCTGAACAACCTAAAGTAAGTTAGCCTAGTCTCTACACTCCTCTAATAAGCCGGAAAGTTTGTGTGAAATCATTTCTATTTTCTCTAGTAAGCAATGATGTCACTCGCTAGCAGTCACTTGTGTTCTCATAGATAAAAGGATTCTGGTAGTCTCTTAATGAACATGTGTTGTCTGCTAGGAAGGATGGGTATACAGATAGAGAGAAATTGGGTATATTTCATCAGGACTTTCTATTAGCAAAAGAGTATTGAAGGTGGATAATCAGGATCCTAGTTCACATGATCATATGCACACCAGATTCATAATCCACAGTCTGTGGTCAATATCTGGTGAATGTATGTATAAGTATAAGTATAAGTATATATATATATGTATATGTATATGTATATGTATATGTATATGTATATGTATATATATGCAGAAAGCATGACTGAAATTAATTCAATCAATGTTATGCTTATAGGAAAGCCTAGACCTAGAAATTACATGTTTGCCACACGTGAATGCAGAATCCTTGAGGGTGGCAAATATGTTTTCTGTATCCTCATGGCCACTTCCTTGTAGTAAGCACAATCTTGTCTAGAGTGTCATCTCAAAATCTATATTGACAGCATTCTATGATTATGTCTATAGAGATCACATTCATCCAAGAAGTAGGTGGTCTCTACCAGAAGGGAGTATGTGAGATAGTTGTGTATGACAATTTGCTAAGAGGAAGGATAAGGGATTATGACTGTAGTGTATGATGACAGATAAATAAAATGGTAGGGTAGAACTCTAAAGACAGTTGTTGAGAATAGTAAGGATAATGAAAACTTCAGCAAAGCAAGAAGACAGCCTTTCTGGGTTTGCTCCAGACATGTTTACCAAGCAGAACATACCTAAGAAATAGAATCCGGGGGGAGGTAGCTGTGGTTACTGGCATAAGACCTGAACAAGAGGAAGCTAGTCAACCTTCCAGCATGAAGAGGGAAGAAGCTCACAAGACAAGGCTCTACACTTAGCTGAAGAGCTATTGGCAGTTTATGTTTGCTTGTAAAGGAGACTTAATTTTTTTCATTTGGTCTTTGAGACAAGGTTTCTCTGTGTATCCCTGGCTGTCCTGGAACTTATTCTGTAGATCAGGCTGACCTCAAACAAACCCAGAAATCCACCAGTCTCTGCCTCCCCAAGTGCTGGGATCAAAGACATGTGCCACCACTTCCCGGCAAGACCTAATTTACTTCAGCAGTGTAGCTATTGGTCAGTAGGTTGCCCATGCTCTGGTTGAAGTATTCCTACATTGATGTACATATAGGAAACACTAAGTGGGTTCAGTGGACTAGGAAGAAGAATGGAGTAGGGAATAGTAAAGAGGAAAGGGCATGTAGGAAGTCCCTACTATGAAGGTGCAAGGGGGATGAGAGAAGTTATCCAGATAGTTATAGAGAAAACATAGAGGATGGATATAATCTAAATATATTGTATCCATGTATGAAATTAGTACAGAATGATAATTTTTTTAAAAGAAGAGTAAAAACCCCTGTGAGATCTACCTTGTTTGTCATTGCATATCTTGTAGGCAGTGCAGAACTTAGTGTAGAGGAAGCTTTCATTACTATTTGTAGGGTTCATAAACAATTGACTGAATGGATGATTGTTTTTCCATGGGAAAAATTCAAATGGAGGCAGTGAATAGATGTATGCTAAGTAGGGGTCTGAGAAAGTGCTTTGAAATGAGTCCTAGTTCTTAGGCTTAGCTCACACTGAGAGCCCAGGCAACTCTCAAGGTGATCTTGAGAAATCTCCTTGACCTCCCAGAATCTCAGCTTTCTTTGTCATACAGGACAATAATAACTACCTCACAAAGGGCTGCTAGAGAGGAACTGTAATAGGCAGGAAATAGACTCAACATAATGTCTTCCTAATAAAATCAATAAAAAAGCCCACAATAAATCATTAGGATTAGAAGAATGTCACAGTGGGAAAGGAAGTGGGACTAGTTTGGAAAGTCTGAATGGCCACTTGTATAGTTCTAGACTGCATCTACATATTGTGAGGAAGAAAAAATATCCTTTTCAAGGATGCGAGGAGCACAAGGTGAGCTCTCTTAAAAGCTATCTTTAATAAAAGTTTTTAAAGGATTGAGATAAGTAATAGAGCATGAAAAACAGAAATGAATGATCCTCATGAGAGGCACTTGATGTCTCAACTAAGGCAGAAAGCTCTATGGTGTTGAGAAAGCTGACTTTGTAGGGCTCATTACAGTGTGTTGTCAGATAAATGCAGGTGAGGCACCATCAGTGTGGTCGTTAGTATCAAGCATGATAATCCTAGCCTTTGTGCTGGTGAATGGATTAAGAATGATCCTTTAGGCCAAGACATCAACAGGCAAGAGCTATTGAGATGTTCTTCATTTCTGAGAAGATAATCCTTCTGCATTTGTTAACTATGTATTGCCTGTCAAAACAGTACTTGGAGTTGTTAAGGGTATGCATAGTGTTTTATGGGAAAATTGTGTGCATATATGCTTTACCTTGAATGTTGTAAGAATCATTTTTTAAATAATGAATTTCATAAGCACCATGGGTGATATGTGCTTAATAAATTGCCTATGAGGAAGAGTCAGTGTTTGCTAGACCAATGTTAGTTGATCATTGCTGATGGTTAAATAGATGTCAGGTATCCTTACACACTCCTGAGTAGAGTGTATTCTTCTCTATTAATGCTGGGCTTGGCCGTGTGTGTGTGTGTGTGTGTGTGTGTGTGTGTGTGTGTGTGTATTATGCATGGAATGAAATAATAATGTACATCAAAAGCCAAGGCTTTGTATATCCTTGAATTGCATTGTCTTGACATGTTTGGGCTCTTGTCTCTTACATTTATGCCATTACTATTAGAATATCTGCATGGGCAACCAGCTAATCCCAAACAAATGAGAGAAATGTGGATAGGAGTTTCTCCTACAACATTTTGTAGTGGGTTGGCTTGATGCTGTTTGTATTTTGATAGTAACACTGCTTCTTCAAGAGGAGTTACCCCTGGCAATAAGACTATCACATGCTCAGGTGATATCATGTGAATCTTTCCCCCATTTTAACTGGTCAATAAAAGACTAGAGCCTGTGATTGGGCAGTGGAGGGGAAAGGTGGGACTACAGGTGAGAGTGGGGAACAGGAGAAGAAGATTGCAGGAGAGAAAGAGGATAGAGAAAGAGGACAAGAAGCTGCAGTGGACTAGAACTGCATGGCCCAGAGAAACCACAAGTAGCAAGGAGTCTCATAGCTGGGGAATAAATTAGTATAGTATTAGATCTGCCCAATCTAGGTATATAGCTTATAATTATAATATCTAGATTATGTGTGTTTTATATAGGATTCTTAGGGTAGGAAATTCCAGAAATACCCTTTGACATACACATCAACTGAAGCCACATATAAAGTAGTAAGTGTGAAGATGAAAACATGCTATTTTATAATACTGTTCCAGAGAGATTGTTATATAGCAAAAGTGAACTGGCACAATTATACTTAGTCAAAATTTAATTCATGCTTTTGATTTGTTCGTTATCTCAGTTACCACTTATGTGGCAGTTAATGTTTTGGGCTTGTGAATAAACTTGTGAACGTGACAAGTATAACATTTGTCAAAGAGCATACTGAGGAAAGAGATAATTTAAATAAAACTTTATGTTACATATTGCTAGTACTCTGATGGAGGGATATGGGAAGACATGGAAACCTTAGAGTTGTGGGTCTATGGGAGATTTCTAGTTGAAGCAGGATCTCTGAAAGAAATCCATCTTAAGTGAAGAGGTAGTGATCTTAGACATCATGAGAGGAGACATGAAGCAGGTAAATGGTTGTGGGAGAGAGCTGGTCAAAAGCAAAGGAATAAAACAGTACATGCATTATCCCAGGGGAGGAAAAGAACACTGCACATGACTATGGATGCTTTCCAAGGAAGAGCAGGTAACAGGAGGAATGGTAAAGGGGAAGGTAAAGGCTAAAGAGACGGATGAGCCAAGTCACATAAGCACTTGCAAGCTTATCTGATTAATTTGAATTTCATTCTCAGAGCTCTTCGGGGCAGAAAATTGTTTTAGTAAACTTTTAAAATATCCATATATTTTCCCATTCCAACATCATAAATAACATGGTATATGTAAATAACACATTTTTTTAAAACTAGGGCAAAATAAAAAAATTTAAGTATTCCTTCCATAATCAACACACCCACTCTCACAATGCATGCCAGAGAATTTCTAATCAGCCAGCAGCTAATGTTATGTTCCTTATGAGCATGCTCCAAGTGTCCTGTGGATAATTTAATGGTAGGGTATGTGCTTTCCTCAGCTCTTTATTACTTGCTTGAGATGTTGCTATGGGATACAAAATTCTGCTGCAGAAATTGACAGTATTTACAGACAGGTAGACAATAGAAACAGAAAACAAATCTTCTATAACCTCATATTTCCCATGACCCCTGCTCTGGAAATCTTCCAGAATACTACCATCCTATGAATTTTTCCACATGAAGACCATTAATCTTTTAGGCCAAGGACTTTGCAAACCTTCTTCAATAATATTAGCAATAGTGATAATTTATTAATTATGGAAAATTGCTTTTTTATTTTTCCTTAAAAGAAAATTAGTGAGAGGTAATTATTGACAGAAAATGATTTTGTATTCATGTATTCAGCTCCTGGAACATAGTAGGGTTTTTATATTTTTCAAATTATTTTATTTTTTGTGTGTATGCGGTTTTTTTTTATGTGTATGTTTTGCTTACATGTATGGCTGGGAACCATACATGTACCTGGTACCTCTGGAGGACAGGTGATAGTGTCAGATACCCTTAAACTACAGTTAGAGATGATGATGGACCTGAATATATTAATATGATATTTTCATTCCTTATAGTAATGATGATGATGATCATAATAGTAATTATCTAGATCAAAATATCTTTTTCTTTTCCTTCAAAGGCAAAGAAAAGACAAAGGAAGGGCAAAACTAAGCTCTACCTTGCAGTTCTGGGGAAATGCCAAGTTCCTTTAAGGAGTGTCTCTTAGAAGATCAGGGGTTACTAATCTTTCCTGAGGGTAGACCCCACCTTCTCCCCAGATAGCCTTCCAGGTTTTCTTCTTGAGCACCAGTCAGTCATATACCTGTTCATTTTGGATTTGAGAGTAACAGAAAGTACAGCTACTGTGACTTGGTCATCTAAGTCAGGGAGGAAGATATAATCTAGTCTCACCCTGAATAACATGACTTCTGCAAGGTTATTCCCAGAGAAGCCTTCTATTCATTTTTTTTTCTTCACTTCTTGTAAGGTCATAGGAGGGAAAGAAGAGTCACCAGTACAGAAAAATCCCAGTCATGTCTGCCCTGTGAGTTTTTTTCTAAGGTACTTTGTGTGTTCTTTCACAATAAAGGAAATGAGGAGATGTCTCTGGTTTTATTTATAGTGTGACCTGTGTGTTCATTCATCCTGTTTAACTAACAGACACTGCCTCAGCTATAGACAGGAGCATCTGCTTTCCATTAATTCTGAGTTTCTCGTGTAAGAAATATAGGTCAATTCTGGACACCTGTAGTCCTGTGAGGTATTTTTTATGACTCTCCCAACCTAATGACCTAGAATTCTGAAAACAGAACAGACAGTAAGAGAATGCCTTTCCTCCACTCTCAGTGTTCAGCCTTGTCAAATTATAAGGAACAGAAAGAATAAATGAGGATGGAAAACACTGAACATCTGCAGTGTGGTAGGCATACTCTGTGTTCATACATGTGCTATTTCTTACAAATGAAATGGCATAGATATACATTGTTACTGTTTGTTCTCCTAAAACAAAAAGTCCAGTTTATGGATCTATCTATAATTCCCTCAAGTTGGCACTCTCTTGATCTAGCAGCAGAAGAAATCATCACAGGTTTACCTGAGTCATATAGCTGGCTGACTGTAGAGCTGGTCCTATGTTCTCAGTCCTCACATGTGTAGTAAGGTGATTCTGTGATATCTGCTTCCGGAAAGGTTTTAAAGAATTTCCAACAGCACAGGTCTGATGTTCAACAACTCCCATCTCCCATCTGAGAGGAGATTCCACACAATATCTCTTATTCCTCCTCTGCTACCATGTACCACCTTCTGAAACCTTCCCTGGATAACTCATCAGGTCACTGAGTAGTTCTTGGTTCTTACTGCCATTCCTTTTTTTCCATGATAATAGATCTGAATTCCTAATATTCACCTGTTCTGGTATGAATCCTGGTAAGCACAGGTGATAATTAAATTATCATCTGTAGGAGATGATCTCCTTAAAAATGGGTGTGATGAGCATTAATATACATTGCAAGACCCTAGACAGCACATGACAGATTTGGTCTTCCCACTCCACTTTCATGATGAGTGAAATCTAGCACCAATAGCAGAAATTGTTTCAACAAAGACCATCCAAAGATATTAACAAGTCCCAGGAATCTATAGATGTTAGGGACCTATAACAATCCAATGTGCTTGTTTGCTCTAGGACATTCACAGTTCAATGTGTGACTAGAGAAGCTTAAACTGCAAGCTTTTGTTGTTAAACCATATTCATAGAGTGGCATTATTCACACTAGCCAGAATCCCACAGCAACACAAGTATCCAGAGCACAATGATACATAAACATATGGTTGCATACATAGACTGGAATGCTATTCAGCCTTAAAAGGAAAGTGGGGATAACAATGTATGCCAGTGTGACAATGCTTAGAGTATATAAAACCCTGGGTTTGTGTATCAGTGCAAAAAATAAAAGTATGACAGAGAGACAGAGAGAGACAGACAGACACAGAGAGATTTGAATGCATTCCAACAAGGAAGTGATATGGATGACTGTACTTGGGTCATAGTTTTGAGATTCATAGAAACACATCTGTACAAAACTAAGGTGAGTCCTTGAAGCATAAATTACTACCATGGTGCTTGAAGTAGATTCACATATTTGCTCAAGAGATCTCCAGAACATTTTCATCTTATAAGATTGAAGTCTCGCACCTATTGGACAACAGAATCCTACATTATCTTCCATGTAGACCCTAGCAAAACACATTCCACTTTTTGTTCCTGTGAATTCAACTATTCTGGGTACCTCACACAAAAGTAATAATAAGGTCTTCTACCTTTTTTGCAGAAACAAAATTTGTCTAATAGTTTTTTCCTGCTATATAGCAACCATAGCAAATCCTTGAGAATAGAATGGTACTATATCAGGTATATTCAGAACATGAACAGATATATTCAGAAATATCTCCATTCTTTTTATGTGGTCACATTGCTGCTTGACAAGCAGAATTTGCATTTTCATAGGCTAGCTGCTTTACTAATAAAAAGCCAGCATTGGAAACATGAAATGTTCTGCCAGCACCTTTCAGGAGTCCATCCACAAATTCCTGAGGAGGCTCATCTGGCCCTTGCCTTATTTTTGTTAAGTCTTGATGAAGCATCTGTCTTAGTCAGAGTTTGTATTCCTGCAAAAAACATCATGACCAAGAAGCAAATTGGGGGAAAAAGTGTTTATTCAGCTTACACTTTCACATTGCTCTTCATCATCAAAAGAAGTCAGGACTGGAAGTCAAACAGGCCAGGAAGCAGGAGCTGATGCAGAGGTCCTTGAGGGATGCTACTTACTGGCTTGTTTCCCCTGGCTTGCTCAACTTGCTTTCTTATAGAACCCAATACTACCATCCTAGGGATAGCACCACTCAAAATGGATCCTCCCACCATTGATCACTAATTGAGAAAATATTTTACAGCTGGATCTCATGGAGGCATGTCCTCAAGAGAGGCTCCTTTCTCTGCGATAACTACAGCTTGTGTCAGGTTGACACACAAAACTGGCCAGTACAATTGACCCCTTGTCAACTTAACACATAAACACATCACTATTAAGCCTCAATCCTTACTTTCTTATTCATCCCCAAGATTTAAATATCTTTAAAAGTTCTACAGTCTTTATAAATTCTTACATATTAAAATTTCAATCCCTTTAAGATATCTAATCTCTTTTAAAATTCAGTCTTTTTACAATTCAAAGTCTCGTAGCTGGGCTCCACTAAAATACTTTCTTACTTTAAGATGGGGAAATATCAAAAGCAAAAGCAAAAATCACCCATGATCTTCTGAGCTCCTCTAAAGGACTGCCACCACTTATGCAGTTCTGCTCTCTTTAGCACTCTAAGCTCAGGTTGATCCACTCTGCTGATGCTGTTGTTCCTGGTGATCATCCCATGGGACTGGCATCCTCAATACACTGGGGTCTTCTGCTGCAACTAGGCTTCACTAACAGCCACTCAAAGGCTCTCCTCATGATGCCAAGTCTCAACTCCTTTGCATGACACTGTCAGTCCTTAGTTGTCCTAGTCCAGAGGCTAGAGGACAAAAAGGGTTCAGTTGACTTTTTATGTCATGCTTATTTCACTTTGTACCATGTCTTTAAGAATCATTAATGGATTTTATTTGTTTTTATTTTTTAAACACATTATGACTGGGGAAAATGAGGTTAAAACGGTTAACTGACTGACCTGGTATTGCACAGGTATCAGGCAGCATAGCTGGCATCTGAATGCAGACATCTAAGACAAAGCACTTGTTCTAAGAGATTGCACTCCAGAGGCTTCTCACAGTAGTGAGCCAGCCCAGAGTACATAGATTGAGTAGATATATGACTCTCTCATGTTTCTGGGTTGATAGAAATGGGCTAAAGCATAAATAAAGAGCCTTAAACAAGGAAATTGAAGCACACACAGTGCCTATAGAAGGCCAGGCATAATTCTGCAGACCAAGGAGGTTCTATTCCATCTCTCTTCTCTGCTTCTCAGTCCCCACATATGCTCTTGTCTCTGATCGTTTAGACTTCCAACCTATCAGTTACAAAACAGTGATGATCCCCTTAACATTTTATCATCTGATTGTATTTGTTGCTGCACATATGGTAAACATAATTGTCCTGCCTTTCCCCTCATGTTTAAAACCCTGCCCAGAGCTCTGTCACAGAGCACAGCCTTTGTCACTTGATCCTCCCAGATCCCGGTCACCTTCTCGAAGGATTGGCCCTTCACCCTTCTTTTGCTTTGGTTTATGAAAAACAGCAAGAAGGCTGCTTATCAACACAGCATAGTGTGGATAAGGCTCAGAACATCTCAGGACATTGTATAGAACCCTGATGCTAACACTTCTCACATCATCCTCGTAATCACTGCGAGATGGGTGATTTGAAAATCAGGAAACAGGCAAGAGGAAGTTGTATACTTTGCTTAAGAACACATAATGCATATGGGCAAGGCCTGATCTAAGTCTTTGTGACATCAGTTTCTCACATTTAACTTCTGGAAGTAAATTATTATTGTACTTCTTTGAAGAGAACAAACCACAATGCTAAGGCTAAGACAATATTTGGTCTACAAGACTTTAAACTTGGGTAGAGAGCTATTTAATTGCTGATGACCTACTGCATACAAAGAATTAAAGTTTGACTTGTTTTCCTTTTGACTTCAGTTTTATGCTTTTACGGATTTTATGTAAAGGAATATGGATAATTCTGCCCAGAGATGTTGACTTTAGCTCTCCTTATCACAAGGCAACAAAGTAATCAGTATCTATATACACATGATTATGGCTCTGAAATATAATTTAACTCCACTGAAGCTTTACCATATGTCATAACCACTTTACCCACTTTTGATCATTAAAGGTAATTTTCATTAGATCTACCATGGTGGAACAAGAGACCTTTCTTTTGATTTTTTTAAAAAATATCATACCTTGATGTATATTGTCAGTTGAAAAGACTGCTTGGGAGAAGGAAGAAACTAAGACTGGTGAACTTAGAAGTGAGGACATTTACCTGACTTGGGATGAATGGGTAGAGTTTCAGGAAATTGTTGTAAAAGGCAAACATAATAGAAATTACCTGACTACAGGAGGGAGGGAGAGAGGAAGGGAGGGAGGGAGGGAGAGAGGAAGGGAGAGAGGAAGCAGGGAGGGAGGGAAGGAAAAAAGGGTGAGCAAGCTCCAAATTTAATCCCAGCATGCCAGAGGCCGAGACAGGCAGACTTCTATGAGCTCTAGGCCAGCCAGGGTTACATAGCAAGACCCTGTCTCAGAAACCAAACAAACTCTTTCATTTTGATTAAATCTATAAACCCAGAGATCAGAAAAGCTCACACACCCTCAGCAAACAGGCTGCGTGCCGGGAACTGCACCGCACCTCATCATTCTCACACTGTCTAATGCATCTGAGGAGAAAAGTCTTCAAAATGACTGAATACGTATACTCCGAGTAAGGGTTAGCAGTATCATGAGAGCTGGTGGGAAGCAAGAGGGAAAAGGGCTGTGGAAGGCAAAGGACAAAGTGAGAAACTGAGTCACAGTGTTCATGAGAATGTTTGGTGTCCAGGCTCTGCTGCAGGAAGGAGTCTTGGGTTAAGTACAATCCAATAGTTTAGTCTGAGGGGACTTCTCCAATGTTCAGGGACCTCTCTACTGTTAGGGTGAGGAGCATTTCTACTCCTATATACACTTTATTGCATATTGACACAGGAAGCAGCCAGGATGGCCACTGGCTGGGACAGGTGATAGGTTTCTATTAAAAGGTGAGAGAAAGAAGAAAGGACAGCTAGATTACTTGCCAGATCAGAGTGTCAGCACCTGGATCATTGTTCTTTGCTGTACTACTCACCAGTCTAATTCCATCATCACTCTGACAATAAGTCCAGTGACTTTAGACATGGTTATCAACCAAGTTATCTCTTCATCTTCCTGGTTTAGAAGTACGGTTCTGATGAGATGACCAAATACCTTTTTCCTCAAGTCTGATCCAGGTCTGAAACCTCAGTATCTCCTCTGATCTTCTGAACTGACCCAGGAGATTCCCTTGCTTGAACCAACTTACACAGCACTTATCGATTGACCCCAATAGTAGAAGGAACTGTGCCCTTTAATCTGCTGTCAAGCCCATCAGCAATACAGCCTACAAGGAAAACCATGGGCACCAGAGACTTAAGTGAAACAATACAGTTCATTGTCCCTGTGACCTCTGGCAATTGGTCTCTGTATGTCCTTATCTGTAAGCTATCACAAAGACCTCTGTTTTCTCTGTGTAAAGGTTACTCAAATGACGACACATATGTGCACTGAGTTTAGACAGTGCCTGTCTGTGATGTGACAGGTGGCAGGCATGTATCTGAACAGCAATACTAAGATAGAGATACACTACTGACCACTGTACCTCTCTCTCTGTGGACACAGCCACAAGGCTTAGGCAAAGCTCAGTGGTAAGGCAGACAGGGCTGAGTTATTAACTGTATAGATTTCTGATCACTAGGATCCCCTTCTTCCTCTCTATGTTCCCATGGTGATGGACACTAATGCCTTCACCTATGGTTTCATCAGGATCTAACCCTATTCCACACTCTCCACTGGAGAAGAAGAGCACACCTTGAACAAGTCCAGCTTTCTCAGCTTAGAACTTACCCTTTGACTTGGCCCATTGTCTCACCCTGTTAAGTGGTTATCATTAGGGTCATGGGTCTCTTAGTGTTCACCAGAATCAGTGAGAGAGCTTCTGCTAACCACAGACTACCCACTGTGATTATGATTCAGTCCATCTAGAATGGAACGTCTCAGGGCAGTAATGTTCCCGGATCATGTGAACAAGTTAAACAACACTTCCCAAGCCCAGTCGGATATAAGTGATTTGGAGAGCATGCTTGAAGGTGATCACTGTAACTATGAGCTGCTTAGTATTGGCAAGGATATGTTTGCCTATTATGTAAGCACACACACACACACACACACACACACACATCATACCAGCTGCCACAATCATACCAGCTGAGTTGCTGACTCAGCACCATGGAAAGACTTGTTCTGTGAAAGAGCTCCCTTCCCTTTCATCTGGATCCTTAGCTTAACATGTTCCCTTCAAAGCCAGTACTCCTCTAGTTGTTTCTTACTGTGGTATTTCCCATGGTAACAAATAGCTACATAGTTAAGAACCATAGAAATGTATTCCCCCATAGTTCTGATAGGAAAACTTGGAAGCCAAATGTCAGTAGTCAGTAGTGTTGTTCTATCTTTCTATCTTTCTATCTATCTATCTGTCTGTCTATCTACCTCTCTATCTCTATCTCTATCTCTATCTCTATCTCTATCTCTATCTCTATCTCTATCTCTATCTCTATCTCTATCTCTATCTCATATGCAAGGGAGAATTCCTCCTGCTCCCTTCTGGACTTTCCATGCCACTTTGGAAGCTTTGGTGTCTCATAACTTGAAGTTAGGTCATCCTAACCTCTGCTAGCCTCTGCCCCCAACTTCTCATAGTCTCTTTGCTTGATGTCTATGTCTTTTCCCTTTCCTATAGGTACATTGGCCTTTGGAATAGGAAACATCATCCAGTGTGTGCTCACCTTAACAAATATATCTGAAATACACCCTATTTCTAGAATATGTTACTGCCCAGCATTTTAGCTGAACTCAAACCTGGATAGGGCAATAATCTAATGGCAATTTTCAACTGACTGCCCTCTTGAGTGTGAAAGCCTGAGCATTCATGTGGATTTTCATGCAGTCAGCTGGTAGTCCTCTCCCCTACCCTCATCATCACATATCCCGTCCACTGTTGAGCTGCTAAGCTCAACAGCTTTGACCTGGATGTCTGATGTTTTTGCTTTCTGTTTTACCTCTATTCTATCATCTGACTCTTCCAGGGAAGGTCCTAAACTTGAATCTCTCATTTGCTTCTACTGGAACTCCCTTGGAAGGAGACATCCTGAATCTGGAACATCAAGAGAATGACAGTGTGCAAAGGTACAGAATAACAAAATAAAGAGAAAGCACATCTTCTTGGACTAGACATTTTTCTAAGAGATTTTGGAGAGTATCCAAATTTAATTAAAAGAAATACAGTTGTGGTGAGGAAATAAATACTCAAGCTCAATGACTTCTTATGAATAAGTATAGCACACTTCAAATCCACTTAAATTCATACCAAACAGCTTACAGTTCTTCTTCCCAGGACTTATTATGCATGACCCTGTTCCTTTGATATGGCCCTGCCTACCCATCTAGAATCATCTCTCCATTTTCTACCTACTCAGCACTCTATGCCTTTGCAATCCTAAATTCCTAAAAAAGCAAATGCTCTTCCATGCTACTGTGCCCCTCTAGGCACCCTCCCTGCTCTGAGTGCCTTTGGTCCTCCCCCTTTGATTGATTCATAGCCACCCTTTCAGGTCTTCCTCAGGGATCACTTCTCCCACTGTCTTCCCTGCATTGCTAGAGATAAAATCAGGTTCCACCCTTGATTCCCTTCTGTACTGGCCTGTGGCTCTGAGCATCCCAGCATCCCTCTGCTCCATATACATTTCTCCTTGTTTTTCTCCTATCAACATCCCTTTGTGACCGAGAACACTGTAAAGCATAAAACACACAGTCACACACTCATTATCTGTCAGGTGCCCTCGAGTGGGCCTTCCTTAACAGTTCATTTATCAAGTGGGTCAATGAATCAACGGAGCTCCATTTTTACTATAAAACTCCTTCTCTTCATTTCCTGCAGCTCTTATAACACATTCTAACAGCCACAGCGGATTAAGACAACATAGAATTTATTCTCCTATTTTCCTGCAGAGAAAACCTGTGACATTGGCCTCAATGGGTAAAGACACAATGTGTCAGCAAGGTTGCCTCCCTTAAGACATGGTTAGTTCTGTCTCCGTTTCTTGATTCATGGCCTTGTTTTGAAAGTCGGCTTTCTAGCACCTTCAAGTTTCTCTCTCTGACTCTCCCGACTTCCTCTTCCATTCATAAAAATCACTGTGATTACATTAGGAATGCCTGGATGACACAGGACATGTCACTCATTTTAATTATATCTGCCAAGTGCTTTCTGCCATGGAATCAAATAGGAGCAGGTTTGGGGGCATCAAGATATGGATGCATCTTCTAGGGGGAAGCTTTTATCTCCAACCTCTAACTCCTGTAGCCCAATGTTTCCTCCAGAGGAGCCCTGGCCAATGACATAAAAGAATCGGCCTCCCTTCCCCCTGGGTAAAGAAGTTCCAACAATATACGGAAACTGTCACACTGGCTGCACTTCTGAGACCCACCCTGCATCTGACTGTGTGACAGACTCCTTCACAGCCTCCATAACTGCACAAATGAATGAGTCCCGGGAGATGCTATTAAGCTGCTTACCAAATGTGCAAGTAAATGAGGTGCTAGCTCAAAATAGCTCTTCAGGTAAGAGAGTGAAACATGTAGAGGCAGTATTCCACTCAGAAGATGAGCTGACAGGGGGATGTGTTCATTAGTATAGCAGCTGTGTGCTCCCAAGGCAAGGCCCAGGTGGCATGTGACTTCTCACCTTGCTGATTTTTGCTCAGAGCTCAGTGTCTGCTTTGCAAGAGAATGCTCCTGAGGATGCTCATGGTTATGATTGTATCTTGAGCATGGACTAAAGGCCCATGAGTTAAGGGTTTATTCCCTGGTCCATGGTGGTCATGAGACATGATGGAGCCCATAGGAAAATGGAACTTTTAGGAGACAAGTAGACATAAATTATAATACTGAGGACGTTACTTTGAAAAGGGTACTGGAATTTCAATCTCTCTGACTCTCTTTCTCTCTCTCTCTCTCTCTCTCTCTCTCTCTCTCTCTCCCTCCCTCCCTCCCTCCCTCCCTCTCTCCCTCTCTCCCTCCCTCTGCCACTTTTCTCCTTTGCCCCCATGAAGTAACAGCCTCTTCATCTTATACTCCCCGACAAAATGATCTGCATCTCTACAAGTCCAAGGTAATTGAGCAATTTTTGCTTTATTTTCTAACTTGTTCCAGACATCAGCCACATGACAGGCAATGATGTTGGAGTTCAGCAAGACATCAGGTCTAAGATCATGTAGGGATGATGAATGCTCACTTAGAAGATGAGGAGTGGAGGGATACAAGTTAATGGACCTGAAGGGGGCAGGGATAAGAATGCTGAAGAAGCACTGAGGGCAGAAATGTTGCTCCAAACTCCAAGGTGGAACATTACTATAACTGAACGACTTTGAAACTGAATCACTTGGTAAGAAGTAGTTCAGTGTTAGAATCCATGAGCAAAGAGGAGCCCATGTAAAGACTTCTCCCTCCTCAACCATCTATATATCCTAACTGCAGATCTATAGGATGTTATCCCAAAATGCATAGGACCAAAGAAGCTCTGGCCTGTGTTATCTTGGGAATAAGCCCAGTGTTGAAGTTGAGGTAAGGATTGTACGTTCAGTTCTCACCTCTATATCCTTAGTACCTTACCCTGACTTTCTTGAGACATGGGGGGGGGCTCTCTGTTGCCCTGACTTTCATCCTGGAGTTGTCTTGTGACACTACCGTTTCTCAGAGAGGTAATAGAAGCCATGTTGCTTAAACAACAACAACAACAACAACAACAACAACAACAACAACAACTGTCTTCCATGCATTTCCATAAGACCTTCAAAGCAAGCCTCAGTGGTCCTTCCCTTGCTATCAGAATTGGACAATGTCTGACTTCTCTATTGCTGGGGCATACCATCTAGGGATCCCTAAACAGGCACAGAATGAATGAATGAGTTTGTTCCTGTCTAGTACATTTTAAAAAAGCTTTCTCTCATTTATAAGAAGTGTCCGTCAAGCATCTTTAAATCATGTGCATGGGATACAGGCCTGAAACAAAACCAAACCTTAGAGTTTATGAGACCAATGACAATCAGAAGGCAGAGTCCCTATGATTTTAGAGGACCACACTCAGGTGTCAATTCTGACTTTCAAGTGATCTGACCAACAGGCTTACTGGGAACAGACACGAGTCATGACATATGTAAGAGAATCCAGCACCCAGCACTTGAAGGAAACATAATAAGACATATTTGTGTCTCTCCTCTTATTCAGTTCTTACTTCTACTAGAATATTCTTCTCAGAGAAAATGAAAGCATGAGGTGACTTTCCAGTACCTTTGGCCTTGTCTTCCTGTTTCCGTTTATTTGGAGGGTAAAATGCAGAAGCATTTCCCCTGATTCTAATGAGGTCGGGTTATTCAGGAGCCCTTTCTTGGAGTCCAGGGCAAGAATATTCCTAGGTTTCCAGTTCCTCTTACTATGGATGCTAGACATCTATTTTGAGATCTTCTGTCCCTGCTTCCTGCAGATCTCTTTGTTAGCATACACAAAAGCCCAGGGCTTTGGCAGTTTACAGAATCTTTTGAATGTGCAGGGGGTGGCCCCTGATATCAAATTGGCCCACCAGGCTGGAATTTTTCATCCTTATTAGCAAGAAGGAACCTCCAGCCAAGCCTCACTTCTAATTGCAGTTTTACTTTCTGGGGTGGGAAGTTAAGCTTGGCACAATTCTAGTGTCTATCTGTTTATGTCCATTGGACTGTGGCAGAAAAGCCTCTAATTTTCCAACCATGAAGCTGGTGGCCTTTTCCAATCATTCTTGATTGATTCTTACGCTGTTTCTTCCTCGCTTCTTCACGTCTCGTCTTTCCTTGATCCAAATCCTGGTTGCTCCAAGTACTTACAGAGTAACCCTGGTTATTCTCCCCACTTTTGTTCCTTTCCCCTCCTGCAAACCAGTGGGTCCTACCCTATATGTCGTCAACAATAAATGAGAAAATGTGTGGGGTCTTAACAAGGTACATAAGGGACACGTAATAATTAAGACCCTCCATTCTTTCCAGTCTCTCCCGTCTCATCTTTCTCTGCTTGGCCCTGCTGTTCCTTACATTTACACTCTTCTGCTCTTGCATCTCTTTCTACTTTATTAATTTCTTTTGTAGAATTCAGCTCTAGTACCAACCTAATGTGCACCTTGGTCAGCAATTTCATTGTGATTCAACTGAAATGCACAGCTGCAGTCCAGGGCCATTTTACTAGTGCACTCAAAAGGGATCTGACTGCAACACACTGATATTTATGGTTTCAGGACATTATTGCCTGTTTCCTCTCCAGCAGCAATTTGGTTGCAGAGATAATCACAAAGGGTTTGTTTCTCTAATCGGGATGTAACTCACCTCTTAATCTAGGGACAAAGCAAGTAAGAAATGCGGTTATTGTGCCAGGACTTGTGTCTTCTTCACTTCTTATGGAGCAAAGCCACATAAATCACTCTCCAGTGTTCCAGAGTCAATGGCTACCTGTGTTTGCTGACCCTCTGAATTACTGGTCAATGTGTTGCCACCTTGTTAATCATGGGGACATCTCTGGTACTTGTTTTGGCTGGAGATTCTGCTTTCTAAAGGAATATACCATTCAGTCATTTGGTCTAATACCATGTAATAGCCACTGGTCAGTGTCCTTCCTCTACCTTCCTTGGGAATTGTCACATTTGCCCTCCGATTGATAACAGTGTTTGCTCACATTTCCTGAATTTGAAAAGGTAGAGGAGTTTCTCAGAGAGACCTTTCCATTTATATGCCAGAAGAGTTCACAATTTTTTTCTTGATCCTCTTTTCAAGTATGTGCATATATCCATTTATATAAATATGGACACTACAGGATATCCCTGTCAGCATCCAAATGCAAGAATCACTATCTTTTCAGTTACAGGACAATTACTGCCATGTCAACTTATAATAAATTTCATCCTGCCTGTCACTGAACATTAAGGCCTGACATTGCCCTGGTTTATTGCATATCCAATCAATCTGTACAGTAGCTCTGCCAGGTGGAGGGATAGTTGCCACACTGCACATAGGGAATCAGGACCCCAGAAAGGTAAAGATGTCATTGTGAAGAGCAGATGTGAGTGGTCAGTGCATGGGCTGTAGAAACAGCACAAGCTATGTTGTGAAGCCTCAGGTGAGAAGTTCATCTCCTTGTTCCCCAAGATGGTGTGTGTGTGTGTGTGTGTGTGTGTGTGTGTGTCTAAGTGGTGTAGTACTATGTCTGCCTTAGCCCTGCTGACCATACAGGTTTGAGGTAAATGCTTGGAGAAATAACAGTGCATAAAAATAATATGTGAAATTATAAAATAGTGGGGTGATATTGGTAGTTATTGTCATAGCCCCAAATCTGCAAGGGCTACAGGAAATCATTTACAGAGTGTTTTCTGTGATCTGAGAGGGTTACAGGAAATCATTCCTGGGGTATTTTCTGAGAGGTTTCTATGACACCATTAACAGGGTGTTCCTGGTGATCTGAGGGGGTTTCAGGGCACTGTTAACAGGATGCTTCCTGTGATCTAAGAAGGTTACAGACAACCATTCATGAGGTTTTTTTCTGTGATTTGAGAGGGTTCCAGGTACCTTTACCATGTTTGAAATCTTATAGAAGTGCAAGTTGAAAGACCCTATTCTCTTCTACAGAAAGAGCCTCCATATGAATAGTTGTTTAAGTTGGTCCAGTGCGCATAGCATACGAGCAATAACAATGGTATCTAAAGCACATTTCCCACTCCGTTTCCCACATTTCCACTGCACCAAACTTAAACTGTCAGACTAATTTCTCTCCTTCTTTACAGAAACCATAAATAACAACAAAATAAATATCTCATCAAAATATCTTCATCAAAAAGACAGAGATGCAATATGTTTGTCTTTCTAGGTCTGGGTCACCTTACCCGGCATGAGTTTTTCCAGTTTCTTTCATTTATTTAGAAATTTCATCCATTCATATGTGATCAGCATACACACACACACACACACACACACACACACACATTTTTAAGGTACATGAAAGTGGAAGAGAGGTGTATGTGAGGATCTGAGAACAGTTTGAGGAATGTTGGGTGAATATGATTGAAAAATATTATATTCATGTATGAAACCAAAGACTAAACTAAAATTATTATATTTTTAAAAAGGAATTTAAAAGGATACTTCAGCAAGGTTCACAACTGTGCAACTGGCTAGAAACAGCAAGGCTCTTTCCTGGACATGAATAGCTTCTATTCACTTATGACATTTCCTATAGACCTCAATAACTCCCCAGTGTCTACTGACACTTTCAGATTCTGGAAGACTGCCTCCATTGTCCTCTTAGTTGTATATAAAGCACATAATCATCCACAGATTCTGATTTCTGACAGGGACTACTGGAACTAATCCACACAGCGACAGGCAGTGGGGATTGATTGTACTGAAATATTTGCCATCTAATGCGCTTGATTAGGTCCCTTATCATGATCTTTTCTAGCTTTGACCATGCTCTTTGTTAAATGCTTATTGAGCACCAGCTTATGCAGAGACTGCAGGTGTTGAGTTGTGTTTCCTTGAGTGACTTACCTTCACTCAGTCCTCTGGTGATGAACAGTGCAAATAAATCAAGCAGGAAGTGGGGGAACACTACTTGACCTGCATAGAGGCTTGGAATAGTTACAGTAATTGGTTCATTTTACAGTTCTGCCTTTAAAGTTCTAAAGGACAGGTAAATGGTCTACCTGGTTGGCTTGAGGCAAACAGGACACTGTGGGTGATGACATTTAGGCTCTTTGTTAAGAAATGGAACAGATAATCACCAGCTCTCAAATTTGTTATCTTTGCCTTTCTTAATGAGCTCTCTCACTTGAGGTCCTAACATATAGAAGCCTCAATTTCCTCACCCTAAAGATGAAGGCAATGGAGAGTGCCCGACATAGGAACAGTACTGATATAGGCTGACAGCAATGCCAGGGTCACCATCACACTGTTCTAGATTCTAAGGTTCCCCAATGAAGAACTGATCAGAGACAGAATTGCCAATGGAGCAAAGATAGTTTATTAAAAGACTTCAAACTTCCTGAGAGAAAGCAAACTGAAGAAAAGTGTGTTCAATAGCTCAAGTGTCACCAGAGTATGAAAGTTCAGACGGTTGTCTCATAGCTCTGACTTCTCCTGCATGCTCTGTTACCTGAAATCTCATGCCTCACAGGTTTCATTAGCATATTAAAAGTGTGTGTGTGTGTGTGTGTGTGTGTGTGTGTGTGTGTGTGTGTGATGTTCTAATGGACCATGGGTAACATTAAGACACTCCAGAGTGCTTCTAACTCCAGCAATGACACCTGGGGATGGTTTATAGGCAGAAGGGAGAAAGAGCCCAACCTTCCTCTTTGCCAACTAGTTTTTTCATATACTAGTTATAGAAGGTTTTGTGTAAAGCCTTCTGGCCCTCAGTCTCCTTCAGGAGCACCCAACTCTGTTTGTTAGCATGGTAGGTCCTCAGATGTTGGGTTTCCTCACATGATTGCTACCTCCCCCACAGTTGAAGGATGCTCTAGGTGAAACTCAGGAGGCCTCATTTCTTTTGCTGTGATAAAATACTCCCTAAACAACAGAAAATTGGGAAGGAAAGGGTTTATTTTAGCTCACGATTTTCGTTTACTGGTCATCACAGAGGGGAAGTCAAGGCAGCAGGAACTTAAAAAGATAGTCACATTAGACTCATAGTCACAATCAAAAGAGCAAATGCATTCATGCATGCGTGTTTGCTTTCCAACTCAGTCTCCCCACTGCTGTAGAGTAAGGGCCACATACTCAGAGAATGGTGTGGCTCACAGTTGTCTGGGTCTTCCTACATCAATTGGTATAATCAAGACAACCCCATAGACATGTTCACTGGCCATTGTGATCTTGACAGCCTCACACTGAAACCCCCTTCCCAGCTGATTCTAGACTATATCTAGTCAACAACTAATGTGAGCCAACACAGAAGGGATTGTGTTCGTTTGTTGCAGGGCAGCCTTCTCCTGCTGGAAGGAGATTTTGATGGCACTCTGGAGGGTCAGCATCTTATTTTTGCATGTGGAGCCCCCAGGCTGTCTTTGATGACTTTCCTCTACCTCTTTCTGCAATGAAGTGACATTTTTTTCTGTTTGTTTTGTTATTTTTCCTTTTCATAAAGTACCCAAGATAACAACAAACCTCATGCAAAATTGGCTCTGTAACACATTTCCATGCTAATTAATAGCAGTCTCAATGGGGTGAGGTCTTGGGAAAAATAAATTACGTATATTCAGGTGTCTGGATTTTACCACCATTAAACTTTACTACCCTGTTTGTGTCTCTTTATTGCTCTTCTCTTATAAAGACTATAAAAAAGAAGTTACAATACTTCAGCCAGGAGCTGGGAGAGAGCCCTCTTTTCATATTTCTAATAGCTTCAAATAAAATATGTTCAAGCATTTCTAGCCGTCTGCCTGGGAAAGGTTCTTTGGAGAGGTCTCACCACCCCTGCCCTGATTCTTATAAGCATCAATTCTATTTCCTAATTCTTTTGCTGGATTAAATTTATGAACTGCTCTGCCCTTTGGGTGATAAATCTGTTGATTGTGACTATTTCCTCCTTCCAGTTTCCAATTAACATGATTGGTATGGAATCCTGTGAGACAGCTTATGCTCCTTCCTTTCATCTTGTAGCTCTGAGCTGAGTCAGCATAAATGTCAGCCTGCGCCTCCCCCTCTTTACTCATTTCTCTATTCTCATGCCCTTTGGAGCATTTAACAATAGTTCAATATTATTTCCATTTACATGAAAGGAGAAGAAAAATCCTAAATTTAAAACCTGCAAGTGCAACTTGTAATTTTCCTATAGATACAAAATCCTATTCAGTGTGGGTCAATTTCTGCAACATTTCCAACTGTGGGCAGCTTTGTGTTTAAACAAGGAAATGGATCCAGCTTCTGATCAGACCATGTTACCAATGGACCACTGTATACATGCAAAGTGACACATAGACAGTAAGAGTAATAAGGATAAGGGAATTTGCTTCAGGGTGTTCATGCAGAGCTGTCTGTCTTTAAATTCTACATTATTCTATGAATCCAAGTCCCAAGAAGGAGGAAGGCCTCAGGAATGCAAAGCATGTATTCTTTCTCCTCTTCTCCTTCCTCCTCCCCTCCCCTACTCTTTGTCCTCCTCCTCTGCTTCTACTTCTGCTTCCTTTGATGTTCCTTCTATCACCTTCCTACCCTCTTGACTGTCATCATTATCTTAGCAACCATCTGGTAGGTTGGCTATTGAAAATGACAAATGTGTAAGGCTCCTGTGACAACCTCTCCCTCCCCACCTCTACACATTATACAGAAAACCATTGAACTATTAAAAGCTGTAATAAGGATGCTGAAATGTAGCTCTGTACCATTGATGGCTTCTGGTGGGGTTAGGGGTGAGGGATAAGCTGGCCACCATGAGTTTGACCATTGCTCCAGTGAATATGTAGGCAACACAAATCGGGCTTGATTTTCTATTCTTTTGTTTATTTATTTATTTATTTATTTACTAGTTTATTTATTTGCTTATTTATTTATTGTGGAGAAGGGGGCAGTCAAAAGGAGAGCTAGGAGGCTGGGAAGTAAATGCGATCTGGGAGAAGTATGTTAAATTTCCAAATAATCAATAAAAGTACTAAGTTGGGAGAAAAAAACTGGGGAAAGGTGTGGTATAATTTGAATATGAAATACCCTCCTGTAAAGGCTCATGATTAGATAGTATTTCATAAGACCCTGGAAATTTAGGAGATAGAGAGAGCTGAAAAAGGTGACTCACTTACAGGAAGAGAGTTCTATTATCTTTGGTTGCTCCCCATCATATTGTCTTCTTCCTGACTGACCAGGAACTAAACAGATCTCTTCTGTTCCTTTTGCTACAATATCCTGTTCAAGTACACAAAACCAAACAAATCTGGGCTGATGCTTATAAAGCTATGAGTCACATATCTCTTTTTCCCTCAGGTACTTACTTAGATCACAGTAACCAAAAGCTAACTTATATGAGGTAGTAGAACAGAGCTTGGTTGAAATCTAACCCTGCTCTTTATGTCCTTCATAATTTCTGGTAAAAATACTTTTATATCTCAGTTCTAATTCCATCATCTGTAGTAAAAGTAAAAATAGACTACTTATTTATCTTAGATATATTCTAATACAACACAATTATTTTTCTGCCAGCAGAAAGCTAGTATACTAGAAGATTCCTTCTTGTCCAATAATGTATACCTGAAAGCTGGATCCTTGGAGTCAAAATAGTTGGATTCAAATCTCAGCTTTATCTCTTCTTGTAGTCCATTACAAAAAATTGATTTAGCTTCTCTCTGTTTCAATGTTCTCATCTGTGAAATGAAAATAATGATCATGGTATATGCAGTATAATTTTGTGTTAAATGAGAAGAATCACACTAAGGGTTAAAATTGTGATAATCATGTTTATTATTTTAAAAAGTAACAGACCATTATTATTCCCTTGAGTATATATTTTTGAATACCTACTATGTGTCAGGTTCTCTTTTAGTAGGCATGACCTAAAGGTATATTAGAGAATTTGGAGTTGGCTCACTTACCATACTCAGGGCTTAAATCTGTGCCTAAATTGGGTTCTGGTCCAAGGAGTGAGAGGTTATTCCTCTGGGCTCAGTCCTGGGTCCTGACACATTATACTTACTGCCACTACACTTGCTTAATGACAAGACTCATATGCACAGGAATTGTGTCTGTTTGGACTCCATCCCCAATGCTTAGAGCAAGCCTTGGCACATGCCAAGAGCTCAATCAATATTTGTTGACTGTCAAATGGAAATAGTGTTCCTACCCTGGAAGACTGCATTTTAGCAGATTTGTCAAACACTTTCCATAATAAAGCTGTATGTTATAAAGTGCTACAGAAACTCTATGGCAAAGATTTAACTCTCCCTTGGAAAGTTAGCATGGGACCTTGAAGAGTAAGAAAGATGTTTTTTGACTAAAAAGTAGGCTATAGCATCCATTCAGGTGGAAAAATCAGTACTATGTATACAGGTAGGAAGGAATATTGGAAATAGTGACTTGGCTAAAGCTTAGGTAATCTGTAGTAGGGGAAGCAGAAGACAAAGACTAAAGTGTCATAGAGGCCCACTGGTTGCCTGAGAACATGGCTGATATCTTATATGTAGATACTGATGCTTTAATCTTTTTCAATAAATATTGTAAGAGTTGATGCTCAAACATCAGTGGTAAGACAAGGCATAGACCTGCTATTAAGTAGGTCCAGAGACTGATATTAGTAAAGACATAGGTTCTGACTGTGCTAACAAAGCCTAAACAGAAAAGTGATCTAAACTAGACATCTACATTTCTTTCCTAAGTGGACAAGAATGTAAGCATGTGGGATGTTACAGAAGCCCTTTGGGCTGGGGATCAGGACTGATTTTATAATTTTGCTCTGCCAGCTTCTATTTCAGTGTCCTAACTGGATATTCCAGCTGTTGCCTAGGTATCCATATGCAAGCGGATAAGGAATAAAAAATAGGAGGTTGGTACATATTTTACTTTGCCTCTCACACATTGACTAGGAGCTAGCTGCAAGAGAAGCTGGAAAATATAGTCATGAGCTGGTAAAGATGTACGTTAACATGCAAATAGATTTTAATGACTGAAAATAGATTAAAAACAATTTTCAATGTTGTATTTTTTAATTTTTAATTATATTTATTTTTCTCCCATATAATACCTCCCAACTGCAATTCTCCTCCCTCTACATCTTCCAGTCCTACTACCTCCCATTTTCCTCCACCAGCCATCTCTCCCAAGCAGAGAGCAGCCTTCCTAGGAATGTCAATTCGACACTCCACAATAAGACCAGGTACAAATGCTCACATTAAGGCTGGGAGAAGTAATCCAGTAGGATGAAAAAGGTCCCCAAATCAGGCAAAGGATTCAGAGATGTCTTCACTCCCACTGTTCGTTCCCCCCAAAACACCTAGTTTAATAATCATACCATATGCTGAGGACCTAGCCCAAATCCATGCAGGCTCTGGGATTGCTGTGTCAGTCTTTGTGAGCCTCCATGAGCCCAATGTAGTTGATTCCAAATACTATGTTCTACCAGTGTCCTCCATCCCTCCTGCTCACACAATTCCTTCCCCCTCTTCTGTAGGGTTCACTGGGCTCTGAGAGAAGGGGCCCAATAAAGACCTCCAACTTAGGCTTTCTTTCTGCCTAACATGTGGCTCTGGGTCTCTGTTCCTGTCAGCTGCTGGAGGCAGCCTCTCAGATGATGACTAGACTAGGCACTGATCTATAAATATAGAAGAAAGAAGAACATCATTAGGAATAATTTCATCAACTGAATCCACAAAGGGGGATTCTTGGAATTTAATGGCTACCTATCCAGTCAAATTGGTAAGCTCCAGGTTCAATGAGATACTCATTTCAAAAATAAAGTGGAGAGTAGTTAAGGAAGACACCTGACATTGGCTTTTATCTTCCCCCTTCATCTGTAAATAGACAGAGAGGAAGAGAGAAATAGAGGGGGAGAGCAGAGTAGAAGGAGAGAGAGGAGCTATTAATCCTAACTAAATGTAAGAGATAACCTGGCATTGTTGTTATGTGGGAGGTGACAGATAACTGTTTCTCTTCAAATCTGCAATGAAGTGAATATCTTCTCTTTCAAATGTTAAGTATGGCAGCAGTTCAGACCCTTACAACAAGAAAATACCCAGAAAACATTCAGTCCAGCACCTCTCAAATTTGCTACACAGCAGGATCACTCAGAAGCACAGCTCTGGAAAGCAGCCTGAGAGACTCAACACTGTTGCCAGTTCAACAGGTCTGCCCTCATGCTAAAATCTGAATTCTTAACAAGCTATCAATACATGCTGATACTACATGCTCATAGACAACAGTCCTAATAAGTTAAGATCCACCATTAGAAGGCTTGGGCACACAGGGGGTGAGGGGGGAAGCTGGCTTGAGAACCTCAGCAAGAACTGAGTCACACTTTGCCACTCGATCCAAAAATATTTCAAGTATAGTATCTCCAGCATTCACCATTGGGCATCATGTGCCTCCCTTGGCATTTCCACATCTTCCACAGAATGCATTTCTCCATAGCCTTTGCCTCTCCCTCTGCCCCCAGTATGAATCTTGCCCAGTCTACATCTTCCTCCCATCCCACAATATACCTCTCTCTATAGCACAGATCTGTCCTCAGCATGTATCTCCTTACTGCAGGCATCTCTTCCCAGTAAGCATCTCTCCAAGTATGTATATTCCCTACCGGGGATCTCCCCTAAAGCATTCATCTTCCCCATCTACTCCACTATGTGCCTCCTCCCAGCATGCATTTCCAACCAGTAGGCATCTTTCCAACAGCATTGCATCTCCTACAGAGAATCCATCAAGAATTGCTTGGGTGTGGTGTCAACTATATGGCTCAGCGACTAAAAGTGCTTGCCATTCGAGCCTAATGACCTGAGTTCCAGCCTCAGAACCTACACAAAAGCAAAAAGAGAGAACTGAGTCTATAAAGTTACTCTCTAAGCTCCAAAGAAGTGATGCAGCATGAACACACACATACACACACATGCATACATGTGCACACACTTGCACAAATAAAGTATTTTTAAATGGTTGGGGTTTTTTGTGTGTGTGCATGTCTAATAGTATCTGTTTCATATGGCATGCTCAGCCCTCCCTCACCTCCCTGTGCTGGATGATAAAAGCTTAATTGGCTAATCACCAGCCTAGATGAGGGAGGCCTGAGAGAGGGTTAAGAGGGATCAAACATACCTTTCTGCCACCATTCAAGAAGAAAATTGACTTGCAACAAAAATGATGTATAGTAGTACTCAGTGTCATCTCTGTCCTTTATTGCTCAGTTCACTGTCATCTTTGTCCTTCCCCACTTGACGCTACTCACCTCCCAGGGCAACCTTTCCCCAGCTGGTTGCCCACACCACTATAAGGTCCATCAAAGATATCTGTGAGTTTTCCTCAAAAGCTCTTACAGTGGGGGGCATCCTATCAGATCAAAGTAGACATCTGTGGTAACGGCTCAGTTAATATGTGTGAACAACCTGAGGATGGTGTGCTTTATTCTGTTTTCTGCTTCTACAACAAGGCCATGGTCCTAGTATGTTAGTCGGTATCTGCTGCCACACAGCATCCACTCACAGAGGTCAACACTGGAGGTAACTGCAGAGATGTTAGGAAAGCAGAAATCAGATGATGAGAAAGTGTCAAGGTTAACAACCAGAGAACGCTACTACCCTAGACCTGTTTGCCACAACTAAGAGCTAATATTGTACCTAGGGAGCCAGAATCTTTGAAGATGTCTGTGAAAGTTAATCATGATTATAAAGTGGATTAAAAAACCATTTAGGGATGTGAGGCAGGACTTGGCTGTGTGTCTGTAAGGACATGTTAGAATTACCTGGGAGGCACAGACTTTCTCTGAATGTGAGAAGTGACATCTCATAGGATCTAGGATGAGGTTAAATAAAATATGGACAAGGAGAAAGCAAGCTGAGAACCTGCACCCCCTTCCCTGTGCTTGCTCTTGCCCTGTGATGCAAGGAGGATCTGACACATGCTTCTGCCACTGTGAATAGAAGCATAGTGGACTGAGATGCTCTAAAACCATACTCCAAAATAAAAGCTCTCTTTCTAAAGTTGTTCCATAGAGCAAGCATCCTGTTGCAGTAACAGAAAGTAATAAATCCAGAGGCCCTCCCAAGGATTCAGAATAACTGAAACTGTAGAATGGAATTGCAACCAAGGAAAAAAATCTCCATCTCATTGGGTCTGAACTGAGCAGTGGAGAACTAGAACAAGAGAGAGGAGAATGCTGAAAGAGACAGAACTAAACAACACACCCCACCTGAAACAACAAACCTGACTTCTCTTTTTCCAGTACTGGATGTTTTCAAGAATAGCCTGAGATGGAATTGTGTGGAGGCATTTGCTAACTCCAAGGGATCTAAGTTTAGTTGGATACCATGAAGAGTTTTTGGGTGTTACCTGTATCCCAGGGTCTCTCCAGCATTGAGGCTAGGAAGATTGGATTTTGTATACCTTGGGCAAGTCAACTACTGGTACATATTCCCAGGGGTCTATATAACTATAAAGCATCTCCAGGCAATATGGCACCAGTCATAAAGGACAATTTTGAAGGGAAGATTATAGGTTGAGGGTTCAGTAGCACTCTGTAAAGCCAACATTTGCATACCAGTGGCAGCTATGTCCCCATCTTATTCTCCTGTATGCTCCCAGGCTCCTGGTTGATGGAACTTAACTCATGAAGAAAAACGAAAGGGTTGGCTCAATTAATTGGTGTGCTCTTCCCTGGGGAAGTCCATCTGCCCTGTTCCTAGCTTTGCTCAGTTGTCTTTAGATCTTTGTGTAGAACTGAGGTCTTGTGAGCTTTCCTTTGACCAATGTGGCATCCTCATTAGTGTCGTTATTGTTTACCTCACATATAGTCATATATGTATGTGATTACAGTTTTTTCTAAAGAGGCCATGGATTTGAAGGAAAGTTGGGAGGGAGACATGAGAAGGTTTGGATATAAGAAGAGTAAGGGAGAAATGTTACAATTAAATTATAATCTGAAAAATAAAACAATAAAAATAAAAATGAAAGCGGAGAGGAGTAGGAGGATATAGAGGGAGGGAGGGAGGGAGGGAGGGAGGGAGAGAGAGAGAGAGAGAGGTGAATCTGAGATCAAGTAAGCAATTTTAGTGTCGTAAGTGCTCAGTGACATGTGCTGAGCTGGATTTCCCTTTCCCACTTATCCCAGACATTTTGGCGCTTTGCAAAAATTGAATCTGTCAGCAGTAGCTGAAGATTTATCATCACTAAGGAAATAGTTTTCAGTGGAAATTATCATTTGCCTAAGAGTGCGTGACAGATACTGATTTAGTGTCTAACACACTACAATTTACTTACTGACCTAGAGGGAGTTTGAAAGAAAGTAAGATTCAACCATGGGTCTGACAGAGTCTGTCTACCGTGAGATACCTTCCAAACTGGAATGTACATTTTAATCAAAAGCACAACTTAGGTAAGGTTTAAGCATTATGAAGACTTTTTAGTTTAAATCCTAGCAGAGCAGGGTTATTTCCTAATTTGTCAGATTCCTTTACTAACTTCCAATATTTTTATGTTCCATCTAACAACTCAGAAGGACTTCCTGTGTGGACTGTGAATTGAGTGTTCTCCTGCAATTAAATAGAGCATTTGTTCAGCTTCTTACAGCTCTCAGCAAATATTGGCTGAGGGGAGATATCTGTTGTCCAAGGAGATAGGTAAATTGGAAAATGACAAACGTTAAATGTGGAAGAAGCTAAAAAGAACACCTGTTAACACATCTTAGCACCAGGTACAGTGCTTGGTTCTGTATATCTATTAATGTAAGTCCTTCCCCTAACCCTTGGAGGAGAAAACAACACAGGCTCTAGAATAATGGGAGACTTATCCCAGGCTACCCACCTGGAAAAACCAGGATTTCCCTGCTTCTAAAGCCAAGTGAGGAAACAAGAGTATCAGTAATGATGGACACCCTTCCTCCTGTTCATATTATGGTTGATCCCTTCCTTTTTCTCTTCTAAGATTTTTATCTTCCAATCCTAGGTTCCTCTGATCTTTCTCCAAGATATTCTCAATGAATTGAAAAATTCTTCTTTTTCCCCACCAGCTGATAAGACATACCTCATAATATAACAATAGCATGAACTGACCACTTTGTGATTGAATTTGAGCTCTGCTCCACAATCTGAAACCCCTACTTATCATTACTGGGGTCAAGAACCTTGACAAGACAAACCATAGAACTTATAAGAGATTCTACTACTGTTATTCGGATAAATGGACATAGCATTAAACAGACTCTCAACTACTGATTGCTATCATTGAAAAGAGAATGAATGGGGGACAAAGCACTAGGGTTCTCCTATAAGCAGGTGTTTGGGCATTCTTGTGTACAAGTGTGTCAAATATTCTCTTTGAACCCCTCTATAAGCCAGATACTATTAGCAAGATGCATCCATCCATGCCAACCCTTATCTCCTCCTCTAGCATATGCACTTTGAGCTGAAAGCACATGCCCCGCTACTCTTGTTGTTATAGGCTGGGCAAACTCAGCCCTAAGCATATGCCTACTAAAGGTTTGGAGAAAGTCTTTGCTTCCTTATTAAAGGGGCTGTTTTTTTCTCTGTTTCCTCCATTTCTCCTTCGGCATTCCTGAGTGTGATATCTATAACTAATGATTATTTTCTGACCATAACTGGAAGATCAAGAAATTTTCACAATTTAATCATGGTAGAGCAACAATCTCATAATAAGGAGGGAGACAGACAGACAGACAGACAGACAGAGACTTTTCTGTATAAACCAGAGTAAAACCGATTTACTCATACTTGTAGATGAATTCAATGCAGTTTGAAATAAGAAATCCTCATTATTTCCAAGTCTGTTACAAGCCATGGTTCTTTAAGGACTCTTCAGGGAAATAGAAGAATGAAGAATACAATGTTTAACCAATGATAGGTGTCAGGAGCCACCGAGGGGAGGCTAAGGGTAGCAGGTGACTTTCCTGGAGGTGCCCCACTGATTTTACATGGCCTTCAATGCTCTGAGAGGCAAGGTCACAAGAGACTTCATGTTAGGAATGCTTCTTGCCGCTGGGCGGTGGTGGCACACGCTTTTAATCCCAGCACTTGGGAGGCAGAAGAAGGCAGATTTCTGAGTTCGAGGCCAGCCTGGTCTACAAAGTGAGTTCCAGGACAGCCAGGACTACACAGAGAAACCCTGTCTTGAAAACAACCAAAAAAAAAAAAAAAAGGAATGCTTCTTGCCGATGACATGCATTTTCCTGTCATTATTACACAGTCTAATGATTCCCCGGCATTAGCCCACCCTATTGGGAAGATTTCTGCAAATCAACAAAGATGTACCATCTTGCAGTAATGCTGTATAGACAAATCGATGAACTCATAATTCATGATAATGATTTCATTGATTTCCTGATTTGATTCAAATAATTTTAGGGAGAAAGTTTTAAGAGATGGTTTTAGTTGTTTTGCCAGAAAGATATAATGAAATTAAAATCAAGAATAAAATGTGCCCACCCCTCATAAAATAGTAAGTAAAGTCTGTATAACAAGGAATACAGTGAGCTTTCACAATCACACTAAAAAGAGAAACAGGCTTGAGACAAATTTGTGATCAAGGAAAAATATTCACGATAGCTCAGATCCAAGGATGAAGTCACAGGTGTGCACTCTGATAATCTGAAACCATGTAAAACTGTTGCTTTGAACTTATGAAACAAATACTACTTTGAACTTATCTTCTGTAACTATCCTTTTGTTAACTTTATGAACTAATTTTCTACAAAAACAAACAAACAAACTAACAACAAAAAAAAACCCCTTTTGTCTAAGAAGGTATAAGGAGGCCAGAAAAAGGAACAAAGTGTGAAATCTGGGGCTCTGTCTCACCTACCCATCAAATGTATGTGTGTGGCTTCCCTGCTCTGCCTAATATATACAAAATTTATATATGCATATGTATGTATGTATGTGTATATATATATATATATATATATATATATATATATATATATATGTACAGGTGCATGAACCCATGTAAAGTTGATGGGACAGGTGGTAGGGCTCAACCAGAATATTTGTGTGTATGAATGTAAGTATGCCTGTGCAAAAGACTTTCTTTCTTTTCTTCTCCCTTCTTCCTGGTTCACAAATTCAAAAAATCATCAGATCCTACTACAAAAGCCTATACTCAACACAACTGGAGAATCTGGAGGAAATGGACAATTTCTTAGACAGATACCAAATACCAAAATTAAATCAGGATCAAATAGATCATCTAAACAACCCATAACCCCCAAAGAAATAGAAGGGGTCATAGAAAGTCTTCCAACCAAAAAAAGCACAGGGCCAGATGGTTTTAGTGCAGAATTCTATCAGACCTTCAAAGTCCTAATACCAATACTCTTCAAACTATTCCACAAAGAGTTAAAGAGTCTAAGCCTCTCACCTAACTAGCTAGAGGTCCTTGAATGGGAGAGAAGGAAACTAGTGCTTCTTAAAGCACACATAATAAGAGAGTTACAGAGTAAGAAACCAGTGCTTAGTAAAGCACAAATAGTAAGAAGCCAGCACTTATTAAAGCAGAAATAATAAAATTACAAGGCCAGGGATCATCAGCCTTTGGCCTTCATCCAATGCTGTACCCTGCCCTGTACCTGAACCCCTAAAGGACAAGGCAGGTCTCCAGCAGATAGGAGCAAAAGTAATAGGAAAATGAGTGAGAGCAGACATCAAAGATTAATGAATGTAAGGATGCAGAAGATAATGAACCTCTACACACATGACATCAGAGACACATTTCTACACACAAACACACTTCTGAGCACATGCATCTACATATCATATGTGCTCACTGAGGTCGAAGCCTAAGGGTTCTTTGGAAAGTCAGTTGTGTTGGATGGTGTTTTGCTGGGGCAGACAGGCAGAAGAGTGTTTTCCTGAAGTGGACACAGGTAAAAGACTAAGGCAGATTCCTGAAGGAGCGTTTTGCTGAGGCAGACACAGCAGAGAGGATGTTCTGCAAAAGCAAGCACGTGAAAGAACACATGATGGATTCTTCTCTAGCAACATGCATGTATCGGTCCGCCTTACATTGTGTAGTTGAGCTGCATTTGTTGGGATTCCATAGAGTGCAACTCACCAAAAAATCCTTCTAGTGGTGTGCTACACTGTCTTGCTGCTTCTGAGGACTCAAGCTGACTGGCAGAGGGATGTTAGCTGAGATAGACGAATGTGCTGAAGCAAGAGCTGTGGAGGACCTGCAATGTTTGGAGGGTATACATAGGACTCACGGACAGGGATGGGGACTGAGCTAGGCTTTGTATATAGAGCCAGTTGTGCAATGCTTATTGACCTTGAGTCTGCTGACCTTTGATTCCCTGAAAGAGGCACAACTGAAAACTTCTAGCCTTCCTCCTGGTCCCTCTGGCTGACTCAAGCCGAGGCCTGGCTTTCCTACTAGATAGTGCTACTGCTGCTGATTCGTGTTTGCTAGCCAACTGGACTGAACTGGACTGTTGATATATCTGTGAAGTGTTTTTGAGTGGGTCCAGCTGCCTTTGCTAACCTGTGAACTGATCTGCTGATTTCCAGACAAACACAGATAGGAGTTGCTCCAAAAAAAAACAAAACAAAACAAAACAAAACAAAACAAAACAAAACAAAAAAACCTTTCTACAAGTCTCCTTCTCGCCCTTCTTGCCCAGTATTTTATTTCTTTCCCATTACCTCTGGTGGGTGGTGGGCTAAAAGGGAAGCTAAACTGTTTAAGAGAGCCATCATCCAAAATAGGTTGCGAGAAAATTAAAATTACAGTTCATCTACCTATATATAGCTCTTTGCAAATGTGTATGCATGCGTAGACACACAGACATAAACATCTGTAGCTCGTATTTCTACAAACACACACACAGATCATCCTAAGTAAGAAATCCATAAAGGAGGCTCACACTATGGGAGCACTAGTTGATGAAACCTCTAAGTCATTTAGGGACTTCATCTATTTTCGTTTTCATACAGATTTATTTTTATTTTTACATGCATGGGAGTTTTGCCTGAATATATGTAAGTGCACCATGTGTGTGCATCACCCAAAGAAGAGGATTAGGATGCGCTGGGCCTAGAGTTTCAGAAGTTTTGGAGCTGCTGTGTGGATTCTGGGAACCAAATCTGCATCTTCTGCAAAAACAGCAAGCACTTTTAGCCACTGCGCCATCTCTCCAGACCTGGTTTTTCATTCCCGTAAGCACAAAACCTTTGTTCCTTGCGATTGCGAAGCTGGGACAAAATTTTCCTGTGATGATGAAGAAAATATTATTAAGTTGGGCTACCTTGGTGCATTTGAAAAATATATACAAAATTATTCATAAGAAGCTTATTGGAACAAATAAGCAAGGGATGTTAAATGCAAATCCATAAAACATTCTCTTTAACTTGGGCAGGCAGTGCAGGCGTGATCTTGATTTTTTTTGAGAGTGTTTTTGCTCTAAGTCTTAAGCCTCTCAGCCATGAAATACTTTAGTACTGTTTTTTTTTTTTTCGGGATTGTTTTTAGGTATGCAAATGAAAAGGTCTATTCAATTTTAAAAGAGATGTGATTTTACTCATAACTTCCTTCTTGATGAAAAAAAAGTGGTGTTTTAAAAGGTTAAGGGGTATATTATATCCCAGAGGAAGATATTTTAATCTGCAGAGAAAATGCTATATCATGCATCTGAGAGACAGATCGAAGCAAGTGAAGAAAAAGGCAGAGGGGTGGCGTGAACTCTGCCCACAAGAAGCATCTGTGAGTCTCCAGTCCGAAGAAGCCAAATACTTTAGGAAGACTGACAATAAAATAAGCATTCTAGAGTCATCAGGTGAAGAGGTCGCCTCCCAAAGAATCACATGTCATGAGAAGCAGATGACTGTCATCTGAGTTCCTACACATCCATTTCCCACAGGGTTGCTCATGTATCACTGATTACTAGACATGTGATAAAAAAAAATGGCAGGAAGCTGTGCTTCGTTAACCCTGTTCCCACCTTGAGCTTATATGGCTGCATAGTCCTGCTTGCTTCGTGCTGACGGTGCTGGGGCTTTAGGTAAAGAAGCCAACTTCACCGTAGTTGCTTAGGATGTCCAGGGTTTTACATAGGAACTCCTTCATCCTAAGAAGAGCCTCAGTTGGAGACAGGCTAGAAAGTTGGTCAGTTCAGTTCTGTTCCCCTCATGTTAGAAGGACATGGACCAAGCTGATGATACCACAGGGCCAAGACTCAGGATTGTGTTGCAAAAGCTTCACCTGTATAGGAAACCTATCTCTCAACTCTTTCCTGGCAGGGCTCAGAAACATTGTGAAAGAGGTGGGTGACTGATAATAAGAGCCAGAGGTTGGGGAGGACAGAAAGCTATTTTCTAGACATGGCAGGACTTAAGTGCTCATGAACTCAAAAGTAGCTATGGTTGCTTGTGCAAGATTAAGCCAGTCGGCAATCCAGCAAGGTGGAAGATACTCACTGGCCCCCATTTCAAGATGAATACCTACTGACAGTTGATGACTACTGGAAAAAGAAAATTGTTTCCTTCATAGATGTGTCTTTGTATAGGTTGAACATATAACAATAAATGGCCCCATATTCATGTGTACATGGGAAGCACAAATTGGATTTGGAGGGTTACTAAAAAATAAAAGAAGATATGAAGTTTGGGAATGAGGAATGGGGAGCTGACCTGAGAAGAGTTAGGATGGAAGAGCAGGAGGGTAAATGTGGCCAAAACGAAAAGTATATATTATGTATATATGTATGTATGTGTGTATATATATACATATATATATGTATATATATACATATATATAATGCTCAAAGAATAGATAAGATGTTATGTTATAGAACAGAGCTAAGACAGTGTTGTGCGATATCTAGGCTCAAATTATAGGACCTGATGATATGGAAAGCTATAACTGCCTTTTATCTTATTGATAGAAGCCAACTTTATAATATGTAATAATAAATTTTATTGTATTCATACAACTAACAATAAAAGTTGTTTTATATAAGTATTTCTTTGCAAAGAATCAAACAGAAAGAGGCCAAATAAAGAATAAATTAGCTACACAAACATAAAAATTTAAGTGCTTAAAGATGTGATCATAGAATACTATAGGTACTTTTCCTCCTTTTGTTGTAGCTCTAACTGGAATTTTGAAGCCAGGTCTCATTGTGCCATTTCCATGTAGATTTTGTATTGGTTTATCCACTTCCCCACACACACCTCCCCTTCTTCTCACCCCTTCCTGTTAGTCATCTTCCGTCACCAATAACCCTGTTCTGCTTTCACAGCACATGTATTTCCTTACCTTCCCCTTTACAATCTATTTTCACATTTCTTGTGGTCTTTTTTCTAATTTATGGCCTATAAATTAATATCTAGGGTCCATATATGAAAAGAAATGCAATTTGTCTATGTCTTGGTTACTTTTATACACATAATTTCTAGTTCCAAATATTTTCCTGATAATAACTTATATTTGACTAAAATTCCTTTGTGTGTATTCAAGTTAATGCATTCCTCTGTTCACAGGTATCTAGGCTTATTCAAATTTCCTTACTCTTGTGAATAATATAGCAACAACCATGATTTAAAACTGTCTCCATATAATAGAGTTCAGAGATCATTGGTCATATTGTAGTTCTGTTTTCAGGATTTGGGAAATTTCTATATTGCTTTCTATAGTATCTGAGCCAGTTTATATCCCCACCACCAGTGAATTATTCCTCTCTCCCAATATTCTCATCAGAAGTTGTGTCAATTTTTATGTTGATTTAGCCATTCTGACTGCCATGATATGGAATCTCCAAACAGTTTTCAATTTTCATTTTCACTGTGACTAAGAATTTAAATAACTTTTTGAAATCTTTATTGTTCATTTGTGCTTCTTCTTCTTTTGAGAAGTAAATGGATAGTTTTCAATTGAAAAAAAAAAACGGGTTTTCAAAGAAAACTCTCTTTAAAAATGATCAAATGCAAGATTGAATGTGAGTTTTAAATGTCTCACCAGAAACTTAAGTGAATGGGTGAAATATCTAGAGAAAAATGAAGAGATTCATCCAAGAAATAATTCTAGTGGAGAGCGATATGAGAGTTATTTTAGGGACACCAGAGAAATATCCCCAACAATAAGAGTGTGAGTTTTGCCCCTGAAGAGCCAAATGGTCCCAGAAGGTAAAATATAGCTAGGAGATAAGAAACAGGGAGGTTCTCTGTCTTGTCACAAAGCCAGCCAGTGTTCTCCTTAAGAAAATACTTAAGAGTTATAAAGCTCAGGCTGTAAAACTGGGCACAGAAATGCCAATGAATTCATAAAAGAGGATATACACAGCAGAACCATTTTTTTAATCAGATAGATATTTATGTTTTCATGAAATATCTTCAAGACCTTACCAATTAAAGGCCAACATCTGGCAGGGGTATAGGACATAAAGGAACTCTGGAAACTCTAATCATGGAGAAGGAGGCAAGTCTAGTTGGGAGACCTGGGATATTCAGGTTCCAAGATGTATAAAATGGACAATATGCTATAATAGCAGTGTTCAGCTCCAAGGTTGAAGATCTCTCTAGCAAGGCAGCCTCAACTTTGAGCAATTTCTCGTTCTCTAGAAAAGGCAGGATCTACTCTTACTACTAAATCTGGTATTCTCTTCAGACTAAGAAGACTTTGGGCTTCAATGAAACCAAGTGCCCCTAGGGCTTCAGGAAGGCTTCCAATGGCTCTTGCTGTCTTGAAGTCTCTCGATAATGTGCATCAAAGTTGAAGTTGATTAACCTGACTCAGGATTAATCAATCTTCCCCTGAGCCAGTCAGAGACACCTCTGGAAGTGAACAATCCCTAGGAATTGTTCATGGGAGAATGACTTCTTACTTTTCTCTAGTCCCAAATAGCTTACATGAGGTCTCCATGCTAGTTGGCTAGTTGTATAATACTACAGATCATGTAGCTTAACCTATGAAAACTAGGTTTCTTTAGGACTAAGTCCTGGTAACCTCAACATTGGCACGTCTACATGGTTAGTGATTAAAGAAACCTTTCAATAAATCACAAATTGTTGTCCTGTCTCAATTTTCTCAACACCTCCTTTGGGAGTAGGGCAGGTTGGAAGACTAGAGGAAGGAAAAAAATGAAATAAATTTTATGAAATCTTTTCTTATGTTTCATGTATGTATATGATATAGATATGTGTGTATATGTATGCATGTATATATATATATGTTTATATATATGGTGTGTTTCAAGTACATATGTATGATTATGTATAAGGTATTTTGTGTGTGTGTGTGTGTGTGTGTGTGTGTGTGTGTGTGTGTTTGTGTGCATGGACATGTACACACATGTGCCATGCTGCATGTGTAGAGCTCAGATGACAATCTTGGATGTCAGTCCTTACTTTTCACCCTTTGTGAGACAGGACCACTCGATTGTTCATTCACCACTGCATACGCCATGCTAACTGCCCTTCAAACTCCCAGGGGCTCTCTCTTGGCCCCACCTTCCATCTTATCACAAAAGCACTAGGATTACAGATGCATTCAGCTTTATATGGGTTCTGCAGGTCCAAACTCAGGCCCTTCCACTTGTCCAACCAGCACTTACCCACTGAGCTATCTCCCTCACTCCATATCTTCTTCGATTCTTACTATTCATACTAGGATTAGGATCCCACTTTCTGACCTTATTTTTCTTACCTCTTAAAGGGCACTATCTTAAAATGTTGTCCTCTAGGCTTCAATGCACGAGTTTGGAAATGAGAGAGGGCATAATTCAGTTTACAAGAGCCTTCAGTTTGCTTTCTATCCAAGGCCTTCAAGGAGCCATTTCATCTTCCAAGAGCAATGAAGAGCTGCAAAGGAATGCCTGTGTCATCCTTGTCCATATCTCTGCCATTGAATCTTGAAAGAAGAGTGAATATCCTTTGCGGCTGAGTCCACCCTCAGGCTGACTCCTGAAAGTCTATAACCAAAACAATATGAAAGTCATTTTAAATTGCCTTCACTTTTGTTAAACTCCTAGGCATAAAAGACTGTACAATTATTCAAATTGATCCTTAATAGTCTTCTAATTCATGAGGCTGCAGTTTAAAGAGATGCTATCTAGAGAGTCCTGTAAATTATTTGCATTTTATGATTCTCTAGGTAGTACACACATTGTTTATGTTTTACATTTTGATTTCATTACTTAGTCTTCCATAAACCACTGTAACAGGCATTATGCACAAAGCACTATAGCAATTACACTTATTCAAAATTTTAAAGACCATACTGAACTGCTGGGAAGTATACCTAATATTATATTGTTAAAAGTCAATTGTGGAATAACTTGTAAAACACTTAAACAAATTGGCATCAGTTCAGAAGATTCAGTTCAACATTCGTGAGTCAGTTAACATAATGATAATATACCACATTAACAGGGTGAAGGAAAAAGACAAGATCATTACAATCTATGCAGAAGATGCATTTTATAAATCTTGGGGTCCATTTATGATCAAAGAACTCAGCAGCCTATGGAAGGAGATCACCTCAGCATAATAACCACACATGAGAAATCACAGCCAGCATTGGACTTAAAGTTTAAAGATTGAAATTGTTTCATTTATGTGGCAGTTTGAATGAGAATGGCCCCCATAGGCTCATAAATTTGAATACTTACTCCCCAGTTGGTGATTGTATTTGTGAAGTACTGGGAGGTGTGGCCTGGTTGAAAGATGTATGTTATAGGGAGCAGTCTCCCCCACTCCTCTCTTCCTTCCTCCCTCCCTCTCTCCCTTCCTCCCATCTCTACTTCCCTCCCTCCCTCTCCCTGGTAATTTTGTCTCAAGCATCAGGCCTACCTGCTTGCTTCTGTGCTCCCTGCTAGGATGGTCTCAGACTCTAATCTGAAATGGTGATCCCCAAATAGATACTCTTTTAAAGAATGTGGTCATGGGATTTTATCACAACAATAGAAATGTAATAAAGACAAAAGAGCTCAGGATATGATTAAGTTGTCCTGGTTTGATATTGCAATTCAGAGCATTGTTGGAAGTCCTACTTAGAGAAATTGGAAAGAATAGACAAACAAAAAAAAAACAGAAATTAAGTTTCCAAAGTAGGAAGGAAGACATACATTACCTTTATATACTGTAGAGAGCATATTATCTGAAGAAAACTCAAAGTACTGTGTACATGGGAAAGAGTGAGAAGGAGAAGTGAGGAAGACAGAAGAGGGAAAAGCAAATAAAATCAGCAGAGTTTTGTAATGTCAAATAACAGGTCCAAAGCCATTATTTTTAGGCACTAAAAATAAGCAGCATACAGAAAGAAAATGAAGAAAAGTTATATTTTAAATAGCACCAAATAGAGGAAATGCTCAGTAATATTTTAATTGAAGAAATGAAATCCTTCTCACATGCCGAAAATGCTAAAATGTTGGCAGGAGACATTAAGGCAACTGTAGATAAAATAACATACCATGAGCATGACTTGGAAAACTTACCATCATTATGAAATCAATAATGCCCAGAGCAATCTAAAGATTCACTGAAATTGCTATCAAAAGCTCCACAAACTTTGTATTGAATTTACAAATAAATGCATTCCAGAATTCAGATGGGACCTAACCTGGCAAAAATAATCTTAAAGAGAACACAGTTGGAAATCTCTTATTTCCTGATGTAAACTTCCTAGAAACTCCCTATAGAGCTGTTGAGCTCTAAAGGATCAGTAAGGAGCACAGAATACAGATTCCAGGAACTACCTAGTGCATGTAGTTTATTGTTGTTAGAGTACCCAAAAACATCATTGATTGGAGAAGACCCATTCCTATTGACAAGTGGTAATGAGAAACAGCTACCCATAACCAAAAGAATGCATGTAGGCTCCTCTCTTATGCTACATACAGAATTCATTTTTGTTTTAGCTTGATGTATGAGTATTTTCCGTGTGTGTGTGTGTGTGTGTGTGTGTGTGTGTGTGTGTGTGATGTGCACATGGCATACACTCATGACATATCTGATCAGAAGAGCTTGTTAAATTCATGGAACTGGAGTTAAGGATGGTTGTGAGACACAATGTGGGTTCTGGGAACGAAACCTGAGTCCTTTCCAAGGACAATAAGTGCCCTCAATCTTTGAACTATCTCTCCAGCTCTACAAAATTAATTTAAAACATTTTTAAAATCTAAACATGAGGACTAAAACTAAGAAATTCTTTGAAGAACAAAAAGGTAAACACTTTCTGACATGGAACTTGAGAAGTATTTTTTAAATAAGGGACTAAAAGCATAGACAACAAAAGAAAAGATTTTTTTAACTTCATTAAAATTAAAATATTAGAATGCTTTTTCAGCATCTAATGAGATGACCATGTGGTTTTTTTCTTTCAGTTTGTTTATGTAGTGGATTACATTGATGGATTTCCGTATATTGAACCATCCCTGCATCCCTGGGATGAAGCCTACTTGATCATGGTGGATGATCGTTTTGATGTGCTCTTGGATTCGGTTAGCAAGAATTTTATTTAGTATTTTTGCATCTATATTCATAAGAGAAATTGGCCTGTAGTTCTCTTTCTTTGTTGGATCTTTTTGTGGTTTAGGTATTAGCGTAATTGTGGCTTCGAAGAATGAGTTGGGCAGTGTCCCTTCTGTCTCTATTTTGTGGAATAGTTTGAAAAGTATTGGTGTTCCTTTCATGCTAAAGGTCTTGGAAAGAGCAGGAATTCAAGACCCATACCTAAACATAGTAAAAGCAATCTACAGCAAACCAGTAGCCAACATCAAAATAAATGGAGAGAAACTTGAAGCATTCCCACTAAAATCAGGGACTAGACAAGGCTGCCCTCTCTCTCCATATCTTTTTAATATAGTACTTGAAGTTCTAGCAAGAGCAATTAGACAACATAAGGAAGTCAAAGGGATACAAATTGGAAAGGAAGAAGTGAAACTATCATTATTTGCAGACGATATGATAGTTTACCTAAGCGACCCAAAAAACTCCACCAGAGAACTTCTACAGCTGATAAACAACTTCAGCAAAGTGGCAGGGTATAAAATTAACTCAAGCAAGTCAGTGGCCTTCTTGTACTCAAAGGACAAGCAGGCAGAGAAAGAAATTAGGGAAATAACACCCTTCACAATAGCCACAAACAACATAAAATATCTTGGCGTAACTCTAACCAAACAAGCGAAAGATCTGTACAACAAGAACTTCAAGTCCTTGAAGAAAGAAATCGAAGAAGACCTCAGAAGATGGAAAAATATTTCTTGCTCCTGGATTGGCAGGATCAATATAGTAAAAATGGCCATCTTGCCAAAAGGAATATACAGATTCAATGCGATCCCCATCAAAATCCCAACTCAATTCTTCATAGATCTAGAAAGAGCAATTCTCAAATTCATCTGGAGCAACAAAAAACCCAGGATAGCTAAAACTATTCTCAACAATAAAAGGACTTCTGGGGGAATCAATATCCCTGACCTCAAGCAGTACTACAGAGCAATTGTGTTAAAAACTGCATGGTATTGGTATAGCAACAGGCAAGCAGATCAATGGAACAGGATTGAAGACCCAGAGGTTAACCCACAGACTTATGGTCACTTGATCTTTGATAAAGGAGCCACAACCATCCGGTGGAATAAAGATAGCCTTTTCAACAAATGGTGCTGGTTCAACTGGAAGTCAACATGCAGAAGAATGCGAATTGACCCACTCTTATCTCTTTGCACTAAGATCAACTCCAAGTGGATCAAGGACCTCCACATAAAACCAGACGCACTGAAACTATTAGAAAAGAAACTTGGGAAAACCCTGGAGGACTTGGGCACAGGGGAAAAGTTCCTGAACAGAACACCAATAGCTTATGCTCTAAGATCAAGAATCGACAAATGGGACCTCATAAAATTACAAAGTTTCTGCAAAGCAAAGGACACTGTCAGAAGGACAAAACGGCAACCAACAAAGTGGGAAAAGATCTTCACCAACTCCACATCCGACAGAGGGCTAATATCCAATATATACAAAGAACTCAAGAAGTTAGACTGCAAAGAAACAAATAACCCTATCAAAAAATGGGGCACAGAGCTAAACAAAGAATTTTCACCAGAAGAAATTTGGATGGCCAAGAAACACCTTAAAAGATGTTCAACATCATTAGTCATCAGGGAAATGCAAATCAAAACAACCCTGAGATTCCACCTCACACCAGTCAGAATGGCTAAGATTAAAAACTCAAGAGACAACAAGTGCTGGCGAGGATGTGGAGAAAGAGGAACACTCCTCCACTGTTGGTGGGATTGCAAAATGGTAAAACCACTCTGGAAATCAGTTTGGAGGTTCCTCAGAAAATTGGGCATGTCACTTCCAGAGGACCCTGGCATACCACTCCTGGGCATATACCCAGAGGATTCCCCTGCATGCAATAAGGACACATGCTCCACTATGTTTATAGCAGCCTTGTTTATAATAGCCAGAAATTGGAAGCAGCCCAAATATCCCTCAAAGGAGGAATGGATACAGAAAATGTGGTATATTTATACAATGGAATACTACTCAGCAATTAAAAATAATGAATTCATGCAATTTGTAGGTAAATGGTTAGACCTGGAAAATATCATCCTGAGTGAATTAACCCAATCACAAAAGAATGCACATGAAATGCAATCACTGATAAGTGGATATTAATGAGCCCAGAAGCCCTAAATACTCAAGACACAAATAGCAAGTCAAATGATTCCCAAGAAGAAGAAAGGAGAGGACCCTGGGCCTGTAAAGATTGCATCCAGTTTAGTAAAGAAACTGAGGGGGGAGGGGGAATGATTGGGGAACAGTTGGGGGGAGAGGAACTATGGGAACTATGGTGGGTGGGAACTGGGAAAGGGGAAAGCCTTTGGAATGTAAACATAGAATATAGAAAATAAAAAAAATAAAAAAATTAAAATATTACCATGCATTAGAGCACATATACAGAATAGAAAAATCATGAATGAGGTAAAAATGTTTGTGACTGTACTTAACACATGAATAAAATTCCGAGTCTATAAAGAACACCCATAACTCAACAACACACATATATACCAAGAATCTATTCTAAGTATACACAAGTGACTTGGACAGACATTTCTATGAAAATATATATATGAAACCATATTCAACAGCATTAATAATAGAAAAAACTGAAAGCCACAATAAGGTATCTTCTTCCCACTAGTGTGAGTAATGCAAAGAAAGAAAGAAAAAAAGAAAAACAAAAACAAAACAGCAGTGCTTGTGAGGATATGTACTGCTGATTGGTGTGCGAAATGCTATAGCCACTGTGGAAAACCATATATGCCTGATCTCCAAATACAAAAAGAATTACCTATGATTCAGATCCACTTTAGATATGTATCAAGAGATTTGAAGTAGGGGACAGAACTGTTGGATGTCACATTGTACTGGTCTCAAGACCCAAACAATTGAAGCAACTTGAGTACCCACGGATGAATGGATAGAAAACAATGAGAAATGTGTGTAACATTGAATATTGCTCAACCTTTAAAAGGAAATAAATTCTAATGTCTACTACAGTATAGATGAGCTATGGGACTGGATGCTAAGTCTAGTAAATTAGTTCTAGAAAGACAAGTGGTGACTCATCCCATTGCTCTGAGATGCACAGAGAAGCCAAAGGAAGCGGAGGAGAGACCGACAAGGTAAGGTCTGTTACTGGGCTCAGGAAAAGACCACAAAAGGACTTGCTTGATAGGTAGAGAATTTCAAATCAAAGACATGACCAAAGTTGAGGGACCACATCATAGTGACAAGCACACAAAAAAATGTTCAGGAACTTTTTTGTCACTGGACTGCACATTTAGAATCAGTTACAATGGAAAATTTTTGCTATTTGTATTTTACTACAATAAAAGCACTATAACAATAAAACATGATTCTCCTTATAAAACTGCCTGATGAATCTTTCATTTGTTTGTTTATTTATGTTTGTTTTTCTCAGAAAAGAAGCTCTCTTACATGACTGTTGAGAAGAGTTTTCAATCAGCTCATACCTTTTCAAAGCTTAACTGGGCTATGGCTCTTAGAAATGGTTTTATTTCCCTAGTCCCTTGCCTCAGGAGCTCCGTCCCTCTTCTGTCCTCTTGCATGAACATTAATCGGAAAGGGGAGCATAGCAGCTTCATGTGTTAGGCGAGCAGAGGTGAAGTGGAATTAATCAAGCCTTTGTTTAATTTCCAGCCCTTCCTTCAGCCTCCTTGATTACAGACTTTGAATGCACCTCTACTTTGTGACACAGATAGGGTAAGAGCCACTCAAGCATCCATAAAAGTGGGTTCACCTTGAGTGATGGGGGCTCTTTGTCCTGATATGTGACTGCCCCGTCACTCTTACCTTTGTCTGACTTCCTCCACACGAGCCTCAGCATGCTGGGAGTTAAATCTGCTAGGACAGCTGCAACAGGAGCTGGACTTCCTGGAGAGCAGCTATGCTTTGTGCCAACCTCTGTTTATCCTGGTGCTTCTAGGCATACAAGGGTGAAGGCATGAGTAGTGGGATCTGAGGTCAGAGATACCAGGCCAGGTCAGAGGCCATCACCTGGTATGGTAGGAGAGTGACACACAGAAACCTCATCAGTCTTGGACCAAACTTCATCTACCCTTACTCTGGAAGCTGAAGCAGTTTCCATCTCTTTTGCTGTGAAGTGGGGCTGGGCCGGGCTGGGAGGATTGCTTTATGCCTGAGTGTAATCGTCCAGACACACATGATGCCCAGGAAACTTAAGTCTTTTCTCTCTTTTCATTTATTATGATGATCAGGGTAGAGAACTTGAGTACTGCTTAGACCTTCAGGTAATGTACTCTGTGTTTCCAGAACATTCTCTCCATGCTTTGTAAACTGCTATGAATGCTTTACCATGCTGTTAAAATGTTATTTTCCCATCAGGAGGGCCACCACACTGCTTTCTCTATGGAGGTGAATGATGCTGACTCCCTTTCTGTCACCTGCACTCCTTTCCCTGTTGGGTGTGTTTCTCCAGGCCCTCTTTATGGAATTGAATTGTTGTTTCCTGTTCCTCTATCTCTTTTTCTCTAGCCATGACTCTTTAGAGTTGATATGTGCGTCTATGTGCTTGTGCGCGTGCTTGTGTGTGTGTGTGTGTGTGTGTGTGTGTGTGTGTGTGTGTGTGAATGTGTTTGTGTGTTGCACATGACTGTCATCACTTTAAACTTTTTGGGCTGGCCATTTAGCAACTACGTCTGCCTTTGTGAAACCACAACAGGCATTACTAGGACAATTGACTCTGGCAGTACTCATAACAAAACTTTATGTTTAACAAGACCTTCAGGTGAAAATTCTATGTTTAGCTCTGTACCCCATTTTTAATAGGGTTATTTGATTCTCTGGGGTCTAACTTCTTGAGCTCTTTGTATATATTGGATATTAGCCCTCTGTCGGATGTAGGGTTGGTGAAGATCTTTTCCCAATTTCTTGGTTGCTGTTTTGTCCTTTTGACAGTGTCCTTTGCCTGACAGAAACTTTGTAATTTTATGAGGTCCCATTTGTCAATTCTTGGTCTTAGAGCATAAGCTATTGGAGGTCTTTTCAGAAAAATTTCCCCTGTGCCCATATCCTCAAGGGTCTTCCCCATTTTTTTTTCTATTAGTTTCAGAGTGTCTGGTTTTATGTGGAGGTCCTTGATCCACTTGGAGTTGACCTTAGTACAAGGAGAATAGATCAATTCACATTCTTCTGCATGCTGACCTCCAGTTGAACCAGCACCATTTGTTGAAAAGGCTATCTTTTTTCCACTGGATATTTTCAGCTCCTTTGTCGAAGATCAATTGGCCATAGATGTGTGGGTTCATTTCTGGGTTTTAAATCCTATTCCATTGATCTACCTGCCTGTCATTGTACCAATACCATGCAGTTTTTAACACTATTGCTCTGTAGTATTGCTTGAGGTCCGGGGTATTGATTCCCCCAGTTCTTTTACTGTTGAGAATAGTTTTTAGCTATACTGGGGTTTTTGTTATTCCAGATGAATTTGAGAATTTCTCTTTCTAAATCTTTGAAGAACTGAGTTGGGATTTTGATGAGGATTGCATTGAATCTGTATATTGCTTTTTGCAAAATGGCCATTTTAATCATGCCAATCCATGAGCATGGAAGATTTTTCCATTTTCTGAGGTCTTCTTTGATTTCTTTCTTCAGAGACCTGAAGTTCTTTTCATACAGATCTTTCACTTGTTTGGTTAGAGTCACACCAAGATACTTTATATTGTTTGTAGCTATTGTGAAGGATGTCATTTCCCTAATTTCTTTCTCAGCCTGCTTATTCTTTGAGTATAGGAAGGCTACTAATTTGCTTGAACTGGCACCTGAAGAACTTTGGATGGCTGAGAAGCATCTTAAGAAATGTTCAGCATCATTAGTCATCAGGGAAATGCAAATCAAATAACCCTGGAATTTCACCTCACACCAGTCAGAATGGCTAAGATTAAAAACTCAGGAGACAGCAGGTGTTGGTGAAGATGTGGAGAAAGAGGACAGTCCTCCACTGCTGGTGGGGTTGCAAGCTGGTACAACTACTCTGGAAATCAGTCTGGCGGTTCCTCAGAAAATTGGGCATGACACCTCCAGAGGACCCTGCTATACCACTCCTGGGCATATACCCAGAGGATTCCCTGTCATGCAATAAGGACACATGCTCCACTATGTTCATAGCAGCCTTATTTATAATAGCCAGAAGGTGGAAAGAACCCAGATATCCCTCAATGGAGGAATGGATGCAGAAAATGTGGTATATTTACACAATGGAATACTACTCAGCAATTAAAAACAATGAATTCATGAAATTTTTTTAGGTAAATGGTTGGAACTGGAAAATATCATACTAAGTGAGGTAACTCATTCACAAAAGAACATACATGGAATGCAGTCACTGATAAGTGAATATTAGCCCAGAAGCTCTGAATACCCAAGACACAACTCACATATCAAATCATTCCCAAGAAGAATGAAGGAGAGGGCCCTGGTCCTGGAAAGGCTTAATGTAGCATTGTAGGGGATTGCCAGGACAGAGAAGTGGGAGGGGTTGATTGGGGAAGGGGCGGAGGGAAGAGGGCTTATGGTACTTATGGGGAGGGTGCAACCAGGAAAGGGAAAATCATTTGGAATGTAAACAAAAAATATAGAAAATAATAAAAAGAAAAAAAGAAAAGACAAAAAATAAAAAATAAATAAATAAAAGTACCATGTGGGCTTGATTTGGCTTCATTCAGCTGGTGTAGATGCCTGTATAATAAACATTGAAAAATGACTTGTATCAAGCTGGTTTCATTTGTGATGAATACACTAGACCATGAAAATTTAAGGTTCCCCCATAACATATGTCAACTCCAGAAGCCTGATGCTGTGCTTTCTTACTTGGGCCAAAACAGCAAATCTATGTGACAGTGGAAAACAGGAAGCCATTCATGCAATCTGAGGACAGTAATGAGTTGTTCCTTTACTATTTACTGGGGATTCTGGGCTTATCATATCATCCTTCTGGGCCTCTCATCTCTTTGTTAATTCAATAGGTTACCTGCCTGTGCTAGAGAACTACAGTGAAGGTCAAAATGCTATCCCCACCTTCCAGGGCTCTATGGGCTGACATGCTAGATTGTTCTAGTATGCTTTATATTGCTGTGATAAATGCCACAGCCAAAAGCAACCTGGGGAGCAAAGGGTTTATTTGTCTAACACTCCAACATCACAGTCCATCACTCAGGGAAGTATAAGCAAAAACCCGGAGCAGGAACTAAAGCTTGGACTATGGAAGATGTCTGCTTCCTGGATTGTTCCCTAAGGTTTGCTTGCTTTCTCAAACCCATATCAACCTACTCAGGGTTGGCATTGCCGACAGAGGGATGATCCTCTTCCACATCAGTCACTGATTAAGAAATTCCCTAGAGGCACCCTTGTGGACCAACCTGATAGGGGCATTTTCCTCAGCTGAGATGACCTCTTCCCATATGATGTCAATCTGTGTCAAGCTGACAAAATTCTAATTAGCAAAGTAGTGAAGCTTTATAAATACCTTGTGCTGTGCTATGTGGCTGTATTGTGTATTGAGCTGTGCTGTATAAAAATGTGTTTTGAGTCATGGAATTTTTGAGCCTGTTTACTATAATATTTTCTTACCAAAATATTGGAATGAGATATTTTCTCCCTTCCTTTTATCCTTTCTTTCCCTCTATCTTTTGACTTCAATTTTATGTGCTAAATTTCATCAATCCATTATATTCGAGACAAGATATGATTTGAATCCAACATTTTAAACTTCACAAAACTTGGGTGATATGCAAGGACTGACCCTTGGCAAGGTCTGGCACTGACATAATTTTGGGATATTCTTCAAATAATAGGTTTTAAAGCTTTAAATGCAGAAATTAGATTCTATAGCCAGGGAGGTCAAGCTTAATCTTCTTCATAATATTTTCAACAGGTGGTTTGCTCTGGCCCACAGCCTCCTAACTGAATGTCTCACCACTCCTACACAAAACAGGTACACATTCTACCCAAGCACAGTGACACTACACATTGCCTTCAGTAAGTTAGATGGAATTCTCCCTCCCCTAAATTTGTAAAAAGCCCCTGTGGTCTTTCTGTCAAATACATTTTTAGAAATATAACCCTTAGAATTTTGAGGGTTGGGGAGTTATGAATATGTAACCTGAATAACAAAAATAAAAAGCAGTTTGTGTAGGAGCCTGCCATACATGCAATGTAAACATCTTCCTGTAAGAATTTTCTATCGCATCAGTAAGCAGGACATGAAGAAAAACAGCTACAATGGGATTAGTGCAGAATAGGTATCTTGAATGGATGTAAGAATTGTGTGGCCAATGGGAACCTGCTGTTAATGGCACCATGATTCTTCTCAACCCCCATGTTGTCCCCAGCACTCACCAAGGTGACAGGCTCAGTTATTCCTATAATAGGCCAGTTAGAAAACAGAGTGACTGCCAGAGCATTGACAGTAATGCTTCTAGTCATGGTGGTCACAGGTAAGTTACCACACTCGTTGATTTCCAACTACAACTATTGTGTTGTAATTTGTGGTTCTTATTGTGTTTTAGGCACTGTTGTTGGTGCTTGATCAAAATGACATCATGACATCATCTCCATAAACAGATGGACTGATTATGATTTTAAGAAGAGTTTTCAAACCTTATCTAAGATTTAGGTCTGTCTGAGCTAAACACACAAATAAGAAGCGACTATATTCAGTCCTTCCTTGAGACAAGAAATAATACAAAAAACCCAGAAAGTCACAAACATAAGATAGAACTTTGTGCTGACTTTCTCTAAAGCCTCACAGTTGTGCCCCTTCCTGTGCCTTTGAGTCTTATGCTTGACATCCTCTCTCTGCCTGGCCTTAAGCTTGCTGGGATAACATCATTCCAGACTTTAGAAATAAAAATGGAAAACAGCAACAACAATAACAAAAGTCAGAATCAGACTAGGAGCAACAATGGTACCCTCCAGAACATATTAAACATTTTAGAAGTTCAATTTGCTCATTTTTATGTGACTCTATCAGTCTTTCTGAAGTAAGCAAGAAGTAAAATGCTGGCCTTGCATTTGCCCTGATCTGTCTATCGAAGTCTCTCAAAGCTTAAGTCGTTCTCTTTCTTATACATTTTCATAGGACATTATGTTTTCTCTGAAGGAAAATTAAAGTTTATTAAGAAAATATAACAAATATTAAAGCATTGACATCAAGAGGGTAGAAAGAAAGAAAGCTGGAAACGGACGCAAGAAGAGAGAAGAGTGTAACTTAAAAACAGCACATACCCAACCGTGAAACCCAGATTCTCAGGAGAGTTGAACAGTATGTCTAGATTATCTCAGAGATAGAGTATATATAAAGGGTGTTTAGATAAACATTTAAGACCAAAGAGTCAGAGAAATCTTAGTATCCACAAGGCCAGGTTGTCAAAGTGTGTATTTTGACTGTAAACACAGTTCATAATCATGATTCTCAGTAGCAGTGGTAAGAGACAGCTTCCCTTTGCCATGTACTCTTGTTTTTTCTATCTTTCATACCCATTACCCTATGAGATCTCAGTTCCATAACATTAAGAGTTGATGATAGCCAAAGATTATTTTTCTGAACGTCTTACTCTGAAAGAGGGAAGCAAACCATTTTGAGATGAAAAGTCCCAACCTGGATAATCCAAGGGGGACATGAAAAAAATCCACACTTGAGGATTGTATAAATGTGGGGGGAAAGCACACATGGTTTTTTGAAACACCAAACCAAAATAAACAATAAACATCAGTAATAATTTTTGAGTCTTATCTAACATACGAGTTTTTCCTACTATGAGTTGCTTGAGAAGCATTGTATTAAAAATCATAAAGACTCAAGGTAGCCTCTGAGGAAAACCATGAATGACAGTACCACACACTGATCAGTTATCACTATGTAAATATACAGCATTCTGTTTCAATAATGATACAGGTTCCCCTTCATGCTACAGTCAAAGCATCTGATGTCATCTTCTATCAGAGGTTGACTGTCATCATCTCAACATTAAACTTTCATAGTGAGATCCCTGGACTGTAAAAAAAGAAAGAAAGAAAGAAAGAAAGCTGAAACAAAAGTCCATCACTCATTATGTAGTTAAAATATAAGAACACACAGGAAAAACTCCATACTTCCCTGTCTTGATAGTTATATGGTGATTCCTATGAGTACACGTAGACTGTTTATTCTCTGGATTAAGAAGCTCCATGTCTGTCTCTTATATTCCTCATGAGTGACTAACACAAAGCCCAAAACATAGCAACAATGGTTTAAGACATAAAACTCTAGACTAATAAAAACAATAAGGAAGGTCCTACAAGAACAGAACTGTGCATCCCAGGGATACAGGGAAGGCCAATACATGGAAATCCATCAATGTAATCTACTACATAAACAAACTCAAAGAAAAAAACCACATGGTCATTTCATTAGATGCTGAAAAAAGCATTTGACAAAATTCAGCATCCTTTCATGCTAAAAGTCTTGAAAAAGAACAGGAATTCAGGGCCCATACTCAAACATAGTAAAAGAAACATACAGCAGACCAGTAGCCAACATCAAACTAAATGGAGAGAAACATGAAGCAATTCCACTAAAATCAGGGACTAGACAAGGCTGTCCTCTATCTCCATATCTATTCAATATAATACTTGAAGTTCTAGATAGAGCAATTAGACAACATAAGGAGGTCAAATTGGAAAGGAAGAAGTCAAACTACCACTATTTGCAGATGATATGATAAAATACTAAAGCGACCCCAAAAACTCTACCAGAGAACTATTAAAGCTGTCAAATAACTTCAGCTAAGTGGCTGGTTATAAAATTAACTCAAACAAATCAGTAGCCTTCCTATACTCAAAGGACAAACAGGCTGAAAAAGAAATTAAGGAAATGACACCCTTCACAATAGTCACAAACAATATAAAGTAACTTGGTGTGACTAACCAAACTGAAAGATCTGTATGACAAGAACTTCAAGTCTCTGAAGAAAGAAATCAAAGAACTCAGAAGAGGGAAATATATTCCATGGTCATTGATTGGCAGGATTAATATAGTAAAATGGCCATCTTGCCAGAAGCAATATAGAGATTCAATGCAATCCCCATTAAAATTTCAACTCAATTCTTCATAGAGTTAGAAAAAGCAATTCACAAATTAATATGGAATAACAAAAACCCCAGGTTGGCTAAAACTATTCTCAACAATAAAAGAACTTCTGGGGGAATCAGTATCCCAGACCTCAAGCAGTACTACAGAGCAATAGTGATAAAAACTGCACGATATTGGTACAGTGACAGGCAGGTAGATCAATGGAATAGAATTGAAGACCTAGAAATGAACCCACCCACCTAGAGTCACTTGATCTTTGACAAAGGAGCTAAAGCCATTCAGTGGGAAAAAAGATAGCCTTTTCAACAAATGGTGCTGGTTCAACTGGCAGTTAGCATGCAGAAGAATGCGAATCAGTCCATTCTCATCTCCTTGTACAAAGCTCAAGTACAAGTGGATCAAGGATCTCCACATAAAACCAGACACATGGAAACTAATAGAAAAGAAACCAGGGAAGAGCCTCAAGCACATGGGTACAGGGGGACATTTCCTGAACAGAATACCAATAGCTTATGCTCTAAGATCAAGAATTGACAAATGGAACCTCATAAAATTACAAAGCTTCTGTAAGTCAAAGGATACTGTCAATAGGACAAAGCAGCAACCAACAAATTGGGAAAAGATCTTTTCCAACCCTACATCTGATAGAGGGCTAATATCCAATATATACAAAGAACTCAAGAAGTTAGACTCCAGCGAACCAAAACCCTATTTTAAAAATGGGGTACAGAGCTAAACAAAGAATTTTTAACCAAGAAACATTGAATGGCTGAGAAGCACCTAAAGAAATGTTCAACATTCTTAGTCATCAGGGAAATGCAAATCAAAACAACCCTGAGATTTCACCTCATACTGGTCAGATGGCTAAGATCAAAAACTCGGGAGACAGCCGATGTTGGCAAGGATGTGGAGAAAGAGGAACACTCCTCCACTGCTGGTTGGATTGCAGCTAGAAATCAGTTTGGTGGTTCCTCATAATACTACCAGAGGACCCTGCTATACCACTCCTTGGCATATACCCAGAGGATTCTCCAGCATGTAATAAGGACACATGCTCCACTATGTCCATAGCAGCTTTATTTATAATAGCCAGAAGCTAGAAAGAACCCAGATGTCCCTCAGGTGAGGAATGGGTACAGAAAATGTGGTAGATTTACACAATGGAATACTACCCAGCTATTAAAAAAAAAGAATTCATGAAATTCTTAGGCAAATGGATGGAACTAGAAAATATCATACTGAGTGTGGTAACCCAATCACAAAAGTACACACATGGTATGCACTCATTCATAAGTGGATATTAGCTCAGAATCTTGGAATACCCAAGATAAAATTCATAGAACAAATGAAGCTCAAGAAGAAGGAAGAACAGGGTATGGATACTCTGGTCCTTCTTAGAATGGGGAACAAAATACCGACAGGAGGAGATACAGAGACAAAGTATGGAGAAGAGACTGAGAGAAATACCATTCAGAGATTGCCCTACCTAGGGATCCATCCCATATACATTTACCAAATCCAGACACTATTGTGGATGCCAACAAGTACTTGCTGACAGGAGCCTGATATAGCTGTTACCTGGGAGGCTCTGCCAGTGCATAAAAAATACAGAGGGGAACACTCTCAGCCATCCATTGAACTGAGCATAGGGCCACCAATGGAGGAGCTAGAAGGACCTAAGGAACTGAAGAGGTTTGCAGCACCATAGGAGGAACAATATGAACCACTCAGCACTCCTTCCCCCCCCCCCCCGCAGAGCTCCCAGGGACTAAACCACCAACAAAATAGTACACATAGAGGGACCCATGGCTCCAGATGCATATGTAGCAGAGGATGACCTTATTGGACATCAAAGGGAGGAGAGGCCCTTGATCCTGAGAAGGCTTGATACCCCACTGTAGTGGAAGGCCAGGACAGGGAAGTGGGGGCGAGTGGATTGGTGAGCAGGGGGATGGGGATAGTTTATGGGTTTTTGTGGGCAAAACCAAGAAAGGGGACATTTGAAATGTAAATAAAGAATATATCTAAAAAAAGAAAGAAAGGAAGGAAGGAAGGAAGAGAGAGAGAGAGAGAGAGAGAGAGAGAGAGAGAGAGAGAGGAAGAAAGAAAGAAAGAAAGAAAGAAAGAAAGAAAGAAAGAAAGAAAGGAAGGAAGGAAGAAAGGAAGAAAGAAAGAAAGAAAAAGAAAAGAACAGAACTGTGACTTTTTGAAGAATTGTGCTACACCAGCCAAGAACAGCTGCTGCTTGGTCTAAATATTGGAAGTATAATGACTTTAAAGTGGTGTCTTTCTTCCACTTAATGACCCTAAACATTAAAGAAATTGGAATTGGCAGGGTCTATGGGGCTACTGTTCTTTAACGTACTGGGGCTTCCAAATGGTGGCTTTATGCTGCCAGCTAGTATAATATTAAAGATTAATAGGCAATAAAACAGAGACAGGTGGCCAACCATAAGTTGTCGTGAACAGCACACGGGAAACAATTTCCAGTTTATGTTGCTGGATAAGACAGTGATTGGCCATAATGACACCTTGGTTTCCCAGATTGGCTTCCTCAGAGAACCAAAGGTCCTTGAGCATAAGGCTTCTGATCCTACTAACAAGTGTCAGTCATGACACATTGATGATAAAAGAAGTCCCCTGTAAACCCCTCTGTAGAGAGCTTAGCATATCAGTCCCACATTGTTTACAGCCAATGGAATTTGAATGAGTTCATTAATCTAACACACTGAGCAAGTGTCAAGGCCAAGACTTTACACATGCATAGATAACTAATGTTACACTGTTGGGAAAGGCTTTGTTTGCAGCTGACACAGTATGCATTTTTTTTAAAAAAAAAAATAATCGTGTTCTCTCCTAGTGGATGACAAGCATTTTCTTCCAGTAGAGTCCAGGCATCTCCATCAGTGGGTCTCAAACATATATTCCATCAGAACCCCAGTGGAACCAGGTATCTCTCCTAGTGGAACCCAGGCCTCCTCACCCAGTAGAATCTAGGCAATATACTCCAATGACTCTCAGGCATCACCTCCCAATGCAACCAAGGCATCTTCCCTAGTGGAGGGTAGACATTTTCCCCCAGTGGATCTCAGTCACTGTCCATTAACTCCGCCCAGGCATCTCCCTGTATTGGAACCCAAATATCTTCTCTCCATGGAGCCCAAGTGTCTCCCTCCAAGAGAGACAATGCTCCTAGCATCCTGCTGATCTGACATGTAGTTGGCCTCATGTAAGAATCAAGCAGTCCTACCTCACTGTAGAGGAGTGGGTTTTCTGAAAGGATACACATATGTGAGATTTGTGCCTACCTAACCTAGATGTGTGAAAGAGAATACCAATTGTTTTTCTCTTGCCCTCTGTTTCTATGATCATCTTTAAATGTAAGAGCAATTTGGTTTGATTTGCATAATTGTGAAGAATATTTGGAATATGGTACGGAAAGTGTCTTAGTATGTAGCTGGTACTAAATAGTCGATTCTTACTTGTTTGAAGTATAGGGTCATGTGCTCTCTCTGTTCCTTTTAGCTCGGGGCAGAGGTTCTGCTGAGTGGAATGAAGCAATGAGGATAGGAGGGAGGAAAAGTCACATTGTTATGTCATGGGAGCCATTTTCCAGTAGAAGAAACTGAAAAATAGGAAATCTAGAAGTTGTCAACAAGAATTTGAGAAAGTTGGGTTCAAGACATGTAAATGGGCATTTCTTATCAAAAGAATTCCATGATGTTCATGGAATAAATAGTCTGTGGTTGTTTCTTACTTAGTGGAAAATCTAAGTAAGTCCCAGGCTTATGGGGTTGTTGACCCAACCACAGTATTATGGTTTAAATTTGAAATGCTTCTCACCCCAGTTCATGATTTAGGTGTGTGGACCCCAGAGAGTGACACTATTTTGGAAAAATCCTAGAAACCTTGGGAAGTGAGGCCTGGATAGAGAAAGTGGGTCACTGGGCAGCTCAATCATGGCTGGCCAGAACAGGGATGGTGAGAAATCTCTTGTTACACAATGGAGTTTTAGTAAAAAAGAATCTGCTAAACTGGGCCTTCAATGGGTAAAAATGTCTACAAGATAGAAGCAGAGAACTTTCTCTCAAAAGTTATTTGGGATATAAATAAATAAATAATTTTTAAAAAGTCTGACTTTCATATATGCACTTAAGCACACACACACACACACAGCACATATACCACACTCACATGCCATACATGGATGCACTATACATATATACACACTAACACATATATTCTCATTTATACACTCAAACACACACACACACACCACACAAATACATGCACACACATGTACACTCACATATACATACATATACACACTTATGCACATGTACACACATACATATACTCACTAATAATTTGAGAAATTTCTTTTTTTAATTGGATATAGTCTTTATTTACATTTCATTTCCCTTTTCCTGGTTCCCCACCCCCAAAGGTCCCATATTCCCTTTTCCCTCCCCCTGTTCCCCCATCCTCCCCTTCCCACTTCACTGTTCTGGTATTCTTTTACCCTGATGCATTGGCCTTTCCAGATCCAGGGTCCACTCCTCCCTTCTTCTTGGACATCATTTAGTATGTGGATTGTGTCTTTGGTGTTCCAAGATTCTAGGCTAATATCCACTTATCAATGAGTGCATACCAGGGGTATTCTTTTGAGACTGGGTTACCTTACTTAGTATGATGTTCTCTAGCTCCATCCATTTGTCTAAGAATTTCATGAGTTCATTGTTTCTAATGGCTGAGTAGTACTCCATTGTGTAAATATACCACATTTTTTGTATCCATTCCTCCATTGAGGGACATCTGGGTTCTTCCCAGCTTCTGGCTATTATAAATAAGGCTGCTATGAACTTAGTGGAGCATGTATCCTTATTACATGCTGGGGAATCTTCTGGGTATATGCCCAGGAGTGGTATGGCAGGGTCCTCCAGAAGTATAGTGTCCAGTTTTCTGAAGAACTGCCAGACTGATTTCCAGAGTGGTTATACCAGCTTCCAATCCCACCAGCAGTGGAGGAGTGTTTCTCTCCACTGCAGAAGACCAAATCTACCTCACAAAATTTTCTTTGAAGAACTACCTGCAATGTCAGAAGTACCAGTTCAGTACTCTAATGGTTCCCATGTGTCTTAGACAATGTTCTATTGCTGAGAAATTACATCGTGACTATAGCAACTCTTACTTTTTTTTTTTTTGTTTTAGGGATTGGATTTTTTTATTTAAATTTTATTTCCTATATTCTATGTTTACATTCCAAAGGCTTTCCCCTTTCCTAGTTCCCCCCCACCATATGTCCCATAATTCCTCTTCCCCCTCCCCAGCTATTCCCCAATCATTCCCCCCCCCCCACACACACACACGATTTCTCTGTTCTGGGTCTACAATACTAGATCCAATTGTTACAGGCCCAGGGTCCTCTCCTTTTTTCTTCTTGGGAGTCATTTGACTTGCTAATTGTGCCTTGAGTATTTAGGGCTTCTGGGCTCATTAATATCCACTTATCAGTGATTGCATTTCATGTGTATTCTTTTGTGATTGGGTTAGCTCACTTAGGATGATATTTTCCAGATCTAACCATTTACCTACAAATTGCATGAGTTCATTATTTTTTTTTAGAATTTTTTTTATTTTATTTTCTATATTCTATGTTTACATTCCAAAGGCTTTCCCCTTTCCCAGTTCCCACCCACCATATTTTTAATTGCTGAGTAGTACTCCATTGTATAAATATACCACGTTTTCTGTATCCATTCCTCTTTTGAGGGATATCTGGGCTCCTTCCAATTTCTGGCTATTATAAACAAGGCTGCTATAAACATAGTGGAGCATGTGTCTTTATTGTATGCAGAGGAATCCTCTGGGTATATGCCCAGGAGTGGTATGCCAGGGTCCTCTGGGAGTGGCATGCCCAATTTTCTGAGGAACCGCCACACTGATTTCCAGAGTGGTTTTACCATTTTGCAATCCCACCAACAGTGGAGGAGTGTTCCTCTTTCTCCACATCCTCGCCAGCACTTGTTGTCTCTCGAGTTTTTAATCTTAGCCATTCTGACTGGTGTGAGATGGAATCTCAGGGTTGTTTTGATTTGCATTTCCCTGATGACTAATGATGTTAAGCATCTCTTAAGGTGTTTCTCGGCCATCTGCATTTCTTCTGGTGAAAATTCTTTGTTTAGCTCTGTACCCCATTTTTTGATAGGGTTATTTGGTTCTTTGGGGTCTAACTTCTTGAGTTCTTTGTATATATTGGATATTAGCCCTCTGTCGGATGTGGGGTTGGTAAAGATCATTTCCCACTTTGTTGGTTGCTGTTTTGTCCTTCTGATGGTGTCCTTTGCCTTACAGAATCTTTGTAATTTTATGAGGTCCCATTTGTCAATTCTTGATCTTAGAGCATAAGCTATTGGTGTTCTGTTCAGGAACTTCCCCCCTGTGCCCATGTACACATGTACACTCATATATACATACATATACACACTTATGCACATGCACACACATACATATACTCACTAATGATTTGAGAAATTTCTTAAACTTGGTTCATGTTATTTGAAATGTACCCACTCTCCCAAGCTATTCTTTATTCTATCATTCCAGAGACCAAGAGTAAACATGTCTGAATTTTTTCTACCAATATCTTAAAAATTAATATATATCACTATTCAACACTTTAGAATTTACTTCATACTATTATGCTATGTTAATGCATTTTGGGTAGACAGTGGCCAATTTATTGTCATATTAAATGAAATAATTTTTTGAAAAGTAACTAGAATTTTTTTTAAAGTTGTGTATCTCAGAAATGACATAAAGAATAGAAGGGTCTTGATTTCAACAGTACTGGTGCCTTTCTGGACTGATAGTCTAATAACACCTTTCAATGCCTTGATGCTTGAAAGAGTATTGCAGATGTCACTTTGACACATCACCTAGGTTCCTTCTGGCTACAGCTCTCTTCAGATCTCAAATGTGTGGCCACTGAATCTTCTTATCAAAAAAAAGTATGTGTAGTTTTGCAATAAAAGCGAGTCTGATGAAAAAAAAAAAGCAAAAACAAACACAAAACTCCTTCCGTTTTCCCAGTGCAGCTCTTAGCAGCTTTAGTCAAAGGGAAATGTAGAAGTCTCCGTAGAGCTGTGTAGTCTGAATGTGACAACCACAGTCCTCAGGGCTGCATTGGCTCTTTCAAGGCAGAATGATGTAAAAATGAATTGCAGTTGTATATGCCCTTCCAGATGCCTTAGGTGTATAATCTATATAATAAATTGGAATTTGCTGTTCCCCCATTTGAGCACCCCCCACAAATTGGACACCCTCTAGTTAATAGTCTCAAAAATTCATCTATTATTCCTGGTTGGCTCTGCATCATGACTCAGAAATTATATCTATAATCATTAGGATTTAAGGACAGTGAGACAGACCAGTCTCTTTTATCAATGCCATCCTTTTAGATATGGTCTAATTCTCAAACCTGTCAAATCACATGAAGGCTGATAATGAAACAAGAGATGTGGCTACCAGTCGAACGGGCAGAACTTCTTGGAGAGTCATATTCTAGCAATTTAGGGTTTGAGTTTTCTATAGAGGTCACACTAAATGTGAAGGGTTATTGCAAAGAAAGTTTTCAAAATTAATCAGTGTCTAATTCCAAATTTTCTGAATTTTAATCAGAAACGAACAATGAAAGATAATCTCAAGGTCATTTCTGTTGTCTCATATGCAAAGTGGGTAATAAGATTGAATCCCCCCACTGCTAGGATTGAAGAAGGACAGTAGAACCAACAATCCCTCTCAGATCATTTCTTGGACATGGCAGAGAATGGAGAGGGAGACAAGCAAAGGAAGATGAATGTATGAACAGCAGACAGACCGAGAGTTGCTCGCTAATGGTAAAGGTCAAAGCTTTGGACCCGACGCCTGTGACTTATTAGCTCCATAATACATGTTTGTCAGAATGCATTTTCTTTTGGGGTTTTTTTTTTGTGTGTGTGTGTATTTTATTTTTTTTAATTTTTCTGAACTATAAACTTTACATCTTTGGGATCAACATCCACTTTTAAAAAGCAAGAACGATTTTCAAAAGATCATTTGTATTAATCAGTTCTGTTGGCAACTGATTAATGAGTCATAAGTAGTCACCCAAAGAAGTTACAGAGATAAGTACCTTGCATTGGGTGCTGGCAGCACAAACTTCCAGGAGACAGACTGTCTTTTTGACTCTGGAGTCAGTGGGCTAGGATGCATACCTATACTTCATGCTTGGAGAGAACATCTTGGTGGCTGTGACCAGATGTTATAAAATGTTTCATGGGCAATTTAGTTTATACAATTTTAATGTGTACCCATAAGATAACTATTTTGGTCATTTATGAATATAATCAAGTGTCAGCCTATAACGAAAATATCATTCCATAGCCAGGCAATGGTGGCACATGCCTTTAATTCCAGAACTCAGGAGGAAGAGGCAGGCGATTCTCTGAATTTGAGACCAGTCTTGTCCAAAAGAATGAGTTCCTGGACAGCCAAGGCTACACAGAGAAACTCTGCCTCAAAAAGCCAAATATGTTTATATATGTGTGTGTATGTATATATGCGAGCGTGTGTGCATGTATGATATATGTATATATGACCATATATGTATGTATATGAATATGTCATAAAGAAGGACATTTTTGTTGAGAGGTGGTATCTAAAATTTACCACAAGGAAGAATACACATTTCCTTTCTGCAGCCAAGGTTGTTCTTCTCCATCCCTGATTACAACCCTTTCCCCAATGAGGTCCTTCCACACAGTCTTTGTGATAGGCTTTGCCATCTCACATGATCATGGGGACCATGAATGCGGTTGGTCTACCAGATGCTTCCCACTCCAGAGGTATCTCAACCCGTCCTGCCCATACTTCTACAAACAGCTCTCCTACTCAGTCACTGTACCGGACATGCCATCTGCTTTCAGACAGTATCAAAGTTGTTGTACCCAGATTGAATTTCAGCATTTGACAAATGTATGCATTTTAAAGAATTATATGTATGCATATAGATAAATGTGCTATACATGCATGTGAAAAGACATATCTATAATTTCTAATCAATTAATTCTCCTTTGCTATTTCTGTTGTCAGAGTTCTCATTGTCTTCAGACTCTCAGAAGTTGTTTCCCTAGTTTCTCAAAGTAGAAATTTGAGCAAAGAGAAATCTTATTTAGAAAAAAAATGATATCCAATTTCTTAGATAATTTCAAAGAAAGGTTACATGATTTAGAGTAAACAGTTATGGGAAATGTAATAGGGAAATGGACTAGGAAATGTTTCTGAACTAGAGATAAGGCAGACATAATCCAATGGCCAGAAATATTGCATATGAATAATACTCTGCCCTAACAGAGTTTCTTTAAATGTTTCAAAGTGTTTTCCTATTCTAGGCAGGCTGAACTTTCCTCTTAAAGTTTATGTTTGCTTCACACACTATAAATGCAACTTTCTTCCTGGTTTAAAATTCAAATTCATTGAATATCATGAGCTAGTCACTTCTTCCTGTGAAGATATAAAACATTGCAAAGTAAGTAAGCACATCTCCATCTGAAGCAATGGTTCACAACCATCCTAATTCTCTGATGCTTTAATATAGTTCCTCATGTTGTGGTGACCCCCAACCATAAAATTATTTTCATTGCTACTTCATAACTATATTGTTGCTGTTGATATGGATTGTAATGCAAAGATCTGTGTTTTCTGTGCCAGGATCAAAGGAGTCATGACCCACAGGTTGAGAAACTCTGATCTAAAATGAGAAACTCAAAATTCATATATCTGCAGTCACAAACTCTGAGTCACAAAGCTGAAGAATCAACAAATTTCTCAACAGGAAAGAAATTTTAGCAATAGGCTTTTGCTGTTAAATCAAGCAGCCTTATCAAAGTATCAGATGCCTAACAAACTAAATGTTCTTCAAAAGTTTATGAGTATTTAAAACATATATCAGTTCTAGCCAGTGCAAACTGATGTTTCTGCGATGTTCAAATCCAATCTCAAAGTTGTAAAACAATACTTGAAGCTGAACCATGAGCCAACTACAGTCAATTGGAGGAGAGTTTAGAAGCGTAGTATTTACCATGTTTACAAGTACCGTGTTTAAATGAAACAAACTTATTTAAAAATACTTCACAGGTAAAAATAAGCCTCATAAAAATAGATGAAGAAGCAGGTGACCAGGTACCCCATACTAACATCAATTAAAACTAATAGAGCAGAAGGATGGAAAAATAGTGTGTGGGGGCTGCTGGAAGTGGATACTCTAAATGGAAGACTATGGAGCATCAGCGAATCTATTGATTTTTGGAGAGCTAACAAGAGTTAATGGACCAGGAAATGTGTCTTTATTTCCCTCATTCTGAGAATAATAGACTGTACAATAATAGAAGTGTTTTTCAAATGCAATATAAAAACTCATGGGTGAGCCTCATCTGAAGCAGTGTTAGGAAAACATATGGTATTTATGGAAATTCCTCCCTTTGAATGCTCATAATTACAGAGTTCAGCTGCTTCCATGTGATACAAGCAAGTCTCCAATAAATAAAGAAGTGATAAACCAATCTGCCCACACTGTTATGCACAGCAGTGTTGGGAGCAACAGCCATTGTCAGAAGGACATCTCTGGTGACAACATCTGGAGTACAAAGCGTGTGACGGAATTTAATTCAAGTTCAACACTTCCAAATAATTTCTTCGGCGAAAATAACAGAGTTCATCAAATATAATGACATTTATGGATACACAAAATATATGGATACTTCAGAATATAATTCTAGAAAAGTGTCAAATTTATACTATAACCAAGTCCTCTTCTCAACTCTGAAAGGCCTGTCCCTTCTGTGAACTTATCATGAGATAGACAGGGCCTGGTCAGGATGAGAAATGGATCGTTGGGACACAAAGAACCCTCTGAAAAAATATGATTCTGAAGGATTTATGTTTCCCAAGTTCAGATAAAATGGATCTGGAAAGTGGTGATGGAACACCATAGTTATAGAATATAGAGAATATGACCTATTGGAATCTAGGCTCAGAGACTGAAGCATGAATCTACAGAGAAACCTAATGATGTGCTGGTCATATAACAGGCTTATAGAAACTGACAACATAGGCTGAATCCTCATTCTAGCTGAGTCCAGTGGGTTATAATTACCCTGAGACAACCAGCAAGGCCCTGTTCTCCTCTCTGAGGATCAAATCCGAGATACTGATATCTGAACCTGACCCCAAGAACTGAATGATCAACGCCGGCAAAACACTAAGGGGGGCTTGCTAGATTGAGGAAAGAGGTGCAAACAGATGCTGTGAAAGGGTATCTACTGGCAAAGCAAGTGCTGAGAAGATGGGCTACTTAAGGACAAGCACAGAATAATAACATCTAAGATTGCTTTCAGTAGAGAAAAAAAAACATTAGAGCAGCAGATGCAGTTGACTCCCATTACTGGAGGTAGTGTTCTTACAGAATAGCTGTGAACAAGTTAGTGTTGAACCATTATGTCAGGGTGTTAACTGTTATGTTCCCGGTATTGTATGACCAAGTAGAACTTTTATCAACCTGTCAGTAGGTTCATTGCATGTTTCTGTTTAGAGGCATGTTATTATATAGTATATGTTATGGATTCACTGACATTGAGTGTATGACCAAAGTAGTACAGTTAATGCATGAACAAAGCTAACAGAATACTATATGGGTGGTGATGGCACTTATGCACTTATGACCAGGGCTATGCTAAATGGGAACACACACACACACACACACACACACACACACACACAAAGCATAAAAGCAAGAAAAGATCACAGTGCTAATTCAGTCAAAAAGAAGACATTTATTAACAGAGGAATACGTGGCCGGGCGGTGGAGGCACACACCTTTAATCCCAGCACTTGGGAGGCAGAGGCAGGCGGATTTCTGAGTTCGAGGCCAGCCTAGTCTACAGAGTGAGTTCCAGGACAGCCAGGGCTACACAGAGAAACCCTGTCTCGACAAACCAAACAAAAAAAAAGTCATTAAAAAAAAAGAACAGAGGAATATGTAAACAAGATAGCAGAGCATGGTACTGTTTCATATTTTCTGGGGTTAGGGTGTGCCTCAAAAGACTAAAATTTTTCTTCATGTTGCATATATGTGCTTTCATTATAAAAGATTTACAATATAAAATAAACCTTAGGAAATAGAAAAATTCAGAAATACAGAATTTTGAGAAAGGAGACTAATTTTTGTATAGGAATATTTTTTAAATGAAGAGAATTAACTCCCGGAGGAGAATATATTTCTTCTTAAGGATCTGAATGACTATGTAGAAGATCTTACCCCAGCATAAAATAGTATGAAAATACAATTGTGACACAAAGTTAAAAATGAAGATTTTAACTTGCAAGAGGTTAACTTGCATGTACTGCTACTACAATTAACAAAAGAATAAGAGATGGAAAGGGGTAACAATAGAGCATGCATGGAGACAAAAAAAAAAAAAAGTCTTAATTCTAAAGCCTAAAGTTCTATGCATGACTGATAATAGAATAAATTTGCACATAGCAAGCCAGGATTCTGGCAATGCTCTTTGTTAACCTCAGAGACAAAGAGAAAATGTTACAAGTTTCTATATAGAAAGGGAAACAAAAATAAAAACATCAAGCTGAAAGAGTGCTTCTCACTCTCAGCAGCTAGTTACAGACGAGGCTTTGTCTGGCTGTTCTAAAAATGAATTCTTATCCAGCCACACAGAAGGAGATTTAGTTGTTGGTGGGGAAAACGCCCATAGGTTCAGATCCTAATATTCACACACCTCAGCTGGAGGAAATGCTAAAGTAGAAAGTCTAATCAAATAACAAGTCAATCAAGTGGAAGACCTCGAGGCAGAGGAGGGATGAAACCGAGTAAGGAGCAAATAAAGATGAGAGAAGAGAGAGAACTAGGTAATTCCCTAAAGACTTGGAATAATAGCACAAATGCCAAAAGCATTCTGAAATAAAAGTCCCATGCTACAGCAGGGAATGCATATGTCAGTGAGAACACACTCCTTCTGTGAGTGAAAGTCCAAAGCATGAAATATACCAGAAAGGACTACTAAAATTACTCTTAATTCTTACCCTTCAGTTAAAAGAAATCTCTAGGGAACTGCATTAAAGAGCCTTGGTGAGCAGAAATAACTGATGACTTATTTCAATATTACTGTAGAGGAAGAGGTAGTTTTTAAGCTTCAAGAATAAGGGTTGGTGCTGGTATCGATGATGGCATCGTGCATTCTAAAATATCAAGGGGTATAGTAATAGCACCAGAGCAATACAAATAAACAAGAGGAGGCTTTACAAATAAAGCACAAATAATATTGAAATGGTTAGCATAATATGTAGTTACTCTGAAGTGAAGCATTCCCTCCTGTAAGGAAGATATAGTGTTTTTGAAAAGTCAGAGAGGCAGAGAATCCTAGAAGTTTGGAATGCTCAGAAAACTTGTACCATTCAAAAAAAACCCACAAAATCCACAAGGCTTCTTCTAGGGTTGTATGAACAGTAACCGATTGCTGAAAGATGAAAAGCTCTCTTCCCAGGAGTTGGGGACAGGAGCCATATGGATGCAGCTTTTGTGGGTCACCACCTGTCTTAGTTAGGGTTTTACTGCTGTGAACAGACACCATGACCAATGCAAGTTTTATAAAAGACAACATTTAATTGGGGCTGGCTTACAGGTTCAGAGGTTCAGTTCATTGTCATCAAGGCAGAAACATGGCAGCATCCAGGCAGGCATTGTACAGGAGGAGCTGAGAGTTCTACATCTTCATCTGAAGGCTGCTAGTAGAAGACTGACTTCCAGGCAACTAGGGTGAAGGTCTTAAGCCCACACCCACAGTGACACACCTACTTCAACAAGCCACACCTCCTAATAGTGCCACTCCCTGCGAAAAGCATATACAAACCATAACACCACCCATGCTTGGTGGACCTTTCAGTTATTCAGCTGCCTTTGAGTTACACACACACTCACATACATCATCCTTCTTCCATTCTATAGGGAACAGGACATTTTTTTTTAATCAAGCTAGACTTGGTTAGAGTTGTTTTGTTAATCTCTCATCAGTGTCCCATCTGAGGTGAATAGACACTTAACTATTCCCAGGAAAGGTAACACAATGCATCTTACTGGAACACTAACAGAACCAAAGATGAATCAGGGAAGAGCAGCTCTGTGGTCACTACAGTGCATATGACATTCAACTGAAGCTTCTCATGCTAAAGGCTGAGTATCTCCAGAGGTGGCTCTTTTACTCTGTGGTCTGGAAAAATGTTCACCCTTGATGTAGAGGAAGGTACATGTTCACTGCTGTGATAAGATATGCAACCAACACTGAGCTGCAGAGGCACTACATACTTGGGTGGGGCAGCAGGGCATGGGAAGCCTCAGAGTGGCTGCCTTCCTCTACATAGTGTGGACTGACATGCCTTCTTGAAGAGTGGGATCTTCTTGGACATGATTATTGGGTTACCCAAAAGGCATTGATGGGGAAGAGAAGATGTGACAACAGCTGTGTCATCTTTGCTGATGGCAATACGCATGAAATGGAGATTAAGGTGTTTACCAAGAAAGAACTTGTCTATATAGAGAGACTACAAGGGGGAAAAAAGACATACAGATACCATCTTTCTCAGCAGGCCTTGATTTGACAAGAAAAGTGGGCATAAGGAGTGGGGAGTATTGACTTTCTAGTTTTTGTCATTGACAGAACAGAGCGAGCAGCAATACATATTAGATCTTGGCTTAAGAGTCTTTTCTGGAACCCAATGACTTAGAACCTTTGAAAGCACTGGACAATAAGGAGAAAGGAAAAGATAAAATTTACAGGCAAACACTCTCTCAGGTCCAACCTTTAATAGAGAAGAAAGGAAAAATATGTGATCCTCACATTCAGATTGGGGATCTTAATAACAGCCAGCTGCTTGAGTTGGGAAGAGATTTTTAAAGAAGACATGAGGATAGGCAGAATAAGTCTGAGTTCTGCACAAACTGAGAAACTGACAAGAATAGCTGCTCACAACATGCTAACACAAATGCTGCACAACTTCAGGCAATAGGAAGCTCAGCCCTGGTAGATCAGCCCTGGTAGATCAACCCTGGTAGCCTGGTAGGGCTCCTAAAAGACATTAGATCTTCACTATCGTTTTTGAGATCACCATGAAGATTAGAGACTGGGAGATAAGAACAGAAGAAGGCACTAAAGAGGGCACTGGGTATGTATAGAGCAGTGTTTGGTGCCCATGTCACTGGCTCTGAAGAGTTAAGAAACAGGGGACTTCAGCAGTGCCCTAGGAACTGTATCTTTGTTGGACCTCACAATGGGATTCGAACTTCATGGGGTTAAAAAAGGCTTTGTGAGAGCTGACTGGTTTTAAACTGGCATGTGATTAACAGTCAGAAAATGCTAAAAGAGGAGAGGAATCAGGAAGAACAAAGCAAAGGAATCGGTCTAGGTTCCTCAAAGGCAAATGTAGACTGATTTGTGCCAAGCTTGGATTCTTGAGGGAAGGAAAAAAAAAAAGCAGAAACTCAGATGCGGTGTTACTGAGCCTTTGGAAGCATTTAAAGTCTAGCAAGGGTTAGCTGAAGAGTGAGTAAAAGAGCAGGACAGGTGAAAATAATTAGGCTTTTTCCTAGAGGGAGACAACAATGCTCTCTCATCCCACCTTCAGAGGATGCTGTGTACATTTCTCTCTTGCAAGAAAGCATTATAGAAATGAATTTTGTTCATCTAACCTGGAGCCCTTTTAATAACTAACTACACATGACCAATGGAGAGACCATAGGCGTGAGAGACCTGCTAGAACCAGGAAGCCAGTTCCAGAAAGCCATAGCATATGGCAGTATGCAAGAGTGACTCTTGGATAATGGAGTAGGTGTGGTTTACAGAGTGCTGGATAGTGTATCTTCTACCAGTTCTGATTTCTATATGTAGCACTGCTCTATTGTATGATGAAAACAGTTGACATAGCTGGTGGTGCCGTTTCATGCTATAATGGATCTCGCTAACATTATTTACTTTATCATCTCGTTATTTGCTGAACCTCAAGACCTATTGATATTTTCTTAAAGTGCATAGAAGTGAGCCTTCAGACATCCTGTTCACCATTTAAAAAATGTAGAACTGGAGCAAAAAATGTTGGTGATGCTAAGAGGATGGTAGAAATACATAATAAATGGCTACTTTGTGTATATTTAGAAAGAGAGAGAGAGAGAGAGAGAGAGAGAGAGAGAGAGAGAGAGAGAGAGAAGGGTTTCATTATGTAATTCAAACTCCTGAGGGACTTACAGATTTACAAAAGCACCTGGAAGAACAGTAAAAACAACAGTAAAAATCTGAATAAAGGGACCGTGTATGGTAGGAATAACACCCTCCAAAGCTACATAGGTTTTTAGATTATCCCACTACCAAGGTGGGTTACTTCCTTATAGGTAGTCACCCAGGTAAGACTTCGAGGTCCTTCACATAATGAAAGCTATTACCAGTGCTATATAATGCAGAGACAGAAGAATGAAAGAGACAGAAGAAATGAAGGGGTGATTTGTAGCCATTTTCCTACATTTAAACGTTCTCTCTTAAAGGAAAGAAGAACATTCGTAAGACCTGGGAAGCTGTCAAAACTCTGGAAGCTCACAAAATGTCAAAGATCAGAAGCTTAAAAATCACAGGTTTCAAGAGATCCCTGAGACAGACAGACAGGCAGACAGTTATTTCTTGTAATAACTACATAATAGGATCCAACTGCTGAAAGGACCGTATGCTTTGGTGCCAAGACATGAAGAAATGAAGCTGAGCCTGATCTGGAAGTACCCTTTATGTTGGCTAGCTTTCATAATGTTGGTAAGGAGCCTATTGAGAGAGAATTGTTCACTGACAGTCCTGGTCATGTGTAGGTCATCCTGTATACTGCACTACCAACATGTGCTATTAGTACAATAGTGGCACAATTGTCATGGATCCACCCAGCTTCCCTACACTGTAATGTAAGGCCTACTTCACAAAAGCCACATGAGTTGGATACTCTAATCCAGGGCAAACCTAGAGAAGTATTGAGCCTCAGTGTAGAAGCCAACTACTATTTTTGTTGAGTATGGTATTCCTATCAAATTGCCTTCTAACTGTTTGTGTTTATACATATTAATTCTTGCTACTGTCAGCCTCAATTGTAGGGGAATAACTTCTTTTTGTAGGGAGAAGTGATTACTATTGAAACTCACAACTGCTCATGCATCTAAAAATACCTAACTTGTAACAGAGTGGCTTACAGTTTGGCCATGAATTGATGAAAATTATTAGACATCCAGATCACTCCCCTCCAAGGCTTAGGTGGGTGTTAGAAAATAGGGAGCAGAAGAATGAAAGAGACAGAAGAAATGAAGGGGTGATTTGTAGCCATTTTCCTACATTTAAAACATTCTCTCTTGAAGGAAAAGGGAACTTTCGTAAGACCTGGGAAGCTGTCAAAAATCTGGAAGCTCACAAAATGTCAAAGATCAGAAGTTTAAAAATTACAAGTTTCAGGAGATCCCTGAGACAGACAGAAAGACCGACAGAAAAACAGACAGAAAGACAGACAGAAAGACAGACAGACAGGAGCATATTTAATGTGCAAAAACTAAGAGCTAGGAGGTAGCCTCTTTCTGGAGGAGCTGCCTGCAAATTGAGCAAGGAAGTCTAAGGAGGCATCTTGCCTGAATCATTTCCCTTTGGGTTATGGGCCCTTTGACAGTGAAGCTGCTTTTGAGGAACCTGTGCTCACCTAAGTAGCTCTTCACCCCCTGTTCTTCTGAGTAGCCACCATGGTCAACTTGCGTTGAATTGTTTCCTTGGTCATCAGTGTTCTATCTATTATAAATCCATATTTTTCCTTGCCTCCCAATGGTGCCTGTTTCTATGCTGCATGTGAAAGGGCAGGAGTCTTCAAGCTTTTTTACAAAACTAAAGCCCATTTCCATACTGATAACAGGAAATGAATTTTAGATAAAATGGAGTTTAAAATAAGAAATGAGTAGACATGCCAGGTACAAAATAAGAATACAGTAAAGGCAATTGGAACATAACTAGCCCCAAAACATCTGCTTACTTCTGTCTTAGTTAGGGTTTCACTGCTGTGAACAGACACCATGACCAATGCAAGTTTTATAAAAGACAACATTTAATTGGGGCTGGCTTACAGGCTCAGAGCTTCAGTCCATTGTCATCAAGGCAGAAACATGGCAGCATCCAGGCAAATATGGTGCAGGAGGAGCTGAGAGTTTTACATCTTCATCTGAAGGCAGCTAGTGGAAGACTGACTTCCAGGCAACTAGGATGAAGGTCTTAAGCCTACACCCACAGTGACACACCTACTCCAACAAGGCCACACCTCCTAATAGGTTCACTTCCTGGGCCAATTATATACAAACCATCACAACAACCATCTGTAACTCCAGTTCCAGAGAATCATGCATCCTCTTCTGGCACCTGTCACTCACATGGTACACAGACATACATAAAAGTTAAAATCAAAATGACAAAATCCATACTAATATTGTTCTATAGGAAGGATGACAACAATACAAAGGAAAGTGGGTCTCTTCTCAGGAAGCAGGCACAAAGCATGAAGTAGCAAAAAATAAAAATAAAAAGATAAAAAAGAATGTTCAAGTCAAAACTGAATTTAACAAAATACATACATTCAAGTTAATTTAAAATATACATGTTGAAGTTAATGATTTAAACTCTGTGATTTTATAAAAAGAAGTTACTAGATATCTAAGTTCTATATAATAAACAGAACATATCACTTCAAATAATGGGAGTAAGTTAACTATATAGAATTATAAATGAATAATATATGTAGTTCTACAGCAAATAAATACACATTTAAATAAATCTTTAGAAATGAAGGTCTCTTGCACAAAATGAAAACCACCAAAACATTTCAGAAGTAGATAGAAGATCTAAATGGACAAAATACCTCTCAAAAGATCAGAAAAGCTGTTCAAGATTCACTGTAAAGCCTCAGCAAATTAGTTTATTTCACAGCTGGGTTCTTTGTAGTCTGTACAGACCAAGTATTCCCAAGGCTCTTCAGAAACATCTGAAGTTTTAATAAACATGAAAAGCTCAACAATGGAGATCTCAAGTCAGTATACCCAGGAGAGCTGTGAACGCAACCCAACACTGAATTGTAAACTTACTTAAAACATTTTATTTTTTGCCATTTTTAAAATTGTAATTCACTCATATAATTTTTAGGCAGGAATTTTTTAAATGGCATCATGGTACAATGTCAAAGGGCCAGATACACCTGGAAACCTTACAAAGTCCTGCAGACTATATGAAACCAGGAATTATTAAAACTATATATCATTCTTATATAGGACCTGGTGTACAAATTTTACAACATTAACTAATAAGCTACAGCATGGAATTATTCACACCAAATGTGCTCTATTAGGGAATTTAGTGATGGCAGTAATAATAGAAGTTCTCATACAAACTATATATTCTGCACTGACTGACATGAACCAGATGCCCTGTTCTATGACATATACACTCCAGCATTTGCTCTCTCCTATAGTTGCGTTTGGTTATTGCAATCATAAATATCATAGAATTGTGAAAGCAAAAAGCCTAGATTACAAGAAGAGACGTTAAGATCCCATCATTACTCAATGGATGGGGCTGGGACACTGCCTGAACCCTACCTAGATGTGTAACTTGCAGCTCTTGTGTAGGTAGGGTAAAAGAGACGAAGGATAAGTCATATGAACAGCTGCTTGAGAGGAATCAGCATACTTCTGTAGCTACTGTGACTTTAAGAAAAGTACTAACTGAAAGTAGGCAATGATTCACTATGTAAATCCATTCCTTCTCAGAGGATGTTTAACATGATGAAGCTGTGAAGGCATTGCTCTGAAATCCTGCACAAGACAGAAGGCCGATTAATCCCATCAATATTTCAACATTTTGAGTTCTCACAAATGCAGTGTGACATAAAGTGACACAGTAATTTAAAACACTGTAAGGGAATCCTCTGAGACAATGCCTCAGCAGCTCTAAACTCACTCTGACATGTGACTGCTTTTCCTGCTTCCTCCAGCATCAGCACCACTGGGATGCTGACACGCTGCTTTTGCTCTGATACCACTTCCCACTCTAGCAATCATAGTATGCTTTTGCTCATCTTTTGCACTGAAACACATGGAACCTGGCTGGTAGCACAGATCTCTGATCCTAACACCAAAAGATGGGTCCAAGAGGGTTCTGAATTTGAAGCCAGCCTAGAGCAGTGAGGAAAACAAAATGGTGTATTAATAGGTGGTCCTGTCGATTTGCTTTCTCTCCAATCCCCTATTTATTTATCCTTGCTTCATTGCAGGCTGGCTCTTGTCCCTACTATTCAGTCCCTGAGGATTCATGTGGTAACAGAGAAACTCAATGTTGGTGAATCCTCTCTCTGCCATTGTTGCCACATATGAGTGATCTGGCTGGCAAATGCAGTTCTCCTATCTAAGATACAGGACCAAACTCTATAGCAGCCTGGAGTGTTGGCTGCTCACATTTGAGTCTCTTACCAGGAATTTCACAAGTAATCTCATCCAAGATAATATAAACTTTCCAGAGGTTAATCTTATCCAGTGACTGATATAAGCAGAAGGCTAGGATCTTTGTGTCAACCCAGGTGGTCTTGGAGTAGCTAGGGGCCAAATATCCTTTGTTCTCATTCAGGTGTGGTCCCTAAGAGTGTACCTTAAAACCCTCTTCCTGAGAATCTGTCTCGGGGGTCTATTTTCCAGGGACACTGACCTGTGACAACTATCCATAGCACTGAGAGTGCTGGTCAACCCACCTTGCTGATACCATATTGCTTAGCTGTTATGATTTCCTCTGGCAGAACAAGCCTCCTTTTTCCTGTGTCTCCTTTGTGGGGTCCTTTACTTTCTTCTAGATCCTAATGTCAAGGCTCCTCCTCAAATCCAATTCTGTTCTCTTTTCATTTGCATTCCTTCTTTGCTGATTTCATTCCCTGTGTGACTTAAAAGACCATATGTATGCTGAAAACCTTTAAGTGTCAATCTTCAGTAACCCCAATTGCTCATCCCATAGCCTCTCCATCTCAGTTAACAAAAAATCCATTCTTTTAGTTTCTCAAGCACAAATATCTGATTTCTAATCAGTTTGGACACCTCTATGTTTTTCGGACTCACTGTCCAATCCAAAAAGAAATCTCTTAGCACCACCTCTAAGGCATGATCCCAATTCTGGTCCCTTTTCACCCGGTACTCTGCTCAAGGCTACACACACTTGCTGATCTTTACTGTTATTTTTTTCAATAGGGCAGCCAGGGTGAGTCTTTCCAAACATAAGTTATAATGTTATAAGTTAAAATGGGCTGGCAAATATGGCCATGACCACAGTAGGCATTCAACTGTAAATAACACCTCCCTGATGTTGCCTTTGCAATCAGTCTTCTGAATGCTTCCTTCCTACAGCATAGCATGAGGACTGAATTTTTGGTGTAGTCCATGTAACAAGAGTGCTGAGGTCACACTAGGTCTCTAAAATGATCCAGTGCCAATATGTATAATGAATATGCCAAGATGCATAGTAAAACTAGACAAGAAGGCAGGGAAGAGGTGCCTAAAACTAGACAAGAAGGCAGGGAAGAGGTGCCTAAAACTAGACAAGAAGGCAGGGAAGAGGTGAAGTAAATGAAGGAGTGGACTTCAACATATAGAATAGAAACACTTACAAGTTAAGATCTGTTGAACACAAGCATTTCCTGTTTGAGCTCATGATGTTCTGACTCCTCTCATGTAATTCATTCTACTGTTTTTTTAATGGTTTCCCAAAAACTAAAAATATTCCTCCCCATTAAAATCTCATCTACCTCTGCCACCCCTTCTTTCTGGTGTCCTTTGTCCTCTGTCCCTCAGCAAATCCCTTACAAAGAACTGTTAGGTTCATCATGTTCTCTCCTGTTCATCTATCTAACCTCACTGATCACACCCACCATCCCAACATTCCTACCAGCCCAACACAGACCATCTATCCAGTCCTGTTCTCCATTCTGTAAATTTCTTGTGTTACAGTTTTGGTCACTTATTTAAATTTAAATAGAATTACCCTGTAATTACACTGACCACTCACCCTGGCAGTCTACCTGTTCCAGAAAATCAAACAGACCTTGGGCTGTCCAAACGCTCGGCATACAAGAACACTTCTCCCAAAGCAACAGAAATTCTGCTAACAGAATTTCAGACTTTTCACACTTTTGCTCATGAAGGAAGGCAATCTTCCAATCGTAAGTTCATATTGTGGATCATGGAGCTCTTAATGCATAGATGTGTATGCAAAGAACTACACTTTAATCTGGCAGAAAGGTAAGCTACTATTGTCAAGTTAGCAAAGATGCTTATGACCTACACCAACAGGAAACAAGTTCTTTTGAGGATTAGATAATAATATATAAAGAAACTCAGTAGCTCCAAATCCAGTGCATGAATCTAGCACTGTCACTTAAAACTCTCCATGGAACAAATAAAGCATATAACTGTGCTCTATGTATGTGCATGTAATTGTGAATGCATGTGTGTATGTCACAATCTTTACTACTTCTATATGGATGGTGAAGTTCATAAAAGGAAAAAAAGTGACCAGTGAGATGTCTCAAAACATTTTCCCTACAAGCCTGAGGACTTGAGTTTTATCTCTGGAATCCATACCAAAAACTAGAGGCAGTGGTTAACATCTGTAACCTCAGCACACCAAAGGTAATAAAGGAGGCTAAGATATGAGAATTCACCTCAAGCTCATGCGGTAGCTATCCTGGAACACACAGAGCAGAAACAACATGAGAATCCCTGTTTCACAAGCAAGGTAGAAGGAGAGAACTGACTGCTGAAAATTGTCCATTCATCTCTACATGTCACACACACACATGCACGCACACACATGCACGCACACACACACACACACACACACACACACAAACACACACACACACATTTAAAACATAAATATTCTAAGTGATGTAACTCAGACCCATAAAAACAAATGGCACATGCTCTCTCTTATATGGAGATGCTATCTTTGAATCTTTAGACATACATGTTTAAATTGGAGTATGCACAGAAGGCAGGGTACTAGAAAGAGCCATAGAGTAGGGGTGCTTCAGGAGAAGGAGGATAGACTCAGATTGCATGATGGGAAAATAGTGGACCAGATGAGAATAAATGGGTGGGTAACAGGAAGGCAGGGTAGAGGAAGGTGTATAGGAGGGCATAACTAACACTGAATGCCTTTGACAAAGCTATGAAAAAAACCTACCAATGAAGACGCTTCCTAAAATATAGACATGTAAGAGAAATTTAAATAGAATTACCCTGTAACAGAGAAACAATGCCTCCACCAGGCACCATAGACTAGCAAATAAAAAGGCCAGTACTGGATATGTGTTACTTCTTTTGGAGGTGTTTGTCCCTGGGGTTCCATAGACAGCCCCTGCAAATACCAGAAGATATTGCCATTGCTCTATGTTTCTATCCACAACATAATACAAGACTCTATTACTGACAACATCATATACTTGAATCACAGGACATAGGAAAACCAGGCTGGTATCAAGTTAGAGGGTTCATTTCTACAGGCTACCTTCACAGTGTTGGAAAGTGCTATACACATTACTCAGAGGAAAAAAGCCATAAACAGCATACGCAGCTGTGAAACCTGGGAGTTATAATAACAGCTGACCTAGCAATATCTACCTGATGCTACAATAGTGACATGAATGTGATAGGAGTAACCAATCATATTCTGCTTGGATTTAAAGTTCTCCCCATAAGACAATACTATGATTCTGCTAAATTGAATAGTAATGAACTGTACCTTAAGTTCCATCCTTTACAACAATAAATCAGTGCATCTCTCAATTCTCATTAGAGAAGCTTCTTTGAACCGAGACCTACAACTGGTCAAAATACAGAAAATAAGAAACCATGGAGTGGTCAGCTTTAAATGGGACATCTAATTTACACCCCCTCCCTCCAAGGATCAGGGATCATCATGGACAATGGGGCAGAAAAAGCATAAAAGCCAGATGTAGTGGACATCTGCAGTGATATAGTATTCATCAGACAGGCTCATTGTACCCATGGACTCACAGTGGCCATGACTGCATGCACATGACTTGAACAAGATAAAGACAACTAAAATTCCATGTGGACGGGGAAGGCACCCATGAAATCCTTTGTTCCTACCTGAGGAGCTGTTACAATGGATGGCTGCTGAGGGAAGAAAATCAGTGTCCCTCAGGAATACAGCCCTCAAGAAGCTATTTATGCTCTAGTAAATGGTCCTATACCCAGGCACATATAGGTAGCATTAAGTAGACTCATTTGTCTGTTTGTTTGTTTTAAGAGCATGTGAAGTTGGAAGGGAAACATTGGGGAAAATAGCAGAAGAATTGGAGGAAAGGAAATGGAAGTAGGTTTTGACAAAAAAGAAATGCTCTTAAAGCATAAGTCATTGGTGTTCTATTCAGGAAATTGTCCACTGTGCCCACATGTTCAAGGCTTGAGAGATGCCTCAAAGTGGGAAAATTGAGGGTGGGTAGGTAGGAGTGGGTTGGATGAAGGGGCATATTCTTGGAGGCAGGAGGTGGGAGGATGGGTTGGGGGTTTTCTGGTAGGGGGGAAACCAGGAAAGGGTATAGCATTTTAAATGTAAAGGAAGAATATATTAAATAAAAAGAAATTATATATATATATATATATATATATATATATATATATATATATATATATTTTTAAACAAAAAGATTATTAAAAACTATGTGGATACTCTTTTTTACTGAATTAATTTATTCAGTAAATATTTATAATGACCAATCACCATTCAATAACCATAATCTGTTCATTTTTGAGGGAAATAAGTCTACTTTTTCTCACTTATACTATAGCTAAAAATTAGCATGAACACAAAGAAAAAGCTTACTGGGTCATTGTTCACTGTTGCAGAACATATTATAATGAACAGCAGGATGCAATCCAGACAGTAGGAAATGGGAAACTAAATAAAGGCTATTATGTGTCTCTGATTATACAGTGTTCAGACATAATGGTGAGGTTTATTTCAAGACATGGTGAGTGAGAGTGGGTTCCCTGCTTTGAACTAGGGCACATGAGAGCAATATGTCAAAAGTGTTTAGAATTTCACTTCACCTGGAAAAGACCCATTCAGACATTTCTGAATGTCCTAGAACACCAATGTGTTCACCAGATAGTCAGAACTTGAAGCTCATTAATGGCTTGCCTTTCTGTTTGCCTTTTCCTTCTCTGATCTCTTGCTGATGGCCACTGTCTTTAATCATTATACCATGGGGGTTGGGGGGTAGGGATCCATTTCTACTACTAAGTCTGACCCAAGGTAGCTGTTTCCTGATATCTCAGATACCAACATACTCTTCCCAAAGATGAGGAAGGTTCAAAAGTTCTAAGTACCAATAACTTTTGTACTTCCTTAACAAGAGGAGAAAAAATTCTCATGAAAGTCCCCACTGATAATTCAAGACAGATTTAGCCGCAATGTCATATCTTTCTTAAAATCTGACCTAAGTGGATGTGGCTGTTTTGAAAACTTGAAAGTCCTTCTGCTGCTATATCCCTTCAGTTCTCACTGTCTGTTTCCTCTCCCATTAGGTCCCTTTTGCCAGCAAATGCTAAATGCCAATATATCTCTGGGTCTGCTCCCTGCTCATTTCTCTGGAAACACCCTTGGCCTTGCCAGAAATTGCTGGTCAAGTCTCCTAAAACACATAGGAAAATATACTGTGAATTACACTCAAAAATCCTTTTAGGAAAAGCTAAAACATCTTAAGGTATTTTGTATAATTATATTTAATACATTACATAAATTAAGTATGGATGATGTATTTTAGCAAAATTTCAATTTTCTTATTTTTCGAATAGTGAGCATAAATTAGGTTAGTTATATAAAAAGAGCAACAAAAGGTGTCTGAAAGATAAAAGCAGTGTCAAGTATGATTCATTTGAGCATCTATTTTTTTTCTCTGATTCTACTGCATTCAACTGGAAGCTTCATAACATTTGGGTGAGAGCTTCCTCCCTCCATGCCAACTGTATGCTACAACGAGAATTGTTATTAAGCCCAGAAAGCCACAGATCCAATGTGAGCATGTGACGTGTATAGAACCCACTGAAGAACTTATTCCAAGATATTTGAATTGCTAGGGAATAAAACAAATTCTTCCTTAATAGCAGATATGTTTCTAAAGGCAAAGTCCACGGTCTTTGAAAAAACATCAGATTTAGAAGACTACTATGGGATGCAGACTCATTTAAATCAATTATTTTGAACTTTAAGAATAAAAGGAATACAACTATGCCTCATCTTCAGTCACTCATTCTTCATCCTCATTTCCCAGCGCTTAGAAGTTTCCAGATCAACTGTCAGACATCTAGAACCTTCCCTTATAGCAGCCAAATGGTGCAGTAGAAGCATGTGATCCAAGAGTCACAGATTCAATGGCAGGCTCTTCAGGCACCTACTTATTCAACTTCAAACAAATGACTGCCTGGCTTCAGGGCTCTGTTCTTCTCTTGATGCTAAGAAAACATCAAGGACTCTGTCCTGGTGTAGTGGCTATTCCTGGTTGTCAACTTGACTATATGTGGAATGAACTACAATCTAGAATTGGAAGGCTCACCTATGATCCTAATTTGGAGGCTCAGAGACATAAGTTTCTGACCTGGACTTAGCATGGAGATCTTGAAGCATGGATTCCAGTCAAGGTCATCTGGGATTAAAGGTGTGGAGACATACACCTTTAATCCCAGACTTCAAGTTCATCTGGGATTAAAGGTGTACACCTTTAATCTGGGCTACATCTTCTACTGGAGACATATATAAGGACATTGAAAGAAGGAAGACCGATTCTTCCTTGCCGGCTTGCTTCGTGGGACTGAGCAACTGCAAGATCCTTGGACTTCCATCCATAGCTGCTGCTGACTACTGTTGGGGAGTTGGACTACAGACTGTAAGTCATCGACAAATTCCCTAACTACATAGAGACTGCCCATACGATCTGTGACTCTAGAGAACCCAGACTAATACAGAAGTGGTACCAGAAGTGGTTCTAGAGGAGCAGAAGTATAAGGATGAATGTTTCAAAATTTTGGAGTTGGTTGGTGGACCCACCAGCACTCTCAATTACTGAAACCTCTCCAAATTCTCTCCCTCCTGGGAGCTCAGGGGATATTGAAAACCCATGGATGAAACTATATTCCAAGCTTAAAGAAGCTAAAGCCTTTGATTATCTTGATGAATTAGGTGATTCGGTGGTATACAATACGTTCTACAAGTTGGGGAAAAAACCAGAAAATGATTTTGCTGGCTTGTTACTCTTAGCATCTCGGGAGAAAGCAATGAAGGAAAGGAAGGAGTTGTGTGATAAAATCGAACAGCTCCAGACTCAAGTAAACAATCTAAAAGTTTCCAAGTGTGCCCTTGAAGAGAATCTTCTTTCCAGCAGCCATAGAGCTCAAGTAGCAGAAAATCAAACTGAAGCACTCATTATAAGGTTGGCTGAAATACAGCGAAAATTCAAGTCTCAACCTCAGAGGGTGTCAGCAGTTAAAGTAAGGGCATTAATTGGCAAAGAATGGGATCCTATAACTTGGGATGGGGATGTGTGGGAAGACCCTGTTGAATCTCCAGATTTTCAAGGATTTGCTCCACCTGAAGTAGTAGTACCCTCAGCTCCACCCCTTGAATTAATGCCTTCTCCACTTGAGGAAAGTAATCCCTCAGAGCCTGATAGACCAGCAGTGACTTTTACTGACAATATTGATGTTTCTCCGGGCCCACCAATAGTTTCTTCTAGACCTATAACCAGACTCAAGGCAAAACAGGCCCCTAAAGGGGAGGTAGAAAGTGTAGTCCATGAGGAAATACACTATACTACTAAGGAGCTTAATGAGTTTGCTAACTCATTCAAGCAGAAGTCTGGGGAATATGCATGGGAATGGATTTTAAGGGTGTGGGATAATGGTGGAAGGAACATAAAATTAGAGCAGGCTGAGTTTATCAGCATGGGTCCTCTGAGTGGAGATTCTAGGTTTAATATAGAAGCTCGCACAGTTAGGTGTCAAAAGTTTGTTTGATTGGTTGGCTGAAGTATTTATTAAAAGATGGCCTACTGAAAGGGAGTTGGAGATGCCTGATATCCCTTGGCTTAGTGTTGATGAAGGGATTTTAAGGCTTAGGGAAATTGCAATGCTAGAGTGGATACGTTGTATAAAACCTAATCCCCCACAATGGGAAGGTCCAGAAGACATGCCTTTCACCAGTCCTATAAGACGCAAACTGGTGAGAGGGGCACCGGCACATTTAAAGAGTTTTGTTCTTGCCCTTTTCCTTGTGCCAGACCTTAGGGTTGGAGATGCTGCTGCTCAATTAGATGAATTAAATTCAATGGGTTTAATCGGGCCCCGAGTTAACAAGGGCCAGGTGGCAGCATTGAATCGCCAGAGACAAGGTGATCGTAGTTTTTATAATGGACAGCGTAGACAAAACAATGTTTATAATGACGTACCCGGTAATGGGCAGAGAGGTGGAATTTATAATGGTATGACTCGTTTGGACCTTTGGTACTGGCTAATCAATCATGGTGTTTCCAGGGATGAAATGCATAGGAAACCTACTGCATATCTGTTTGAGCTGTATAAGCAGAAAAATCCTCAAACAAATGATAAAAAGGCTGCAGTGAATCATGGCAAAAGGCAATCTCGGCCAGTGAATCAATTTCCAGACTTGAGCCAGTTTGCAGATCCAGAGCCCCTTGAATGAAGGGGTGGCCAGGTTCCCCTGAGGAAGGATTTTGATAAGACACCTAAAAGTTTTGCTGTTACACTTTCTCCAATTCTTCCCCAGAGGGACCTAAGGCCTTTTACAAGGGTAACTGTACACTGGGGGAAAGGAAATAATCAGACTTTCAAGGGCCTATTGGATACTGGTTCTGAATTGACACTGATCCCAGGAGATCCCAAGAAACATTGTGGCCCTCCAGTTAGAGTAGGGGCTTATGGAGGACAGGTGATTAATGGAGTTTTGACGGATGTCCGACTCACAGTAGGTCCAGTGGGTCCCCGAACACATCCTGTTGTCATTTCCCCAGTTCCAGAATGTATAATTGGGATAGATATACTCAGAAATTGGCAGAATTCTCACATTGGTTCCCTGACCTGTAGAGTGAGGGCTATTATGGTTGGAAAGGCAAAATGGAAGCCTTTAGAGTTGCCTCTGCCAAAGAAAATAGTGAATCAAAAACAGTATCGTATTCCTGGAGGAATTGCAGAAATTACTGCCACGATCAAGGACTTGAAAGATGCAGGGGTGGTGGTTCCCACCACATCTCCCTTTAACTCTCCCATCTGGCCAGTGCAGAAGACAGATGGATCATGGAGGATGACAGTTGACTATAGAAAATTAAATCAGGTAGTAACTCCAATTGCAGCTGCTGTACCAGATGTAGTTTCGTTACTTGAGCAAATTAACACATCTCCTGGAACCTGGTATGCAGCTATTGACCTGGCAAATGCCTTCTTCTCAGTACCGGTCCATAAGGACCACCAGAAGCAATTTGCTTTCAGTTGGCAAGGCCAGCAGTATACCTTTACAGTTTTGCCTCAAGGATATATTAACTCTCCTGCCCTGTGTCATAACTTAGTTAGAAGGGATCTTGATCGTTTGTCTCTTCCACAAAATATCACATTGGTGCACTATATAGATGACATTATGCTGATTGGAACAAGTGAGCAGGAAGTAGCAACCACTTTGGATTCATTGGTAACACATATGCGTATCAGAGGATGGGAAATAAATCCAACCAAAATTCAAGGACCATCTACCTCAGTGAAATTCTTAGGAGTACAATGGTGTGGGGCATGCAGAGATATTCCTTCTAAGGTGAAAGATAAGTTATTGCACCTGGCCCCTCCCACCACCAAGAAAGAAGCACAACGTTTAGTGGGTCTATTTGGATTTTGGAGACAGCACATTCCTCATTTGGGTGTGTTACTCAGGCCTATTTACCAAGTGACAAGGAAAGCTGCTAGCTTTGTGTGGGGCCCAGAACAGGAGAAGGCTCTTCAACAGGTCCAGGCTGCTGTGCAGGCTGCATTACCACTTGGACCATATGATCCAGCAGACCCAATGGTACTTGAGGTGTCGGTGGCAGATAGAGATGCTGTTTGGAGCCTCTGGCAGGCCCCTGTAGGTGAATCACAGAAGAGACCTTTGGGATTTTGGAGCAAAGCTTTACCGTCATCCGCAGACAACTACTCTCCCTTTGAAAAACAACTCTTGGCCTGCTATTGGGCCTTAGTGGAAACTGAACGTTTGACAATAGGACACCAAGTTACTATGCGACCTGAACTCCCCATCATGAGTTGGGTGTTATCAGACCCTCCAAATCATAAAGTAGGGCGTGCACAACAGCAGTCTATTGTCAAATGGAAGTGGTATATACGTGATCGGGCCAGAGCAGGTCCTGAAGGCACAAGCAAGTTACATGAAGAAGTTGCTCAGATGCCTATGGTTTCTACTCCTGTTACAATGCCATCTGCTGCCAAGCATGCACCTATAGCCTCATGGGGTGTTCCCTATGACCAGCTGACTGAAGAAGAGAAGACTAGGGCCTGGTTTACTGATGGCTCTGCACGTTATGCAGGCGCCACCCAGAAGTGGACAGCTGCAGCATTACAACCCCTTTCTGGGACAACCCTGAAAGATACAGGTGAAGGAAAATCTTCACAGTGGGCAGAACTTCGGGCAGTGCACATGGTATTACAGTTTGTTTGGAAGAAGAAATGGCCAGATGTACGATTGTTCACTGACTCATGGGCTGTAGCCAATGGATTGGCTGGATGGTCAGGGACGTGGAAAGATCACGATTGGAAAATTGGTGAGAAAGACATTTGGGGAAGAAGTATGTGGATAGATCTTTCCAAGTGGGCAAAGGATGTGAAGATATTTGTGTCCCATGTAAATGCTCACCAAAAGGTGACTTCAGCTGAGGAGGAGTTCAACAATCAAGTGGATAAGATGACGCGTTCTGTGGACAGTCAGCCTCTTTCCCCAGCCACCCCAGTTATTGCCCAGTGGGCACATGAGCAAAGTGGCCATGGTGGCCGAGACGGAGGTTATGCTTGGGCTCAGCAACATGGACTTCCACTCACCAAGGCTGACCTGGCTACAGCTGCTGCTGAATGCCAGATCTGCCAACAGCAGAAACCAACACTGAGCCCCAGATACGGCACCATTCCTCGAGGTGACCAGCCTGCAACCTGGTGGCAGGTTGATTACATTGGACCACTTCCCCCATGGAAAGGACAACGTTTTGTTCTTACTGGAGTAGATACTTATTCCGGTTATGGATTTGCCTTTCCTGCGCGTAATGCTTCTGCCAAAACCACCATCCGTGGACTCACAGAATGCCTCATCTATCGTCATGGTATTCCACACAGTATTGCTTCTGACCAAGGAACTCATTTCACAGCCAGAGAAGTGCGGCAGTGGGCCCATGATTATGGAATTTACTGGTCTTACCATGTTCCCCATCATCCTGAAGCAGCTGGTCTGATAGAAAGATGGAATGGCCTTTTGAAGACACAGTTACAGCGCCAATTAGGTGGCAACAGCATGGAGGGCTGGGGCAGAGTTCTTCAGAAGGCAGTATATGCTTTGAATCAGCGTTCAATATATGGTACAGTTTCTCCCATAGCCAGGATTCATGGGTCCAGGAATCAAGGGGTGGAAAAGGGAATAGTTCCACTCACTATCACTCCTAGTGACCCGCTAGGAAAATTTTTGCTTCCTGTCCCCACAACTTTAGGTTCTGCTGGCCTAGAAGTTTTGGTTCCAGAGGGGGGAGTGCTCCTACCTGGAGCCACAACAAACATTCCATTGAACTGGAAGCTCAGATTCCCCCCTGGCCATTTTGGGCTTCTAATGCCCTTAAACCATCAGGCTAAGAAAGGAATAACTGTGTTAGGAGGGGTGATAGATCCAGATTACAGTGGGGAAATTGGATTGCCTCTCCACAATGGAGGTAAGCAGGATTATGTCTGGAGAGCAGGAGATCCCCTAGGGCGTCTCTTAGTACTACCCTGTCCTGTGATTAAAGTCAATGGGAAACTACAACAGCATAATCCAAGCAGGATGAGGAAGGATGACCCATCAGGAATGAAGGTATGGGTCAATCCTCCAGGAAAAGAGCCAAGACCTGCTGAGGTGCTTGCTGAAGGTGAAGGAAATACAGAATGGGTAGCAGAGGATGGTAGTTATAAATACCAGCTAAGGCCACGTAACCAGTTGCAGAAACGAGGATTATAAGTAATATGAATGCTTCTATCTTATTTTGTTAAGGATACATTTGTCTTCCAATTCCTTTAACATCAATTGGTATTGAGACACTAAAAGAATGTTCCCAAGGGACATTGCCCCATTGTAAATTTACAAATGCGTTTGCGATTGTACGAGGAATAGTTATATCATGTTAGGCGTATTCACGACCTTGTTATTGTTTCATGTGGACATGAGATATTATCTGTGTCAAGTTGACAAGGGGTGGATTGTAGTGGCTATTCCTGGTTGTCAACTTGACTATATGTGGAATGAACTACAATCTAGAATTGGAAGGCTCACCTATGATCCTAATTTGGAGGCTCAGAGACATAAGTTTCTGACCTGGACTTAGCATGGAGATCTTGAAGCATGGATTCCAGTCAAGGTCATCTGGGATTAAAGGTTCCAGACTTCAAGTTCATCTTTAATCTGGGCTACACCTTCTACTGGAGACATATATAAGGACATTGAAAGAAGGAAGACCGATTCTTCCTTGCCGGCTTGCTTCGTGGGACTGAGCAACTGCAAGATCCTTGGACTTCCATCCACAGCTGCTGCTGACTACTGTTGGGGAGTTGGACTACAGACTGTAAGTCATCGACAAATTCCCTAACTACATAGAGACTGCCCATACGATCTGTGACTCTAGAGAACCCAGACTAATACACCTGGAAAACTTCCCCCTTCCTATTATTCTTTTGTTTCTGCCTAAACGACCAACAGGTATCTGTTGAATGAATGAACATCTCTGTTTGACACAGTATTTTATTGTGTAACAACTAACAGAGTGGAGCTTGGCCTACTCCTATAAACATGTCATTTGGGATGGCATTTATTAAGTTAAAACTTGCATTACATGCATTTTCCATAACTGTCTCTCCTAATGCATAACATATAATAATGATAATAGCTAACATATGATAGGAGAAAACTAGAGTACCTTTCACGGTTCAAAACAACTAATTTAAATGAGCCTGCATCCCATCGATGGCACATGGAAATTTGGCAGAATCAATTGAGGCATGGACAGCATTCTTCAAGATCTATCCTTGCTCTGAACTTCTGTTCTCTCGTTTTTGGAGTTGCTGTGAGGGTTCAATGAGAAAGCACTCATGTGATAGTCACACACAGTAAGTTCCTATGTAGAGCTCCATGGCAAAATAAAAACATCATGGCAAATGAGTGGTAACTAAGTTAAGAATATTTTTTAAAATCTTCTTAATATTTCCCTTTTGCTTATTCATCTTATTTTCTCCGCACTCCATGCATTTCTGGCTATTGGAGGCTGACTGGAAGTATTTGGGGGTATGTAAAATAGCCAAGTGTTTTTAATTTATCAGTGTCATCATAGAAAGGATGAGGCAAGGCTGCACTAGATACTTCTATGGTGAATGGGGTTGTGTTTATACAAACAGTGCACCAGTGCCTCAGAGAAGTTCTGCATGGTTGTGTGGCCATGTGGCAGCCCCTTGGGAATCAGAGGTACCAGTCAAGAGTAAGGGGGCCAATACCCATGCTCCGATGAGGAGAATGCAGACACTCTGGGGCTGGGAGATGGCTCAGTGAATTAAGCACTTAGTGAACAAATGTGGGGACAGGAGTTCAGATCCCTAGAAGGTAACCATGACAGCCTGCCTGTTATTCTAGTGCTATTCCAGAAAGGCAGAGATGATGATGACTGAAGTAAGCTAAGTCACTAGACTAGCTGAATGGGTGATCTCAGAAACACTGCCTCAGTGAATAAGGTGGAGAATGATGAAGCCTTCTAACATGAAACTCAGGCCTCCACATGGAGGGCCACCAGATAGAACCACTCAAACATTGTTTATGGCCAACTGAAAGTCTTTACTCTAGCTGGCTGGGACTACATTCAGGTATTTAGAACCCAAATACAGTGCCAATTGCTTACGGTAAGGGGTTTTTAACTGTAAAAAATCACATACTGATATTTTTACTCAGCAGCTGTAGGGGCAGGAGGTTATCAGCAAGCGATGAGTTTAACAGAAACTAAGATATGTAGTTAGCTGGAGTGGGAGGGTCTGCACAGGCAGGCAGTTTAACAGAAGCTAGCATAAGTTAGCAGGGGCATCTTGACCTCAGATTCCTAGAGTTGAGTAATTTTCCACAGAACTCTACATCAAGAAGATCAAATTCTAGTAAAACCTAAAATAGCCTCAACAAAAACACAAGGTAGAAGAATCTCTGCACTGTCCTGACCTCAAAGATACATATACATACATGCTGGTACACAAAATTGTATTCAAACTCATGAGAACATTTACACATACACATATAAATACATACATACATGCATACATATATACATACATACATAAAGGCATTTGTCCTGGAGCTGTAGTCTCATCAGACGGTGAGATTTGGATGGTAAAACAAAATCAAAGCTGACCTGTCCTTATACTAGTGGAAGGCATTTACATGTAGATGTGAGCACACTCCATGGCCAGATAGTAAAAGGAAAGGTGATTATGAGAAAGAAGCAAAGAGATAGGACAGTGTTCTGACTACAACATGACTAGAATATTACCCTCATTTCTGAGCATCTATGGAAGAACCCATTTTATGCAGAGTTAGTAGAATGTTGAAGAAAGTCCAAATGCACTGAACCTATAGCCACTTAACATAAAGGAAATGGCTCAGGAACCTCTCTGCATTTAGATTATTTTAATCGCTGTTATGGTGAGAACACTGTGCTTGTTCAAACTGCGCCCAGATGCAGGTTTAGGATGAGTAGATAGATAATGGTGGAAGAAATCTGCCTCAATTACAGGAGGAATTTTTTTTTGTAAATCTCATAGTTACTCAGGAATGAGTTGTGCTGATTCAAAGAATTTGAGCTGACAAAATGGTGCCATACTCACTTTATGAACATAAGGACCTAGATCCCTCACTCATGTAAAAAAGCTAAGCCTGGCATCTTGCATCTGTAATTCTATCACCAGGAGGCAATGATGTAAGAATCAGTGGGGCTTAGTGGCCACTGCATTCTACTGCATTGTAGTTCCTGAAAGCTTTGTTTCAAAAAAGGTAGAGAGTAACTAAGTGGAAGAAGACCTCCGGCCTACACACAACACACAGACACACAGACACACACACACACACACACACACACACCTGCATGATACACACACACACACACACACACACACACACACACACTCTTATGATGAGTCCTATCAGTGGTGTTCTTTTGTGTGTATGTGTGTGTGTGTGTGTGTGTGTGTATGTGTGTTTATTTGCCTTTATTTAATTTGTGTTTTGTTCTTTTCTTAATTTATTTACATTTATTTACATTTCAAGTGTTATCCCCTTACCTGGTTTCCCCCTCTCCTGGAAACCCCCTCTCCTACTCCCACCCCTGCTTCTATGAGGGTGTTCCTCTACCCACCCACCCACTTCTACCTTCCCTCCCTCGATTCCCCTACACTGGGGCATCTATCAAACCTTCACAGGACGAGGACCTTTCCTCCCATTGATATCTGACAAGGGTATCCTCTGCTACATATGGAGCTGGAGCCTTTGGTCCCTCCATGTGTACTCCTTGGTTGGTGGCTTAGTCCCTGGGAGCTCTGAGGATCTGGTTGTTTGATACTGTTCTTCCTACGGGGATGTAAACCCCTTCGGCTCCTTCAGTCCCTTCTCTAACTCCTCCAGTGGAGTTGTGTTCAAACATGGCTCACATCGATATACCAAGGAGTGAAGATTCAGATACTACTTGAAGATAAGATCTGTAAGGGGCCTTTATTTCTTAGTATTTGTAACTCTCCATAAACTACTTAGTGGCAAATGATCCCTACAGTCTGCCTTCAGTCCAGGGGTGAAGATTTATTGTTCAATGTCATGGGAATCTTTGCTGCACTAATCTTATGAACTTAGCTCACCTCAGGTATTGAAAAAAAATAAAAGATATATTAGTAAATATGTAAAGGGAAAAATGTAGATAATGGGTAAGACAGCTGAGGACATGTGGTCCTTAGAGAATCATATTCCCAGCTCAGAACCCTTCCTGATAGCAGGACCCACGTTTCCATGGTAGCTAGAATTACTGCCCTTTGTGCTTACTATGTTTTCCTTTCTCTTTCCTGTAGAGTTTTCCTTCACAACTGAAACCTTTTTCCACTTTTTATTCAAAACAACTTTTTATTTTAGCAGCCATCAGATATTCCTAGTCAATGCCTAGTCAATGTGGAATGTGGAGACTTGCCTCCATTTTGTTTTTTTGATTTATCAATACTTAAGAAAGCCTTCCTTCATAATAAAGACACTGGTACTTAGCACAGCCTCATAAATAATGCCTTAGCCCACTGCTGCATATTTGTGTGTGGGCGTTTGTGAATGTATATGTGTTGCAAAGGTTTAATACAATTCTTTAAAAAAAAGATTTACTAATTTATTTTATATGTAAGTACTCTGTAACTGTCTTCAGACACACCAGAAGAGGGCATCAGATGCCATTACAGAAGGTTGTGAGCCACCATGTGGTTGCTGGGAATTGAACTCAGGACTTCTGGAAGAGCAGTCAGTGCCCTTAACCACTGAGCCAGTGGTTAAGTCTCTCCAGTCCCCAACTACGATTCTTAATGGAATGAGAAACTGTTTGCAAAAGACCAAAGGGTTATCACAGCTACTGACATGGGGGAGATTTATTTTGCAGGTAGGAAATAATCTGTTAACAAATTTGTGACTAGCTCATGGGAGAATAGGGCAGAGAGCAGATAAATGAAAAGATAAACCAGCTGAAACATCCAAAGGAAGAACCAAGAGATTGGAGCACTTGGGGACAGGCTCTTGTTGTTGTAGAGCCAAGCACACAGGCATGGGGGTGAACACAGAGCAGAGCTGGTGACCATGTGAATAAAGATTGAGAGAACCTTTGCCATCCCCAGAAGCAGAGACAGCAAAGGGATGTGTTGAATCTGTAACCTGTAGGGGCTTCTCCTATAATAAGAAGCATTAGGTAGGGCAGGTAGGGCTGGCACAGTGGCTACAGCCTTTGGTCACATATGAAAGAAACCAGATTCAACCCCTGCTGCTTCTGCCCTTTGAGAAGATCTGGAGGAAGCTGCATCTGTATCAAAGACTTTGCATACCACTTGACCTTGGCCCAGTACAACATCTTGACTACAGCGATGAAATGTTGTAGGTCAGGTAGCAAAATTACCCTTTGCTATCTTTATCCCCTTTAAGGAGCCATTTATAATCAACCTCTGTATCTGACCTTACATCCTCCAGGCTTTCCTTAAAACTCTTAAGCTTGACCCACTTGCCTGCCCCCTCATTCTGCTCTCTAGTTCAGAATGTGATAAAGATAATATTTAAAGAGCATAAACATCTCTGCCTCACCAGAACCTGCCTCCTCATAATCCCAGCTATGCAGATTGTAAACACATTGATTCCTGACTTTCTTTACCGAAGCTTCTTTTGTCATAGAACTTGTCAAGGAACTTGTCCTCGAATCTCTAATCCTGAGCCATGGTCACTGATGTCTGGCTCAGAATAAATGGTTTTCAGATTGTGGAGATGGTCTATAAAAGCAACTTTTACTTGCAAAGTCCTTCTTTTCAAAAGTAGCCAAATAAATAGAATCTCTTCAAGTCTATTCCCAGCAAATATTTTTAAACACGAAAGCTGTGTGCAACAGATGTCATGGTGACAGAGGCTTGGAATCCCTGCATTTGGGAAGCTTGGCTGGGAGGATCGCCAGCTCAAAGGAGCCTGATCTGGAAAGCTAGGGCCAGGGAAGAAGCCTGGGCTTTGCAGTAAGATTGTTCCTAATTTTCAAAGCAAAAGAGAGCCAGTACAGATAGCAGAACATAATGTGCTTAAGCATTTACTCTCCAGCTTCCATGGCAAATGTAGAATGACCTGCACTTTTCTAAAACAAAGGATTCCTAAGCAGTTGAGATGAAGTCACAGGTATTACCTTTCATTAGAGATGAAAATGTGTCAGGGCTGTGTGACAGTGTCTGCATAATAGAGCTGCTCTCATGGGAGTGACCTGTTACCAGATCCACTTTTTAAGGTCAAGATTTGTGAACCTTGGAGCTGCAGAGATGACTCACCCATAACACGTACAAACAGCTCTTGCAGAGGTGTGGGATTTGGTCCCTATAACCCATGTGAGACTTGACCTCTTTTTGACCTCCATGAGCATCTGCACATATATACATAGCCACACACATATGCATAATTCAAAAAATACAATACATTTCTTTTTAAAAGATTTCTGTGCCCATTCTTAGGCCTCTGACTCAACAGAAATGTGGCAGGCTCAAATACCAATGTTTATTAATGGATTCCAGAAGGTTTCAATGGACAGACTAATAGAATGATTCTGTACTTGGCAATTGCTTATGTTCTTTCTTTGAGACTTTCTAGGCATGAAGCAGAGATAGCAGGAAGACCCTGGAGATGGGGCGATCGATTATCAGACCCTAGACAAGTGATATGCTCTTAGTTCATACTGTACTTTCCTAGTAGGCATCACTCTGAACGTTATCTGTGCAGTGAGTAACAGGGACAGGTGCTGTGGGTGATCTCTTTGTGTCTATTTCTCTGCTTGATGCACTCTTTAAGACATCAGGAGCTTTCATAATCCTATGTAGCAGGAGTCCCTTATGTCACTCCAGCCTAGAATCTGCCTCCTCCCGCAGGCACATGTACGCCTTGCTACCTCCTCTAATCCAGGTCCCTATTGAATGTCCTCTCTTCAGTCCTGCCTTTCTTATTCTATCTCTTGAGCATGGGCATTCAGGGATCTCTATTTGTTTATCGGGCATGAAATCTATTTAGGATATCTCCCACTGAACTGTGTCACATATTGATTGACAATCAATACACAGTGAAGATTGATGTCCAGGGATCCACAAAGGATGCTGAAGTTTTCAGATGTTTAAGTCTCTCATATAAATTAGCATAGTACTCAGATGTAACTCCTATGCACACTTTCCTGAAGATTTTAAATCATCTCTTGATTGCTTATGCTGTCTACTGCAATGCAACACTATACAATTAGTTGCTATGTTGTACCTAATTTAAAGAATATGATGGGATTGTGTTTTGCACTTTCAGCACAAAGAGTTCCCTAAATATTTTCAGTATATGATTGATTGGATCTAAGGATCTAGAATATCTAAAAATCTAAATCATCTAAAATATCTAACAATTATTTGCTAGTTAGGTTAATGTCTCTTTTTCCTTTAGAACATGAATTGCACAAAATAATAAACTTAACTGTGGTATTCTCTCTTCTCCAAGGACATGGGGCACTTGAGACCCCTGTGAGTAAATATGAGACGATACTCATTAAAGGATCCAACCAGTCTATGGAATTATCTACCTGGGGCTGTAGCCTTGTGTAGATTACTATAAAAAGTCCTGTGGAGAGATTTTTACCACAGTGATCAAAATTTGGTTTGCCTCCTAGGTGTCAGTAATATGTGAAACATTAGTCTACAAAAACCAGGGAGCTGGAAAACCACTTGATCAGGCTTGACTCTCATAGAAGTTCTTTACAGGAAATAGAGACACAATTCTTAGCACATCTCTTTGGAGAGTATATGACCATCAGAGGTCCTGGATGCTCTAAAATAGGATTCATACCTTTTTCCTTTGAGGAAAAGGACATTCATATTTTTTAGACTAACAGCAATTTTATTGGTCTGCATATTCCTTTATTAAAATATCTGAGACTGGATAACATAGATAGCATACACCATAAAAATATATCTTTTGACTTTTTGGAGGTTGGGAAGTCAAAGTGAAAGTTCCAGTGGGTTCTATATCTGCCAATGAGCCAATCTCTGCTTCCAATTTGGCCACTTCCTAGATTCTCCTGTATATTTTCCAGGGGGAATGAATGTCTCCTCATATGACAAAAGAAACAAATAAGCAGAGAGTATAGATAATTACTCCCAGTCCCTTTAAGAAAGTGCTAAACTCATCAATGAGGGTGGGGCCCTCATTGCCTAAGCCCTGCCTAAAGCTCCACCCCCAGTACTGATGTTCTAGGGATTTACTTGAACATCAAAGGATACAAACGTTCAGACCATGACACCTTGGGTGCCACCTTAGTCATTCTGAAAGTGAAGTGTTTTTCTGAGGAACTTGGGAGCAGTTCCCATGGTACACCCTACATGCCACTTGGCCTAAACTGTAGAAGCAATGAAACTGGCATGGAACTATCTCAGGAGGACCAAAAGTCAGCCAGACAGAAGGGCTACTTCCAATGTAATAAGCATGGATGGAACAATAAAATAGCTTGCAGTGGCCTTTCTGAGCACCATCTATTTTCACACTGTAGGGAACAGGGCAGGGAGGTTGCCCGGCAGTGTCTATGTCAGCCTTGGCTTTTCTCTTGACTCACTGCCTTTTGAAAGTTTACTCCCACTGAACTCAGAGAAGCATCCCCACACCCCTCAGCCCACCAAGGAAATAGGACAAGTAGGGTCTTGAATCATCTGAATGTCTCAGTGCAGTGAATAGAATTCCTAAGTGTTTACATACACAGTATATACAAATATATACAAAGGAATACAAGTATTCCCCATCTCCCCTTCCACTTCACCCAGACAGCATCTAACCTGCAGCTTGTGCACTCTTTGCCACAATCCTCCACCATCCAAGCCTTCCTTCATGACCATCCCTTCCTCCATCACAGCCTCTGTACCACACAATACACCTTGATTAAGTGCTAAGGGTGATTAAGGTACTAAGGGGCAGGAAATTGTATATTAAAAGGACACAGAGTGACATCTGTGCCCCCATGTCTTCATTCAAACCAGACATTCTTCTTTCTCATGACTGTAGGGGCCAGAGGGGTCAAGGACACCACAAGAAAAACCACAGTAGCATCTAACTAGAGCTCATAGGGTCTCAAAGGAACTAAAGTGACAATCAGGGAGCCCGCAAGGGTCTGACCTAGGTCCTATGCATATATGTTATTGTATAGTTTGGTGTTCTAGTGGGACTCCTTATAGTGGAAGCAGAGGCTGTCTATGACTCTTGGGCCTGCTTTTGTGGCTCTTTCCTCCCACTGGATTGCCTCATTCAGCCTTAGTATGAGGGGAGGTGCCTACACTTATTGTAACTTGATACGCCATGTTTGGTTGATACACCTGGGAGGCCTGTTCTTTGTTGAAGGGAACAAGAGGAGGAATAGATCTGAGAGAGAGAAGCAGCAGCTGAGGGACTGACTGTGAGGAGATGAGGGAGGGCAAACTGTGGTCAGGATTTAATATATAAGAGAAGAATAAAATTTTTAAAATATGCACTTTTTTTAAAAAAAAGGAAATGCTTCTTCCTTGCAACTTTGACAACAGACATACCCAATTCTCTTTGCGACTCTCAAAATGCCCCCTACTATTAATATTTTTTAGTAATGAAACCCCAACTTTAAAACCCAGCTCTATGACTTGTAACCTGAGAGAATCACAGCTGACTCAGCCTGTTTCTTACATGTACAATCAGAATGAAGAATAATGACCTTATAAGGTTATACAGATAAGACACAGTGCTATAGATCATGCTTTGTGAAAACAGCACATTTAATATGGAAGGTATATATCACTGACTCAAAGAGCCTGCAGCTCTTCCCTTTGCCATTACCACATGCCAACCAGTCAGAGCGATGGGGCAAAGGAGCATCATAGAACAGAAAAGGGAGCGAGCATCTTCACCACATTCAGAGAACTGAGTGTCAACTCCAAAGCCAGGACTTGGCACTGAGCCAGTCGAATTTCCTTCCTGTGATGTAAATACCAAAGAAAAGGGGACCTCACAAGACATGGAGTGAGCAAAAAAAAACGGATTGAGACAGACGGAGATATAGACAAAGCTCAAATTATCCAAGGTTACAATCAGTCAACAGGAAATAAATGATGTTTGTGGAATCAGTTATAGGGAGCTTGGACTAAGATGTTCATGGCTAACTGTGACGGTTAGTCTCGACTATCATCTGGATTGATTTTGGAATCACCTAGAAGATTTGTAAAGCATACCTAGTGTGTTTGTGAACAAATTTCAGTGAAGACTAACAAAGAGAGAAGTCCTATGCCAAATGTGAATGAGATCACCCTAGCCAACTGCTATTCCCAAGAGTGGCCATTCTCCACCGCCCCTCCCCCAATCCAACATGCTGCTCCAACTCAATTCCACCATACCATATGTGATGATAAATGAGAAAAATAAACTCTCCCTTTCTTACAAATGTCCACAAGTATTTCTCCTTATGGATGGGGAGCATACCAACATACTGACTTCATGGCCTCCCTCTAGGCTGAGAATGTATTACAGTGTGCTAACTCAAGGATGATTCAGAGATCATTTTTCTCAACAGTAAGTCATGCGACCAATCTTCCTCCCTGTGCATGTTTCACCCTTAAAAGCAACACTGAGCAATAGGGTTTATAGTCTTAGACGCATGTGGGATAGGCCTCCCCTACTCCCACTTCTATAAGGGAGGCAAATGAATGAGAGTGGGAATCCTTGAGTATGGATTAATGCAGGGGCTATTCAGAAACTGACACCAAGTAGAAAGAATTTGCACCCGCTGGGCTTCTGTGTATATGATCCCAAAGCAGAGGTTTTCCTACTGCTGTCACTCTGACCAGTGGATTCTGACATGCTTCCTATAGCAGACACATGTGTGTGGCCTTGGAGGAGAAGATGAAAGCAGAAGCATTTTTCTAGGACTCTCCTGAGGAAGGAGATGCCTGGGCAGAAATTGTCTTCTTCCTGTTCTCAGTTAAGATTTACTCAGGATGAGCACCCTCTCCCTGCTTGTTTCCCATAAAACTATGAAAACTCCATCTGTGTGACATTGTGGTGAGAGTGGAACATGGTACGGCACACACAAGAAGCACTCCGAGAGCACTCACAATTTAGTTTACCAGTGTAAGCATGGCTTGTTTCCTGAACTAGCATAGACTAACTCACAGTAGCTAGAGGATCGACAGGGCTGAGGGAGCCAGGTGGCCAGAAAGAATTCACAGTGGATACAATGTGAGGACCAGGGTGGAAGTGGGTGGCACTCATGAACTCTTTCCAATCATCCCTCTTTCTTTTGAGATAGAGAAACTAAGAGCAGAAGTAGGTAAGGATTTCTAAAGTCAAGCCCAAAATAATAGAGGCAGCAATCGACTCCACATGTCTGTCTAGCCCAGACACCTAAGTGTGCCATTGTACCCCAAGCTCAGCATTCAACAGAGGGAACTGCACAGAGTGAGACCCTCATCCACGAGAAGAGTCTTTTCCTCTAGTACAGGTTACTACTGGGAGTGGATGTAAACCAATTCACCAAGAACTGCCTTTTGCCTTGGGAGTTAGTCATGCCTCCTTATTTCCTGGACTTCCTGGCAAAACACTTACTTGCTTCTGTACTTTGAGAACATCTCTTTTTTTTTTTTTTTTTTTTTTGGTTTTTCGAGACAGGGTTTCTCTGTAGTCCTGGCTGTCCTGGAACTCACTCCGTAGACCAGGCTGGCCTCGAACTCAGAAATCCACCTGCCTCTGCCTCCCAAGGGCTGGGATTACAGGCATGCGCCACCACGCCCGGCTCTCGTCTTATTCCATTTTACTGTACAGATTCCAGTTTCTCTCAAAATCCCAGAACAACTATGATATTTCAGATAACATCCCAGTTCCACTGTTTTCACTGAGCAGCACCTACTGCTGCTGGGAAGGTCACCAGATGCATCCAACTCTCAGCATACGCAAGCCTTATAAAACACTTTGGTGGAAAGTTCTCTCTCTTCAAGGGGACTGAAGCATTGAGAAATAATGATGTCTGCCTGCCCAAGGTTGTGTAACTGGTAGAGAGTGCAGCATCAAGGATCAAATCCAGATTCAACCATCTCCAAAGACAACTTTTGATGTTGTACAGAAACTCACTACAGGGATGTTGTTCATTTTGGTGTTGTTGTTTGTTTTTACTGGCTGTTAATTTTGTTTTTGTTTTTAAGAGATGAATAAAGCCTAGGTACCAGAAGAAAATGAATGTTTGAGGATCCTACTTCATAGACTATACTGCACAACCGTCTAAGTGACACCTCAATTCCAGCAGCCAGAATGTGCTCTGAGGCTAGGATGTTTTCTCTAGCCTGGGTCTTAAACATCTTTAATCTTTGATTGAGCACATCATATGAAGTTCTCAATCTCTCGCAAGTAAGTTACTTAAATTAATCAAGACAGTGCATTGATCTCAATAGTCAAAAAATTTTGAATTGTGTGTCTTGAAATTACTTATCACAGGATTTGAAGACATGCTTCCCCATCAACCATGTAGAATTTTACCTGCTAGCAGTGGTTGCTTGAGGCACCTATGGAGAAGTAGATACAGCAACATGGGCACAGGTTATTGGAAAAGCCTGATCTTTCACCTAGGTTAACTCAGTTATTCCACAGGACTCAGTGTCTACCACTGCAGAGAAGGCAACCCCACAGTTTTTATGGTCCTAATCTATGAATAGACCAGACACTTTTTCATAAGAAGTAAACTAATGGAAATAAATTCCATTCATTTAGGTGAGGCAGGAATTTATCCTCTCTGGAATCGATAACCTGTTGGAGATTTGAGCCTGCTTTGCCAGTGTGATGACTAGTTTTAGTTGTCTACTTGACATAATCTAGATTCACCTGGGAAGAGAGTCTAAGTGAGGAATCATTGAGATTAAATTAGCCTTTGGACAAATGTGTAGAGAACGATCTTAACTGGATTATTGGAGATGAGAGGATCTACCTTGAATGTAGGCAGTTCCATTTCATGGACTGAATGCAATGGACAAAGCCAGCTGAGTACTATCCATGTGGCAGGAACTTGAAACAGACATTCCCATCCATGTAGTCACTCATTTTCTTTGTTCTTTTGAATACATGGTAGTATTTGTTTTAATTTCCCCATAGGGATGGACTATAACCTGGACCTGTGAGATAAAGTAAAGCTATACTCCCCCAAGTTGCGTTTGCTAGGATATTTTATCACAGCAACAGAAAAGAAAGCAGGACAGCAAAGTCCTGCTGATTCTCAGTTTAGCCAGTGAATGAGTGAATGTCTAACATCATAAACCAAGGAACAGAGCCATCAAAGTAAGGGAGGCCATAGAAGCATGCTCATGTGATACCATGCCCAAGGTAGCACTTGGCCTTATGCAGGAGAGAGCCCTATTCAGGGCTCAGGCTTTGGAGTAGCATGCGAACAATGTCTTGTAAGGATGAGGACCATGTTGCAAAGATCACACATGCTCATCTAGTGCTATTTTTCCCATGACCAATATATAGAGAGATGGGAACCAAGGTACAAAAGCAGTGGTACCATGATTTGGATTTTCCCTAAAATGTATTTTATAAGGTTTTGGCTTGCTATCCCTGTACTGATGGGCTTCCTTGAAGAAGTTTCTGTATCTCTTTCAATGAAAACCTCTCTAAGAAGAGATAACTGGGCAGATTAGAAACATTTAAGTAGAGATTATTTACTCCATAAGACTACTAAGAAATTGTGGCAGAACTCAGGAGATAACAGGGATAATGAAGGACTCTGGTTCCTACAGTGCTGGTGTTTTCATTACTTCTAAATCCAAGAAAACAAAAGGTTTTCAGAGAATATTCTCTATAGAATAATGTTTTGAGAGGAACCAGGATTCTTTCTTCAGAGACTTGGCCTGGCAGAAGACAGAATTAGAGGACAATACACATTAGCAAGACTGTTCTCCTTTCCAGTTCCTTCCTGGGGGCCTCCTTTTGGCCAAACTGCATGAATCTATGCCTATTGGACCCTTTGAAAGGAATCCACTAGGGAATTGAAGAATGGAAGATAGCCATTTTCCATGTGGTATCTAGAGGCCAGATGCAGGGGTATTCATCCCGAGATACAAAGAAAGATTATAGGAAGCATTTGTAAATAGTCACTAGGTGCTAATCAATACTCTTTAAACTATTTTTAATTGGTATTTTTTTCCTTTTTTTAATTTTTATTTTCTATATTCTTTGTTTACATTCCAAAGGCTTTCCCCTTTCCCAGTTCCCCCCGAAACTATTTTTTATATTCTAGCCAACAACAATCAAAAATTAAATGTACACATACATACATGGAATACATAACAATTGCAAATACCTAGAAGCAAATCTAACTGAAGATGTTTTGGCAAACAAAATCAATCTCAGTCATCCTAATGTTGAGACCACTTAATATAGGTCTTCATGTTGTGGTCACTCTCAACCATAAAATTATTTTGTTGTTGCTTCACAACTGTAATTTTGCTACTATATGAATTATAATGTATGAATTTTATAGATAGAGGTTTGCTAAAGGACTTGTGACTGATAAATTGAGAACCACTGCTATAAAACAGAATCAAGATGAATTAATGAAAAAAATCTAAATAAATGGGAGGTTGTATCACATTTGTGACTTGGGACATTATGACATTACTCATAATTAACCTATAGACTTACTGCTACCATTCTCATAACTTGGCATGCTTTACATTTATCTATTTGTGTGTTTTTGTGTGGTAAACGTGTGGCACACCAGCCATGTTGGTTGAAAAGAAAACTTAAGGGAATCAAATCAAGTGGATTCCAGGTCTCCAGGCGTGGCATCGCATGAATCATTACCCATCCATCAATTTCCAAGTTCACTTAAGACCACCTCCAGTAGATAGGCATGGCCTCCGGTTGAAGGATGGGGCCACACACCCATCTCAAAGTTTTTAACCCAAAAATATTCCTGTCCAAAGGAAGAACAGGGACAAAAATGGAAGAGACTGAAGGGTTGGGCCAGAGAAGCATAGACAGACACACAGAAGGACCAGAGTAGAGTCCAGAGGTAGAGCAAGCCATGTGAAAACACTGTACTAGGACAGAGGTGACACTGAACAGTAGTGTATAATGGACAGTCTTCTCAAGAAACAACACTGTGACAAATGAAACATATATGAGGAAAATGAGTTTTGACCCCTACTTTGTCCCTTACATATTAAATCAATTCCATAAGATTTATAATATAAATGGGATGGCTTTAAAATAAAAGTCCTACATAATTCAAATGGATCTTAGATCTTAATGCAAAATGAAAAGTTATAAAAATTTCTGAAAGAATTTATAGAAAGGACCTGTCTGACCTTGTCTTTGGGGATGAAGTTTTAAGTAAACACCAAAAGCAGTTTTCAACTGGAAAATTTAAACTTTCAGGTTACAATGAAAAGAAAAATGAGCTTGAATTCATTAAAAGAAAAGGCTTAAACTCATTGAAAGACTTTAGTAAGAAATAAGAAATCACACATTTTTCAAATTGTCCCTTTCCACCCACTGTTACTGCAGATCTCAATTCTCATCAGAAAAGTGTCTGTACAATGGATGGCAGTTAATACAAAGAGCCTCAGAAAGCTGGCTAGATTTTCAGTGCCACATATAATTTCCTGCCTGTTGAGTGGACCTTAAGTCACATTACCCAGCTGTAGGTTACTACTGATGTGTGAGTGTCACTTTCTGCACTCTTGCCATGCTGGTAATTGTCCAGGTCCGAAGGTGTTGCAGCTGTGTAGGGCTGTGTAATTGCTTCTCTCCCTTGGCAGCTTGCATAAGACTTTCTCGACTCATAGAAGCTAGACTGAAAGAAAGAGGCTTTTGGGTCAGAGCAAGCTCTAAACCTTGCAGTCCTGTGTCCCAAGTGTGGGTATCATCATCAATAGTGGCCCATGTTCAACCCCTGAGAAGCAGTCAAGGGCTACATTGACAATCTCTATTGCGTGGAGCTTTATTTGGGCTACCTTTAAAGTAATGTTTATCACGCCTGGTGCTGGGGTTCTAGTTAGTCTGTGGTTCTTGAGAGGAGCATTGTTAGCCGAGTGGCTTAGTGTGTGTGTGTGTGTGTGTGTGTGTGTGTGTGTGTGTGTAACAAATATATATTTTTTAAAATGTCATTAGATTGAGGATAGGAGGATAGCTCACAAGAAAGGTTTGAGGGTAGGTAGCTGGGAGAGGCTGAGTGGAGGAATGGCTGGTGGACTCATGAACTCAACAGCTGTGGTTTACCAGAACATACTTGAACCAGATCAACCCAGCTAGAAAACATTCTGCACCAGATCACACTCCGGTGTGGATTGGGGGAGGGGTGGGAGGGCTCTTGATCTCCTGGCCCCTAACAGAGGAGGTATGGACAATTGATGGTTTCTGGGAGAGGAAAAAGCAGTTTTCTTTAAGGGTGTGGTCCATGATAACTGGACCGTCATCCACTGAATGGTCTCACACTCTTGGGTATATGAGCAGGAGTAGTTAGACTCTGTGGGTTCTAAGAAAGGAAATGAAAAGAAAAAGAGAGAGGAGAGGAAAAGAGAGGAGAAGGGACAAGAATGGAGGGGAGGAGAGAGGAAAGGAGAGGAGAGGGGAAAGGAGGGGAGAGGAGAGGAGAGGAGAGGAGAGGAGAGGAGAGGAGAGGAGAGGAGAGGGGAGAGGAGAGGGGAGGAGAGGGGAGGGGAGAGGAGAGGAGAGGAGAGGAGAGGAGAGGAGAGGAGAGGAGAGGAGAGGAGAGGGGAGGGGAGGGGAGGGGAGGGGAGAGGAGAGGAGAGGAGAGGAGAGAGGAGAGGAGAGGAGAGGGGAGAGGAGAGGAGAGGGGAGAGGAGAGGGGAGGGGAGGGGAGAGGGGAGGAGAGGAGAGGAGAGGAGAGGGGAGGGGAGGGGAGAGGGGAGGGGAGGGGGAGGGGAGAGGGGAGGGGAGAGGGGAGGGGAGGGGAGGGGAGAGGAGAGGAGAGGAGAGGAGAGGAGAGGGGAGGGGAGGGGAGAAGGGAGGGGAGGGGAGGGGAGAGGGGAGGGGAGGGGAGGGGAGGGGAGAGGAGAGGAGAGGGGAGGGGAGGGGAGGGGAGGGGAGGGGAGGGGAGAGGAGAGGAGAGGAGAGGAGAGGAGAGGAGAGGAGAGGAGAGGAGAGGAGAGGAGAGGAGAGGAGAGAAGAGGATGGCATAAAGTTGGCCAGAGCACATGAAGGGATCCTTGAGAAGCTGGAGGGTGATTGTGAACAAAATACATTATATTCATGTATGAAATTCTCAAACAAAAATTAAAGCATTATTATAAAAAGTGTACACTTTATTGAATCATTGAAAAGCATACATATTGAAAAGCGTGCTAAAGAAACTTTGTGCATAAAATGTAAGAGTCCTATACAATCACAAGAAAACAAATAACACAGTGTAAAGTGGGTGAGCTAAATATTTCAAAAGTAGCCATACTAAGGAAGATCACAGATGGTAGAGAAGGGTGTGAGAGGAGGTTCCTCATGGCCTATCACAGTCAGGCAAATTGAGACAATAAAGCCATTAAATTACTAAAACTTACAAAAAGCAAGTTCTAGAAAGAATGTGTAATGACAAGAAATCCAAAGCATTTCTCTGTGTCTTAGGGTTACTGTTGCTGTGATGACACACCAGGACCAAAAGCAAGCTGGGGAGGAAAGGGTTTATTTGACTTACACTTCCACATCATAGCTCATCATCAGAGGAAGTCAAGACAGGAACCTGGAAGCAGGAGCTGATGCTGATATTGTGAAGGAGTGCTGCTTATTGGCATGCTCCTCATGGCTTGCTTAGCTGCTTTCTTATAGAAACTAGAACCATTAGACCAAGGATGGCACCACCCACAATGGACTGGGTCCTCCCACATTAATTACTAATTGAGAAAAAGCTTTACAGGCTTGCCTACAACTGGATAGTGTGGAAGTATTTGGTTGACTGAGATCCCTCCTCTCAGATGACTTTAGCGTGTGTCAAGTTGACATAAAACTATCCAGCACACTCTGGGAATGCAACAGGCTATGGGCACTTTGTTAGTGTTATTATGAAGCTTAAGTAGAGTACTGCCACGTACCATAAACATTGGAGTCTTAATATTTACTCTATGCATTTAAAAACTTATGTTCACCCAAAAAGGCCACATATGATGGTTTATAGAGGTTTAATGCACAATCCACAAAAACTGGTAACAAACCAGAAGTTGTCTTTATGGTACATGAATGACCAAACTGTGTCACACAGTAAAACGCTCTCTTTCTGTTGATGCCCATACTTAAGGTCTCTCTAAAGATTTCTTTAATAGGACTAGTGAACCGAATCAGTCAGTAGTAGAGTACTGGCTGCCAAGTCTGGTGACCTGAGTTTAATCCTCGGGTTCTGCATGATAGAAGTTGAGAACTGATTCCCACAGGTAGACTATGTTTGCACCATGACCCACATCTGTACCATGCCACATATCTGCTTATGTGCATATCCATACACACATATAAATAATTGATAAAAAAAAACAAATGCAATTTTAAAACTTTTTACCAAGTCTAACTGGTTCAAAGGAAAAAAGTTATTCATCAGCTGAAGTTCTAAATGGTTCACGTTGATATTATTTATCAACTTTCTGGGACTGAGATCAAGAAAGTATAACTCTAAATGTGTCTGTGGGGTTTATATTTCTCCAGAAGGTTATGTCATGAGAGGGTTCTGACCTATTGACTGTTTATGTTTGAAGCAGATATTGGTGTCAAGGCTACCAATGGGGATTGGTTTCATCTCTTCTGAACTGGTCTCACAAACAAACAAATGAAACAAAACAAAATATAACCATATTCATAGGATCTCTTGAGCCCAACACTAATCCATCTACCAGACCTGGGAAATGATAACGGGAACAACAGCATGAGAGGTAAAAACAAGTGAGTGAAGAGAAGTAGTTAAGGGACTGAAGAATGACTCAATGGCCAGAGTCCTTGCTGTCCTCGCAGAGGATGAGAGTCCCCAGCCTCTAGGTCAGATGGCTCCAACTGCCACACTGACAGCTTCTGAGGGTATGCCCTCTTCTGGCCTGTGAGGTAATTCCATGTGCATATATACACACAAATAAAAGTAAAAAATGAATAAATAAAATGAGAAGTGATTAATAAACTGACTCTAGATAGCACTGGGGGAGACATAGAAAAGCCTTGTCAGTTTGTGCAAAGCCTCCCCAGGATGTCTTCCTTACCAAAGACGCATGCTGGAGAAGCCCAAGTGTGAAGTGTGGCCTGGGAGACAGTCACAGAGCTTCATTGTAAAGAAGTTCAGGAAAAGCAACTGTGGCCAAGGCAAATGTGGAAGTAGAGTGAGCTGATGGACATGAACCACCAAATCCAAGAACCTACTTAAAATGTAGATTTTTAATAATGACAAACAAAAGTCCTGTCTATGACAGAGGTAGCAGAGGAGAAGAGGAAACTGTAGTGAAATCAGTAACCTCTCTTTATACCTGAGCACCTTGGGTGAAGAAAAAAAGGAAGACATAGGGTGATGTCAGTCACGTCTATCTCACCAGCAAGAATGACACGAGACAATCAGGATCCTTCCACAGACGTTTATTGCGGGGTTGATTGCAGAGGTGAAAGACCCAGAAGGGAAGAACTGTGCGTCTTGAATAAGCCTAGGCAGGATGTGCCCTTACATGATTGGTGCATACCACAATGCCTTATTAGCATGCTCTGAGACTGAACCTCAGCCCGCCAAACCTCTACCCGCACAGCGCATGCGCAGTAGGGCGCAGAGTGGAGTAAACAACTGCACAGCGCTGACTCATCACCGGAAATGGGCGCAATTTTGCAATGGCAAAGAGTGGCTTCCTACAGGGTGAAGGAAGATACTTCAATAAATGCTGTTTATGAAGTAGTACAGAAGACACACACACACACACACACACACACACACAATAAATCAGCAGCCAACACAATTGGGAAAATAAAAGCAGCAAGGAAACCATGATCTGGGGTCAATGAACATGAGAATGTGTTCAATATTATCAGTCACCAGGAAAATGCAAATTAAACTCACTGATCATAATGCCTAAATTTTAAATGACTGAAAATATCAATACTAAATAATGATGAAATTCATTGCTCTGCTATTAGATTTATAAGTTGATAAAATTTAAAAAATTATTTTTTTGTTTTTGAGGTTATAATAAAATTATATCATTTCCCCCTATCCTTCCCTCCTTTCAAACCCTCCTGTGTACTCCCTGCCCTGCTCTCTTTCAGATTCATAGTCTCTGTTCTTTAATTGTTGCTCTAACAACATCTTTCTAGAGTTGCCTGTTGGAATGTGCTTTTGAAAACCTATGGTCAGCACCTACGGAAGCTCCATTTATACCTACTCGTATAGCTGATGGTTACAAGGAGTATTACAAACTCTACTCAGTTGTGCTCATGTACATAGGCATCAATGACATAGAAAGACAAATGATCATAGCAAAAAGCACTGGAGCAGGCTGAGGCATGTGATGAGTCCAGAATACCAAATGCAAAGAAGTTCTCACTCTCAAGACTGTGTACCCGCTGACCTTAAATTCTGCTCCATATCTAGAGGGTCTCCCTCAAATGTTGCCTTTACAAAAAAGTATCTGACATTTAATCCCACATCTCTGATTTGAGGCAGCTTTGAGCCAGGTATGATTACTGTAGATTTTCAAAGACCTACTCCCCTGCCTCTGGACAGGAGAGGGTTTGAGCTGACAGTTAGGTTTATCTTGAGTTGTTTTGGGTGTTTGTTTGTTTGTTTGTTTGTTTTGTTTTCTGAACTCACATTCCACATTAGCTTTTCTCTGGCCCCAGAATCCTTTCCGTCCACCTTCCCTTCCCTTTTATGGCTTTTTGGAAAAAATACCATTTAGTGAGTCACTTCTATAAAAATTCTTGCCTGAAATTCTGCTTCTAAGAAATGACGTGCAAGAAGTCCCAAGGTAGTAGTAAGAGAGAGAATTTGGGCTTGCATGTGTGGAACAATGAGGGGGAAACAGAGGGCAGCCTAAGAGGGGCTTAGAGGATTTCATGATTTCCCTGTTTCTGGATTTTGGTAGAAGATACATTGTTCCACACTGCATTCAGATTATGGCCAAGCTCAGTGAGGAATATATACTAGGAAATATTTTGGTAAAAGAGACTGTCACTAAGCATTCTGTAGGGAGCATTTAGATGGCTTCTTCCTCAGTGTATTGCCCTGCTTGCAGGAGGCAGGGACAAAACCTCTCATGTTCTTATTAGAGCTCTTGTCTTTTGCCTTGATAATCCAGTGTTTGCACCTTAGCTGACAAAGTTATCATCCCCAGGCACTTTAATCAAATTGCAAATTGAATGTCATTGACAGAGCAGGAGAATTGTGCTTCAGGGGGGACTCTTGAAATAATGGTACCTTTGTAAAGAAAAAAAGTGAGACAACCAAGAGGACAAAGAGAGACATCTGAAAGCCACACGGACACTTGTTAAGCCTCCTTATCCACAGCTAGGAAGTCTTCCTCTACTTTGAAGTTAGAAATGTCAGGTGCCTGAGAGAGAATGGGAAGAAAGTGCTTGACATTTCCCCCTGCCTTTAAATCATTATGATTTTGTTTCAGTCCTGTGGCTAATCGCCCTCTCTCCACAGTGATGCCTCAGCGGAAAGAGCATGGCCTTTAGACTTAAATAGAGCGTGTTTGCTTCTGGACACACGTTTTTCCCCCGCTGTGTGCCGATAGGCTTTCTCCACAATGAGGCCCATGCTTGGGTCTGTGGTTCAATGTGACCCATTTGAACAACACAGCTTAACAAGTGACGGGTTATGGCATTTACACACACACACACACACACACACACACACACACACCATATACACACACATGTATATATGTCATTATGGCTTGTTTTATATTGTTTTTGATTTTTTAATTCATCCCCTCCTTCTGTATTCCTCTCTTCCTTTCTCCCAAATAATCTTCCCTTTTGCTTTAATGTCACACAAAATACAATACTCTGGTTTCCCGTCTCCAAGTAACTGCCACCAAATCATACAGAATGATAAAATGGGATTCCCTGCCCCCAGAGGACTCACTGTGTCAATGAAACTCAAAACTCTGATGCCTGACAGCAGCAGGCTGTGTCTAGAGGGCTTGCCTGCCAGTCTCTCTTCCTTTGAATTGCCTTCTGGACAGGGTTTCTGCTTCCTCCTCCTATAGAATTTGTTTGACAGGAACGGTTCTCAGCTTGGCTTCTTTTTGCCTTTTCCCATGTATGTGTCAGTTGTCTGTCACTGTCATTGGGAATTCCTGACGCCCTATTGTCTTAGATATATGTCCTGTTCTTACACTGAATCTTAACAAGACCAGGTGGAGGCAGTACCCACTCCTACATCTCACCTAGAAGTCTGGGACTTAGTTTTTTTGTTGTTGTTGTTTTTATTTAATTTTTATTTTCTATATTCTATGTTTACATTCCAAATAATCTTCCCTTTTGCTTTAATGCTACACAAAATACATTACTCTGGTTTCCCCTGTCTCCAAGTAACTGCCACCAAATCATACAGAATGATAAAACGGGATTCCCTGCCCCCAGAGGACTCACTGTGTCAATGAAACTCAAACCTGTGATGCCTGACAGCTGCAGGCTGTGTCTAGAGGGCTTGCCTGCCAGTCTCTCTTCCTTTGAATTGCCTTCTGGACAGGGTTTCTGCTTCCTCCTCCTATAGAATTTGTTTGACAGGAACGGTTCTCAGCTTGGCTTCTTTTTGCCTTTTCCCATGTATGTGTCAGTTGTCTGTCACTGTCATTGGGAATTCCTGACGCCCTATTGTCTTAGATATATATCCTGTTCTTACACTGAATCTTAACAAGACCAGGCGGAGGCAGTACCCACTCCTACATCTCACCTGGAAGTCTGGGACTTAGTTTTAATAGAAGGATATAGGCAATATAAAAAGCAGTCCCTATATTGAAAAGAAAGATGATGTCACAGAGTGGCAAGAGTTAAGTCAACAGTGATCTCTGTCTTATAACAGATGAACAAAAGGAGCTCTTGAAGATAGATGCAGAGACTTCCCCACAGGCCTCTTTAACAAGATACATTTGTACTGGGCTCTGAGTGGCGAAAAAAAAAACAGTATGAGGTGATGAGAACTGATAATGCTCAGAGTCCAGCCAGAAGGGCAGGTTGATATAAAAACATCAGGTGCTGAGAATGGTCCAGTGTTCAGAAAAGGATATAGACATGCACAGGACATGATGGTTCCTAGCTCATGTTCAACTGTCTGGGTCTTAACCTGAAATAATAATATGATGTCATAAAATGTCATGGCATGGCAATGTAATGGAATATCATCATTGTATTTTAAATATCATTGTACTCCATGAAATTATGAGACTGTAAGAACAAGAACATGAAAGCCTGTTAAGATTCTTCCAGATATAGACAGAAAGCTGATATTTGGGCTGGGGATGTAACCCCACTGTTCAAGCGCTTAGCTAGCATGTAGAAGACTCTAGATTCAGTGCCCAATATGTAAAAACAAAACAACAAATGACAAGAAAGGAAGAAGTAGGAAAAATTTGGGCATTAGCTTAGAATAGAGTCAGATATTTGTTGATGAATTAGATTTAGGGTTTGAATAAATATGTGGAAAGGGGAAAATATTTTTTATAGTTTTGTCATAAGTGACAGGATGGTCCACATTCTTAAAAGAACACCATAAGGCATTGTCTGCCTGTTATGTCAAGAAGTAGTAGTATATGACTAAAGTCAAGGGGGCTTATCATAACAATAATATTGCTTCACACAGTGGGTACAGAACGTCAGGCTGGTCATATGCATAAACTCATCTAGGTCCTCACCAGGTAATAGCAAACTTTGTGTTCTCATTGTTAAATTTAACACTGGGCACTTTCTGCCTAGTGAGCAATGACTGTAAGCCACCCCAAGCCCAAGTACTACAACTGTATCTTAAAGAAAAAAGAAACCCTCCCACTTCCTGATGCCTAGTGCTACATGCTATAGAAGGAGCATACTTCTAGAGCTGTATCCATCTGGGTCTACATTTTGCAACCAAAGGGGAGGACATGGTGATTAACATCCCTGGAGTCAGTGGCTCACTCTTATGAAATCACCTATCTATGGTATGGGTCACCATGTTTCTTCTTGTCCCTGGTTGTATATGCTTATTCAGTGGTATATTGGTATTTTTATTTCTTAAATCTATAATGTTCCTGTGACTTATAGTCTAAGCATTCAGTCCTCTTTTATCCTCTACTTCCATGCTCTAAACAGTAAGTTACCATGTAGAAGAACTTGGACTTGACAGCAAATTATGATACCATGCAAGAAAAAGTCCAGGAAGTCACAGATATTTATCTGCTTTCCTGAGGTTCAGAACGTGGGTGTAAAGCCATGCTAAATGTTCTAGGACCAGCCTAAGTCCTCCAACTGCACCCTCAAAAAACAAGGGCATGTTCTCACTAGGAGTTTATCGTATTTACCAGCTACTCTACTCATTGCTGTGAACAACTAGCTGACAAGGCACAGCTTAAGGGTGAAAGGATGTATTTTGGTTCATGCTTTCACAGGCCTCTGTCCATCCAGGCAAGGAGGGATGGCAGAGAGGAGTAGCTTCTATTGTGACAGTAGCGGGTGTGTATGGAGAGACAAAGGCAGAGATAATGAAAGTATGAGGTGGTGAGTTTCCACCTCCTTGTCTTTCCACCTTCCTTTCGTTTTTATTCCACCTGGGCTCCAATCTATTGGATAGTGCTGCCCACATACAGGGTGGAGTTGATCACCTTCAATTGTTGGCCACCCGTTAAATGTCTCTGAGAAGGGTCTCATGAATACATCCTGAACAATGCTCTTGGACAACTCTCAACCCAGTCAAATGGATAAGATTATCCATCACATTAGATAGCCGCCTATAGAAAATAGCTATCCAAGAGAATCTAGACAGCCAGCAGATTAATAAGTAAAACATAAATTGATGGATATAAACTAATACCCAAAGGTGGGGTACAGGTCACTGTGCCTGGTTAGTGATCGCTAAGAGCATCCATAGTCACCCTTTGCCCTTTCATGAAAAGCACTGCCAAATTCAGTTATCAGTCTGTGGAATCATTGTTTACTGGGTGTATGGGTGGAAGTTCTTGGACCTCTGGGTCACTAGGAACCACACCTAAGGAATTACTTTCAAATAATCAAGCTTCAGATACTGTTGAGGTTTCGTCCATTGTTGTGTATTTTAATGCTAAATTCTTTATCCCAAGGTCTAATTGCCTCATGATAAGGAGATCCTCATGCATACCAGCTGTTGTTATATATAAATGGTGTGCCCCTAGTTATCAGTGATTGGTTAATAAAGATGCCTACAGCTGACTGTTGGGCAGAAGTGAGGGCAAGCCTTAGGTTCCTGGCTTTCCATCTGAGGCAGAGATGGCAGTGGACAAAGAAAGGAGGAAGTAGGAGAAGATGTTGTAGGACAGGTGGACCATGAGCACATGACCATGACAGCCAGCCTGTTGGAGTAGGAGCCCAGGCAGAACATGGCAAGTGATATGTCATGGTCAGTGACAGGGAAGCAGACAGAATAAGAGAGGGTTAATATCTTCCCAGCTCTAGTGCTTTAAGGCTTTTTATAAATACAAAGGTTTTGCATTTTTCGTTTGGAAACTAAATGATCTAAGGTGGGTTAGAAACCTCCAAATAATATTTGCTACAACAAGACACATTATCTGTATCCAAGCCTCACTAGGCAACAAGATTTTGCATTTAAAGCCTCAGCTTGATGCCAGGATTTGATGAGATTTTTTTCAGAGCCTGGGCAGAGGAAACTCAAAGCATTTTGCACAGGCATACATGCAGGATCTGACTGATTCGTAGTCAAGGGGTAATATGTGGGAGATTATCTGTAGAGAGGTTTGCCAAAATTTTCCTCTCTTCATCATTTGTAGACAGCTCTTCTCCAAGTGGGAGGAGAAACAGGTATCCTATTACTGAACCTGAGCTCAGTGTGATGCATTTGCCTATCATAATGTGGCTGCGGTGACACACTGCCTCACTGGGGTTCAGGGCTCAACAGGCTCACGGGCTCCTGTTCATTCTCTTGGAGGCACCCTATTCCTTCTAGCCTCCGAGTCTCCTCAGCAGAGTATGCCCACACACTCACAGCAGTAAAGGGAAGTTGGGTCCAGACAGACACCAATGATGATATACAATAAATGATTAATTGCTTTAAGCTACAAACTTCCAGGGTTCTCTGTTACACAGCCATGGATAACCAAAACCCATTGTAGCTAATAAAGGGAGACTCTCATGAACAGCCTCAGTATGAGTAGATGGGACCAGGAAGTGGGAGAGTATGCCTAAAGGCAGGAAATAGAAGGGAACCCACCAGTACACTTCTCTTGGCCTCCCTTTATGCTCCTGGGTAGTTCACCATAAATATCAAAAGTGTCGTCTTTTACAAAGGTAACTATCTTTTATATTAGTGGAATGGACCCATTTAGTACCCATAGAGACAATGGAAAATGCTTCTAGCTAACTCCCTCAGTTCACACCTACATTTCCTGGTTGGACACCACCCTACCCCAACCCCAACCCCCAGTTCGCAACAGGAATATTTTCTATAGTCTATTAACTTACAGAATTCATAATAAACTCATTGTGATACACTGTCACAGTAGACAGTGGTGAGAAGAAACCAGCACAGAACAAAGCCAAGATGCCTCCCGTCCTTTATACAGAGAGAAAGAGGTTGGCTTGTGAGGTTTCTGTGGCTTGGGCAGCTTGTGCGCATGTCTTTCCCTTGTGCTTGGTTGTCCATACAGGTCGGGGAGTTCTCTCCTCAGTCCAATTTGCCTGGCCACTCTACTATGTAAAAGGGGTGCCCTTTTTCCTTATTAACCAGTTTGAAGAATGTTCATCATGCTTCCCAGGCCCTGGGAAGAATGTTCCTTCTGTATCGTCTCAGTGTCTGAGGACTTGTGCAACCAGGGACGAAAATCTGACAATGCTAGTTATTCATGCCTTCAATTCTAAAATCTAAGGTACCAACATTACTGGCTAATTCTTCGGTCAGATTTCACCAGGGCGGACACACCCTTGGCATGTTTTGTCCTTTATTATTGAGTCTCAGAGCTCTGACCATTCCTAAACTCTTCAACTCCATGATTTCCACAGGGGGCAGAGAGGTGCCAGTTCAGAAGGGACAGAGCCCATCTGGCCTGCCAGCTGGCTCTAACTCAGTGTACATCCAGAGGATTTCTTGAGAATGAGATGAAAGATCCAGAAGGAACCCAGAGAAAATCCAGCTGTGGACATACCCAGACTCAACAGCTTTGGTGATGGTGTCAGTCTCTGTGTCTCTGCCTTTATTGTGCCTGTTTCCATGAGATAGATCATTCTCCATTGATATATCTGCAATAATAATAGAATAAATGCCACTGTACACCCTAAGACTATAAAATGTTTAGAGACTAATATCACTGTATGGCCTATATATATATATATATATATATATATATATATATATATATATATTATTCTGGAACTTGTTATGTAGACTAAGCTGGACTAAATCTCACAGAGATCCACCCACCTATGCATTCCAAGTCCTGGGATTAAAGGTGTGTGCCACCAAGTTTCTTATATTTTAAGGCAGGCTATATGAACTAGATCCCCTGGGCACCCTCTGCCCAGATACCTGTTCACCCTTAATCCTGTAACAGACACTTAGAAGCTGCTTGTGCTAAAGGGAATTGATCCTTCACTTGGGCTCATAAGTAAATAAACACTGTGACTGCCTGGAGTTTCTGGCTTATCATTCCTGCTTGAAATCGCATAGGCATTCTTATTACTGAGGATCACTGAGGAGGGTCTGTCTGCCCTGTCTACCTCATCCTCATTCAAGGCTGAAGGAACAAAAACAAGTCATTATCTCAAACCCCAGTCACCTTGGACTCCAGGAAGAGCAAATCCTTCAGGATAGACCGTCCACAAAATGAGAACAATTATCTGTGATGAGAAGACTGTGTCCTGAAGCACATCAGCTTGTAGGAGCCAGGTTAGCCCCCTTGGGCAATGGTGTCCTTTACAAATTAACAATTTATCAGTTCACCTAGAGGGAACATAGCTGAGACATTAGGATGCACTACATCTCGGCTCAGACTGTGTAATTACATACACATGCCTTGCTCTCTCTTCCAATTCATTCCTTATTTGAATATAAAGTTCATGTCACTCCCAATGATGAGCTTGTGCCTTTTTTTTTTTACCTCTCTTTCCAGCACAGTAATCATGTCTCCTCTTATGCTTTTCATCATTATTCGTCTTTGATTAGTATGTTGGTATGGGTGTTTAAAGCCAGCTCGTTGACGTCGTCATGGCTAGGTGTGCTGCCCTGAAACTCCTATTATATCTGACTATATTTGTAGATGAATGGGTTCTCTCCAGACTTCTGCTCCAAAAGCAACTGTTGCCTGTGGGTATTTCCAGAAATTTCTTGGGGGAGACCGTCTATCTCCTCTTTGCAGAGCCTGGGACAAGTTCCAAAGTCAACAACAGTGATGTCAGTTGCCTGTGGCAGCCACAGTGACGTCAGCACAACCAGCCTCACCCTTCCTTGGTGGGGCTTCTAACTTGACAGGCTCTGGAGAATCCGTGGCTGAGCAATGCTTTGTTCTTAGAAATATTTTTCCCCAGTGTGCTTTTGGTTTTTACTCCTATGTGTTTAATGTTGGAAATGTGAAATGTAAAGAAAAGAGTAAGGTCACTGGAAGCTTAGAGTCGCTTTCTTGACATTATCAGTGGGTTTCTGATCTGAGTGACTTGAAAATTAGCCGAGTGTCTGGACAGAAAGGGAGCAGACAAGAGCCTGGGCTTTGGATGAGGAGTCTAGAACCATATCTTGGGGTTTTCAACCTTTTTCCCCAACATTCCTTTTGTATCTGGGGCTGTTTCTTTGTGCTCATCTCCAGCAGCAGAGAAGAGCTACCTGCATCTCAAGCCTTCAATCTTCTGTGATGGTGGGCTCAGTGGATTCTGGCACAAAGCTGGAAGGGGACATGGAAGCAACTTGGTTTGTCAGCATTACTTGGTAGGAGGTTCTCTCAGTGTATGGCAATAACTCTTAGCTGTTAGAACTCATTTTCAACCTGTGCCTTACATGAATTTTACAGCTATGGAGGGATTTATTAATTCCCATACTTCTTGCTTTTACTCTTTGTTTCAATGTTTTCCTCAATTAAAGGAGAGTACTTTCCAGATTGGTTACTCAGGAGGTTGGCTGTTTAGTCAGAACAGATAAGGAAAAGTCCCAATGTAAGGAATGAGAGCAAAGAGAAGATGGACCAGTCAGAGAGGCAAGGATGGAGAGTGAATGAGGAGCCAAGAAGGGGAAGAGGTCAGGGACCGTATAATAGATGCTCCAGGGTTAGGCATGGGAAAGAGTCTAGAAGAAAGGGGACTCAAAGCCAGCAGACTGTGAAAGGCTGATTTTTGTGCATTGGCAGAGGAGATGTCTGTTCCAGTTCTAAGAGATACCAGAGAAGCTTGGTGACATTTGGTGGTTGCCCTGAGCTTCCTCGGCTGAGTTCACACACTGGGATACCACTGGGATAGCATTTAGACACAATTCACAACAAAATGTTGGTAGACTCTCTCATTATTTGCAGAAAATAAGACCTTCAAAAGTAAAATTTAATTGTCTACTGAAAATGTTCAGAGAAATGTCATTTATGTCTGAGCCATCAATATTCACTCAATCTGAGTGAAGAAGAAAAAACAGGAACATGCCATGCATTTTTTAGAAGATTGATTGATTGATAGATTTTCTCTTATACACTGTATCCTGACAATAGTTTTCCAACTATAGCCTCTCTGATTATCTGAACTCAAGAGTCTTAATAGAATGCCCTAAGGCTAGCTCTTTATTCACCCCTTCTTTTAACATGGCTGAACCCAGAATCTGATGGTCCCCAAGGGTGCACATGTTAAATGCTTGTTCTCCTGCCTGTGACTGTTAAGAAGTAGGTGAACATTTTGGGACTGGGACATTGTGGGCAGCCTTCATGTCCTTGAAGGGACTTGTGGGGTCTCAGTCTTGTCCCATCCTTTGCATTCTCTGCTTTGATCTACCTCCACTTCAGCCACAGCGTGAGATATCCTCACAGGCTCATAGTGATAGACCACTGAACCTGGACTGACATTTCTGAGACTATGAGCCCCATGAGCCCAAGTGAACCTTTCTCTCTATGAGTTGATCTTCTCTTATACTTGCTTTGATCACAGGAAGCTAGCGAAGGTATGTACTTTGCCTCTTCCTACATAAGTCCCAACACCAAACAAATAAGGATGTGGAGGAGGCTGGGTCCTTTAATGGGTGTCAATGCACGTAGATTTGTAGGTAGTGAAACTCCTCTTGCCTGAATTGTCTTTAATCTGTCACTGAATGCATTTCTCATGACACATATGCACTTACATGGTAGGGAGGAGCCAGGCAGGGACTACAATGAAACACAGCTGAACAATAAAACCCATTTCACATTGTGGTACGACACAAGTATTCATAAACACAAGAAAACATGGCTCTTTGTCCATCATGGGATGGTGATGGTAACAAGTCTCCTAATTGGAATTCAAGTCCAACCATTTCTTGAGCTCATGCTTGTCAGAGCAAACCAGAGACTGGGTGCCTAGCCTGTCACTGACACTCTTTTCTTCATTCAGAACTAGGTCTTTAAACATGGCTCTCCTCTGATCCCATGGCGACGAGTTCTGTACACACAGTGTCACTCAGTCTGGCAAGTACTGTTGAGAAAGTGAGAGCCACCCTCACCCCAATATTACAAACTGAGGGCCACATGCATAAACACAGCCTCTAAACACCTGACTTAAGATTCAAACTCAAGCCACCAAGTACTGATTCTCTACTTTATGAAATTCCTGTGCCATGCTAAAAGTCAAGCAACTGCCTCTCTGTGAAATCTGTGAACGGACACATAAAAAAATGGCTGAGACTTTTGTTTTATGGTCTCACACTCCCACACAAATCTATGTGAAATTGTTAATATCATTGACACTCTCAGAGGTTTGTAAGTTCCTTATGAGCCAAGGACCAGACCTTATTCAGTTTCCTACCTTAGAGCCTGACATGTTTCCTGAGTGTCAGTTGAAAAGCAGGAGTTAATTAAATATGGAAGTTAGATTTGGAACAGTGAACCAGAAGAGCTAAACACAAAACCTAGACTCTAGCCCAAGGAAACTACAATAGGGTAACCCAGGACCTTCTGAATGATTAAATTTCTCCGGTCTATTGTAATTTCCATTGTATAAATGTTAATAGAAATGAATTATTCGTATAGTCACAGTTATTTTATCATGCCTTTTTTTTGGTCACACATTTTGGTCTTACAAGTAGAAATGTATCCAATCCCAAGGTAGCTCCATCTGCTAGAATCTAGAAGCATTCCTTTTGACATGGCTCATGGGGCTCTGTCAAATGTGAGACACATCTCCCATGTTGTGAGAGGTATGCTGAAGAAAATAATAATTGTGTTCCGAAGCACAGTAAGACTGCATATCTTATTAATAGCTGAGATCAATTGTGTATATGGTCGCAGTTCAGTTGCGAACGATTCATCAAACTTTGTTACCAACATCTTTAGAAGCTGATGTGTGAGTCATGGGGAGCTATTTTGCACAAGATTTGTCACCTTGATCAGAAGGGGAAATGAATTACTAAATATAAAATGCCATTTCACTGTGATTCATCGCTCTTTCAAGCTGACAGATGTCATAAAGGGACGTAATCTTTTTCCTCTCTCTTTCTCTCTCAAATATGCAGTAAAGGGTTCACTCCTTCATCTCTTATCAACTGAGGAGGGATCAGAGTATTGCCAGAGAGTGAACCACAAGGAATTTGTGTGTTATCTCTGCTTTCTGACAACATTCACATCCACGTGCATGGTTTCCAAGAAAGTGGCAGCTCTCAGGTGTCGTTATCCTCCCCGTATGTGCTATGAATGGCTCTTTCCTTCCCATAAAACACCCCAACAATTACATGAGAAAAGTGGGACTTATTGCACTCTCTCCCCTCCCACCAGGGCACTTTCTCCATAATCACAGTTTGTAGAGATTATCTTCTTTTTACCTAAGCCTTTGTTTTGATTGACTTTATGCAAATCTCAAGGTAGCCCCTAATATTTCTTGGGTGAGAGATGCAGAAATATAAATGTGAAGCTCAAAAAATGCTGAGCAGTTAGTCAGAAAACCAGATGATGAGGATTAGCTCTTAATGTGTGCATTCCTGGCAAAGAGCTACTGGAATGCCTTAAGAACTTTATGACTCATTATGTCCCCGGGAGTCTCTAGTGACAAAGAAACTCATAGCTAGACACTTATGACTTGCATGGCATAATCTAGGATCAGGTATAAAGCTTTAGCTCTTCTCCTTGCTAGTGACTCAGTCTAGACATAAAACTATTGCAAGACTCGTGTGTGTGTGTGTGTGTGTGTGTGTGTGTGTGTGTGTGTTTCATTTATGGTATTATTATCATATTATGGTATTATTCCTAAAAGCATCCGTTTACCTTCTCCATTCAACGGAAAAGAACAAAGAACTTAGCTTGTCCTAGTTAATGTTATTGCTATGAATAAAATATGCAAATATTTTTGCAGAATGCTATTGCTATTTCATTAGAACAAACTAATATAACTTTGTATGAATGACACCAAAACCTCAGTCAGGAGCTTTCCCTCCCAGTCCAAACTTCCCTCCATGTACATGTTTTCTCAACCACAAAGTTTCTACCATGAGAACTTGGGGCCCTAGATCCATAATGATATTAATTGGGGAATGAACCTTTAAGGGCTTTCCATTTGCCAGTCTCTGTCTCTATGCTATAACTCTCCCACAGAGATTCACAACTCTAGAGGTCCTTTGCCTCTTCTTGTACTTGTCTGTCTCTACTTGGGCATAAAGGGTCCTCTGTTCATCATTGTGATCCTGCTAGTATCCTGCTAGAGATGATGGGAAGGTCTCTTTGTGACTTTACCACTGGCAGGCTGGTGGGTCCCACACTTGTATCTACTGGCTAACCTTCTTTTGAAAGCTTCATTCCATTCCTTACTTTAATAAACCCCTCCTGCAAAGATGCAATAAGTGAATTTTCTCTTAGCAAAAGCTAACACTGTCCTCTACCCATCACTTCTCACATTATCACCTAATGCAGGTGACCTGATGGCCATCTCTTTCTTTGCATTTCCTGCCTTTGCCTGCCACATCTTCACCGATCAGCCACAAAACTCCATCTCGCCCCTACATACTTTTTTAATTTATCCTAGTTCATCATTTCTCCTTCAAGAACTCAAAGTGAGTATGTTTGCCTTCTAACAGCCTTCTGCATATCATCTTTCCATCTGCCATCCAGCCCTTCAGCCTTATCCATTTTGTTCTCCTTCGGAAAGCACAGTAACCTTTCTAACGGGGAGGCATGATTGAGTCCCCATCCCTACTTTAAGCCTCGTGACAACACTCATAACCTGTGGCCACATTTCTCTCATTTTGTGCTGCCAAAATTCCAGAGTGGAAGTGCCATGGGCAGCCACATAGGATGACAAATGGCTACGGAGAATGCCCTAAGCTAGCCACCACCCTCTCATCAAGCATTGACTACATTGGTATAGCAAGAGCCTGCTTAAATTTTTAGCTTTATTGTTTTCAAACAGCCCCAGTCCAGCACTTTAGTTTCTGTTTCTCAGAAACCTCTGCCCTGTGTATTAAATTGGTTTCTGGCAGGATTTGATTTTCTGGTAGTCTCTGGAAACCAAGCTTGTCTTCTGTCTCTCAGCTTACGTTATATTAATTTCTGCTCAGTACTACATACGAAGAGAGTGTTTACTGAGAATGGAGAGTCACAGTCTTCTTCCCTGTCCACTGACTCCATTCCTCAGCCTCTCAGCTGGCACACTGAGGACCTGCCTGTTCTACAAGAGCCAGAATACAGCAGTGAGGCATGAGGGTACTTGAGTAAGACATGGAGATCGAATTGGTTTGGCTACCAGTAATGTTACAACCCAATAGGCTTAACTCCGGGAGAAGGAGAACCCTTAACCACTACCTTAGAGTTCTCTAGAGTCACAGAATTTATGGAAAGAATATCTTCCCTATCTCCATATACATATATACATATATATACATGTATATATATAGCATACACACATATATAAAATATATATGTATATGGAAATGGGAGAGAGAGATTCTGTATGTGTGTGTCTGTGTGTGTGTGTGTGTGTGTGTGTGTGTGCGCGCGCGCGTGCGCGCGCGCGCGCGCATGCATATACAGAATTCTTCTGACCTGGATCCAAGGTGTGTCTTCCTACCTCAAAGGTCAGGACTAGAAGTAGATTTGTCACATCACTTACTGGGTCAGGTTCTCCCTGGATCAGGGCCATGCAAATGTACATATCTTCAGACTACAGCTGTCCATTAGTTTAGGCTGCAAAAGCTAACTACTTGGAAAATCCAAGACAAACCAGACTGGTTGTAATATTGTTCCCTTAAAGGCAGATTAAACACAGAGGCTGAGAACACAGTAGGACAGCAGTCTTAGTTATTAAGTGACTCAAGGTATATTGTTAACTCTGTTGTGAGGTCCAGCAAAAATTCCAGATTTTTGAACGTAAGAAATATTTTCATATTAATTATATGGCCATACATATGTATCTCCAAAAGAATGAATTCTGAAGAAATGACAAGAGGATGCAATACCTTCTAGACAAAGGCTGATGGATGAAATAGTATGACAAAAAAGTCTGTAGAATGGGACTACAAATAACGAGTCACTGGAGAAGGCTTAGAGGTTAAGAATACTTGCTGATCTCTCAGAGGATCAGAGTTTGGTTCCCAGAACCCAGGTCAGGAAGCTCACAACTGTCTGCAACTCTAACTCCAGGGGATCCATCTGGTCTCCATGAATACAAATGATATACACATAAACAATGTAATTCTAAAGTGGTAAATAACAGGATATGAAGTTGCTTGCATTTAAGGATAAACCAGAGAATTTATTTATTCAGGCTCATCATGGACCTAATTATCACTCTCTGAGGATGAAAGTGAATTCTTGCCATGCAATAGGGAAAACAAAAAAATCTCTTACAAAGGAACCTTGACTGTTCCTCTTGCAAAAGAGGTATAGACAGAACACACTACTGAAGAAACTGTTCCTTGTATGATTCATAGCTTGAAATAATCAACATGACAGCTTGCTGTATGTTAAGAAGGTACATCCATAACTCTGTTAAAAGAGGCAGAGAATGTAAATTTAAAACAAACACAGCCTGCCTGGAAGCCCTCCCCACTGATTTTTGCATCTTCCCATTCACCCAAAAACACAACACTAATGTTCTAATGGGATTATAAGAGCCCAGCTTTCAGTGTGCTCAAGTCTCCCTCTATAGACATCCCAAACAAGACCCCTTGTGCTATGCTAGATGCTATTCAATTGTCCCAAGCCACCTGTTCTCTTGAGCACAAGGGCTTCTCCTGAGATAAGCTATGCTCTCCCTCCTCTCCCCCATCCAATTACACAGCTGTGAGAGCTTAAGGTAGGGGTCAATGGATTCCATAATCTCTACCAGTCCCCCTCATCAGTGTATGGATTTGACATAGTTTCCGTCCATGGTCATTCACAGGATGAATTCAGCTTTGAAATAAACTACCTAGTCCCTACCTTCCAGGCTATCCCCCCAAGCATATGATCTTAAAGTCATGTTAGGGTTTAGTTTCTTGATCATTTAAAATAATATAGAAAGAGTGTGGAATGAGAGAGCTGGAGGGGAGGCAAAGGAGAAAAGAAAACAGGAGGGGAAAGCATTGTATAATGTTTTATATATCTTTGCATGTAACCATATTTTTATGCAGGTTATAGAATAAGATGATTTTAAAAGCATTATTCTGAGTCTTTAAAGAAAAAAGCATTACAATCTCACTGACAAATTATTCATCTCTTGTTTTCTTGGTAACACATTAGGCTATTTTATTATTTTATTTTGGAGTGGTTTTCTTGTTTTTGAGATGGAGTCTTACTATGTAACTTCAGCTGTCCTGAAACTCACTATGCAGACCAGGCTGGCCTTGAACTCAGAGAAATCCACCTGTCTCTGCCTCCTGAGTACTGGGACTAAAGAAATGAGCTACCAAGCCTGGCAAAACACATTAAGCTATTTTGTTATTTTTATCATTTCTGTGACAAAATAATGAGAAAGGAAAGAGTGGCCGAGTAAGAACTGCTGGTGGCCCCTGGAAGCATCAATGTCCTCTTTCCATGGGTGACACAGTTATGAATTAGGTTCTTAGAAAATACTAGATGAGGGGACTAGGGAGCTATAACAGAGGATAAGAACTCTTTCTGTGAAAGTGTAGGGATCTGAATTGGAATCCCCAATACTGATGCAAGAAGTTGAATATGACTTCCTGTATATGTAATCCCAGACCTGGGGAAGGAGACAGGTAGACCCTGGTAGGATTTTGCTGAACAGTCAAAACTGGTGAGCTTTTGGTTCAGCAAGAAGACCTTGTCTTACATCAACAAGGTAGAGAGTAGTAGGAAATGATATCTAATATTAACATCATATATGTCCATATGTACACACCTATACATTGCCCTGCATGCAGTACATGTACACACACACACACACACACACACACACACACTCTTGCTCATCTAAATCTTCCACCCCTCCTCAGCATATACTCATCCAAAGAAATTCCACCCTCTTTCCACCTGCTTCTCAACATTTTAGTTTTCTTTAGATCAATAGTTTATATACATACACACACTATACATATACATATACATATACATATATACATAATTTTCAGTTGCAGATTGCTTTATACTGAAGGTAACATTCAATAGGACTCACCCCAGAATATAAGCGAGGACTATAATAAATTGCTTCGAGGAGCATTTAAACTCTTTTTTTTAAGTAAGAAAATTAATGATAAGTTAGCTTTTTCAAGAAGCCATGTGCAGAGATTGGCTTGAAAATGAGTACAGGATTAATTTGTGTAAACTGGAAGATGTCCATCCCAGAGGACTCTGAGTAGGAGATGTTACATGAGCACTGCTTGTCCGGCAGCTAAGAAGCTCTGTGTTAACATTTCACTTGGGCCTCTAGCTGTGCTTTCTGAGGAAACTCCTCAGCTTCTTGACAGGTTTTCCTCATCTACAAGTTATCAGGAGACTCTTCCAAATGCTCCAAGCTCCACTGGTCTGCAAGACTGCCCTGCTTTAATACATGGTAGTGCTACTCGTCATAAATCAATAGGTTGTTATGAAAGATCTAACCACCACCGTGACCATTCCAATTTCTTTTATATTTTTCCGTTTTATATCCGGATCACTGTCCCCCTTCCCTGTCCTTCCCTCTCATAGTCCCTCTCACAATCCTCCCTTCCCTTCTCTGAGAGAGTGGAGGCCCTGCCTGGGCATCCCCTGACCCTGGTGCATCAAGTCTCTGCAGGGGTGGGTGCTTCTTCTCCCATTGAGGCCAGACAAGACAGGCAAGTTAGGGAAGTGGGTTCCACAGACAGGCAAGAGCTTTAGGGAGAGCCACTGCTCTAGTTGTCCAGGACCCAGGTGAAGAGCAACTGCATATCTCCTACATGTTTAGTGGACCTAGGTTCAGCTTGTGTATGCTCTTTGGTTGGTGGTTCAGTCTCTGAGGCCCCAAAGAGCCAGGTTAGTTGACTTTGTTGGTCTTCCTGTAGAGTTACTATATCATTCTGTACACACAGTCTTTGCTCCAACTCTTCCATAAGCGTCCCAAAGCTCCATCTAATGTTTGGGTGTGGTTCTCTATATCTGTCTGAGTCAGCTGCTGGGTGGAGCCTCTCAGAGGACAACCATCATGCTAGGATCCTGTCTGCAAGCATAACAGACTATCATTAATAGTGTCAGGTATTGGTGCCTGCCCGTGGGATGGGTCTCTAGTTGGGCTGGATATTGCTTGACCATCCCCTCAGTCTCTGCTCCACCTCCCATCCCTGCATTTCTTATAGGCTGGATAAATTGGGGATCAAATGTTTTGTGTGGGGGTTAGTGTCCCTATTGCTCCACTGGGATTCCTGTTTGGCGATAAGAAGTGGCCTCTTCAGGTTCCATCTCCGCACTGCTGTGAGGCTCCCCTATCCCAGATCTCTGACACATCCTTGAGATGCCACCTTTACCAGCTTCAGATTTCCATTCATTCTCATGACCATCCTGCCGTGTCCCCTATCTCTCCCTAAACCTGCTCCTGAAATATCCCATTCACCTTTCCATCTTCTCTCCCATCCACTTAACCCCTCCATCTACCTTCTATGATTATTTCATTCCTTTCTAAGTGAGATTCAAGCATCCTCGATTGGGTCTTCCTTTTTATTTGTCTTCTTTGGGTCTGTTGAGTGTAGATAGGTACCATTTATTTTACTGCTAATATCCACTTACGAGTGAGTACATACCAAGGATGATATCCTGTTTTGTTCTATCCTGTTGCCTTCAAAATTCATGATTTCCGTGATTTTGATAGTCAAATAGTATTCTATTGTGTTAATTAACCATATTTTCTGTATCCATTCTTCAGCTAAGGGACATCTGGGTTGTTTCCAGCTTCTGGTTATAACAAATAAAGCTGCTATGAACATGGTAGAGCACGTACCCTTGTGGTATGGTGGAGAATCTTTTGGCTAGATACCCAGGAGCTGGGTCTTCAGGTAGAATTATTTTCAATTATCTGAAGAACTGTCAAATTGATTTCCAGAGTAATTGTACCAATTTGCAATCCCACCAGCAATGGAGAAGTGTTCCTCTTTCCCTACATCCTCACTAGCATGTACTGTCACTTGAGTTTTTGATCTTAAGCCATTCTGACTGGTATAATGTAGAATCTCAAGGTCATTTGGATTTCTATTTCCCTGATACCTAAAGGATATTGAACATTTGTTTAATAAGTGCTTCTTGGCTATTTGAGATTCCTCTGTTGAGAATTCTCTGGCTCTGTAGCCCATTTTTAAAATTGGGATATTAGTGTTGGTGTCTTCTTGAGTTCTTTATTAATTTTGAATATTAGCTCTGTCAGATTTAGGGTTGGTAAAGATCCTTTCTCAATATGTAGGCTGCTGTTTTGTCCTTATGACAGTGTCCTTTGCCTTACAGAAGCTTTTCAATTTCATAAGGTCCTATTTATCAACTGTTGATCATAGAGCCTGAGCCATTAGTGTTTTGTTAAGGAAGTTGTCTTCTGTACCAATGAGTTCAATGCTATTCTCCACATTCTGTTTTATCAGATTTAGTGTATCTGGTTTTATTATGAGGTCTTTGATCTACTTGAACTTGAGTTTTGTGCAGGGTGAGAGATATGAGTCTATTTGCATTTTTCTACATGCAGATACTCAGACCAGGACCATTTGTTGAAGATGCTTTCTTTTTCCATTGTATGATTTTTGTCTTTTTTGTCAAAAATCAAGTGTCCATACATATATGGGTTTATTTCAGGGTCTTCAAATCGATTCTATTGATCAATCTGTCTGTTCCTATACCAATACTGTAACATTTTTATCACTATTGCTCTGTAGTACAGCTTGAGGTCAGGATAATTCCAAAAGTTCTTTAATTGTTCAGGATTGTTTTATCTAGCATGGCATTTTGTTTTCCACATGAAGTTGAGAATTGCTCTCTCAAGGTCTGTAAAGAATTATGTAAGAATTGTGATGGGAATTGCATTGAATCAGGAGATTGCTTTTGGTAAGATGACCATTTTCACTATGTTAATCCTACCAATCCATGAGCACGGATAACCTTTCCATCTTCTGATACACTCCTCAGTTTCTTTCTTCAGAGACTTGAAATTCTTATCATATAGGTCTTTTACTTGTTTGGCTAGAGTCACATAAAGATATTTTTTATCATTCATGGCTACTGTAAGAAGTGTTTATTTCCCTAATTTCTCTCTCAGCCCATTTATCATTTGAATATAGGAGGGCTACTTTTTGTTGTTTGCTTGTTTGTTTGTTTGTTTGTTTGTTTGTTTTGAGTTAGTTTTATATCCAGCCTCTTTGCTAAAATTGCTTTTCAGGTGTAGAAGTTCTCTGGTAGACGTTTTGGAGTCAGTTATGTATACTGTCATATAATTTGAAAATAGCAATACTTGGACTTCTTCGTTTCCAGTTTGTATCCCCTTTAGTTGTCATATTGCTGTAGCCAGAACCTCAAGTGCTATATTGAACAGATATGGAGAAAGTGGACATCCTTGTCTTGTCCCTGATTTTCATGGGATTGCTTTAAGTTTCTCTCCATTTAATTTGGTGTCAACTACTGGATTGCTATATATTGCTTTTATTATGTTTAGGTATGTGCCTTGTATTCCTGATCTAAGACTTTTAACATAAAGGGATGTTGGATTGTGTCAAAAGCTTTTTCAGCATCTAATGAGGTGATTATGTGATTCTTTTTCATTCTTATAATAGATTATGTTGATAAATGTTTGTACATTGATCCATCTCTGAATCCCTGCATCCCTGGGATGAAGCCTATGTGATCATGGTGGAGGTTTTTTATGTGTTCCTGGATTGCATTGAAAAGTATTTCATTGAGTATTTGTGCATCAATGTTCATAAGAAAAATTGATCTGAGGTTCTCTTTCTCTGTTGAGTCTTGCTTGATTTTCCTTTGATGAATAAGAGATGTTCATCCCTGTCTCTTTTTATTAATTTTGGCTGAAACTCTGTTTTATTTGATATTAGAATGACTACTCTACCTTGTTTCTTGGGTCTGCTTGTTTGGAAAACTTTTACCACCCTTTACTCTGAGGCAATGCCTATCTTTAGTGCTTAGGTGTTTTTCTTGTAGGCAGCAGAATTGTGGATCCTATTTTCACATCCATTCTGTTAGCCTGTGTCTTTTTATTGGGAAATTGAGTCCATTGATTTTGAGAGATATTAATGACCTGTGATTCTTAGTTCCTATTATTTTGATGTTGGTGGTATTAGTGTGTGTGTGTGTGTGTGTGTGTGTGTGTGTTTTGCTGGTATGGAATTACTTATTTCTTTGATGTAGTTATTCTCCTTGGGTTGGAGTTTTCCTTCTAGAATTTTTTGTAGAGCTGGATTTATCTTGAAATACATTATATTTGCTGTCTATGGTGATTGAGAGTTTTTCTGGGTATAATAGTCTAGGTCCCAAGGTTCTAGAGGTTGCAAGATATCTGTCCTTTCCCCTCTAGCTTTTAGATACTCTGTTGAGAATTTGGGTGTAATTCTGATAGGTCTCCCTTTGTATGTTATCTGGCCTTTTCCCCTTGCTGTTTTTAATATTCTTTCTTTGTTCTGTAGATTTTGTGTTTTGATTATTATGTGGTAGGATAATTTTTCTTCTCATCCAGTCTAATTGGTGTTTTATAAGCTTCTTTTATGTTTATAGGCATCTCTTTTAAGTTGAAAAGTTTTCTTCTATGTTTTTTGTTGACAATATTTTCTGGTCCTTTTTGCTGTGATTCCTTACCTTTTTCTAATCCTATTATTCTTAGGTTAGACATTCTTATGGTATTCCAGATTTTCTGGATGTTTTGTGTTAGGAATTTTTTAGATTTCACACTTTCTTTGACTAATGTAACAGTTTCATCTATTTTATCTTCTATGCCTGAGATTCTCTCTTCTATCTCTTATATTCTGCTGCTAATGCTTATGTCTGTTTTTCCTGTTCTCTTTTCTAGGTTTTTCATCTTCAGGATTCCTTCAGTTTATGTTTTCTTTATTGCTTTTATTTCCATTTTAAGGTCTTGGACAGTTTATTTCCTTCTCCTGTTCATTTGCATTTTCCTGTATTTCTTTAAAGGATTTATTTCCTCTGTAAAGGTTTCTACCTGTTGGTTGTATTTTTCTGTATTTCTTTAAGGGATTTCTTGTGCCAAGCCTCTGATGGGTATCCTTGGACTGCATTGTCCTGGACCAACAGGTCTGATAAAGGTAGGCTGAGGGGTTGCAGCATAATTGGAGTCTGGTGGGGATAACAGGGAGGTCAGGGCAGCAGGTGGTGCCACCGGGGTACCTAACAGGCAGGAAATATGGGTGCAAGAAGGTAATCTAACCTGTACGCTTCTGGATCAGAAGGTGTGATGAAGGTTGCTTGAGAGGTGGCAGGATAATGTGGACCTGCCAGGGATAGCAGGTGGCTCAGGGCAGCTGGGGGTACCCCAGAGGATTCAGTGGGCCCCAACTTCTTTTTTGATCTATCAAAAGGCTCTCTACATATGGGTAATTTTTTATATATTAAGCTATCCAAACTACCCAAATCCATTTTAATACTAACCATTGAAATATTATATTATAATCATTACAACTACAACAGCAAATTTCCAAGCAGCAAACAATCTCAAATGCTTATATTAATTTTTGTTCTCACAGTAGCCTGTAGCTAACTTGCTAATGTCTCCAAACTGATGGCTAAGGATGGGATGAAACTCTCAAGTGGGCCACTGTAGAAAGCCTTAATATTGGGCCAAAGTGTTTCCAATTGGTTGAACATCAGCCAGCTGACCCAAAAGAGACAAATTACCCACTCAGAGTGCACATCTATTTCAACTAGGAGGGTAAGTAAGAAGCTCCTGCAGGACCCCTGAAAAGTTCTATGTCAGTTTTCTGGTGGTGTGGAAGTAGAGTTAAGAAAAGAAAAATTCATTTTAGTGTTTCAGAGACTCCTGGATCCAATGGCCCTACCTCTTCAGTTTGTATCAGAGAAATGCAGAGTCATTCTGTGCTGTGCCCAACTAAGTCTCCCATATGCATCAAGTTCAGAGGATGAGAACAGGTCCCCTTTCACCTTTCCTTTCTTCATAGAAGATTTCTCCTTGGATAGCCTTTCTAACCTTCGAGGGGTTCTCATGAGTATTAACTACATCAGAGCCTCCTACTCTCTGTCCCAAACTAGAAGTGGGAATCCAAGAGTCATGAGAAGGGTTGGGGCAGTTTCGTCCGACTGCCAAATCTGATGGGATAGATTTTCATGCTATTTATTTTATGGATTGCAAAGGTTTATATGCTCCCTTAGCTGTGAAAGCTGAACTAGTCCCAAGTTGTCTGAAAGGACAAAGGCTGCACTGTGAGCCTCAGCATTTGGCACAAAGCAGAAAAGCAACTCAAAAGTAAGCAATCTTGAATACCCATGGGTCCTACAGCAACAAGGACACAGGTGGGAGTTGACCACATTGTGGTGAAACTGAAAATGAGAGAATGAGGGAAAGAGAGAAAGAGGGGTGAGAGGAAGAAAGGGGAGAGGGGAGAGAGGGAAGAGAGAGAGAGATAGAGAGAGAGAGAGAGAGACAGAGACAGAGACAGAGACAGAGACAGAGACAGAGACAGAGAGAGAGCTAGCTAGCTCTGCAGGCGCCTGAAGCATGTTGATGCTCATCTTGGCTTTATGCAATTTCCACCATTTCCTCCACCATCTTTGGTGCTGCTGTAACAGACATACACTCAAGTGGACTCTCCATCACACATCATCAGTGTGTTAGATATTGAAGGTGCTAATTCTGAAAGTTAAAACTCACTGGATGTTCCAGAATACACTGGAGTCCAAATCTACAGGGGGTAGCAAAGAGATATATAAGACCAATGAAAAGATTAAAAAAAAAGAGGCATTGTAGCGACCTTGTCACATAGGAAGAGGCTTCCCAAATCAGGAAATAGTTAAATTTAAGTATAAAGAGATGTCTAATATCTACGACCAGCAGAGCATTGCACACAGAAGAAATAGTAAGTATAAGGAGACTGGCATGTGTTATATAAGTCTAAAATGAATCAACTGTTGAATGGTGCAGAGATTATAGAAGATTCCCTGGGGTTCCTAAGACAGAGTTGGTAGAAGACATTGTCCTTATATCCCAGTCAGTCTCGGGTATCAGAACAAGGCAGGGAAGTGTGAGTGTGTATGTGCATGTGTGTGTGTGTGTGTGTGTGTGTGTGTGCAAGTGTGCATCCATGTGTATGAGCAAGAGAGTGAGAGCAAGAGAGAGAACGCACATGAGAGAGAGAGAGAGAGAGAGAGAGAGAGAGAGAGAGAGAGAGAGAGAGACTAGAAAGCACCAAGAGAGAGTAATAGGAGCCAATTTCCTTAACAATAGAGAATGAGGTGAGAGTTACATTGAAAAAAACTAGCATAAACTGGTGTGGTACTAGACTGTGATTGGAGACTTTGTTCTGATTAATAATGGTAGCAGAGCAAATTCTAAATAAAAACCCAGAATATTGTACTTCTAGTCAGTGTTTCCAAGTGATAAGTTTCTACTGCTGTAGATAAGTTTGGTGGTTCTCCCATTGTCTACAATTGCTTGCGAATCCTACCGGATAATGTTTTACCTCTAACATTGTGTTTTGTCATTCTAGACTTTTTATTTGTTTTTTTTTCCTCTCACAATGTCTGCATCTCTGTTCAAATGCCACAGTTCTTCTAACATGTTTGAATAAATTTAGGAAGTCTGTTCTAAAGTTTTTGTGTAGTGATTCTAATGATCTGGGTCATTGCAACATCAATAATAATTGTCTGTGCTTGTTACAGATTATGTTTTCTTGCTTGATATGTACCTGCTAGTTTGTGTATTCTGGATAGTATTCATCCTGTCATTTCAAAGCTCCAGATTTTGTTATATTTTCTCAGAGGATACTATTTTATTCTGGTGAGTAATTCACTGGCTGTGAGAGAGTGGTCCTTTCAAAAGTTGTCTGTGGATTTTGCAACTACCGCCTGTCTAGAGTCTTTCTTACCCTAGGAAGAAGGTGGTATTCCTTAGATGAAGACATGGGTGTGGTCTTAGGCCTACTTGCCACTCCAGAGATGTGAACACCCATGCTCCCATGAACACAGTACAGGGATCTTCTTGCTGTCCTGGACCATCTTGTACTTCCTCTTCCCACATGCACTGTCATCCCATCTATGAATTTCCGTGTCTAGAGGAAATTATCAGGAGCCCCTTCCCTCACACATCCATCCTCTCATGGCTCTGACTCTCCTACTTTAAACTTTAGACTACAATCTCTGCCTCTGCTGATAATACTGTTCATCTCTCTCAGGAGTCAATTCAATACAAGTTGCTGAGACCCTTCGGAATTAAAGATAAAAGTCTCCCCAACACTCCTAAAAGCAAAGAAAACCAAACCAACAACAAAAGCAAGATCAGAGAGTGGCTGCAAAACCTATGTTTATTATTACAAACATTAAATTCACTCCTCACTTCCCCTGTGTGATTTCGGAAGAGTTGGTAAAATCAGGCTTTCTTGAGGTCTTATTAGGTAGTGCCATAGGTTGCCAGACCTCTAGGGTCCTACAGCAATAAGATAGCAGAGATTTGAAAATATTTCATGGATTTAGAAACAGTCATTTCCCCCATACCAGTTTCAACCAATCACTTAATATAATTTTCTCCAGAGTCAAGAATTCCCTGAGAGCTATCCATCAGTAAGCTGTCTGCTGACGAGCCCCCTTAACTCCAGAGGAATGACTGAACTCAAAAAATGGAAGTCAGACTGATTGTCCCACCTCTATAAATGAACTGTAAAATGTGGCAAGATGGCTATGGTCAACTTCTTTCCTAGGAAGAAGGGATACAACAACAATAACAACAACAACAACAACAACAACAACAATAATAATAATAATAATTGAAGAAAGAGAAGAAGAGGAAGAGGCTAATTTGAAGAAATCATGAAACAGGACATACAAAGGGATAGTGAGACAGGGCAGGTAATGTGAGGGCTACCTCCAAATAATTGATAAATTGTCATGTCAACAGGTTTCCAGTATGTTCTTTAAGCCGTAAATGGTTTGCCCTTGCCTGGATGGCATTCCGCCATCCAGGGCTTCCTAAAGCAGGATCTGCTGACATATAGCAAGATTTGGGAGGGAGAGGGGGAAAAGCAGGAAGCATTGCAGGTCCTGGGCATCTGTAGGTGTCCTGACCCCAGACTATTGGCAGCTGTCCAGATGCTTCTGCATGGGAACATAGTCAATGTCTTCCTCATTGGGTCAATTTAAGCATCTTTCAAGCACAATTATGACTAAGGTGATTGTTTAAAGCACAGATCTATATTTAAAACTCCCAGACTTAAAAAAAGTAAAACTCACCTTCAGGCAACTCAAAACATAAACCCTCAAGATAAGGTTTTATCACACTTATTCTTTAAAGGGTCCCAGGTTACACTGGATATATAAACAATGTGGAAAACCTACAATATTAAGATGTGTGTGCCCCGCAAGAGTGTCTTTAGAAGGAGGGGAAATGAGACAGGTCATTCTAAGGGTAAGCAGAGAAAACTTACTGGTGCACAATAACATCAATAGGAAATAATTCATCCCAAGGGTGCTATCCACAGCAAAACATAGCAAGGAAATTGATCGATACAAGCAGGATCTGCAATACTGATGTCAGTGGCCTTGGGTCTGAGGAACTAAGGTACTGTTTTGGCCTGAACACCCAGTGCTCTGCCTCAGTGAAATATATGGCATAGTTCAGTGGAATGTTGTTTCCTTAAATTTCTTCACATAACGAGACTGTCCTCTTAGTTTTTGTGTGTCTTTTATCTCTCTATGGTTCTAACATGCTAGTCAGTTGTTTCAGTATCAAAGGGAGTTTATGTTCTGCATATATCATATATATGTATGTATGTATGTATAAATATATATAGAGATAATAGATAATAGTTGGATGACATAAAAATTATAAATGTAGAAAAATTTGACAAAAACTATAGTTCAGAGATAAAACCTCCCCCTAAACCTATCATTTCAAACTAACCATTTTGTTTTCCCAAAATACACATGGATAACATACACAAATACTTGTTTTATGTGTGTGCATAATCAGGCCCCTGTATCCATAGGTTCAATTAACCAATGATTAAAAAATCTAAATCCTTGCATTTATATTGAACAGATACAGGAATTCCTTCTAGTTATTCTGTAAATGTCATTGAACAACTATTTACAAACTACTTTTATGCTTTTAGGTATTATTATCAATCTAGAGTTGACTTAGATGGTATGGGAGAGTGAGCACACAATATATAAAAATGCTTTGCCATTATTTATAAGAGACTTGAGTATCTCTGTGGATTTTCATTTTCTCGTGATTCTTAGAAGCTGTTCTTCATGGATACCATTTCATGATGGCATATTCATATCTAGAAGCACACCTTCTTACATACATACATACATACATACATAATCAATAACATCTCCAGGCATTTTAAAACCTTCCCTTGGGGAAGAAACTACCTCAAATTGAAAAACACTGACATAGGTCCATCATATACTAATTCCTATTCTTTAGTTGAAAAACTATTTCTTTTTCATTAATCTATTTATTCTCTTTACATCTTCCTTCACAGCCATAACTCTTTCCTCTCCTCCCAGTCCTACTCACCTGTGCAAATTCCTCCCCTATTATCCCCCCACTCCTCTTCTCCTCAGGAAGGGGAAGCCCTCCTTGGCTACCACCCCTCCCTGGGACATCAACTCACAGCAGGACTAAGTGCATCCTCTCCCACTGGAATCTTTCTTAAGCAAAAGCAATTGTAAAAAATCCAAGTAGAGATTCATATGGAATTCATATGAATCCCTTTTCAGTAAATACCCCAGCACAGTAACTTCCCCACATCTTTAAATATTTGCTACAAATGTTATTTTCGGGTGCTGCATCATTGACTGTCCCTCCAATTCACTCATTATTTTAATTGCACACTCCTGTAGGGTTAGTCCCCCTTTCTTTTACTCACCAAAATCAAGATAACCTCTCCCAAATACCACATGCCAGAGATGTGTGTGTGTCTCTCTGTGTGTATGCACATACACACACACACACACACACACACACACACACGGGTGTATATCTTTATCTTTATTTCTACTTTTTTCCCTCTGAATGAGTTTCTAGGAGTGAAAATTGTTAAAACAAGAATGGTTAAAATCTGCCAAAGCCTTATTATTCATTGTCTGGTTAATTTTCAAAACAGTTTACACCCACAGTCAGCAAAAGAGCACAGGGTAGCATGGTTCTGATTTGTGCCAACAGAAGGGTCCCCTGTCTTTACACATTGTAAAAGTAAAAACTAAAATACATCACTCTCTGCATAACAAGTCCTATCAATTATGTCATGGGTGATAGAGGCATGCCCCAACTCCAGTGAAGTTCATGAGAAAGAGGTATAACTCAGAAACTATCTTTAAATCTTTTTACCAAGAGGCTAAAAGGCCTCAAACAATGGAGATCAGGAAAGTGTTTTTCCCATTTCTGGAGTTTTGTCAACTATTGGGAGGGGAGGTTGAATGCCAAGGCTGAGACTGGTGACTGGTCAACACACAGGGAGAAATCTGTTTTCCATCCCATCCAGGATATTTCCAGGTCAGTCTACAGAAGGAGAGCATTCTTTTTGTAATTACAGAGAATCTTCTGTACATGTACACACACATACAAACACACACACACACACATAAACATACAAACATAAACATACACACACACACACACACACACACACACACACACACACACACCTGTTGGTTCACTTTCCCCATTTGGTAGACTACTTTTAGAAAGAGAAGGGAGACCCAGACAGGCAGCTGTAGCATTCTGAGTCAACTGAAAATTTCCAAACCCGGTGTCTGTTTTGCAGCTGAGGGTCAGTCTAGCATTTCTGATCAGAGCATCTGTCTTAGTTAGGGTTTTACTGCTGTAAAAAAGACACTATGACCAAGGCAACCCTTATAGGGACATTTAATTGGGGCTAGCTTACAGGTTCAGAGGTTCTGTACATTATCAACAAGGCAGGAAGCATGGCAGCATCCAGGCAGAGCTGTACAGATGAAAGTTCTACATCTTCATCGGAAGGCTACTAGTGGAAGACTGGCTTCCAGGCAGCTAGGAGGAAGGTCTTAAAGCCTACACCCACAGTGACACACCTATTCCAACAGGGCCACACTTCCTAATAGTGCCACTCCCTGGGCTGAGCTTATGCAAACAGCATCTGTTCCAAGCCTCTTGAGACTCTTCATCATGCTTTAGTGAAAACTGCAGGGAATTCTGTGGCAGTATGGAGTGTGTTTTGAGCAAAGGAAGCAGCACATTATCAAGATTGCCTTGAAGAAGATGAAGCCAAAATCACCAAGTCAGAGGAAGAAACAATGAAGGAGCATACAGATGTGTGGTTAACTTTGTCAGCTTGACACAATCTAGAATCGCCTGAGTCTCAAAAAAGGATTATCCAAATTGGGTTGATCATTGAGCATATGTGTGGGTGGTTGTTACGATTAAGTTAATTGATATGGGAAGACCCAGCCCACTGTGGGTGGAACTATTCCCTCAGAAGGGGTTTCTGAGCTTTGTAAAGAGTGGAAAAATCAGGCCTAGTACAAGCAAGCAAGCGAGTGAGCCTGTAATGCACTAGTTTTCTGCTCTTGTTTGTGAATGTAATATGAATAACTATTTGAAGTTCCTGCCTTGCCCATAATGATGGACGGTAAACGTGGCATTGTAAGCTGAACTAAACCTCTATTTCCCTAAGTTTCTTTTTGTCAGGGTGGTTTGTCATAGCCATAAGAATGACCTGGAATTGATGGCAATGGTCAGGGTGATGATCACCAAAACTGGTGGCAGAAATCCAGTGATGGGCTATGATGGGGTAGTGGCCGTAAGTTAAAACCAACCTTGGTTGACATTGACACTGTTCTTATAGTCACACCTAGAAATGGACTACTGCCATCTCAGAGTGCCAGATAAAGAAGCCATATCAGAGAAGAACTGACTGCATTAGCCAAGAGACAAAGGTCTTAAGTTTCTCATTTTTAGAACGTTACTAAACAGGTTGGAATCCAGATCCCTGAGATAGGCTGGAACCAATTGCATAGGCAGGCAGAAGAATCCCTGGGTGAAGGGTGCTTCCAGACCTCTCTCTTCTGCAATGCAGGCTGGCATCTCATGCCTGAAGGCATCTCACAACGCAGATCTGTTAGCAACAAGTGGGAGTTTCACTTCTGCATTAACGACAACAAAAATTTCCCCATGACAGTTACTGGGGCTGTTCAATCTAACCAATGACTAGGATGGGTGGGGTCTTCTACTCACAGCAGGCCATACCCAGCAGGCCCAGAAGGATCGTCCTCCCTTAAGGCTCTGACCCCAGATACTTCTTCAAAGACAGAGTCTTATACAGCTTCTAGAATCCCAGAACAAAGGCAGAAACTATCAAGAGGAAAGTAATGTGGGCGGAGCTCTAGGCTAGACTCTAGTTCTTAAACATACACACATGTACACGCTGCACATATGCATGGAGGCACATTATACTATCATAAATTTGAAAGGGGAAATGGAGACATGACATTTGTATATTCTCTCAAAACATCATTTTTTTACTATGGTACTAGTATCAAGGTCATTCGTAGGGATACATGCTAGGTGAATAAAGATACTAAAGTGGGCTGTATAAACATATAACATCATCATGGCTGATGTCCCATAACCTTTGGGCATTCTCTGGTTCAGAAAACAGTCACAAGCCACCACCACATTCACAAGGGAATGGAGGAATACACAGGACATGAAAACTAGGACAAAGGTGTTGGAGCTACCTTAATGTTTGCACATCTCAGAAACAAAAGAGATATGTCTATTGGTGTTCTAAGAAACAGAAATTAAGGGAAAGTTTAAGGGAGGGGTACAAGGAAGGAAGAGAGAAGAGAGACAAAGACAGATACAGAGAGACACAGAGAGAGAGAAAGAGATTCATTTCTGATTTGCCATAAGGAGTCTTCTTGGGTGCCTCTGAGAACTAAAAGGGTCTTAGGATTTCAGTTAGGCTGCTACAGGTCTGGGAAAGCAGACAGTGGAGCTCTGATTGGAGGCCAGCAGGTCCAGGGACAGTGTTAATCTCTTTTCATGTGCAAAAGAAGAAAAGGCCAGTGCCCTATCCAAGGCTATCCAGCAGGAGTAAATTGTACTTGCTCTGAGGATATTCTGCTTTTTTCTCTTAGGTCATACACTGACTCTTTAGTAGAGTTCCTCATGTTATACTGACCTCCTATACTTTTACTAGTGTAATGGATTATAACGTAAATCACCTGATATGCAGGATATCTGATATGTGACCCCTGTAGAGGTCACAATCCACATAGGTTAAGAACTGTTGCTGTAGATAAACCAAGAATAACATATGGTTAAATATGTGGGTTCCCTATGAACTAGTCAATTAGTAAGAGTTAAGCATCACAATCAGGTTTTCTACACAGACAGGAAGCTTCTGAACAGTAGTAGCTGAGCCTGGATTTGGCTGAAGCATGTGAATCATCCAGGGCCAATGAATAAAGAGACACTCACCCTAAGTGCGGGAGTAGCCATGGGGAGCAAGAACCTGCTTATACTGCCTACTGTAGCACTCACACTGCTGATAGTGTTTCCAAGGATCTAACAGTGTGGGGATAGGGGATGAGAGATAGATAGATAGATAGATAGATAGATAGATAGATAGATAGATAGAGTAAAACCTGAGTTTTTAAACAAGAAAATTTTAGCTTAAATTTTAAAACACCCCAAGATTTAACTACTCATTGGCTCTTGTAGAAAAGCAACATTGGCACCAGGATGGGTAAGCATGGAGAAAACAATCACTGAGTACATAAATGGACAAGCAATAGTGTAAAAGGTTGGTGGCTGAGGGTAAGAGATTAATAATGATTACCGATTTACATACTGAGGGAGTAAAACTGAAATTAATAACAAGATGAGTTCCTGGATGTTTAATTAGTAAAGTACCTGGGATAATGTGGGCATTATGAGAATGTTTGCGATAAAGGATGAATTTGGAATTTGCTTCAAGAATGATTGGCAAAATATGAATATTGGTAATAAAGCTTAGCAACAGAAAGGAAAAAATTCTTGTGCCGTATAGATACCATGTAGATGGTTCATTTGCTCCCGGAAGCCTCCTTCAGACTGTCCAGATCAGCAAGAAGAAAAAGGCTCTCTTATGGGTGCGCTAGTTTAGTGTGTTCTTATAGAAACCTTTTAAAAAAAAAAATCTCAGGCAAGATAGTTAGGAGTGGGGGTTGGGTATAGTGACTCTCAGCCACCTCCTGATGGTTATGGGAGAATATTCATGATGAGAATGCCAACTCCATATCTCTCCTTAATGTGATATAGTACACACGAGAGGTTGACATGAAGGTCGGCACGTCACTGGGTATTGAACACCAGGAGATAAGAGACTGTCTGCTCAAGCAGGTGGGAGGCAGGGGACTTTGAGGAACATTCAAGCATGTAGCAAGTCCAGTGAGCAGATAAAGATTCAGGTCTCTTTGTCACATTTAGACCTTGAAGAGTAATCAATTATCTCTTTTATACAGCATCAACACCCTGTGAGGTGAAAGAGGTCCCTTCCAGTCATTACAACCACATTGTGATGTCCATTTCTCACTGGCTTTTGTTTCTCTCAGTGTGGGTTAAGCTCTTAGAGGGCATGTGCTGGGTCATATTTATTCTCGGTTTTTCAATGCATTCATTGAGCTAATGTAAATGAAAAGAAAGTCAGTTAACAAAGATAAGATCTAAACAGCATATAATTACAAATGAGTAAAAGACATCATCTCATTAAGACCTTTCCCAGAAATAGCAGGAGAAATGCAAAAAGAACTGAGATGAGGGTTGAATGAACATGTTATTGTGGACAAGTATCTATCCAGTACCTGTTTTGTTCTGACACCCTGCAGTCTCTCTCTTCAGCAACATCCCACTAACTCTGGATAATACATGGGAAGCATCGCTATTTTCATTTTCTCCTGAGAACCCAGGGGTCCAGCAATGGGAGGGAACCTGCAGAGTAGACCCAAGAGAAGTAAGACCAGGCGAAAAAACTGCCTGCCTCTGCCCCTATAGCTCCCTGCTTGCTTTCTCATGCCACACAGGACTGGAATAGCCCCTCTGTTTGCCTCTATTTGATTTCTCCATTGTTTCTTAGGCCACAGCAGATGAACCATACTCTACACGCCCATTTCCAATTATAGCCTGCAAGTCGGTACTTCGGAAAATATAATTTACTGTGTTTTTTCCAGTGAGACCAAACAGAAAACACAGCTGTGTCTTTAAATACTCATTAACCTCTCAAAGTTCCTCTCTCCCTCTCCCTCCTTTTCCTCCCTCCTTCTCCCTGTCCCTGTCCCTGTTTCCTGTTCCTCCTCTTCTTTTCCCTCTCCTTCTCTTACTCCCCTCCTTCTCTCTCATTGTAAACTCAGAATGCCTACACTGAAACATCTCACTAGGGGTCATATGAGGCTAAGGATAATAATAAAGTGTGTATGGGGGGTGGAGGGTTCTGAGTAGAACATGTATGTGTGACAGTATCCTACATGCTTGAATTGCCTTTCCCCTTAAGCGTAACTTTCATCATGCCAGGCTGTGTCTTGGTTCAGTACCATTGTGTGTCCTCATCACATAGACGTCTCCAGCACCTAGCTGTGTGACTGTCTGAATTTGAACTTCGCCTCCTTTAGAGAGAGCAGGTCACCATGAACCTGAATACTCAAGGGCTTTTCTCTCTGAATCGAGACATCTAAGCTCTTCCCAGGATGAAGTATGTCCAGTCTATTTTACAGAAGGCTTGATCAGGGTTCCATTGATGTCATTCCCAATGGCCACATTACTACCATCTGACTAGGAAGGTTTAAAGGATGTGAGACGTGAAGGCAAGCATTCTGCTTGATGAACTGCAGGCCTATACCTATACCAACTCAAGGGTTATTCTCTTAATAGCACCGTTAATGACAGCAACAGCATTTTCTTTCCCACATTTCTTCCATCTACCATCCAACCATAACTCCTTCATTTTCATAGTTCTCTCCTTCATGCTGAGACCCTGTTCTACATCTAAATTATTGCATTGCCCACTTGGCTATGGAATAGTGATGTCACCTTAACCTCAAAATGTCCTGAGGGTACACACATCTGAATCTTTCACCATCCCCTAGTTTGGGACCTGAACTGTGTACCAGTAGAGGAAGTTAGCTGAGACCAATGCATTGTTTCTCTCTGTTCTTAGCTGTGGATGTGATGTGAGTATGTGCTTCAAAGCACTGCAAAAAAGCATTTTTTTGATATCCCTGCAAATTATAACCTGGGATTGTAAACCAAGATAAACCCTTTTCCTGAAAAGTTGCTCTTTGTAGGTGTAATATGTTGTAGCAAAAGAAATGAAATTAGAAAAATGCTAGTAAAGAAAAACTAACAGAGTGAAGACTGAGACCTCAAGAAAATGACCTGAGGACATTGTTCTCATAATATATAATCCTTCTAAAAACATAAGAATAGCACTTAAAAGCACAGTATGACTTTTAAATGCATGCAATTAAGTGATCAATTATATTGATATAAAAATATATAAAAATGAGACTGTGTGTATCAGACACAATCAAAGGAGTTACATTTTCTTATCATTCCTAGAATTTCAGTTCTTATTTTCATGCCAAAAATGTCTATTTACGAATGAACATGGAGGTGACCTATTTCTTCTACTAATTTACACTTATCTAATTCCCCAGTGACTAATACTCACTCATTCATTCAGTAGACAGCGACTGAGAGCTACATTACTGTATGTCAATCAGAATACCAGACCACCAGGTAGCAGAGTGGACAGGTTATGCAATTATGAGGAAGATCAAAAAAAATGGACAGTGTCATCAGATCATCTGCTGTGAGGAACAGCATCAACCATTATAACTACATTCATGGTAACTGTGGATTTTGAGGGAGAGACTACTTGAGTGATATTAGTGACAGTAGACTTAGAACTATGGTTAACCATAGGCTACATTTTTCCATATAGAGCCTGACCATATGAGTTGACCATTAATCACCAGTCAATTCAGAGATGTCTCCCTTTGGGCATCACTAGAGAGATCAAAAGGCATTCTAGTAGGGACTTCTTTGCAATGTTTGTTCAAAGTCAGGGCCAAGAGCCAGTAGAAATGAGGCAGGAGAACAGCTGTCATTCTTCTTCAGAGTCCATTAGGGGTAAAGTAAATACTTCTTGAAGAAATGAACACACTGTATATTTCATAGACTATATGGCTGGAATGGAGGAAGGTGGTCACCTTTGAACCCTGTCTCTGCTGGATTCATTCCTCCTCTCCTAACTCTACACACACCAGCATTCCTTTCTTCAGTCTTTGCTGTCTGTCAACCTCCACAAATCTCTTGGAAAGCACGTCAATGATGTATATGTGTATGTGCATGAAAATATGCATGAATGCATATGTAGGGCTAAAGCAATATATCATTTTAACTTTCATTCCAGAACACTGTGACTAAAACTGCTTTTCCCCTCATATTGAGAACTAATAAATAAGAATCATCATAAAAGTAGCTAAAGTTTTAAAAAAAATCCTTGGGGTTGGTTTGATATTCCATCAGAAGGATGAAACAGAAGAATCCCCAAAGCTAGGTATCTTTTCCTGAAGAGCTATTTTTTTAAAAGCCCAGACCTCACATTTTGGCCAGTTTTATGCCATAGCGTGTAACTACCCAATTCATCTAATATGTATCACCTTTGACACAAAAGAGAAGACTCATCTTAAAGGTTTCGTTTGATCTTGTGAGTCCTCATTCTGTGGAACTTGGTTTTTCTTTTTACTTCTTAACCACCAGGCCTTGCAGAGGCATTGGCAGTTATACAGTGATTTAGACAAGGTCCAGTAGGTGGCACAAAAGAGCAGCCACTCTGGCTAGTGGCTACAGTGAGGCTTTGGACAAGTTGGAAGCTGACACCTGAATGCTAACTGTCCTCCTCAATCAGATCACTCACGCATCCATTCAAGGCACACATTACTTCTGTAGTATTCCTGGCTTGAGATTCAGGCATATACACTGACTCTCCCAGTCTCAAAGAGCAAGGCCAGACTGGAATTTACCACCTAAATGAACATCTTAAAAGTTCTGTTTTTTTAAGGGAATATGGAGGACAGGTAGACCTTGTTAGGAATGGGACATGGAATAGTTATGGATGGATGCAGGAGGAAGGCTGGAACCATACTACATGGCTGGAGAAGTGAGGCTCTCTTGCACTGCCCAGGTAAGAGGATGGTCTCAGTCTGTGCATCTGTGGACATCAACATGGTCCCAGGCAGCACAGAGCAGAGAGGTTCCCATGGCTTTCAGAAGTAACATAGGCCATGCATATCAGCTCAGACTTCTATTGCTGCAGGACCATGGACCCAGGCATTAGCCCTCTGTGGCACCATGGTCCTGGACATCACCATAGCCTCAGGTGTCAGTGGAGGATACTCACATCAGGCTGTTCCTCACTATTCCTGTGTCTTTGTAGTGGACAATCAGCTCCTCTTCTCTTTCTCTCTCACCTCCTCACCATGTACTTGCCCACTGTAATGGTACCTGATCATGCCACACCACATGGAGACAGTCAGTCTTTAGCTGAGTTTAACCTGGAGTTTACCATGTAGCCTAGTCTGGCCTAGTACTAGCAAGGATCTTCCCAAATCAGCATCCCACATGATAGAATTACAACCATGATCTACCAAGCCTACTTATGTTAGAAATTGTCTATTCACTCTTTCATTCATCATTTACTCACTACTTGTTTATTCAAAATGTAAGTGTTCCAGGTACTGGCAAAGGAAAGTTACAATCAGTAGCTTCATTTCATTATGTATCCAGCACCAACTACATGTAGATCTCTGGTGACTCATGCACCCACTTCATGGAGAAGAGGCTACAGAAACCATAATCAGTTTACCACATCTCATCTGGTGAGTGAAAAGATTGTGCCAGGGCTTGTGGCAGCTGTGACTGAAGAGGTCTCCTTCCCATAGCATCTTTGACCATTGACAGCTTCCTTAGCAAATGCATTTATTGCTAGGGAACCTCTCAGGATATGATAATGGGATGGTTTTGATGGCCATTTCCTCTGTAGATTCTGGCTTCAGCTCCTTGCCAGTTACTAGTGATTGTCTATTTTGCACAGACCCTGGTCAGGCTGTGGATGCACCACGTGACAGCTTTACACAATGGTCAGACAGGTCAACATGAGATGAGGTCTACCTCATCAATATGAGATGATGTCCTCAAAGGCGTCAGGCAGGAGCTGAGCCTCTTCAGGAACACCATTTTGCCAAGGCTATATGCTATGCCCAGTTATAAACCACTTCTGATGTGTTTGCTTCCTGTCACAGTGACAAATGTCTGGTGAAAATCAGCTTAAAGGAAACAATAATTATTTCAGCTCACAGTTCTGGAGGTTTTGTCCATGATTGCTTCACTCCTTTCTTTCAACTAGAACCATCTTCCTTCTCTTAATAAAGCCATCAAATGATAGTCTCATAAGTAGATTAATCAACTGATATATTGAAAAGTGATGGACCCTTAAAAGGTAACAACTAGTTGAAAGGAATAAATCCTTGGTACTTGTATCTTGTTTTGATCCCTTTCTGCCTGCCTGCTCCCCCCCCACACACACACACACTCTCTTTCTGGTTAAACTACGAAGAGATGAACAGCCCCATCCTACCACACCTTCTTCTCTATGATGTTGTACCTCACCACACAGTAAGAAATAATAGAGCCAACCACTATGCATTGGCACTAGTGTAACCAGGAGCCTTTGATTTTGAAGTTGACCTTCTCAGAAAGCTAACACTAGCATGTATTGGATGTGCATGGGGCAAATGGTGAAATATGGACACTAAATGGTGTTTCAAAGGCCTGAGAAGTCTCTAAGGGCAGCACAGAGCAGAAAGATAAATGGCAAAGTCATAAAGCAGAGAATGGATACCCAAACAATCATTGAACATTAGCTGTATGTAAAGAGCAGCCCAGGTAGAGAAGATAATGATCCCTGCCCTCAAGAATCTCTTTGGTCCTATGTCACCTGCTGAATCAGACCTGGCATCTATCACCTAAGGCAATCCTGCAAAGGCTCCCCAAAGTATATAATACCCAATGCCATACACATGCCTTCTTCGTATGAGCTGGAGCCGCCTCTCACCCTCACAGTGACAGAACTCAGTGGATCTGACAAAATACACCCACTATAGTAATAAAACATAATGCTCAGATCAAGCAGCACAACTGCATAATTATGTGGTTTTTATAGTTCTCTGTGAGAACCATCTGAATCTATGCATCATCACATTGGTTCACTCTTTATGAAGCCCATGGGTTGCACAGACAGCATTCAAGGGAGGCAGAAGGGGGAGAAGTGGTAGATTGTATCTACTTGCTGGGATGTACAGTGTAACTTATTACCAGTGGAAGTGTCCTTCCTGCTCCAGAACAAGCAAGAAAAAACAAAAGGAGAAAAAAACTGAACCACCTCCTCATGCCCTTGTTATATGTAGGATGCATTTAAAGACTAAGTCTTATAGTCTCAGCTTTCCTGGGACAGCAGCTGTCAGCACCTGTCAGTTAGCTCTGGACTTGAGTGTCAATGATGTATATTTGATTCTACATCAAGAGCTGTGCTGTGGCAGTAGTCGTTGGATGTTGGCAAGCCATCTGTGCAGTTGTTCTCCCCTCAAAATGCTTAAAGTCAAAGACACTAATAAGAGTCCACCCTATACTGCTGTCAACTGAAAGAAAATACCAAGATGGTACCAAGACTGAAAATACGGTCAACTCAAGAGAATGACAAGAAGTTACTTTTCTGATCTTCTCATGTTAACTTAAGGTATTTATTTGCTAGCAGATGAATCTTTTTTTTTAATTAAACTATAGTTGGGTGTTCTGGCATGTGCCTGTAAACCCAGCACAGGAAGGCAAAGAGAAGAGATATGGAACCCAAAGCCAGTGGAGGATGGGTAGTAGGACTGGCTAAAACAAGCAAACATAGAGAATGATTGGGCATGTAAAATGATCTTCAATAGCTAAATGTCAAATCAGATAAAGTTATTATAGAGCATTGGCAAAGCACTTTCTGAACTTCTGTTCATAAAGAAAGAATTCTGGGGTAAACTAACGTTATCAGGAGGAGAGCATGCTGGGCATTATGATACACACCTTCAATCCCCACACTTGGAAGGCAGAAGGAGGAAGAAATCTGTGAGTGTGAGGCTATCCTGGTCTATAGTAAGTTTCATGGCAGCCGGAGCTCTATGGTGAGACTCTGTCTCAAAAAGTCAAAAAGGAAAAGAAACTCAGAAAAGAGAAATGAAAGCGAGCGCATATAGGCAACTTGGCCACAGGGCACCCTACAAAGAAGGGCTGCAAATGCCCAGCTGGGTGCACAAGAATTTCAGAGGATTCTGAAGAAAATTCTGAAGTGTTCCTTAAACTCAATTATGGTACCTTGAGAGTTGGAGGTAGTTTCAATTGACCAGTGATAGTAGATTTACCACAGGAGTAGCTGTTCTGAACATACAGGGGTCTTATGCAAACTGGAAGCAGGATGAAGAATACATTGCTTTTCTCCTTCTTGATGCCATTGTCCGTCTCTTGAGTGCCCAAATCACTGGTGTGCCAGACAGGTCTGCTAAGAAACAGTGGGTTTTCAAGACTTCTGGTGCTATAAAAGGAGATCTGGGTACCTCTGGTCTCTGGGGCTCCTTATAGGTTATATAATCTGACACATTTCATAAGCGTGTATTATACACTCTAGCCATGCTCAGGTGATTGAGCTTGTGGGATCCTTGACCTGAAGTGGTATGTGCCTCTGGGAGGAAACTGAAGTACCCTGATCATACTGGGATAGCATGTCTGTGATAGCAGACAGAGTCCCAGCTCTGGACAAACCTAGAACAAAGTGTCCACTTCAACTCCACATCTGAAGATGTAGCTTAGGGCACATTTCTGTCTTTTGATTGGCACTGTATTTCATCTCAACCAGGAGAGGCTCTCTTGAGGCTGTGTCTGGAGGATGAGTGTCCATTGTCCAGGCCGCGCTCTGTACTTCTTATTCCTTCCAGGTGAGAAGAGAATGACTACATCAAACCCAAAGATAAAAGCCAGGCCTGAGGTCAGTGGCTTGCTCAGAATACCTCATCCTTGGTGCTGCACTGTTCAGTGAAATAGCATTGAATTCCTATTCTTCTGCCATAAGAGAAGTCTTTTCATGGCAACTGCCCTATCTGAACTGTATCTAATTCCTGCCCGAGAAGCATCCTGGAATACCTGAAATGTGCTGGTAGTAAGACATGTGTGCATGAACGTGTGCATGCCCGTGAATGTGTATATACAAGTGTGTGCACATGTATGTGTAAAAGGTTGTATGTGTGAACTTGACACAAAACTAGACATAACAGGAGAAAGGGATCCTCCCCATTGCATTGGCTACAGACACATTTGTAGAGCATTTTCTTGGTTGTTAATTGATGTAGGAGTGAGTTACCCATCCCACTGTGAGGATCGCAATCCCTGGACAGGTGGGCCTGAGTGAGTGGTATATGAAAGAGAGCAGAATGAGGCAGTAAGTAGATTGCCTGGTGGTCAACAAAGTACCAGTAAAGTCAAAGGCCAGAGGAACAGCCTCAGCACCAACTCCCTGACCATACCTGACCACACATACCTTGGGCAACTCACCACTTCTTGCTGAGATTCTTCCCTGACAAGGCTCCAACATGTTCACTATGAAGGTTAGAGCACTGCAAATGTTAAGTACCCAGTCACCGGCAAGAACCTGGTTCCCTCTGCCACCTTGACCTGCATACTAAGATTCCAGAACTTACCAGAACAACCACCCAAAGACAAAAGTAAGAATAACCTCCCAGTCCTCAGCAGATACCTGGTTGTCCCTGCTGAATCTTTTGCTCATGGTGAAATGTTATTTTCCAGGCCAGCAGCAAAGGAGTGATGTGGAAAACAATTCATATTGGTCATTTCTGAGAATCTCCTGTTTTCCTCTATCACCATAACAACCAACGTTCCATGAAAAGAGAAGGGAGCTCACTGCAGCCAGAATGGGGAACCTACGAACGAGGCTACCTGAGAGAAGTCCGGTTTTTACAGACTGTTTAAACCTCTCCTGGACACCTGATGCCCTGGTGTTGTCACTTCCTTTTACTGATCTCCAGGTGTTGTTGACACCTGGATACTGAGAACATCAGTCAAATGCACACACCCTTTCTCAAAGTTTATAGCTACAGACTAATGTGCTATCAGATTCCTGCAACAGCAATAGCTCAAGTCAAGAAAGATTTGAAATGCATGCTCTAAGCCAAGAGGATGGTAGATTTTGATATCTTAAGCCCAAATTTTGGTATCTCCAGCCTGGGGACTGGAGAAATGAAACCTATCATGGAGGAAGGAATGGAGCCTTCTAAAATTACCTCTGTGTCCATAAATATTGTGAACTCTGTTATCTTTTCTCACTAGAATACCAGTATACACATTTACCATGTCAGTGGCTGCATCTAGTTCTCTTGAATTACTTCTGTGTGCTCTGCTTAAACTACAGCATCAGACCCACATCACAGCCAATATAACAACTCACAAACAAAAGTAATTCCTAACCATGAGACTAGGGAGTGGATGAACCTCTCCAAAGGGTCTGGGCATGGGGCTCTGGTGAATACCTGTCAGCCCATCACCTATGAGTTCACTACTGTGCTCCCTGAAGAGTTCAGATAAAGGCTAGAGGACAACTCTGGGCTCCTATTAGCTCAGCTACATGGCAGCCCTGGCAATGGCCTGTGAGCCTGCTGCTGTAATTTAAGTAGCGCACACGGAAGCATCTCAGAGCATAATACGCAGCTGCTGACGTGATAAATGTGTATACTGGTGTTCTAGTAAGAAAAGATGACAGACAGTTCACAATAGAGCAGAAGGAACAGTGTAGACTCAGGGACCAGGATTATGTTAGCTTTCCTACTTTCTTTTGTAATAGCGTCAGAGAAATCAGGGCTCTCTGGACATGCGCCAGAGATTTATTTGGATGTACCTTGTAATGCATGTCAGAGGTACTGAAGCACACGAACAGACACTCCTAAAACAATGGTGAGACACATGTACTCCTGAGAATGGGAGAGAAGCCTGAATAATACCAAGGACTTAGGAATAGAAGGGGGAAGCTCCCATCACAGCCTCAACTGGGACAATGTTCAGTGGCCAAGGCCAGACCTGGGATCATCTACAAAGCAGAAGAGCCATTGCTTTATCTTGAACCTCCCTTCAGAAATATGGAAGCATTATTTCTGGTAGATTGGGGATTTGGGGGCTCTGAAGGTTCTCGTTGGAGCATGTGCTACTCATAGCATATTGCTTTGACTCGGATGAGATGATATATAGAAGCTCCCAGCTTTGCCAAGGAAGCAGGGCCACAAAGGTCTCATGGTAGATATAGGCTTTGGTGAAAGGAGCCATGCCCTCATGGTGGTTGTGGTTCAACAGAGCTTTGCTATAGGAGGTGGGAACAAGGGAGAGGGATGTGGAGCTGAGAGCAAGCTCAAGGAGGCATTCTTGATGAAGTCTCGAATTTTGTAAAAGTCCGTATCATCTCTGATAGAGACATGTGTGCCTTTTAAATGAACCCTCTTAGTGAAATAAGATAGTCTATTGTCTAGGCTGTATTCATTCTTGTATTTCAAGGACTGGCTATAAAGTCACTCAGGGCTAAGTCTAGTCCCCACTCTTGCTGTGAAATTTGAACAGGCAAAAGCGCCAATCCCTTGTTTTAACAGAGAAAGAAATTGAGTTCTGTAGTGTGCGTGTGTATATGTGTGTGTGCATGCATGTGTGCAGGGGCACATGTTTGTGCAGATATGTGGAGGTCAGAGTTGAGTCCTTAGTGTTGTTCCTCAGGTACTAGCTACATTGTTCTTGTTTTCTTTGTTTTGTTTTTTTTTGTTTGTTTGTTTTTTTGTTTGTTTTTTTTGGGGGGGTTTGTTTTTTTGTTGTTGTTGGTTTTTTTTGTTTTGTTTTGTTTTAAACACTTGCCTGGACATCACCAAATCGTTCTTGCTGGCTAGCTAATTAACTCCAAAGATGTGCCTGCCTTACCTTCCTCAGCACTAGGATTATAAGCATATGACTCAATGTCCAGCTTTCTTACATGGGTTCTGGGAATCACACTCAGGACCTTTAGTCTTGCGCACCAAACTATTTACTAACCACATGTTCTCCCCAACTGAGGTTTGATATTTTTATTGAAGCAAAGCAAGTTTAAGTCTTTTAAATTGTGTGGGTAGGAGGAACAACAGTATGAGTCACCCAGTACTCCCAGAGCTTCCAGAGACAAAACCATCAACCAAAGAGTATACATGGAGTTACCCAGGGCTCCAGACACATCAGCAGCAGAGGACAGTCTTGTTAGACACCAAAGGGAGGAGAGGTCCTTGGTCCTAGAAAGACTTGATGCTGTAGTGTTAGAAGAATACCAGGACAGGGAAGTGGAGGAGGGTTGGTTGGGGAAGGGGAGATGGCTTATGGGATTTCTGGGGGAGGGGGGAACCAGGAAAGGGGACATTTGAAATGTAAATAAAGAATATACCTAATTAAAAAAAAATGTGTGGGCAAAGAAGCAGTGAAAGAGATCTCCATGGCCTTTCTTCACCCACAAAGGCAATTACCCTTCTATTCAAGCACATCTTATAAATATACTTCATAGCAATCACAATGTGGGCAGTTGAGGTGTCACAATGAACACTTTCCCAGGAAAAAATGAGTTGATCATGTGGCTTCAGAGCCTATCCCGGACTCTGCACTCCTTACTGCCCACAATGATGATCGCCTAGAAACAGCCACATGGTCTCAGATCCAGATGACCTCTCCTCATGCCTGCTTAACTCCTCCCAAGCTAGTCAGCTCTCCAGTCCTACAGCACACAACTGAGGTCATCGTATGAGAGAAAGGTTATTTGTCTGATGTTTCAGAGGTACCCGTCCATGATGACTTAGTTGGCCTTGGTGCTCCTGGGGTCTGTGACAGGGCAGCACATCATGTCAGGGAGGGAGCCATGTATCAAAAACACTCAGCTCATAAACAAAAGAAGAGAAAAAAAGCAATGTTCTGGGGACCTACCCCCCCCCTTGAGGGTATCCCTCCAAAAGCCTAGTCATCCCACTAACATCTTAGAGGTTCTACAGCTTCCCAATAGTAGCATTCTCAATAGCAAGCTTGCAAGTCAATCACTGTTGGGAATTTAACACCAAAAGATGTGTTTGCAAAATTGTTTCATGATTCCTTAAACTGTCTCTATGTGCCAGGCTGGACTCTCTCAATCTCTGCACTATCGTAGTGGTCAGGCACTCTCAAGGGTTACATCCTTCTCCACTAGTCCTGACAAAGCTCCCTGTAGTATCAAGATATGACCCAATGATTTTCCCAGGAACCTTTGTGCTACATATTCAGTGAAGCCAAATGGCTTTCGTTGTTTTCTCCATAAACTCAATCAGGATCCTTATCCTGCTCCATCAGCTAGGACCCGACTCCCAGAAGCCATCCACCTCTTTACTCCACCCCAGGTAACATTCCCAGGAGTCACAGTGAATGCCTTCCCAAGGAGAATCGGTTGGTCATGTGGCTTCCAAGTCTAGTCCGGACTCTGTACTTGTTACTGCCCACTTTTTAATTATATATTTAAAACCAACATCTCGCAGAATGAAAGTAACCTGAGAGGAAAAGGAATTAAAGAAATGTTGGCCAAAATAGTCAATAGAACTTAAGGTCTTTCCTGGAGTAGATGGAGACAGCATGGGAGATGGAACATTTAAGAGATTACTAGAGAGCTTGGGTGGTACTATGTGGTCCAGAGAAAAGACCCATCTCCAAACCTCCTCACAAATGTATGAGATAGGCTGCACAGAGAATGGGGAATATACAAAGGGCAATCGACTTTGCAGGAATGTTGCAACCATCTCTCCCTGAGATTACTGGGGCAAGATCAAGACACTTTCTACTTCCGACTCAATTCCTTGGGATACTTTGTGTTTCCATGTCATTCCTGCCAAAGCCAGCATGCTCCACACCTGGCTTTGTAAATAAGGTTTTCTAGGAATATAACCACGTTGTTTCCCTGGGTATTATTTCTGGATGCTTCCACACCACAGGGCAAGGCAGAATATTTGTGACAGAGACCTGACAGCCAGCAAGGCTGGATGGTACTGTATTGGGTCCTTGAGAGTTTTCCAGCTTGGCTTTAAGTCAGTTTTTTTTTCCAGGAAGGTACTTAAATCTACTAGTTTCGAGAGAGAAAATTGAGTTGAGTGCTGGAACCGTGAAGAGTAAGGATTCCCCAGAAAATGATTGATTTTTTTTTCCAAGAGAACCTGAGACGGGTGATTATTCTTGTTCTCTCTAATTTAATTCTCTCTCCCATTTTTTATTATTAAATCCTGAGCTGGCTGCTCAGCCTCATTCTGGCAGATGTTTGCATAGATATGCCACTAAGCTAAATTCCTATTCCCTGGAGATTAGACATATACATGTTGTGCTGATTAAAAAATATTTTTTGGAAAAAAAATGGGAAATTTTTAACTCTAGAGGGAACAGAAAGCCAGAGGCTTTAAGTCTGAAGGCTAGGTAGAAACTATTTTTTTTTTGTCCCCCATGGTTTGAGAGTGCCTTGAAGAAATGAATTCATAGAGGCAACAGCAGGAACAAGAAAGCAATGCTGAGTCCATGACAGTAGGTGCTGTGGGTTGAATTGTGTCACCCAACAAGGCATATTTACATATATCTGTGAATAAGGATATATTTAAAAATAGTGACTTAGAAAAATGTAATCAAGTTAGGATTTGATTATCATGGCTTCCACATGAGTCCTAAGAGAATGACGTCTAGTGTTGTTGTAGCAAATGATAGAAATTTGAACAAAGCTATGTAAAAAAGATAATTCCATTGGATGAGACAGGCACACTTGAAGGACAGCTATGTGAAGACATATCCACATACTAGGGTTTCTCAGTGCTCAAGAAGAACAGATTCTAGAAAACTCCCATGAAGAGGAAACTCTGTACGCATTCAAGCTCTTTTTACATAACGGTATGGAGTTTGCATATAACCAACAGTCAGCCTTCCATACACTTTACTCATTCCTAGATTCCGAATGTCATATGTTACAATGCAATTCAGATGGATAGTTGTACCATACTGCTTAGAGATGATAAGAAGAAGGCAAAAGAGGCAAGAAAAACCAAAAAGAAATGAATTAAAACATCAACCCAAAGTAATCCAAAGTCAAGTAGATAAGTGATTATGATAAACAGAGGCAGAGAAAAATCAGCTAAAGAAGTTAAAGACCCCAGAAAGAGAAAAACCCCTTCACCATGTGGGAATATGTTAAAGAATAGAAACAAGTCTAAGTGTCTTCCATCTAACAGTAAAGCTCATCCCAAGCCTTCCACTAAGACCAGGGTCTATCCAGCATCCAGATCTCCTCCAACCTCTTCTCATTAACATAACATCATTGTGAGGACTTCCTATGAGCCAGCACCAGCGGTCCAAGGGGAGTGTGGTCATTTCTCTATGACTGCTTAACGAGCTTTCAGTTCTTTTCCTAGCCACGACTCCTGCCCAAACTGTGATATCTATTTATACTCCATACTTCCGGATACAGTGGTTGTATGGCTCTGCTTCATGTACAGAAGGAGGGGCACACTTACTTTCCCTTCACACGAATGAGTATTGCACCACCTGGAAATTCGAGGATTAAATCTTAATCCTAGCTTTCTGTGTCAGACTGGTTACTGCGCTTTTGTATTACAGTGGGCTTATGTGTGTGATGGGGAAATGTTAGAGACCTAGCAGGAACTAGGTCACAGCATACACAAGGGAGCCACGGCATTCTGAAAGTAAACAATTTTGACCAGCATACATGTGGGGAGTTGGTGGGAAGTGGGTGGCCTTACCGCAGCTCTAAGAGAACTGTGAGAAGAACAGGATTATCTCCTTCACTAGGAAAACAACTCTGGTCAAATTTTCCTCCCCAAATCACTCAGCCAATGAGAGACACAGCCAATGAGAGACACATCCATGATTTAAACCCAAACTCCCAGCTAGTATGACATGATGATCATCATAAACTATGAGCTTGGTCATAGCCAGACATCCAAAGAGATCACTTGAATCAAGCAATGGCTATCACGTTTCTAACTTGAACTTTAGAGAGGAAAAAGTCAGGGGACCGTAGGCAACCGGGCTGAGTTGTACTGGAATAATGGTCTCTAATCTCCATGGCAAGTGCTTGTAGCTCTGCCTGTTTCCTCTCAGATCCTCCCTTCTGCTCTACTGGGCATACAGGGAATGGCATGTCCTAGTCAATGGGAAACATAGGTAGAAGACAATGGAAAGAAGAGGAAGAAATGCAAGGACCCCTTCACCCCATTTCCTTTCCTCTGGCTTCTTCAGCAATTGTTTGGTCTCAGCCACCAGCTTCAGTTCAGTTAAAAAGTGCATCTCACCCCATTGGCCCTAACCCTAGTTCTTCTTAATTTGAGTATTACCCATCACATCTTCTGTGTATTCTTGGCCAATGTAAGCTTCTTGCTATTGTTATCCTGGTATGTTTATTACCACTGTTTGAATTCTCATCTTTTTCCAGACTAGAGAGCAACTTATCTATATTAATGTGTTGTGTTTGGAAGCCTAAAATGACTTTGTTTTACCCATCTGGAATCTGACTGATAAAACCCCAAAGGCCCCATCCTATGTCTATGGTATTCCTATTTTTTTAACACTGTCCTAGTATCCTTCCAGTAAATCTCATCTAACATGTGTGAATGTGCATGTGCACATGAACACACACACACACACACACACACACACACACACACACACACTTACTTTCATTTGTAAGACTGATTTCAGATTTTTTTCTACCAGCCAAACCTTGACTGTTTCAGCACATGATCCAGGCTCTGAAAGCTATAAAGTGGTTTGTAAGCATGCACCTATCCCAGGAGATACTCAATGGGTGTTTGAAGAGAATTAAATTGTACTCATTAGGCCCCAGCTGATATATACACATGCACACACATTGTAGAAGTAGAGCATTCATTTGTCCTTCATCTTCGCCATTACAAAACAATTGCTCTTCTCGATTTCAGCCTGCTTTTTTCTTGCCTCAAGGTCTCAGCTGTCAAAAACTAAGAAACATTAGACGTGTTAAGTTGCTGCCTCCTATTCAGAAGGAAACAGCGTGCCACTTCCAGAGAGATGAAATAGAGACAAATGCTCAGATTCATAGTTAAAAAGAACCTTTGGACCAGATCCAAAAGGTAATGAGAGACTACCCAGGGATTATGGAAAGGGAGGAAATTCCTAAAGACTGCCACGGATGCTAAAATATTGGCCTCTGTCTGCCCAGAATGTCTTGCAGAGGGAGTTCCTATACTCCTTTGTCCAGAGGTAGGGCATATAGCAAGGTATTGAATCTCCAAGTCAAAGAATACCCTTACCTACATGGAGGAGGAAATGAAGAAATATGACCCCATTTTCAGAGTTTGGAGGCCTGACTTCACTTTAGAGGGCTCAGGACCTAGGGCTTGAAGGAGCTTCTGAGGCAAAGAGCTGAATGGGAAGACAGAGGCTAGAGGATCAGAAGCCAATCCAGCATCATCAGCAAAAAATCAAAATTGCATGTCTTCCTCTCTACCCCTGCCATAGGATGTGATGTTATTAAGTGATCGAAATTTGCCATAATGAGATGTGATTAGGATAATCCAGCCTCTTCTTTCAAAACCCTTTGAGCTGTATTCATCTTGGAGCCTTTAAAGAGAATTATTTTGATCAAATTACATTCCTTTCAGCCATGCTGTAAAAATGAAAGTTATGGGGGGGGGAAGGGAATGAGTGTGGGACTAGGATGCTTTGGCGATGATGTTGGGTAAGGATGGGGGAGGATACAGGGTGTAAAGAGCTCTGAGAGACAGCACAATAGAAGTTATACTGGAAATCAAGCTGAGAAGAGTAGATTTAGAGGCTGAGTCCTCTTCCCAGCCTTGCCACTCAGTAACTCCTCGTCCTTTCCAACACTGCTTTACCTCTGTATAATGGAGTCAAAAATAGCCTGCTTCTTCCCTGCAGTGTTGTATTTCACAGTGATGGAAGGATCACAATCAATGTGAAACTCTGGGACCACAGGCAGTATATAGCTTCTATCCCTGACCATGTACCACACACAGAAGGACTGAGATGAGACCCCTGCCCCCCCAAAGCCACAATAGGCACTAGTCTAGTGTGAATACCTGCACACAAGTCCAGTCACTTCAGGAAGAAGGTTCAATGCTAAACTTCAATGAACAGGGTCTCTTGAGAGTGACAAATCCAGTAGAAGTTTCTGGTTCTTTTCCCTCCCCCATTGATTTGCCATAAACAAAGTAAATCCTTAAGCAGCCAGAGAATCCTTTGAAATGGAACTACCCATGTCCTTCGAGGAAAGGACGTGAGGCATGTGTAAAGCACAGCTCCTAGCTGGACAGGAAATACATTTGTGATCAAATGTGGTACAGACCAGCCTTATAGCCAACAGAAAACCTTAATGATCTGAATAGATCTCATACCCAAGCCATTCTGTTAGATCAAGAGCTACAACAATACTTACGGTACTCACACTTTGTGTCACTGTCACTGCTCCTTGAAGCATTTCATTACGTCTGACTTGAGATCATTTGATATCATCATTCACAACTTATATGTGAGGAAATTACAAATAAAACATGGATAGATTCAAGGAAGCAAACAGTTAATTAATAGCAAGACTGAGATCAGCACATAAGGCTACCTGGTCTACACATTCCTGTAAACAGTTGCAAAAAACATCAAGTTAGTGTGTGATGTGGCTACTGCCTCAACCTCTCCATACACATCTTCTATCACTTCCTAACACCTTCACTTGGCAGACACTATGACCCCATTTCACTAGATAACTGGAGTTCAGAGAGGTAAAATAATTGGTAAGGTAAAATAATTGTGTGAAACCACACAAGCAAACCTCACGGAGGAACAGTCCAAGGTTAAGATTGCAACATACTTCCTGCCTTTATAGAAGCTGGATAGACTTGGCTAAAGGAAGGAGAGATGAACAAGTTAAGAGAACTGTCATACTCACATTCAATACTGTCATTAGTGAATTTAATGTTGTGACACAATCAACATCAGGAAGCAAGGCTTTAATTCTGTTTACAGTTGGAGGCTCCTGTCCATCATACTGGGGAGGTTGTGACAGCAGGATTATGAGGCAGATGGTCATACTCTATTCCCAGCAGAAGGCAAAGAGATACAAATGCTCACCTTATTTTCTCCTTGGTATTCAGTTTGGAATGACAGCCCATACATTGGTGTCACCGACAATAATTGGTGGCCATTCCCATGTAAATTAACCCAGTCTAAACCTTGACATATAAACCCAGAGGTTTGTCTGATAGGTAAGTCTAGATTCTTTTAAGTTGGCAAACAAAATGGTTTCTTTTGAGCATTATAATGCAGGTGCTAATCTTAAAAACAAAAAAAAAAAAAAAATGACCATTTCCCATCTTACCTTTCTGCCCTGGTGAGAAGCAGAATCATTGAAAGGCATAGCCATCATTGTCAGAAAGGGGACAAAGATCTGTCACTCCCAGGACAAGACCTTCCAAATTTCAAATTGCGCATACAGCCACTTTAACTATCTACTTCACGTATTGATGATTTAGTAAAACTGTTAGTAAATGACAGTTTCTTTGTAAACATCCAAGATGACAAAAAGGTACCAAAACTCACACTAGGACATTTATTTTGCACTTTTAGGGAAATGTCCACCATTCATAGATTGTCAGTTTCCAAGAGCTTGCCAGCCTCCCTAAAAACACTTTTAGTAAATTCTCATCTATGCTGTTCCATACATTTTCTACATCTGTCTCAATACCATGGCCATCAGGCCTGAGTGGCTAATGAGCCTCAGAAATGAGTCTAGTCAACTACTAAACTAAACTTGCAATTCAATTTTCATTAAATTTAAGTGTTGGACAATACCACTGTTGATAGTTACTATAGAAACTATCAGTCCAGTTACTTATACATACTCTTGTTTTTGTAAATATATAATCATTTTGGTTTGTTTGCTGCCACACACCTCAGTGGACACTGTGTGATATTTTCCACAGGTAAAGGCCTTGTCTATGATAAGGCTGTACTCGAGGGAACTCGCTTGTGGAACTCCCTGGCCTGAGAAAATACTGAGCTCAATTTCTCAGGGCAGCCTTGCCTGTGTGACTTTCCTCTGATCTGTTTCCTCATTTACAAGATGTTCCTGATAGCCTGAGCTGTGAATATCCAGGCAAAAAAGATAATTAAAAGTTCATTCTTTGAACTACAGCATTGGCCAAAACCCTCTCTCTGTTCTTAGAACTACATCACTTTGCTTAGTAGTTTACATAATTACATTGATCTCCCAACGAAATGTAAACTTTTATGACTATGTTGATGAGAGTGGCGCTGACATTGTGATATGCAAAACATTGACTTAGCACAATGATCTCAGGTTTCCACAGAGAGGGCTAGATGATAATTAGGTTACTCACAGAATCTCAGTGACAGAGAGGTGGATCAATGGAATAGAATTGAAGACCCAGAAGTAAACCCACACATCTATAGCCAATTGATCTTCGACAAAGGAGCTGAAAACATCCAGTGGGAAAAAGCCTTTTCAACAAATGGTGCTGGCTCAACTGGAGGTCAACATGCAGAAGAATGAGAATTATCCACTCTTATCTCCTTGTACTAAGCTCAACTCCAAGTGGATCAAAGACCTCCACATAAAACCAGACACACTAAAATTAATAGAAAAGAAACTGGGGAAGACCCTTGAGGACATTGGCTCAGGGGGAAACTTCTTGAACAGAACACCAATTGCTTATGCTCTAAGATCAAGAATAGACGAATGGGACCTCATAAAATTACAAAGTTTCTGTAAGGCAAAAGACACTGTCAAAAGGACAAATCGGCAACCAACAAATTGGGAAAAGATCTTCACCAACCCTACATCTGACAGAGGGCTAATATCCAATGTATACAAAGAACTCAAGAAGTTAGACCCCAGAAAACCAAATAACCCCATCCAAAAATGGAGTACAGAGCTAAACAAAGACTTTTCACCTGAAGAAATTCGGATGGCTGAGAAACACCTTAAAAAATGTTCAACATCATTAGTCATTAGAGAAATGCAAATCAAAACAACCCTGAGATTTCACCTCACACCAGTCAGAATGGCTAAGATTAAAAACTCAGGAGATATCACGTGTTGGCGAAGATGTGGAGAAAGAGGAACACTCCTCCACTGCTGGTGGGACGGCAAGCTGGTACAACCACTCTGGAAATCAGTCTGGCAGTTCCTCAGAAAACTGGACACGATACTTCTGGAGGGCCCAGCCATACCACTCCTGGGCATATACCCAGAAGATTCCCCAGCATGCAATAAGGATACATGCTCCACTATGTTCATAACAGCTTTATTTATAATAGCCCAAAACTGGAAAGAACCCAGATGTCCTTCAACAGAGGAATGGATACAAAAAATGTGGTATATATATATATATATATATATATATATATATATATATACACACACACACACACACACACACACACACACACAATGGAATACTATTCAGCCATTAGAAACAATGAATTCATGAAATTCTTAGAGAAATGGATGGAGCTGGAGAACATCATACTAAGTGAGGTAACCCAGTCTCAAAAGAATACCCATGGTATGCACTCACTGATAAGTGGATATTAGCCTAGAATCTTGGAATGCCAAAGACACAATCCACATACCAAATGATGTCCAAGAAGAAGGAAGGAGTGGACCCTGGTTCTGGAAAGGCTCAAAGGATCAGTGTAGGGGAATACCAGAACGGGGAAGTGGGAAGGGGTGGATGAGTGAGCAGGGGGAGGGAAAAGGGCATGTGGGACCTTTGGGGGGTGGGGAACAAGAAAAAGGGAAATGAAATGTAAATATAGAATATATCCAATAAAAATGGGGAAAAAAGAGATATTAAGGAAAAAAAAAAAGATCTGGGGGGTCTGGCCTAACGTCCTTTGAAGTCTCTTTTAGAGCTGAAGCCCATATTATAAAGACGGATGTTACCTCTAGCTTTTTACATGGAAACATTTTTACCTGGCTGACTTTACATTTCCTCATGGCAAATGGTTATTGCTGATTGTCTTTTTGGGCCTGCTGTACTGGATACATCTTTTGATATGTAAAGATCTCATGTTTAAAATCCCCTGGGCTGACTGCAGCAAAATACATTCAGATACCAAATCATCCCTGTGTTTTGGTGTTTGTCAGTCATGAATCTGTGCTTTCCTGCTTCACAAAAGAATCCTAGATCTCTGCAGCCCCAACTCCGGGTAGAGTGTGGTCTGCAGCAGTTTGCCCTATGGATTTAACCATTGGCCCCAGCATTTTGTACAGCAGGGTACCCACAATTATGCAAACACTTTGTGCATGAAAGGAAATGTAAGAAAGAGGCCACTTGCCTGCCTATTAGGTTTACACTATAAAAGCTCCAGTCATAACAATGAAACAGTTAAACACTCAGAAATACACGTGTTACAAACTTGTGCAACCTATTCCCAGAAATGCCAGCCTTAGAAACAGAAGTCTAGCTTTTAGAAGGACTATTAAATTGTAGTCCTCACCTACAGAACTGAACCTTGAAGACTGGTGGGTATGGCTAGACAAGGCTTTCAAGCTGACTAAGTTGCCTGTTCCTTCCCAACAGGTCTATCAGGCTTGTTCTGCACGCCCTTTACCTCACTTAGAATTGAGATGTCAATATGGCTAATCCTGAATTCGTTCAGCAAATATGCATTCCTTATAGTGATGATGAAATTCTCCCATGAATCCTTGCTTCCCAACAAGTCTCTCTGGAACTGCCACTTTCCCAACTCTGGCAAGTGAGATGCCAAGGTTGCTGTAATACTGAAAGCACTTCAGTTTTCAAGCTCTGGTCAGAGAGCTGGGTCAGAGTGACCACAGCAGAGCCTGGACAGCTAGCTATGTGGTTCCTAAGTTCCCCCAAATGACTAATCTGCTGTTAGACCTGGGAAGTCAACACTCATTTTTACAGCTATTGATAAAGCTTTCCAGAAGGAGAGTCCTTCCAGAAGTTCTGCTCTGAGTATAAATCTGCCAGCTGATTTGCATCAAAGCTACCCTGTGTTTATTAAAACTGCCTTGGCAATGACCCCAGATGTTCATGTTCCCTACCCACAGAAATACAGAAGATACTTAATGCAGCTGCTTTTCAAGAAATGTGTATTATGTACCTGGTCTGTGCCCCGCACTATATTATAATATGAAGGGACATCAGAGAACAACATCAAGTGATATCACTGACCACAAAGAGGTTGTTCAGCCATTAAGAAAGATAGACAATAAAGAAACCAGCAAGTCTGTGCATTAAGTGGTGAAAATAGACACAATCAGAAGATAGACAGTGATACTGGGAGATTTGAAGGAGAGATTTCCACAACCTCTGACAAGTTCTCTTGGAGCAGAGATCTAAAGTAATTACATGTTTCTGTTAATGAAGGGAGTCAGAAAGAGAGTTATAGGTAGATTGACTGACCTGAGCCTGGAGAAAATGGCAAGCAGGTATTTGATCCTGGTTTGACTACTAATTCAAGGTGCTCTATTGACCACTTCTAGCTGGCTCACTACCTGAGCATTGATGCAAACATAAAACAGCAACAGAACCCCAACAAATACAGCTCTCACCCCAAATGGAATAAGAGTTTCTTCTGGAGACAAATTTGAGTTGCCATAGCCCAGAAACATATCATTTAGGTCTCCTTAAAGTCTTGTAGAAGAGTCAGTTGGAGTAAGGACTGAGGGAGCTGGAGGGGTCAAGGACTCCACAAGAAGACCTACACAATCAACCTGGGCCTGGGGAATCATACAGAGGAAATCACCAACCAAAGAGCATGCAAGGGCTAGCTAGACCCAGATCCTTTACACACATGTAGCTGATGTGCAGTTTGATCTTCATGTGGATCCCCTAACAACTGGAGTGGGAGCCTTCTCTGTCTCTGTTGCCTGTCTCTGGATCAACTTCCCCCAAGTGAGCTGCTGAGAGGCTTCTCCTTCTCTAAGGAGAGATGAGGTGATAATGTGGGGGAGGGGCTTATGATGGTGGTCTGGGAGAATAGGAGGGAGAGGTCTTAATACATAAATGAAATAACTCTATTAAAAAATGGGGTACAGAGCTAAACAAAGAATTCTCAACTGAGGAATACCGGATGGCTGAGAAACACCTAAAGAAATGTTCAACATCCTTAATCATCAGGGAAATGCAAATCAAAACAACCCTGAGATTCCACATCACACTAGTCAGAATGTCTATGATCAAAAACTCAGGGGACAGCAGATGCTGGAGAGGATCTGGAGAAAGAGGAACACTCCTTCATTGCTGGTAGGATTGCAAGTTGGTAAAACCACTCTGCAAATCAGTTTGGCAGTTCCTCAGAAAAATGTACATAGTACAACCTGAGGACCCAGCTATACCGCTCCTGGGTATATACCCAGAAGATTCCCCAGCATGCAATAAGGATACATGCTCCACTATGTTCATAGCAGCCTTATTTATAATAGCCAGAAGCTGGAAAGAACCCAGATGTCCCTCAACGGAGGAATGGATACAAAAAATGTAGTATATATACACAATGGAGTACTATTAAGCCATTAGAAACAATGAATTCATGAAATTCTTAGAGAAATGGATGGAGCTGGAGAGCATCATACTAAGTGAGGTAACCCAGTCTCCAAAGAATACCCATGGTATGCACTCACTGATAGGTGGAGATTAGCCTAGAATCTTGGGACACCAAAGACACAATTCTCATACCAAATGATGTCCAACAAGAAGAAGGGAGTGGACACTGGTGCTGGAAAGGATCAAAGCATCAGTGTAGGGGAATACCAGAACAGGGGTGGATGGGGGAACAGGGGGAGGGAAAAGGGCATGTGGGACCTTTGGGGGTATGGGGAACCAGAAAAAGGGAAATGAAATGTAAATATAGAATATACCCAATAAAAAAAATTTTTAAAGAAATGTAAATATTTTATTATCTAATAATTTTTAATTAATTAATTATTAAAAAGTTTTATTAGATAATTTGTAAATTAATTTTGTAAGAGGATAACAAATATTTTTCACAGCTGAATATTTGTATATCTAAAGAGATGTGATGAGGTCTCTGTGTGTGTGTGTATGTGTGTGTGTGTGTGTGTGTGTGTGTGTGTGTATATACACACACAAATGATATCTGTCATTATATATCTTGTTGATTTACCTCAAATGCTATAAAATATTAAAGAATAAAAGAAAAAAAATGATGTTGTTCCAACATGGAAGTAACTTTGTGGAGTTTCATAGCATCAGATAAAAGACTGTTATGTCAAGGCTTCTATCAAGCAATGAATTGGTAGACAAATCCAAGAGGAAGTTTATAGCAATGGAGGAATCTCTTCCGTAGGTCTCAGATGCTAACTGATGCCATTCTTAGCTTTGGAGGTTGATAAAAGTTAGCGGTTTGCTAAGTTAATAGATTCCAAAAGGTTTTTAATCTATTACTCTCAGGATGTTAGCCATTAGAGCTGAAACTAGCCCAGGATAAAGTTTAATTAAGTCCCGGGCCTACAGCATTCCAACCTCCACACCACTGTGGTTCTTGCAGTCAACCAGTCTTTGCAGGCACAGCTTCTTTCCTGGAATCTTCATCACATTGGTAGTTGCTATAAACTGATGTTAGGTACACAGGTTACCCTTCCAACTGAGCAAAACAAGAGAGATGGGGAAGGAGTTGGTTACCATGGAAAAAAATCCAACACGTGGCAAGAAGAAGCTTTGCACACTGGAAAGTGTTTATTTCTCATTGTGAAGAAGGCCTAACTGTCACTAGCATATCACAAATGAGGAAACAGAAGCAGAGAGGGACAGAGGGACACTGGCTTGCTCAAGGTTTCCTAGTAGTGTCAGAAAACAACAACAACACAACAACAAAGTGGGATTTGCATATGACTCTGCTAAGCAGGGTCTCCCAGTGCTGGAGTGCTAGTAGAATCCAGGGCCTCCCCAGCAGCAGGCTGCAGCTCAGGAGCTGCATTGGGCTTTAGGCAAGAAGCCCCACCCCCACCAGGTGAGGATTGACAAGAGTGCCCCAGTAGCAAGTGCCCTCTTCTTATTACTGACTTTCAAAGGAAGAAAGAGACTTGCGCTGAAGCATGTGACAGCTGACACTGAACATCATCGCAACTGCAAATTGCAGACTTATTAAATCCATTAGAATAATTATAACTGAGAATTTACTTAAAAGCCCATAATGACTTTTCAGACAGCCTTTTTTTTTTCTTTTTCTTTTTTTTTTCTCTCTCTCTCTCTAGTGTGTTCTCCCATCTCTGGCACCCTCCCCACTCCCTTCTAGACACAATCCTCCTACAGGACCCCTGCGGGAGGCTTTGTTCTCTTTGTGAGCTTCCCTCAAGCCCTCAGTCTTATGGGGAAGGGCGGCAAAAAGCCTACAGCAGAAGGGAAATGAGCCTCTCTGCACTGTGCTGGTTTGCCTCTCCTACACTGTATTTTTTTTTTTGACTCATTCATTTGAAAAGTCAGGAAGCAGAGGGAGATGCCTGCACAAATAATGAGCTATCGCCTACTAGGCAAAGAAGTCCAGCTACAATGTCCTGTAGAAGAGCTTCTCTGGGCAGGTGGTCTCACTTTCCCTTCTAGGAATGAGTGCTTCGAGTGATGACTTCACCGGGCTATTTTTCCTACCCGATTCTAGTCAGTCTCATTTTGGGTGCTCATACCTTGCCGTGATTTGCCTCTCCCCTCATGTTTAATGTCACCCAGGAGCCACAGATAGAGCTTAACGAAATAATTGCAGGATAAAAGAGTAGGTGCATAAGTAAGCTCAAGCTCGTATCTGCATTGCTACCATAGGCTCTCCACTGACACAGAAACAATGGATTCCATGGTCTGCTCAGGAGTTGCAGAAACAGCAGCAATCCAACCAGGCAAAGTCGAAGCATTGGGAGATGTCTGGTTTGGTGCAAGAGATAGCATGGAATGACAACATCTGGCGATGTTTCCCATTGAAAGCAAAATCTAAGCCAGCATGGCAGAGGCAAGAGGAAAGAGGATCATGGTGTGGATGGGATGTGCTCAAGACAACTCAGGGGCTTCCCAACTGCCCTCTCTGACCCTTCTAGGGCAGAACTCTAATTTTAGGCTCGGCAATAATGTCTCCAGCATAACATTAACTTCCCCTGACTCTCTTGAAGCTAAGGGGAGCTAAGGGAAGTATGGTATTTAAATGCTGACCTTCCTGGAACACTCCCTCAGAGAGTAAACAGAAGCTAGAAGGAAGATGCCTTTTACAAGTTTCTTATTTCTACCTGTCCACACACATGATGGATGTCAGCACAATGAATGGGACCCCCTCCCCCAACAACCCTTCTTGACTTTTAGAGTAAAAACAGCCTCCAAATATTAGTAGGAGAAAGAGTGATATACCTGGTCTTAGTCACTAATGACCTCACTGACCACCCTTTTTTTGCACCCCTGTGATGCCTTCTTTATATGTCCTTCACTTAAGTCAATTAACCTTTGTGATGTTAATTGAGGAGGCGGGTAGCTTTCCTCTGATAGCAGAAGTCAGCTTCTATGTGATACAAAGGCTTATTTGAAGAAGTAAAATCTAAGCTGAGATCTATAACATAAGAAGTAAAGACCAAAGAAACATCAGAGAACAACAGATGTGAAGCTAGAATAGCATGCTGTGTTCTAGATTCAGAGAGAAGGCCAGGATGAACAAGGGTCATACATCAGAAGTTCTAGTTGTGGTACAGACCCCATCCCACAGCCCAGATCTATTCCTGGAGCACACAGGAGCTACAATACATAGAGGTAGGATAGAGGGGGAAGAAACAAATTACAAAAATGGGGTACAGAGCTAAACAGAGACTTTTCACCTGAAGAAATTCGGATGGCTGAGAAACACCTTAAAAAATGTTCAACATCACTAGTCATTAGGGAAATGCAAATTAAAACAACCCTGAGATTTCACCTCACACCAGTCAGAATGGCTAAGATTAAAAACTCAGAAGACATCAGGTGTTGGCGAGGATGCGGAGAAAGAGGAACACTCCTCCACTGCTGGTGGGAATGCAAGCTGGTACAACCACTCTGGAAATCAGTATGGCGGTTCCTCAGAAAACTGGGCGTGATACTTCCGGAGGACCCAGCCATACCACTCCTGGGAATATACCCAGAAGATTCACCAGCATGCAATAAGGATACATGCTCCACTATGTTCATAGCAGCCTTATATATAATAGCCAGAAGCTGGAAAGAACCCAGATGTCCCTCAACAGAGGAATGGATACAAAAAATGTGGTATATATACACAATGGAGTACTATTCAGCCATTAGAAACAATGAATTCATGAAATTCTTAGAGAAATGGATGGAGCTGGAGAATGTCATACTAAGTGAGGTGACCCAGTCTCAAAAGAATACCCATGGTATACAGTCACTGATAAGTGGATATTAGCCTAGAAGCTTGGAACACCAAAGACACAAATCACATATCAAGTGATGTCTCACAAGAAGAAAGGAGTGGACACTGGTGCTAGAATGGACCAAAACATCATTGTGGGAGAGTACAAGAACAGTAAAGTGGGAGGGGGTGGATGCGGGAGCAGGGGGAGGGAAAAGGACATGTGGGACCTTTGGGGGTGGGGAACCAGAAAAAGGGAAATGAATTGTAAATATAGAATATATACAATAAAAAAATCAAAAAAAAAAAGAAACAAATTATTAAAGATAACAATTTTCTTCATTTCAACATCGTTTAAGTCCCTGGTGCATGATACCCCAGTAAGTAAGAGTATGATAAACAGAATTGCTGAGACCTTTTTGCCTTTGAATGGACAAGTGTTCTCAGACCTCTTCTTGTGACCCCAGGCTTTCATTCACATGCTGGACTCAAGCACTTGTTTGTCACCAGGTGTGGCTGAACATTCAGTCTTTATGAATTCTTTCTTTTCTACCGGAAGCCAGGATTGACTAAACAACATGGAGTTCGACTGGGCTCTAGTCCTACCTCTGACTCTTGCTGGTTGTGTGACTGACAGGCTGCTCCACCTACATGTGCCTGGGTTTTCTCTTCTGTAAAGTGATACTCATCTTCTTCTGAGTGAGCTGAAGGTCAAATGAGTAATGCGCATGGAGGGGGGCTGTGCTTATTTACCCAGAGCCTTAGTTAGGAAGAACAATACTGAGAATTCCAGAACAAGGTATGGGAGGCAGGGACACAGACATGGGGAAGTGGCCCCAAGGAGGAAGACAGGTTTTTTGTTGTTGTTTTGTTCTGTTTTTTGAAAATTAATGCTCACAAGAGAATACCCAAACAGGAAGCTCAAGTAACACCCAGGTAGACTAGGTACCATGGCCACTTAACACCAGGTAGTGGGCACCTCAGTACCATTAAAATGATGACTAAAGAAGCCATGGCAGATTAGAAACAATGAATTCATGAAATTCTTAGAGAAATGGATAGAGCTGGAGAACATCATCCTAAGTGAGGTAACCCAGTCTCAAAAGAATACCCATGGTATGCAGTCACTGGTAAGTGGATATTAGCCTAGAATCTTGGGACACCAAAGACACAATTCACATACCAAATGATGTCTGACAAGAAGAAAGGAATGGACACTGGTGCTGGAAAGGATCAAAGCATCGGTGTAGGGGAATAACAGAACAGGGAAGTGGGAAGGGGTGGATGAGGGAGCAGGGGGAGGGAAAAGGGCATGTGGGACCTTTGGGGGGTGGGGAAACAAAAAAAAGGGAAATGAAATGTAAATATAGAATATATCCAATAAAAAAAGATCTAGATTGAAATATATCCTAAATTCTTTACATATGAAGTACATATTATGAAAGTCAGAAGAATGGGAGTGAATATATAGCAATGAATATTTACACAAATAAATTTCATATTATCTGTAAAAAAAAAAAAAACAAAAAAGAAAAAGAAAAAAAAGAAGAAGCCATGGCAGAAGGAATATAGCAACCACGCTGACCCTAACAATGCAGAGCCCTCAAACTGATCTAGCCATAGTTACTAGAAACTATCCAACCCATGAGAAAGAAGACCAAACCTGAGCTCCAATGGGCACCTTCCTTTGCCAGTACCAACAGGCTGTATCATAACAAGTTGACTGTCTAAGACCCCCTTCCAACCTCAAAGTGGTTCATTTTTGTAGAAAGTGGCATATCTTTCAGGTATGGCTTTATCTCTACACAGGGCTTCATTTGTAGCACTATTCTGTAGCTTCCAGAATGTTCTTTCGCCAGCATGAGTTCCCAATGACATTGTATAAATCCAGGAGACCATAATGTACAGTGAAGGAAGTTTAAGAGAGAACTGAGAACATGATGAAGGATCTGTTATCTCACTTTATACATCACATCAGCAGAGCTGTGGCTCATTGTAGGGTCAGAAACCCTTTCAGAAGTGTGGTAATATGAGTGTAAGGATCTCCTCAGAATTGTTCAAGTTAAAGCCCTGTACCTAGGACTCTGTAAGAAGAGCATTTGGGAACTGGAATAAATAGCCTTGCTGGCTATTACTTGGAGAAGATGCATTTTCTGTTGCCATTACTTAACTCAGAAAAGTTAGTGATTCTTGGCCCCAAATGGAGAAAACCACTTCAAAGGGCTTCAAGACAACTTATATAGAACTACAAGGTAGGCATCCTGTGCCAGCGAACCACCAGACCTGTAAAAAACCATGATGGCCAGAGTTCTGATTTCTGAAGACAGAAAAGGCCATCTGACTAATACATGACAGGTTTGTGGAGGAAGGGGTGGCTCCATTTCCATGCACTCCACCCTGATAATCCTTTTATTGACTATAAATTGGAAGGGCAATGACCTGAACAGGGCATGTATGTTGGTACTCTGTTCAAGCTCCACCCCACAGCTACCTGGCAATAGCCAGGTATGCCCTGCCCCACATGCCTGCTCCACTATAAGAGGGGCTGCCTGCCCCCTCCTCTCTCTCTTTCCAGCTCCTTCCCCTCTCTCTTCTCATCCTCTCACCTCTCTGCCCCTCTTGGGCTCCCCTCCCCCCTCTCTCCACGTGGACATGGCCGGCCTCTATTCTCTCTCCACTCTCTATTCTCTCTCTCTCTCTCTCTCTCTCTCTCTCTCTCTCTCTCTCTCTCTCTCTCTACTACTCTCATCTTATTCTCTAAATAAACTCTATTCTATACCATGTTGGTGTGTATGTGTGGTCCTTCAGGGGAAGCCGATGCCTAGGCATGGGCCCGCTCAGGCACCCCCTTCCCCCACATCGCCATGCCATACTCACTAACACCCTTCCTCTCTTTTAAGTCCCATCAATGGGGCCGAAGCCCGGGAACATCAACAACTAAATTAATAAAGAAACCATCAATGTAGACCACAGCTCAGCCACCTCCAAGAGAGCCTCAGATATCCCAGCAAGCAGGCCACTGAGACCAACAAGCTGCCCTAAGCATGATGGGAGGGGAATGGAGAAGAGGAAGCTGTGGTTATCATCTGAAGCTTAAGGCCAGCTGCCTTTTGAAAGTTTGTATTAGGTTTTTTTTTCCTGTCATTAAAATATCCTTTAAAAAGCAACTTAAGGAAGAAAGTATTTATTCCTGCTCACTGTTTGCAGGGACAATCTATCAAGGGGGAGAACTTCTGATGACAGGAAATTGAGGCAGCTGGCCAGATTGGTTCCTCATTCAAGAGGCAGAGAAAGGTACGAGGCAGAGAGTAAGAAAGGCTGATGCTTAGCTTACTTTTTAATTTTGTTAGTTCAGGATCTCAGTCCACATAATAGTGCTACCCACAGTGGTGGCTCTTATCTAGATCAATTAACCTATTCTAGATAATGATTTCAAGCAGACCCAGTGTTTCCTAGGTAATCTAGAAAACGTCAAGCTGAGTAGCCATCACAGGAATGTGGCACAGTGTGTCTATAGTACCCTGTGCATTTTCCTAAGGGGAACTTAAAGAAGAGCAATGAAGCTTCCAAGAAGACATGAAGCCAACAGCCGAAGGATCTGGCTGGTCACTGGCTGTGAAGTACAACCCAGATCCCTTTCAGGACTGAAGGTCTTGTCTCCCACTGTTCACAGACAGCCCTCTGTGTCCTTTTCCTGAGGACTGGTCTGAGCTGGAGAAAACTACCTCTCTGACAATTAGGCTTTCTTCCTGGGAAAGGCTGCACTGTGAAATCATGACTCTATTCTCTCATCCAACTGGCTCTCCAGAGCCAAAGATCCCTCGAACTTCTCCTAGTGACTAGCAAGGCTGGAAAGGGGACAAGATTACACCTCAGATTTTCCTCCATGTGCTCCTCTGTTGGTTCCAGTGATATCCCTAAATCAATGTCCCTCATGATGAACTCCTGAGCAGAGTCTGTTTCTACGAAAGTTGATTCACAGATCACCATTCCAGTCCCTCAGTGAACCCATGCAAACAGTCTAACTGACACCCTTTGCAGAATATGTCTCCATCCTCTTTACTCAAAAGAACCACCACTAATTATACAATCCCAACCTGATGTACCTCAGGCTACCTACCATCTCCTCTCTTCCCTCAAGGCTTTGGCACTTGCTGATTCCCAAATCTGGGGTGTGTACCTACCTCCTGAATGGTGGGGCAATGGATAGACATTTTGTGAGACAGACATTTTTCATACCTCCTGTTAGATGTATCTGCTCAAGTGTCATTTTGACAGAAAGGCCTTTCCCACTTTGGTCCTACCTGATGTTCCCTACTACCAAGTCCCCTTGCCCATTTCATTCCTTCCTGTCTCTTCTCATCACCTGCCATAAGTTTTGCTGAGAGACTGTGCCCTACCACTGGACTAACTCAGTAGAGAAGAGTTTGTATTTTAAATGCTACATATCTGATGTTAGTTACTACAGTGCTTAGCACATAGTAGGGACTTAGTAGAGTGACTGCAGGAGCAATCTAGAATTTCAAGGACTCATTACTGAGATTGTTAATCCCAAACCCACACCTCCACCAGCAATGAACCTGTTTATTTAAGCTCCCACTGTGGTGGCATGCTCTTAGAAAGGTGACATGTTTACCTGTTGTCAGGGCCATCCAGAGCCTGGATTTGAACCCAGGCTTTTGAATGACAGCTGTCATAGTTGGACAGGACTGTCTGGGGCTAACTTTCCTTCTCTGATGCTACTTATCTGAAAGTTCCTAGCTTTGCAAAGATTTGTTTGTGCTTCAAATGACTTAGTTTAAACTGAGTACAAGATAAAAAATGAAAATAAGTGTGACTTTCTTAAGTGTGTGTTGGAGGGAGGGGTGTGTTTCATGCCTGCATTTAAATATGATTTTCCCCAAGATTTCCCAGGCATTACAAATCATAAGCTTCCAGAACACCAGAGTGACTCTGTATTTATTGTATATAAAAAGGCAAAATAGTTGACCTGCTGGGAAACTCATTCAGTGAAGCTTCCTTTTGGCTTCAAACCCAGAAAGTCAGGAACTCAGTACTGGGACTTGTACATAAAACCCATACATAGAAGCCTGAGGAAGAAATCCCTGGCCTTTCACAGGATCATTCACTAGGACATGCAGATGGTACAAAGTAGATCCTATTTTTGAAACATATAGGTCCCATGACTTAAAATTGTTCAAAACAGCCCCTAAGTGTATTGCTCTTTGTCCCGGTGTCCCCAACCCTCTCTCTGGCACATAGTTGCAACTTTGATGAGGACAGGTTCTCCTTCTTTCACTGCCCTTGGGAAATGAAAGATTCTATTTGCCAAGCCTATTGACTGATCTAGCTGTGCTGTAAATTTGGGTTTAATAAAAGTATGAACCTTGGCCCAGTGGATCACTGGATCATTCATTTGCTTACATGAGAAACTTCAGAAGCTTCAAGAGCAAAATGTTGGTTTGGTGACATAATAAAAATGCAAGGACAGCCATGTGATTTAAATTATGCTTTTTGGTGTAATTTGGTCAGCTGATTATAAAGTGTAAATAAGAAAACAAACAAATTAAATAGAGCAAGCCCAGAGATTCCAGTGGGATTGTCAGACAGTTGATGGCAGGATTTGGTACCTACCTCTCAGGACAATGACAGGGTGGTCTGGGCATGGGGACAGGTCAAAAGCTTCAGCGATAGCTTGGGATCAGAACCCCATCAACAGAACAGCAGTCAGTGGAGGGTGACAAGACACTGATAGGCTGATTTGGCAGAACTGTCATGCACATTTTTACAAAAGATATTTTCCTAAGACCCCTTCTTAAAAGTTATGCATAAAAGTCAAACTTCCCAAGACCTGGACACTGAGGGTTAAAGTGAAAGCTATCAAACTTTTAGGAAATGGTGCAGAAGAGGGCTTGATAGTTTCAAACTAAGAAGAGACTTATTGAATAAAACATACAAAGCACATACAATGAAGGATTTAAAAAAAAGCAGGCAAAGTTAAACATATCAAAAGGAATGGTAGAGAATAAAGATAACCCAAAGCTTTGGGAAAGCATTTGCTGTATATAACATTGACAAATACCTTTGTCAGAGAATATATGGATTGCATACCAAGAAGAACAAAACAAACATTTCTGTAGAGAAATGTGCAAGGTATATTATGCTCAGTAGATGAGAAAAATTCAAACCAATAATCAACATGCCAAGAAAAGCTCAAACTTCCTGTGTACAGGTAAATGTGGGTACAGGGCCAGTGAAATATGCCTTTCTATCCATCAGATTAGCTCCAATCTAAACCTGGTACTTAAATGATGCACAGGGTGTGGGATGGAGATGGTCTTACATATCGAACTCCTCATCCTTCTCTCCTCACCTCCAGAGTAGTGGAATAACAAACGTGTCACCATACATGGTCAGTTTGCTGCTGGGGATGGAACCTAGGGCTGTGCGCATGCTAGACAAGCACTCTACTGCGCTATAGGCTCAGCCTAGGGTTGATGGTTCTTCTTAATCAATGTGTGGTGAAGTGGAACATGATAAAATCACAGAGATGGGAGTTTAGCTGGAAGAAGCTGACTTAGAAATTCCTAAGTCAATGCCAACATTTTTGCTCTGGACACGTACATTGGAGAATCAGGCGTATTCCCTATATTCCCTAGGAGACATAACAAACATGGGCATGATTAGCTACATAATACATTATTCAGAGCAGCAAATGCATGTGCTAAAATAGGAGGAAAACAGATGGAATGAGAAACAACAATGATTATAATCAGCTAGGAATCACCTAGGAGGTTGGTAATACACTCCCTTGGTTTTATCTGTGAGGACATTCTCAGAGAGGATTAATCATGGAGTGGACACCTGCCTTGAATGTGGGTAGCACCATCCCACAAACTTGGAAGCCTCTAGACAATAAAAGGGGGTAGCAGGAGAAAGCCAGAGAATACCAACATTCTCCTTTCTCTGCTTTCTGGGCATCATAGTATGGAGAGCACTGGAGAGCACGGCATCACCAAGCTCTCCCCCTCCATTATTCCAAATGCTAATAATGAAACATAAATAATTAATCCCTTAAGGTTTTTGTGCCTGACATTTTGGTCACAGTGATAAAACCTTAACTGATACAGAGGGACAAGAGCTTCGGTGGATTCCTATCAATCTCCCTAGATTTCCTTGTTTTTATTTTATGTGTATGAATATTTTGTCTGTATATATGTACATGTAACACAAACATGTCATGCCTGGTGCTCCCAGAGGACACAAGAAGACATGAGATCCCCTAGAACTGGAGATACAGTCATGAGGTGCCATATGGGTACTTGTAACTAAACCTGGGTCCTCCAAAAGAGCTGAAAGTGCTTTTAACCATTGCATTATCTCTATATTTCTGACTCCTATTATTCTGATAATGTTGTTCTATGATTATTGATAACTGCTGTGGTTTGAATGTAAAATGTATCTTCCCTCCTATTGGCTCATGTGTCTGAACACTTATTTCTCAGGTGGTGGTACTGTTTTGGAATACTGCAGATCCTTTGGGAAGCAGAGTTTCTCTAGAAGTAGATTATGACTGGTGGAGGAGATGTCAAGGCATTCTAACCTGACCCAATTCCTGTTCACTATCTGTTTCCTGGCTGTCAATCAATGTTACCAGGCAACTTTTGGCTTCTAGCCCGATGCTTTCCCCACCATTAGGGACTCTATCCCTCATCCTCAGAACTAGAAGGCAAAATAAACCCTTTCTTCCTTAAACTTCTTCTTGTCAGGTATTTGGTCCAGGGATGACAAGAGTGACCATGTAACTAAGACACGTTAAGTAAAAAGAGTAACTAAGACAAACATCAATTTTGTATCGTAGTAAAACTTAAAATTTACCATTTTAGCCATTTTTTCCCCCAGGGAGAAAAATTCCATGGCATCAGTAGGTTGAATTTTGGGACAACCATCAGTATCTGTCTCCTGAACTTTTTCGTTCATCTAAGTCCCTGGGTTGGGTAACTGATAAAACCAGATTCTCCTGCACAGGATGCACGTGCAAGAAAGCAAGTAAAACTAAGGACATGTAAGCTAGCACATCTGTTTGGAGCGGGAGACAACTGGTAATTGTACAGAAGTCAAGTCTGATCCCTGGGAGGAAGGATGCCATGCAGAACAGAAGTGGCCACTGACATGGAAGAAGGCCATAGACTTCCAAGCATCCCACGGGGAAATATATATTTGTAGGTGGCCGCCACGTGGGTTAATTGCACTTGTGAGAAAAAGACAGTGAAATACAAAGCAAACTGGATTTGCCAGCTTTAACACACACACACACACACACACACACACACACACACACACACACACACACACTGTAGGCATTTACAAGAAGAATCAGGTTTAGAAAACTGAGAACTGGTTGGTTGGGTTCTTTTCTTTTTTTAAAAGCAAATGTCATCTGTGATCTTTGCCCACACACTGCATGCGGTAACCCTTCTCACGTTCTTTAGCTCCGCCCCGAGACTTATCTCCACTAACCCTGCACAGATGTCAAGTCTTATTTGGTGATAATGAATGGGGTGGAGGAAAGGCTGAGTTTCATAAGTGCGAGGCATTGCTGGGGCAAAGTGTGAGTGAAATATAACTCAATTCTGGGGGGTGGATATGAGACTTTCCAAACAGATGAGAAGACAGACAGCCTTCCCCTAAGGCTGCCCACAGTTTAGGAGTCTAGGATCTCCTTTTCCCACCTTGATAATATCCCTTTGTTGTCCATCAGTATCTTCCTCACCTCCACAGGCAGATATCCTTATATCCCCACCGCTGGAGGAGCATAGCCAAGACCCCCAAAATGCTCATACATGAGCTACACTTTACCATCAGAGGTCGCCGTTGCACTCGGCTAACCCAACCACTGTATTCCAGAACACCCAAAATTGAACAGCAATCTACAGGTCCCAGAGAAAATGAGAAGCAGGTGAGATGTGTGACCTTCTGGAAAATGTCAGAGGAAACACCCCAGGGTAGATAGCAAGAGCATCAACTAGGGATCAATCTATGGCCTGAATCCAACAGGTAACCTGTATTTGTACAACTGACATTGTCTAAGAGCTGTTTTCAGATTTTTAAGCAGTTGTAGAAATAAGTTTGAAGAAAAAAAATATATTCTGTGATTTAAAAAAAAAAGGAGTGAAATTCTAGTCACTGTGTCTATAAATATGGTTTAACTGAAACACGGCCAGGCTTGTTCACACACTGTCTGTGACCACTTTGCCACAAGGATGTCCCGTGAAGTCTTTGGTGTGGCCATCCACACTCTCAGGATTCTGACTCTGGCTGTGGCCATAATACCCTGGTCCCTTTGTCCTATGCATGGATTTAGGGACTAGCTCCGATGGAATCTGTCACCCACACACACAGAACTGATACCCATCTACATCTTCCTGTTTACTCGATTCTTCAATAGGTAGCTTTTAAACCCACACTGTAGGTTAGGTGGCAGAGATGCAAAACCTATTAAAAGAAGCCAGGCCCTTCCTGTCTTTGCATGTGTAGAGTCTGATGTAGTAACCAATAGAGGCCAAGACAAGTCTCCTAGTACAGCCTTGACCACCATTAGGAAGGAAGCTGCACTGCTAGGTAAGAAGCCAGACTCAGTGGTGGGTGGGTGTGTGTGGGGGGGGAGGCTAGGGGGCAATTCCTTTATAATGTGACACCAGGAGGAGGGGTGGAAAGGGGACATTACTCAGGCAAAGGGAATAGAAAAAGTGGTTCTGGCAGAGATTAGAATATATGCAGGTTCCAGGAGGGTCTGAGCATGGGGATTTAAACAAAGAGCCCTAGGGCTTTAAAAGGGGCATGCGGATCTGGAGTTTGATTCAGGCAAGGTGTCAAGAGAAACAAGACAGGCAGGAGCAGCAGGCAGGTGCTCAATTCCCAGTCATGTTTCTGCTTCTCACTCTCCTTCTAACATCCTTCATTCAGTCCCCAAAGGAACAGCCAGAGATAACATGAGCAGGAGCCAAATGAGTTCACAAATCCGCAGCCCAGTGCTTAGAGGATCCAGCCTTGAATGTTTCATTAAGAGGATTAAGTGCATGTAAATTGTCTGAGCTCTAATTTACTATAACTTGGAAAAAGATACCCTAAAGTGATTTGAGCAACAGGGATATATCTTTGTCACACAGACGTGGGTGTCAGGGATAGCTGGATGGGAACATTTAGTATGTGTTGGGCGCAGGACACAGTAAGACCCTAACATTTGTTTGCTGTTACTGTCACCATCACCATCATCATTGTCACCTTCATTTCCAGAGTAAAAATTAAATCATTTCCCAAGAGAGTCCGCACATCAAGAGCAGAACACCTTTTTCTCGTTGTTTTCAACATCCTTATGAATTAGATTGCCACATTAATCTTTCTCTTGTCATTTAAAGCCTGGAATCTAGAAGACTGAGAAAGATTGGACCGCATGGGCGCTAGTCACTCCTCTATGACAAGAGCAGAAGCCACCCAGAAAGCATATGCCTGGACAAGAGCTGGCACCTGTCTGGTCTCAAGAGATATCACCCATGTGCAGCCTCCGATCTCCTGGGGCGCCTGGCTCAGCCTCAGGTCTCCTGGGGTACCTAGCTCTTTGGATACCATGTGGTGGGGAAAAGCATCAGTTTACCAAGCTGGGGTCAGAAAATGCTGTGTCAGGCCGAGCAGGGTAATATGAGCAAATCACTAGACTGATTTGCTGCATGCGTAGTTCAAATCAGAGAATAAAGCCCTGTGCTTTCTGTCCCCGGGGCCTCTGTGACTAGACGACGGCAGGCAGGAGTGTCCTTGAGTGACCTCCCTTCACTTGATCTTCACAGACCTCTCAACACAGGCAGGCACATGTGAACCTGTCCTGATGTGGGAAGCCCAGCCTCTGCGGCCAGGCATTGGGAGTACAGTGCCTGGGTGTGGTCCCAGTGCCTGGCTCTCGGGCGGTTCTGGGTACTCCCTTTTGGCCAGATGGCGGGAGAGTTGCATACCAAGTGGAGGCTAATGCAATGCTAGCAATAGTGGAGTAGAAAGAACTGGATCAGGACTGTGGGTTTTTGAGTCAGACTGCCTGGTTTAAGTGGGAGCCTGCTATTCTCCAGCAACCTCTCGGACAAGTGACCTGACATCTCAGTACCTCAATTTTCTTTCCTGTTGAATGGAATCATACACCTATCTGCTTCGTGAGGCTGTAGAGAAGATGACAGGGAAATTTAAAAAACAACAACAACAACAAAAAAAAAAAAACAAAAAAACAGGCATCACTTTGGGTCATGTCAAGTACATAGTGACTGCCCAGCAAGTGCTAACTCCACTAGCTAATGATATCTTCCCCGCTCAGACTTCATGGATGTTTGGGTTGAATAGTCATTCCACTCAGCATGCTGTTCTGATGGGCTCTCCATTCAGTGTATGTTCTTCTTATTAATTGTTATTAATATTAATACTTATTTTAGATATATATTGCTAGCTATTTGTGTATAAATATATAATTAGATATCACTAAATAAATAAATAAACTATTAATAGTTTTTGGACAGGCAAGCCCACATTTTTACCTTTCATTGGGATTCTCAGATAGAGCTGGCCCCATGACTGAACGTTTATGGGGTCACTTTGAACGCATGTCCTACCCTGGGAACTTTGCAGCCACAAACCTGAAGTTGTCCCTTTGAAGTGCATGCCTCGAGCCATCTTGAGAAGGATTGGAAGAGCACAGCCTCTCTCTTGCTCTCAGAGAGAAGTTCCAGCCATCGGGCCTTCCAAACCAATGCGACGGTTACACCACCGTCCCCGCCTGACTTCCTTCCCCCTAGTCACCGTTAATCAAGCTGTCTTTGTCATTGTGTCCCTGGATGGATGGTCATAGAGTAGCTGAGCTGGGTAGCTGAGGCAGGTTTGTAAAATGTACCCACAAAACAAACATACAGCAATTACGTTGATCAATCACTTTAACAAAATACTTTATCAAGATATAAAATAGTTTACAGCAGAAGTACAAGAGTGATAGCTTGCCAGAATAATGTTCCTGACAGATGTATTCTGGTGGCTAACAGAGCATGAAGATAAGTGTGTGTGTGCGCACACACACACACACACACAATGTATGCATTAGCACTCTCAGGTAATAATTGCCCCTAAAGTCCCCAGTGCATGGCATTATCAACCTATTTGGCCTCCTGAGCCTTGGCCTCCCACAGCTGCTTCTAAGATAGAACAGATGTCCTGTAAGGGGCTAGGCTCCATCCTCTCCCCTGGCAGATTTCAAAGCCAATGACACGGTATCTCTGGCCCCCAACATCAATGTCCCTGGCAGCTTCCTGAGACATGCAGGCTTTGAGCTTGTGACTTCTGGTTTCAGCTCAGAGCAGGGCATGGCATAACACACAGACACACACACACACACACACAGACACAGACACACACACACACACACACACACACACACAAACCATTGGGATTGCAGCCAAAAGCGCCACCTGTCTTCAGCTCTGTCACTATATCAAGAGACAGGATAGCACAAGACTTCTGAGTCAGATGACAGGCAGCACCCCCAAGACCTGGGGATTAGCTGTATAACATGGAGCCGAGATGCTCGCTGGTTCTTCATCAGTAAGATGGGGTAACCATGTCTGACCTGACTACTATGCCACAATATCTGGCAGTGACACTATAAAAGTTATACCAGATGTACAATTAGGCTTAAATCACCAATCACCTGTGTAGGGTCCCATGGCTTAGAGGGTGTCTGGGAGACATGAGGCCAGGTGCCACATGAGTCAGGATCCTCTGAGGCAGGGGCTCCAGAAGATCTTACTAGGGCTTTCGCACCAGCATGCACGTGGATGATTGTGGACTAACTTTGCTCTGACCCTGTCCTGCCTGGGAAAAGATGGATTTTTTTCAGCCTGAAGATCACTCAGCTGCCCAGTGACACACAATGTGGTCTCACCAAAGGCAGCACTAGGAGGTATTTCTACCTCCAGCACTGTGATCTCAGGGCAGCGGCAGCAGTTGGCAGAGAAGTGGCTGTCAAGGAACTAAGGAGAGGCACGAAGCCAGGACTGATGGACATTAGCACATTAGCTTTGTAAGTTCCTTGTATCATGACCAAGAACACAGTGAGGGGCTGTAGGAGCCAAACTGAGAGCTGAAAGCTGTGGGCTGACCTGGGACTCCAAACCACACACACACACACACACACACACACACACACACACATGTGATAATATAATATATATTTAGATGATATACACATATTTATGCATATGTATATACACACATATTTTATATATGTGTACATATTGTCATATAGATAATAGATAAATGTATGCATTAATGTGTTTTGTATATATATACATAAAACATGTATATACATATATGTATATTCAAGTATATATGTATGTGTGTATTGAAGAAGAGGATCGAAAGCCTTGACACTAGGCAGTAGGCTCCATTATAATGGTAGCTAGCCCTAGAACTGAAACTAGCCATTCACAAGCCCTTAATATCTAGGGCTCAAGCAGTGAGTCACACACTGGCATCTTCTTATTTTACTTTTACTTTAATCATTTAATGTTTTTTTCTAGGTAGAAAAAAAAACTCCTTTACTTCTCCTCACAACTCTCAACTGGCCACTAACGATGCTGACACAAGTCACGGGGAGACAAGAGAAGACAGGGTCAGCCGGTCCCTGGAAGCATCCAGCATAATGCCAGAGTTAGGGTGGGAACCTGGATTCAAACCCACAGCCAGGCTATCAAACTCCCAGGTGTGAGAACACTCATGCTCCGGTTCTCACTCCCAACCTCTTAGTCTCTCTCTCTTCCTCCCTCGTCTCCACATACTCTAAAACAAAATCTCAAGTGGGCATCAAACAATGGACCGGCATGTCTCCACTCAAGGCCACTTTATTTCCATCCTGGGAAAATGTCCTTAGAAGCCAAGAAAAATATGGAAAGGAGTGAGGCAGGGAAGGAATAATGTCCCCAACCCTCCCCAGGGTTTCGGGATCCAGAAGGGTCCAGTGATCCGAGAAGCCTCTTATCCCTCCCCTGAAACTCTCCTCTAACCAGGAGACGCAAATACTCTTCCAGGACCAAGTTTCCTGGCCATGCCCCACACCCCACACCATAGGGAGCCCCCAAAGCCCTAGAAAGTGAATGTTGGTTGGCCTTTATGCAGCTGTGCCTCACTGGGATTTGTGGATGCCAGGGTGGCCCTTCCACCAGCATCCTTCAATTACTAATGCCAGGGTTACAGTGGCCAGAGCCAACATGGCATCCCTCCTATGCTAAGCAGTGCCAGCTTCAGAACAATAGACATTTTATAGGCAACATGAGGCAGAGTATCGTCAGCATTACTCATGTAGTGATAGATAACTCGAAACGACCCCCCATTTTGACCTACTCGACCTTCAAACCTTCAACAATCTGGTTCCCTTTTCTCTGTCTGCACCCCCAAACTAAGAGCACCATCTGAGCCAGGCACGAGGGAGTTACAAGGAAAGAACCAAGCTTCACTAAAGTGAGTTTTTCCCAGAACAGATTCTTGTAATATCAGAGCCTTGGCTTTCAAGACAAAGACTCCTTGGCTTCACAGCTTCAGGTCTCTTATGTCTTAAAACCCATAGAGAAGGGATGAAAATGGCTCAGCGGATAAGAGTTAGAACCTAAATTCAAACCCCCAGCACTAACATAGAAGATCGAGCATGTACATGCCTGTCTGTAACCCCAGCATTGGAAGGGGATCCTGAGAGTTTACATAAAAGTCAGCCTAGCCAAAATGGTGAGCTTCTCCATCAGTAAGAGACTCCTGTCTCAAGGCAATACAGCAGAAACCCAGTGTCTTGCTTTGCCCTTGATATGTGCCCCCAACACATCCAACACACACACACACACACACACACACACACACACACACACCTACAAAATGTGGAGAATCTGCATATCAAATCATGACAAAAATCCACATGATTTCTCATAAGATGAAGGACAAGACCACCTAAAAACTGTCTGTTCTCTTCTCACTCCTAAACTCTACTCCCATAAAGTATGATCCCATTAATTAACATTAACCATAAAATATACTGACTTATCCCAATAGGTATAACATGTTTGGAGAATGCCTGAATTCAACCTTGAGGGTGTACTATTGCTCTGTCATAAAACCTCCTCCAATTCCTTATTTGTCATATCTCTAAATTTTCTCTCTGATGCTGACAAGAACTTAAAATCTTAAGCAGAAGTATCTATCAGGCCTTTTCCTTTCTCCTTGACAAGCTCACATCAGTCACCGGACGCAGCGTAGGAGTATAGCTGGGTGCAGAAGGTAGATGTGAAATGTGGAACAGAGGTCAGATGTGTGTGTTCACACACAGTCATATGTAGTGTGTATGCCTGTGTGTGTGTGTGTATACCTGAGTGTGTGCCATCCACAACCCCACCCATCATTCATCCACTTAAGAAACAATGCAAGTCGGGCGCACGCCTGTAATCCCAGCACTCTGGGAGGCAGAGGCAAGCGGATTTCTGAGTTTGAGGCCAGCCTGGTCTACAGTGAGTTCCAGGACAGCCAGGGCTATACAGAGAAACCCTGTCTCGAGAAAACCAAATCCAAAAAACAAAATAAAACAAAACAAAAAATAGAAACAATGCTGCAGATCCCTTCCCAGGACAGACACTCTTCTTAGCATTAGGAGAATTGCATACAACTGAGTCAGGGAGACAGTAGAGTGAGAAATCAAACACTTTCCAATCTGTCTCTCCACCTGCAGCCTATATCCTACATGCTAAGTAGAATGGCCTACACACAATGAAAATATAATGTCTATCCTCTCCTTTTTTTTTTTTTTTTTTTTTTTAATTTTATTTTCTATATTCTATGTTTACATTCCAAAGGCTTTCCCCTTTCCCAGTTCCCACCCACCATAGTTCCCATAGTTCCTCTCCCCCCCATCTGTTCCCCAATAATTCCCCCTCCCCCCTCGGTTTCTTTACTAAACTGGAAGCAATCTTTACAGGCCCAGGGTCCTCTCCTTTCTTCTTCTTGGGAATCATTTGACTTGCTATTTGTGTCTTGAGTATTTAGGGCTTCTGGGCTCATTAATATCCACTTATCAGTGATTGCATTTCAGGTGCATTCTTTTGTGATTGGGTTAATTCACTCAGGATGATATTTTCCAGGTCTAACCATTTACCTACAAATTGCATGAATTCATTATTTTTAATTGCTGTGTAGTATTCCATTGTATAAATATACCACATTTTCTGTATCCATTCCTCCTTTGAGGGATATTTGGGCTGCTTCCAATTTCTGGCTATTATAAACAAGGCTGCTATAAACATAGTGGAGCATGTGTCCTTATTGCATGCAGGGGAATCCTCTGGGTATATGCCCAGGAGTGGTATGCCAGGGTCCTCTGGAAGTAACATGCCCAATTTTCTGAGGAACCGCCAAACTGATTTCCAGAGCGGTTTTACCATTTTGCAATCCCACCAACAGTGGAGGAGTGTTCCTCTTTCTCCACATCCTCGCCAGCACTTGTTGTCTCTTGAGTTTTTAATCTTAGCCATTCTGACTGGTGTGAGGTGGAATCTCAGGGTTGTTTTGATTTGCATTTCCCTGATGACTAATGATGTTGAACATCTTTTAAGGTGTTTCTCGGCCATCCGAATTTCTTCTGGTGAGAATTCTTTGTTTAGCTCTGTGCCCCATTTTTTGATAGGGTTATTTGGTTCTTTGAGGTCTAACTTCTTGAGTTCTTTGTATATATTGGATATTAGCCCTCTGTCGGATGTGGGGTTGGTGAAGATCTTTTCCCACTTTGTTGGTTGCCGTTTTGTCCTTCTGACAGTGTCCTTTGCTTTGCAGAAACTTTGTAATTTTATGAGGTCCCATTTGTCGATTCTTGATCTTAGAGCATAAGCTATTGGTGTTCTGTTCAGGAACTTTTCCCCTGTGCCCAAGTCCTCCAGGGTCTTCCCAAGTTTCTTTTCTAATAGTTTCAGTGTGTCTGGTTTTATGTGGAGGTCCTTGATCCACTTGGAGTTGATCTTAGTACAAGGAGATAAGAGTGGGTCAATTCGCATTCTTCTGCATGTTGACCTCCAGTTGAACCAGCACCATTTGTTGAAAAGGCTATCTTTTTTCCACCGGATGGTTGTGGCTCCTTTATCAAAGATCAAGTGACCATAAGTCTGTGGGTTAATTTCTGGGTCTTCAATCCTATTCCATTGATCTACCTGCCTGTTGCTGTACCAATACCATGCAGTTTTTAACACAATTGCTCTGTAGTACTGCTTGAGGTCAGGGATATTGATTCCCCCAGAAGTCCTTTTATTGTTGAGAATAGTTTTAGCTATCCTGGGTTTTTTGTTGCTCCAGATGAATTTGAGAATTGCTCTTTCTAGATCTATGAAGAATTGATTTGGGATTTTGATGGGGATTGCATTGAATCTGTAGATTGCTTTTGGCAAGATGGCCATTTTTACTATATTGATCCTGCCAATCCAGGAGCAAGAAATATTTTTCCATCTCCTGAGGTCTTCTTCGATTTCTTTCTTCAGGGACTTGAAGTTCCTGTCATACAGATCTTTCACTTGTTTGGTTAGAGTTACGCCAAGGTACTTTATGTTGTTTGTGGCTATTGTGAAGGGTGTTATTTCCCTAACTTCTTTCTCAGCCTGCTTGTCCTTTGAGTACAAGAAGGCTACTGATTTGCTTGAGTTAATTTTATAACCAGCCACGTTGCTGAAGTTGTTTATCAGCTGTAGAAGTTCTCTGGTGGAGTTTTTTGGATCGCTTAAGTAGACTATCATATCATCTGCAAATAATGATACTTTGACTTCTTCCTTTCCAATTTGTATCCCTTTGACTTCCTTATGTTGTCTGATTGCTCTCGCTAGAACTTCAAGTACTATATTGAAAAGATATGGAGAGAGAGGACAGCCTTGTCTAGTCCCTGATTTTAGTGGAATTGCTTCAAGTTTCTCTCCATTTATTTTGATGTTGGCTACTGGTTTGCTGTAGATTGCTTTTACTATGTTTAGGTATGGGCCTTGAATTCCTGCTCTTTCCAAGACTTTTAGCATGAAAGGATGCTGAATTTTGTCAAATGCTTTTTCAGCATCTAATGAGATGACCATGTGGTTTTTTTCTTTTAGTTTGTTTATGTAGTGGATTACATTGATGGATTTCCGTATATTGAACCATCCCTGCATTCCTGGAATGAAGCCTACTTGATCATGGTGAATGATCGTTTTGATATGCTCTTGGATTCGGTTGGCAAGGATTTTATTTAGTATTTTTGCATCTATATTCATAAGAGAAATTGGCCTGTAGTTCTCTTTCTTTGTTGGATCTTTTTGTGGTTTAGGTATCAGCGTAATTGTGGTTTCGAAGAATGAGTTGGGCAGTGTCCCTTCTGTCTCTATTTTGTGGAATAGTTTGAAGAGTATTGGTGTTAAGTCTTCTTTGAAGGTCTGGTAGAATTCTGCACTAAAACCATCTGGTCCCGTACTTTTTTTGGTTGGGAGGCTTTCTATAACCCCTTCTATTTCTTTAAGGGTTATGGGACTGTTTAGCTGGTCTACTTGATGCTGATTTAATTTTGGTATTTGGTATCTGTCTAGGAAATTGTCCATTTCCTCCAGATTCTCCAGTTGTTTTGAGTATAGGCCTTTGTAGTAGGATCTGATGATCTTTTGAATTTCCTCTGTTTCTGTTGTTATATCCCCCTTTTCATTTTTAATTTTGTTAATTTGGATACTATCTCTGTGCCCTTTGGTTAGTCTAGCTAAGGGCTTATCTATCTTGTTGATTTTCTCGAAGAACCAGCTCTTGGTTTTGTTGATTCTTTGTATGGTTCTCTTTGTTTCTGCTTGATTGATTTCAGCCCTTAGTTTGATGATTTCCTCTCTTCTACTCCTCCTGGGTGAGTTAGCTTCTTTTTGTTCCAGCGCCTTCAGGTGTGCTGTTAAGTTGCTAGTGTATGCTCTTTCCAGTTTCTTTTTGGAGGCACTCAGGGCTATGAGTTTTCCTCTTAGCACTGCTTTCATTGTATCCCAGAGATTTGGGTAGGTCGTACCTTCATTTTCATTGAAGTCTAAAAAGTCTTTGATTTCTTTCTTTATTTCTTCCTTGACCAGGGTGTCATTGAGTAGAGTATTGTTCAGTTTCCATGTGTATGTGGGCTTTCTGTAGTTCTTCTTGCTATTGAAGACCACTTTTACTCCATAGTGATCCGATAGGAGACATGGGATTAGTTCGGTCTTCTTGTATTTGTTGAGGTCTGTCTTGTGACCAATTATATGATCAATTTTTGAGAAGGTACCGTGCGGTGCTGAGAAAAAGGTATACTCTTTTGTTTTAGGATGGAATGTTCTATATATATCTGTTAAATCCAATTGGTCCAAAGCTTCAGTTAGTTTCACTGTGTCCCTGTTTAGTTTCTGCTTTCCTGATCGGTCCATTGAGGAGAGTGGAGTGTTGAAGTCACCTACAATCATTGTGTTAGGTGCGATGTGTGCTTTAAGCTTTAGTAAAGTTTCTTTTACGAATGAGGGTGCCCTTGCATTTGGTGCATAGATGTTCAGTATTGAGAATTCTTCTTGGTGGATTTTCCCTTTGACAAGCAGGAAGTGACCTTCTGTGTCTCTTTTGATGACTTTAGGTTGAAAGTCGATTTTATCTGATATTAGAATGGCTACTCCAGCTTGTTTCCTGGGACCATTTGCTTGTAGAACTGTCTTCCAGCCTTTTACTCTAAGGAGGTGTTTGTCTTTGACACTGAGATGTGTTTCCTGTATGCAGCAAAATGTAGGGTCCTGTTTCCGTATCCAGTCTGTTAGTCTGTGTCTTTTGATTGGGGAATTGAGTCCATTGATATTAAGAGATATTAAGGAATAGTAATTATTACTTCCTGACATTTTGGGAATTGTTATTATTATTTGTATTTGAGTGGTTCTCTTCTTTTGGGTTGGATGAGATGGGGTTTCTATCTTGTTTCTTCTGGGGTGTTGTTTCCCCCCTTGTGTTGGTATTTTTCCCCTATTATCCTTTGTAGGGCTGGGTTTGTAGATAAGTATCTTGCAAATTTGGTTTTGTCGTGGAATATCTTGGTTTCCCCATCTATGGCAATTGAGAGTTTCGCTGGGTATAGTAGTCTTGGCTGAAGTTTGTGTTCTCTTAGGGTCTGCATAAGGTCTGCCCAGGATCTTCTAGCTTTCATGGTCTCAGGTGAGAAGTCTGGTGTAATTCTGATAGGTCTTCCTTTATATGTTACTTGTCCTTTTTCTCTTACTGCCTTTAATATTCTTTCTTTGTTTAGTACATTTGGGGTTTTGACTATTATGTGACGGGAAGTATTTCTGTTCTGGTCCAGTCTATTTGGGGTTCTAAAGGCTTCTTGTATATTCATGGGCATCTCTCTCTTTAGGTTGGGGAAATTTTCTTCCATAATTTTGTAGAAGATATTTGCTGGCCCTTTAAGTTGTAGATCTTCATTCTCATCTATCCCTATAATCCTTAGGTTTGGTCTTCTCATTGTGTCCTGGATTTCCTGAATGTTTTGGGTTACCAGCTTTTTGCATTTTGCATTTTCTTTAATTGTTGAATCCATGGTTCCTATGGTATCTTCAGCATCTGAGATTCTGTCTTCTATCTCTTGTATTCTATTGTTGATATTTGCATCTATGACTCCTGATTTCTTCCCAAGGTTTTCTATTTCCAACATTGTCTCCCTTTGCGATTGCTTAGTTGTTTCTACTTCTGTTTTTAGATTTTGTATGGTTTTGCTCAGATCTTTCAGTTGCTTGTTTGTGTTTTCCTGTAATTCTTTAAGGGATTTTTGTGTTTCCTCCTTTATGACTTCTACTCGTTGACCCATGTTCTCTTGTATTTCTTTGGGTGATTTTTGTTTCTCCCCCTTATTGGGATTCACTTTTTGCTCTATATTCTCCTGGATTTCTTTAAGTGATTTTTGTGTCTGCCTTGTATGGGCTTCTAGTTTTTGATCTATTTTATCCTCTATTACTTTAAGAAATTTATCTAAGTGATCCTCAATCTGCATCTTTACCAGTGATTTTAGATCTGAGTCTTGTTTTTCTGGTGTGTTGAGATATCTGGGATTTAATTGTGTTTGTCTTGCAATGGCTTCTAGCTTTTGATCTATTTTCTCATGTATTACTTTTAGAGATTTATCTAAGTGTTCCTCTATCAGCATCCTGACCAGTGATTTTAGATCTGAGTCTTGTTTTTCTGGTGTTTCGGGGTATCCAATATTTATTGCTGTTGGGGAACTGGGTTCGGATGCCGCCATATTGCCTTGATTTTTGTTAGTAGCGATCTTACGTTTGCCTTTTGCCATCTGGTTAACTCTGGTGTTAGTTGGTCCTGTAGATACTAGCTGGTGCTTGACCCTCCTGTGGGGTTGTAAGGCTATTTCCCAGTGACTGGGATACCTGAATCACTGTCCTGCGGGGCTCTTGCTCACAGATTGCTGACAGGTGGCCTGAGTCCCCCGAGGTCTTAACCTCAGGATATCCCAGGTATTTGGTTCCGCCTGTTGGGCGGCTGCTCTGCACTGCTCCTGCTCAGGGTTCGCTGTCTGATATCCTGTTTCCCCAGGGGTCTTAAAGTTGGGATATCTCAGTTATCTGGTTCCGCCTGCTGGTCCCAAGCTGCTGGGAAGCTGGCTGGGTCCGGTTTCCAGCTTCCCTGCCACTGGCTGGATGGGAGGCTGGTTCGGCCTCCGGCTGGGTCTGGGTACCTGGCACACTGGCTGACTCTGGCTTCCTCACCACCAGCTGGACGGGAAGCTGCAGGCAATATGGCAGCTGCCTGCAGGGAGCTCGGGGTCCGCCCCGCGCGCGAGTGCAGAGTGCACCCGCTATTCTGTGCCCAATTCCCACTCCAGGCCTGAGTCCCCGAAGGTCTTAAGCTCGGGCTGTGTCGGGTACCTGGTTCTGCCGCCGCCGCCGGATGGTTCTGAGCACCTGGGACGCTGGGTGACCCTCCGGCTTCCCCACCGCCAGCTGGGCGGGAAGCTGCAGGCAATATGGCAGCTGCCTGCAGGGAGCTCGGGGTCCGCCCCGCGCGCGAGTGCAGAGTGCACCCGCTATTCTGTGCCCAATTCCCACTCCAGGCCTGAGTCCCCGAAGGTCTTAAGCTCGGGCTGTGTCGGGTACCTGGTTCTGCCGCCGCTGCCGGATGGTTCTGAGCACCTGGCACGCTGGGTGACCCTCCGGCTTCCCCCTATCCTCTCCTTAAACTATCTGAAGGGAACCTGTTACACACTGGGAAGAAAACTGGTTATGTTTGCATGCTGTTTAAGATGTCTTGTGATCTGCGCTCTCCCAAATCTGTCTGTCACCCACCACACCGAGGCTGTATCTCAAGACAGACATACCACGATAGATCTTAAAGAACTATATTATTAAAGAGAATAATCCCTGAACTATAAAGCCTCAGGCACTATTGTGTATCTTTCTTTTCATTTAATCATAGGATATGGCATGCGATATATTAGACATTAGAAAAGAATTAGAAAGTGAATTATAGACAGTGTGCAAAAGACTATATTGAAGGAAGGAATCTATGCAGAATCCAATCTAGGGTCTTTTTGGTTTTGCAGTTAAGAAGGGGAATTACTTTTTCATCCACCCAAAGGTATTGCGGCTGTCTTAACCTCAGACTTACAGCCAAAGTGGCCTAGAGGCCATGTCCCCAGGAGGACCTTGTCCCTCGATAGCTCTAATTGCTTTAATAAAAACCCTTATCTTTATCTGCTTAGGGCTAATCTCAGGAAATGCCTGAGGTCACCTTTTCAAGCATTTGTAATGCCTCTCAGGAGCTATTTCCTTTCAAGTCTAGAGCAGAATATTAAAGGGACTTTTGAGTTCCCTGTAACAGAGGTAGGACTTCAATTTATTAAATTGGGATTTGGTTCTTTAGCTGAGAAACACTTTTAGAGATAATTACAAAGTAATTGTTTTATATATGGGTATACACACACACACACACACACACACACACACATACACACAGTACTGGCTCATTTTATGTCAACTTGACATAGGTAGGCTACAGTCACTTGAGAGGGGAAACCTCAATTGAAAACATGCCTTCCTATGAGAGGGCTATAGGTAAGCCTGGGGGTGGGGATTTTCCTAATTAGTGGCTGATGTGAGGGAGTCCAGCCCACTGTGGGTGGTGCCACCTTTGGGCTGGTAGTCCTGAATTCTATAAGAAAGCAGGCTGAGCAAGCCAATAAGCTGCACCCCTCCATGGCCTCTACATCAGCCCCTGCTTCCAGGTTCCTGCCCAGTTTGAGTTCCTACCTTGCTTTTTCTCAATAGACTCTGACTCAAGACATATAGGCCAAAGAAACCCTTTCCTCTGCAAGTTGATTTTGGTCATGGTGTTTCATCACAGCAATAGTAACCTTAGGACACGGACACACACACACACACACACACACACACACACACACTTGTAAAGTTTTAAATCATAGTTGCTTGGAAGACTCTATAAGGCACAGAATGTAATAATGAGAAGTAGCAGAAACCAAACTAGAAGTAGCTAAATATGGGTGTAAATTCTGGATTTATCACGCATTTTCTGTATGATCTTAACAAGCTCATTGAGCGCAGGTTATTGGTATCTAAAATATGAATCATATCTACTTATGAAGTATGCTTTAAGGATAAAAGAAAATCTGTAGTTCACTTCTAGAACAGATTCAAGGCCAATAAAAAGAGGAAATTATGCTTGCTTCTGTAGCCCTGAGTTGGTTCCACAATGGCTGGAATAGCAGCTCTATAGCATAGGTAATTACCACTTCCATATCCTGCACCCAAGAGAGACATTACTAATCAATCACAGAATTCTTCACCATCAGGACTAAGGGCAACCTCAAAATTCTTCTAACTTGTCATCTCTGCAACTTTCAGCATCACTGTACAGTTTCTGTGGGAAGACACGCATCTCCTTGTTGGCGCCTGAGACTCGTGAAACTCAGAAACTAGGCATCACAATTAGTTTCTATTGCCAAATTGAGGCAGCCTGAAATTATTTGAGAAAATGGGATCAATTAAGGAATTTGCTAGCCTAGGCAGGGTAAGGTGGCTGATCGAGGTACCTGTTCATAGGTGTTATTTCACATGGGATTTGGACAGGAAGCTGAAAGTGAGTGATGGAGTGCCTCAAGCTTACACAGAATTCTCACAATCCAAACTTCCCTTGCTCTGCCTCATGGGCCTGCTCCTGTACCACACTGTGTTATTGATCACTGGGGTCACTTTTAGTTCTCCAAAACAAAACAATGACTTGCACCCTGTGTCTTTTCTTATGAATTCATAGTCCTCACTGTTATAGTCACAGAGAAGGGGAGAGGAAAAAAAGAACTAACTAGGGCCCCAAAGCAGAAGCCTCCTGTTTGAGCACCATCAGAGCTGGTTAAATATCAACTCCTATTATTACAGATACTCTGATAATAAATACTATTATCAGAGTAGCAAATATTGTCTGCAAGACAGTGTGTTGGACGGCAGAAGAAGGGTCAAAATATGTTCCCTGCTTTATTATACTCATGGAAGATGTTATCTGTTCCATGGAAGAATGGTTCAGTTTGTCTTTGACAGTGGAAGCTCTTGTTCAGTCTTGGAGAATTGGCCCTTGTAAAACCGCCTTCACTCAGCACCCCCCACTAACACTGGAAACTTCAGAGTACATTAACACCCTATCGTTTCTTTCTCCTTCCTAATTACCGTATCGACTAACTCATTAGAACTATAAAATTGTGGTAAGAGCCACATCAGAGAAGATACCTGTGCATTTAGGTTAAAACCATGGCATTGAAGTTGGGTCTTTGCATTCGTTTGACTCTCTTGGGTCTTCTTTCCTTAAAAGGCAGAGCACAGTCCATGCCTCAGATCCTATATGCACCGTGAGGAATGACTGACACAGTGCTGAATAGTCTCATGAACTGGAACAAACCCTCAACACTTGACAACAAGTAGTAAGATACGAGGACCTGTTGCCCCAAACTGCTTCCCCCATTTTCTTTGTATTTATTCTTTTTTCATATATTACATCCGGTCTACAGTTTCCCCTCTGTCTAGTCCCTGTAGTTTCTTAACCCCCCCCCACTCATTCCTCCTTCTTTGTCCTGTAATTTAATTTATGGGAAGTCTTCACTTTCTTCTAAGACAACTTCCAGGCAGCCATGAGTACCAAGAATCCTATGACTTTCTGATCTGTTCATGACCAAAGAAAGCTAAGAGATGAACTATGAGAAAAGTTAACTTTATCTGGTTAAGAAACAGAAAACAGCAGGCAGTTGCTAAAACAACCACTATAATTAGCAAACAAGACCATGTCCCTCAAAATCACCCATGGCAGTTTGATCCTTATTGAAGTGGAATGTAAAATCATAGTGTACAGGCTGTTGATAGTTATAAAGGATCTCATAGGAATGGTTGCAAGACGGTTCACTTCTTTCCAAACATAGAAACTATTAAATTGCCTCTATAGCAGTGATATAGGGAAGTAGGGAAGTAGGGAAGATGTGTCAGCTCATTGTGGAACTTTGAGACATGGGGATTAGCTGGCAGACATGGGGCATGGGGCTGGCCATTTAGCAGTTATAATCCTACTGCGCTTCCCATGTATGCTATCTTCCTGATGGCTGATGGAACTAGTCAGTCACCTAAACGTCCTCCAATATGCCCAGCCATGAGCCACTTGAGCTGTCATGCCTTTCTCTCTGTGGCGTTTTATCTCACAAACAACAACACAGAGCAAATTCTCTTTTAAGTTCCTTCATGTCAAGTATTTGGTTACCGGAATGAAAGAAGTGCACACTCACATACATGCCTACACATACACATACATACACACTCACATAGATACACATGCACAAGCACACACACACATACAAACAATGGTGTGCTATAGCTTTAATCAACTGGCCTAGGGAATTCGATTCAGTAACAACAACAACAAAACAGACACAACCCTTAAAAACATGCTACATGGAAGAAGCAAACACACAAAAGATTGTATTGTTCACACAAGATGTTGGGAAAACAGGGAGGTGAGGAGCAGATTAACTTTCAGTGGATGTAGGAACGTGGAGAGGCTGCTAACTGGACACAGAGTTTCATTGTGAGATGACAAGAATGTTCTTAAATTAGATTCTGGAGATGGTCAGTCCCATAATTCCATAAACATACTAAAAGACATTAAAATGTGTAGTTAAATTGGATGAATTTTATAGTATATGAACTGTACTTCAATAATATTATTTTAATACAATACTTTTATTTATCACTTGATAATTTCGTGCATGTACACAATGCAGTTTGATCAAATGTACCCTCGAGTCTTCCTTCCAACTCTTCCTCCATGCCCCCTGCCACTGTTCCCTCCCAACTTACATCCTGCTGTCTGTTTTAATATCCACTGAGTACAATCCACTCAACCATAGGCAACCTACCAATGGCCACACCTCTGTAGAAAACTGATGTTCTCTCAGTAACTACTAATTACCAATAGCTTGTGAGCTAAAGGGTGATGCCTCAGAAGTCTCTTTTGTTCATGCTAGCATGCAAAGTGGTTTGTTTCTGTAAAGGTCTTATACAGGCACATACAGTTACTGTGAATTCAAGAGAACAGTGGTCCTGTTATGTCCAGAAGACACTGCTTCAAAGGAATACTTCCCAACTGCTGGCTTTTACAATTGTTCTACCCCCTCTTCTAATTTGCTTTCCGGGCCTTGATGGGGAGAGGATGTGATATAGATGTCCTAATTATAGTTGTGATCTCTGCAGACATTTATTCCCTTCATTTGAACAAAGCAACCGTTAAATGGATTTTTAAAAGCAAAATCACTCCGGAGCCTGTACCTTGGTGCTGGTGAATTTTTCTGTCATTTCTGTCTGAGATGGAGGCACATGGGATAGAGCCAGTCTCTTGCTTTATGTCTAAGCTTTACCATAACTTTTGTGTGATGTGGAGTCTCATCTGTCATGAACTTGAGAGGTGGCTTTATACAAGTTCTTCAACACTCCATGTCTGATAAAGCCTTGGGATCCACAGCCTGTGAGGTTGTAGCTGATGGTGGGTATATGCAAAGCTTTTCTCTGAGTGACAGGAACTGCAGCTCTTTCTAGATTTCCAAAAGATGTTTGAGATCAAAAATATCATGGAAACTAAGTTGACAACAAATTCTGCCCATGGCTCTCCAGATGATAGAAGCTTGGAACACAGTGGTGTTTCAATGGGTTGGTAGATGAACCTGCCCTTCTGGCCTCTCATCTAGGTGGCAGGTAGTTTTTATATTTGTTCTGAAAGGAAACGTTCACAGAAAGAGGTAGTAAAAGGCTGCAAATGGTAGCTTAAGCACTTTCTGTGCATGTTTGAATACTAATGTAAAGTGAAATGTCGTGGCACCCCATTCTGGACTATGCAGGGGCCATGATCTGACCTGATTTCCTTTGAGTGAGAACATATGGATGCACCCTGAAGGTCATGGTCCTGGAAAGCATATGTTCCATTATCAGGATTATTCTAAGTCCTTAATCCTAACTCTGTAGCAGCATTTATACAATGCAAAAGCTTAGATATGAGAAAGATCATTAGAAAGCTAAAGCATATCAGAATCCAGAAAAAGAGTAAGAAATTGACACAGTCTTGCTCATTGGGAATGTGTCTGCTCTTCCCACCCAATAGTTCTAACAGACCTTAATCTATAGCAAGAACTCCAGATAACAGCTGATTTGAGCCATCTCTGGTCCTCATATTCACAAGGTCTGGGCCACTGATCACGAGTTACAAGTGGAGGAACTGAGCCATGCAATGAGTGAACTGTTCAATTGAAAAGGAAATATTAAAGGTAAGTCTCCTTTCTGCTGGATACTGGGAATATAAAGACAAAATGGCATTGCTGAAGCCAGGCATGGTGGCACATGCCTTCAATCCCAGTACTCAGGGGGTAGAGTCAGGCAGATTGCTGTGGGAACAGTCTGTTCTGCATAAGGAATTCCTAAACAGGCAAGGCTATGCAGAGAGACTCTGTCTCAAAAAAAAAGGAAAGAAAGAAAAGAAAAGGAAAGAAAAGAAAAGAAAAGAAGAGTAGAGAAAAGAAAAGAGAAGAGAAGAGAAGAGAAGAGAAGAGAAGAGAAGAGAAGAGAAGAGAAGAGAAGAGAAGAGAAGAGAAGAGAAGAGGGGAGGGGAGGGGAGGGGAGGGGAGGGGAGGGGAGGGGAGGGGAAGGGAAGGGAAGGGAAGGGAAGGGAAGGGAAGGGAAGGGAAGGGAAGGGAAGGGAAGGGAAGGGAAGGGAAGGGAAGGGAAGGGAAGGGAAGGGAAGGGAAGGGAAGGGAAGGGAAGGGAAGAAAAAAATTAAACAAGAGGAAAGAAAAGAAAAAATATAATTTTTAAAAATGTCCTGGACTCTCCTCCAAGAACACACAGCATAGTGATGAAGAGGTCATTGAACCTTCTTATGCTCCATTCTGAGACAGAAGAAATTACAGGTGTCTGCCCCTCTAAGGAATACCAGCTTTCACCTTGAGTGGAATGACCAGGAAGTCTTAGAAGAATAAGAAAATATTAATATGTGCTTTAATAACTATCACTTATGCCCACATAGACTCTGAATATGAGGAGAGCTTGAGAACCCATAGTTTATTTGGGAAGTGATCTCAGGAAGTGATAATAAGCCAAGTCAATGTAAACCAGCAAGAAATAAAAGCAAGAAAAAGAACATCAGTGGGCAGGAAGCAACTGTGCTGAAAGATATCTTAGAATTGTCCCCACTAAAGACCAGAATCTGGTGTTTGTTCATCCTTTAATTTCCCTCCCTGGCTAAAAATTGCCCTAGGTTTGCCAAGTTGCTGACATTTTTACCTGTCCTGCTGACTGATGTTCAAGATAAAGCAAAAAAAACGTCCTTGGGATAAGGAACAAAAACACCAGGACCCAGATCTGAGAAGATGTGGCAGCTGAACACTGCTGCTGCAGGGCACTTAGTGTAGCCAAGGTGAGAGGAGGCTATACAGCAACAGCATCTGCTCTGTGACAAAGACGCTCTGGTAAATAGACGGAAAGCATGGGACTTCCAAGAAAAAAAAAAATGAATACTGTGAGGAGAAAGGGGGAAACGGAGCTAGGGTATGGCAATCATACACCTTTGAGTCAATTCCAGACTTATATGTGATAACAAGCTGTTGGGAACTGACAGTGGGTTAGATTCTCTTGTGGATGGAGCCAAACAAGAATTTGACATGATCATCCTTGAGGGATACATTTAGATTTTTCCCTAACTGTGTACTTCTCTCAGTATCTAAGAACCCTCAGCAATCCTAAATACAACCTTGCAAGAAGTGCCTTCATGTCCTTGGAACACCACACACACACACACACACACACACACACACACACACACACACCTCTTAGAACTTTCTCATAATGGTCCTGGTAGTCAATAAGGCATCTCTTCCTAGAAATCCAGCTCACTGCCCTCCCCTTCAACCTTGTGGGAATCTTCTCAGAAGAACTGAGAACATTTGATTGAAAAAATCCCATTTCTTAGAAGGTGTCCAAAACAGATGACTGGAAAGGAAGACACTGTACTTAGCAGCAGTTCTCACTACTCACATCTGTAAATTCCACAGTGTCAGAGTCTGTGGGGCCTATCCTGTTTACAAATGAATGAACACTGTGGCTTAGAGAGAGGCATGGGGAAAAGATAGAAGAACTTCTACACTAAGGCCATACACAGAACCAATGGCAATCTCAAGGTTGACAAAAGAGATGAAGCTGTGAGGATTGGTGTTTAGGATTTTATAAGGCTTCTTCCTAGGTATAGGGGTTTGCAGGCATGACATCACATCCCTGGCAATCCCCACCTCCTAGTGTTTGACATAGGAGAGACGAGATCATAAAGAAGAAATCCTAATGTAAGCTATCTCCAATACCATGAAGAATAATTCTGGTTCACATGACTATACAAAGGACTTAGGGACAGATAGGATGTCATAGTACTTTACACATCAAACTTCTTTTTTTCCTTTTTTCTTTTTTTTACTTCTTTTAAAAATTTTGCTGTTGCTTGAAAAGGGTCTACCATAACTTAGAATGTCACTGTGTAGTTTAAGATGACTTTGAACCTCTGATCCTCTCGCCTCCACTTCCTAGATGCTAGGATTAGGGTATCTGCCACTGTGCTCAGTTTAATGTGGTTCTGGGGATCAAATCCAGGATGTTGTTCATCTTAGGCAAGAATTCCACCAACTCTTCTACATGTTCAGGCCCACACAGTCCATCTCCTAATATTTCCCCATTATAGCCATTCAACAAACTCATGGGGAAAAAATGATGATTACAAAATTAGAAGAATACATAGAAATCTAGGAATGTATTAATTTGTTTAAGATCCTCCATCCCAGAATACTCAGCCCAAACTCACATGAGTTTCTAAAGTTTCAGCACTGGATCACCAACTTAAGGTTTCCTTTGATTTCACCACCTCTGCCTCTCACTTCATTTCCCATCTAAAGGAAGGAACCATCATGGCTACAGATGTTTCAGAGCCGTCTATCTTGAGGCAGTTCTGCTAAGCATCTCAGTTTAAACTATACTGGCAGACACTGACATCATTTCATTTATTTGTCAACAAATTAGTGGCAGGAACAGCTGTAAGGACTATGCATTCTTGGCTATAACTAGGACAGTCAGTGGAGACTAGGAGCTCTTACATGCACCCAGAATGGAGTGGACCCAACCCTACCATGGCTAGATAGGTGCTTGGCAGCAGGTCTACAAAGGCAAGAGCTCAACCCAAGTCTGCCTGTTTTTTTCTTGTCTGCCTGAGTATCCTTACAATTAAAAACAAATCTGTTCTATTTGCCATGTTCATCAAAATAAAGAAAGCTCAGAAAAATACATAGCACAGAGTTTATCTCAAATACGTAAATTAGAATAGAAAAGTAATATAAAAGAGGCATCGTCATGGTTGTGGAAGGGAACAGGGCAAGGTACTTTGGAGATGCTTTGCATGTCTTCCTATGAGGATCACTAGTATGCACAGGCCAAAGGATGAATTCTGATATTCACTTCTCTCTCCTCTTTCTTGTGAGAAAACAAGTCACAAAGGCAAGAGGGGAGATGAGCAAAAGCTAGTACTGCTTATGTGTCTCTTCCCTTCCCCTAAAATTCTTTAACTATTTATATACATATATATACAAACACACACATACACAACACATACATACACACACACACACACACACACACACACACACACACACACACATATGTCTTATTATCTGGTTAACAATAAAGCAGGCTCCCAGGGTCTGATTTCCAAGATGGTTACATCAATGTGCTGTTGGGAAAGGTCTTGACATGTACCTGGATGGTAGGAAAGGTACAGGTGAGACCAGAGAAAGGATGCTCTGGGGAGAATCTGTTCTTCTGATCATCAGCACACCTGGTGAGCGAGGGCATGCAGTTTCCCTGAACTTCAGCTTCTTTATCTAGTACAAATTCAGAGCCCTTGAAAGTAAAGCCCCCAGCATAGCACTCCAGGCATCAGCCACTAGGCAGTGAGATCTTCTCGCAAATAGAAATGAGTTGCCCACCTTCATGATCAATGAGGTTATACTACTTATCTGGAGCATTCCATTTTGAAAATCTAAGCGGTGTGGTTTAACTAGTTAAGTGGAACAATTAGACAGAATCAACTGTATTTCCAAAGGCCATGATGGTAAGAGTAATGGAAGGGTCCTGCCCAGCTGAGTTCAGCTCCATGTCAGAGAGGAGGAAAGCAAACAATACAGCAGGGGACTTGTTGTACATCCATTTTTTTCCTTACCAGATTTGCAAAAGAAATGGGTATCAGTGAAATAACCCATGTCTACATAGCCGGGAGCCAGCTCTTAACCAATTAAGGACCACAGGAAGGAAGCTGGACAAGGAAAATATTAGAAGACCCAAAATCTCCCAGGAATTTGTAAGTTACTCCTGAGGCACACTGGAGAAGCCCCCATTATCCAGGGAACATGCATTCAGGGGTGAATGCTTTCTGGCATAGGAGCTCTCCTTCTTCCTGCTGGAGTCAACAGTGAAAAAGGATGTCCATTAAATGTACTAAATGAGAGAGCCTCAGGCAGAGTTCTCCAGAGACTGATTCCTAATGGGTAGAACACCACCAACAGACTGAGGGTCAAAAATACAGAGAGCCCTTTATTGATGGTGTATGGAGTCCTAAATTCTATCCCAAGTTGCTCTCTTCGGGGTTGAGAACTGCTAATCTCTTCTGCGGCTCTCCATGAAAGCCTTCATTAAATGAGTCCATGGAGGTCTGGAGCAGTAACACAACGAGACGCTCACTAATTCCTTCTAGCCATCATTAATTCCCCATGGCCAATGGAAGATAGTTAACACCAGGATCTATGCTGAAGGTGTCCAATTCAGTCATGTCCGAAACTTCACCTTCACACATCAATGGCTTCCAATGGGTAACCGATTATCTACAGTAAAGCTTATAGGACAGAAGGATTAGCTAATTTCTGGGACAAATTAGAAGAAGGAGAGTAGATGATGACCTTTGAGCCAAATGTGGAAAGTGCTCGATGCTTAGAACACATGGGCAACAGTCGTGACCAAAGGAATGCCCCATACGTTACTGAAGGATGTAGGAAGCATGGCAGGTATGGAGAGCACATTTACTTGGAAATTCGTACATCAGACCACAAGGATCCAGGTCAAACAAGGTGAGAGAGGGAAATAAAAACATACCAGGAAAGAAGGGCTTTGTTTAACAAAGGAGGCAGGCAGCTGATCCTATTAACAAGAAGTGTTCAGGCCAACACCATGAAAGTGGCTTCTTACGTCTGCCACCTCTACTCCTTTCCTGTCTCCATATCATCTGCTGACGTCTCCTCCTGACACACACACCACTGTGATCCATGACCAGCCTTGCTATTCATGGACTAGATCCCAAGCCCTCCTGACTCCTCATGGCCATGTGGCCTTGGGCTTTGGAATTTAAAACAAAGCAGTACTCACTCCTCTTTCCTCTCTCCTCCCCCATTTAATAATCATACACTTCCTTGTTTTGCAGAACTTTAAATACACAGTATTTGTCCGCTACCTATTACCTTATTAAGTAAAGAAGAGGCTCTGGCATGCAAGCACTGAGTAGATTGGCACATGTACATTGCTTGTGACTAACTACGGGAAAACAAATAAGAATAGGAGATACCACATCCTCAAATATGGCATCCCTGCCTACCTGTTTACCAGTACCTGAATGCTTTATATGGTAGTGGAAGGAACTGCCTTTCAGCCTTGTTAGCATTGGAAATTATCCCTTGATGAAGATATCAAAATGAAAATGTCAGACTATAAATTGTTTTGACTATAAATTGCTGGTAGGCTACACCTGTATGTGGTATCCTCTGGTCAGCCCTGGCTATAATTTCCTTCTGTGGGATCTGGGGCTGAGAGTGGATCTGTACAAAGGAGTAAAGGCTTATGAGTTTTCTGCTATGTCTTTGCCTGATGATCTACTCATCTAGGGATGCAGCCATATTGTGGGCCCTCTCTCTTGGGAATGCTGCCATTTAATGATTATCCTGAATTTTAGGCAGAGGCCTTAATTATCATTTATCATCCTTTAAGTGACTTATGTCACTTAACTCTTTACATACCCTTCTGTACTACAAGAAATACGTTTTAGAAATGAGAACCTAGAGTCTTTGTACTTTGCTGTATATAACCTCAGTACTTTGCCTAGCAGTGGCCCAGAGTAAGAGCTTAATACAGTGTGTTAAGTAAGTCAAAAGATGAATGACTGAATCACCACTCAGCTCATTTTCTTACACATTGTATTGTTTCTTTCTATGCAATGAAGTTCACATCTATTACCCAGATTTTCCTCTAACTGTAAATTAAGACACTCTGCAAATAGATCATTATTGTTGTTGTTTTTTTTTAAATCTATATTGAAGAGGAAAACAGGATACAAATGGCTTTGAAGACAATGGCTTTGGAGACAGATGTATATTGACCTGAAATTTGGTAGCAAGTACTGCCAATTAGCTTTGAAAAGCTGTGCACACTTCTGGACCCCCACTATCTATAAAAAAAAAAAAACCCTTCAGGGTGCAGGTATCCTAAGGGCAGCCTGGGTTCCCCTGCAAGAGCCAGGCCTCAACAGTGTATTCAGCAAGGAGATAAATTCCAGTTTGTAAGCGAGGGGAGTGACCCAGAGGGTCATGAAACTCTAGAGACTCAAGATTGGATGGTATTTCAATTTGTTTCCCAGCCAAACCTTGACATTGTCATAGCTGACCTGCTAAGTGGGGACTTTCACTTCCTTTGAAGATCTAGTATTCTGAAAGGTCCTCAAGTTCTCTCTGCCCTCTCTCTGAGACCCTTTCTAACTGAGAAGTAAAACTGGCTTTCACACTTAGCACTTGCTTCTCAGTCATTCCTGCCTTTGGATTTCTCTTTTCTTAAGTCTTAACTGTGGCAATGGCCGCTCTATTCCATCTTCCTTAAATTTAGTCTTTATCCCATGTGGATGACTGTCTGATCCATCACGTCCATTAACACAGAACTTTCCATTGCTTCCCTTTCCAACTTACCAACAATTGTCCTGTTCTCTGGGCTCCACCTGCCATCAGGAAGGGAGCCCTCAGGTCATACAAAGCAGTAGTTTATCCAACCCCGGAAATGCAAATTAGGCTCTTCTTTCCTGTTCCTTTCTGAGAACCAGTTCCCACAGGTTGGGTTCTCCAGGAAGAAGATCCAGGTGAAGATTTCAGTGCAGACATGTGCATTAAAAAGTCAGTTTGCTGAGAGAAATATGTAGGACGCACAGCTAGAGACAGAGTGAGATTAAGGTCTGGTTTAAGTCCCAGGCAAGTCTAAGGATTTGCGGAGTGGAGAGGAATATCCAGAAATGCTTTACTAGGGGAATAAGATCCCCTTCCTCCAGTGGCATAGATGCTGGCTCAATACCAGAGAGGGATGATGCCAACTCAGGCAACATATTTGTAATCCCTGACAAGGCTGTGGGGACAATTTCTCCTTCATGGGGTTTGACTTCAGTAGTGTTTCTGGTTCCTTGCCCACCTCACTCTAATAAAGATCCACAGTAAACAGTTCATTCCAAATGCTTTTTCATCCAAGTAAATCACTTATCATCTGAGCAATTTAGAAAAGAGCAAAGGTGAGACTTGATAAAGGAATCCAGACTTTGGATGTATCCATGATTTGTTGCATTTGCCAGCAAGGAAGGAAAACCAGCTCCCCAAAATGTCCACTGTGGAGTCACTGTCTATAACAGATGAAAAGCATAAGCCAGACAAGCAGAGAAGTCAAAATAAGAGGCAGGGGCCCAGCCCAGGTTCCTTCCAAGTGCTCTTGGTAACTCAGCTAATTCCTAAGCTTGACTGTAGGAACTGCTGCCTCCTGCTAACAAAGTAGTTTCCAGTAAAGCTCCAAAATCAACACAAAATCCACCTTTTCTGTCTGTTCTTCTTTTCATGGAAATTCTTTGCTGGTTTGTTCATTGTTTCTTAGTCCATGCTTTTTATCTCCTATAACAATAGCCTCTTTCATATATATATTATATATATGGAATGATATATATCATATCAATGATATATATATCATAGATAGATAGATAGATGGATAGATAGATAGATAGATAGATGGATGGATGGATGGATGGATGGATGGATGGATGGATCGCTCGATCGATAGATAGATAGATAGATAGATAGATAGATCATTGATAGAGAATCTTCCCAACTACTTAGGTAATAATTAATTAGACCATGCCCCCTGTTTTCTCTCTTTGTCCTCATGTTTATTTAGCCTGTTCTTTCAGGCGAGACCATGTGATGAAATGACAAACCCAGTCTTTGGTATAAGAGAATTTAGTTTGAATCCCTGATCCACTGCTTACAACAAAATGTATTCAATACTACAGAACCCGAGTCTGTTCAATAATATGATGGTGATCACTGAGTCTCTTACAAATTGTTAGGTGGAAAGAAGCTAATATTTCTGAAGTACCTAGATGGACGGTCTAGAAGAGTTACCACTGATGTAATTATAATCATTATCACCCGTATGTTTTGGGAAATCACATGATCTCACACATTAGTCAGCATTTTTTTCAATTATAAGAGACAAGTCCTTTAAAATGCCCTCAGTCAGAAGAATGAAGTATTTATTTAGCCATCAAATAAGTTCAAAGATAAAGGAAACCAAGATCATAGATAGAGCTTCATAGCTCAATTTTTCTCCTTTCGTGGCTAATATCCTCCACACAGACAGAAGTGGTTAAATGCAGTTCACAAAACAGAATGAAAAGACATGAATGAAGGGAAGAAATCTGTAGAAAGGAGGAGGTGGTGGGAGGAGGACAGGATAAGAAATGGTAAGACTGAGAGGAATTAGAATATCTTACTAATGTATATAATTATCAAAGAAAAGTTAATTTATTGATAAAATGCAGGCATTGAAGAAAGAAGAAGAAACCTTCTATAACGTTCTAATCTAAAAAAGAAGCCACATTATTTTGAACAGGTAATGTGTGTTTTTAAACAAATTTTAAGTCAAGAAAAATAAAATATCATTTCCATGAATTCCCCCTAGGCTTACCGAATATTAGGACATAATACTACTGTGCACACAAACTGTAGTCTCCAAATCTTGGAATACAGAGTGACTAGTTCAAAACAATGGAATTTGGATATGAAACTGTTAATCTTTTTTTTTCTTAATCCTGTGACCAAACATATGGCAAGAAGCAACCGGAGGGAGGAGGAGGAGTTTATATTGGCTCACATTTTGAGAGGCTTTAGTCCACAATAGCAGGTAAGGCATGCAGACAGAGTACAAGCGAGCTAGTTTCCTTTTCATTCAGTCCCATACCTCTGCCTCTGGATTGATATTGCCCATATTCATACTCAGGGTCTTCCTGCTTGAGTTAAATTTTCTGGAAACACCCTCATAGACACACCTGGGAATGCATTTTCAAGTTAATTCTATGAAAGCACAATGTTTTTTGGTACACTGTGTGAAGTTTACCATTGTGTTTTTCAAATGCTTATTTCTCTGTCTTCATATTTTGTTTTAATCCGTTCATGGCAATATACTGCTTACCCCAAGAATCTCCTGTCTCAAGTTTGTATAAACAATATTACCATTTATTCTTTGCCTTGTCAATAGATCCTGATTACCCAATGGCTGGGCAGAATAAAGAATAGGACAGGACATTTGCCAAGCAGAGGAGGGAGAGAGGAAGATGTGGATCCACTGAATGGCTGGAGCAACTAGAACCATGAACAATGGGTCCAGAGAACCAGATCAGTAATCATATGGAAGCACCATGGGATGGATCTGGGAAGTAACCAGATTAGCCTAAAAGGTTAAGATAGATCATTTACCGCTCAGCTATTGTGGTAAGGTTTTAAAGAAATATTGTTACTTTGTGTGACTATTGTTACTGAGGACTAACATAAGGTAAAGAAATATAGCTGCAAGGTGAATTTACTACTAATAATGATATTAAAGATAGTCCATTTAAAAATGGCACCCAATGTGGGCTACCATTTTGTTGAAATTATGTCTCTTTCCATCTTCCAGCCCCATGCTCCCAGAAATACAACTCAGACTTAAAATATATTTAAAAACACCTTGGCCATGTAGCTAGGCTTTTGTCTGACTAGAAATATAATGTAAGATAACACATTTATTTTAAGCTACATTCTGCCACTTGGCTTGTTACCTGTGCTCAGATACCATGCATCTGTTTCCTTACATCATCCCAGGGCAGAAATTTCCATACCTGGCTCTATTCCAGAATTCGTTCTGTCTCCCAGATGTCTCACCTTGTATTTCCTTTGACTTTAAGCCAAAGGCCATAAGTGTTTTAATTGACAGGTGGTGCATCCATACAATATACAAGATATTCTCTCTAAAATGACCAACACGGTCTTCCAAATTTTGTCTCTTTATTCATTTAGTGGCTGGATGGAGAAGACAGAGGAAAGGATTTCCAAAGGCCTGAGGATATCAATCCCACTACTTAGAAGATATCAGTTACTGAGTCACTTGGGCTTGTGGAAAAGTCTATATAATTCATATAATCACATTGGGCTTTTGTTCAGGGGGAAAATGCATTGTTACTGACATTTGGTGTTATTTATTATAATGAGAAACACTAATTACCTTGATTAGTACTCATTTAACCTACAGGTAGGTTTACAAAATGAGCCTCGTTCCAGTGACAACTTGATCCACTGATCAGGAAATGTAGCCAAAGAAAAGACTGGAATAATATACAGATCCTGAATGAAACTGTATTCCAAGAATCCTACCAATTTTATTATGTCTTAAATGGATGTTTGGACCATGGACAATAAATCAGAAATTATGCGTTCAAGCCAATCCTGTTCTCTAAACATTCCTTAATTCTGTACATGGTTCTTCACCTCCTTAGGCAATCCCATGGCCCAACTCCTGAGGAGAAGGTAGACTTAGGACATAGTTCTAAAGATTCTCCAACTACACTGAATGGTGAGTCTTCATCTCCAGCCTGCTGTTGTGAACAACATTATCCCTTTGTGTATAGGGCCACACCAGCTGTTTGAAACCTGAGTCAAGTATAAAGCAGATCATATGAGCAGACACTGTCATGTAGACATATGGGACTTGTTTGGCTAAAGAGATTCATGACTGCAAGAACTATAAGAACTGTCCACAGACAGACGCCGTCACTTCTCAAGTGTAGTCTGCTGTCATTTTGAACCTACTTAGCCATCCTCAATATTGACCTCAAAATATTAAGATTCTCAGTGAATTCGGATGTTTTCCTGAAGCCATGAAACCATCACTGGCTGTGGGAGATAGAGCTTAACGTCACAAGCTTCATCCTGAAGAGTTTTCCTGAGGAACTTCTACTCAAATGCGGCTGGGATCTTGGCTTATGGAGCAGAAGAGAATTGCAGAGTAAGTCAGTAAATGAATCAGAGTTGAGATTTGTTAAGACGACAAGTCTGGGGGCTGGAGAGATAACTCAGTGGGTAAAGTGCTAAGTTCAAATAACTCAGCATCTATATAAAAAGCCAGGTATAGAAGCACAGACCTGCAACCTTGGGGGTCAAGAGGAAGAGATAGGGGGATCCTAGAACTACACCAACCAGCTACTTTAACCAATCAGTGAACTGCAGGCTCAGTAAGAAACCCTGCCTCAAGAAAATAACCAACAGGTCACCTGTTGTATTCAGAGGGACTTCTGAAATATCCCCATGCAGGCCACCAAATATGTGCTTAGAATTTTGGTGGATCCTTTCCTGGCCACCATATGATACCAGGAAATTAAAAGGCCCCTGCAGAGGTTCTTCGTCTCGTAAGAATTTGAGAATAGGATCAAGCAGAAGTTATTTTACTTGAGCTTGAAAGAAAAATGCCAGGGCAGGCAAGCTAAACAGCTACTGGAGGAAGAACAGAGATGAGGAAGAACAAAAAGCCCTACCCTTGAGGCAACAATGGAGGTCAAATACATGACAGACAAGCAGCCACGTGGAAAAGTTATGCTTTTATGAATTACTCAGAAAATCTTGAAGACTTAACCAAGAAGTGAGGCCATGGCCCCTTAAGCTATTGTGAGTGGAAAGAACAAATATTTTACCCCATGAAAGGGCAACGTAGACTACTTATCTCTGTAGCAAAGCTAAATTCACCTACCTTGGTGGTTGGCTGACTGGCCAGTCCAACTGGAAAGTTAGGGCTCCACCCAGGCCAGAGGCTGTATTCTCCTGACCATCAGGAGCCTTTGCTGCCTCTTTAACACAGCTACTATAGAAAAACAGCATTCCAGTTTCTCCATATCTAAATGTAGAATGTTAAGCTTCCATATGATCCAGTAGTTCCTCTTCTAGGTGAATTCATAAAAGAACTGGAAACAGGATCTTAAGGGGATATTTGTACTTGTGTTATTCTGAGTTGTCAATATATGGAAGTAAAATGAGTCTATCACTGGGTGAGGGGATAGACACAATGGAATATTGCTAATCTTTGTTCTGTCCTTCCTTCTCTTTCTTCCTTCCTTCTCTTTCTTCCTTCCTTCCCTTTCTCTCTCTCTCTCTCTCTCTCTCTCTCTCTCTCTCTCTCTCTCTCTCTCTCTTTCAATTTATATTCCAGTGTTGTCCCCAAAACCCTCCACTCCTTCCAGTCCCACCCTTACAAATCCCTCCCCTTATGACCCCCTCTTCTTCTCAGAGAAGGGAAGCCCCCTTTGATTTCTACCCCCACCTGGGTACATCCAGTCACAGGAATATTATTAATTTTAAAAGGAAGAAAATCTTGAGATGCATCATAGCATGGGTGAACACTGTGGACATAATGTTGGGCGAAATAAGCCAATCATAATGGAGACAAGTACCATGAGTTTCCACATCAGTACAACCTTGAAGCAATCAATATCACTCAGAGAGAAGGTTGAAGAGGGGATGCCAGGGACAAGAAAGAGGGGCTGTGGGGCAGTGTCACTCAGTGGGCTTCAGGCTTTATTTGTATAAGATAGAAAAAATGTCGTAGAGATTAACAGTGGTTGATATGCTCCTCACTGTGGCACATCTCAAGGCCTCTCTCCAGCCTTAGAACTATACAGGGTTTGAGGCTTCCCAAACCAACATATCTCAATGCAACTCTTTTTCTGCCTATCCCCTGCTTCCTTTGCCCCCCAGAAGGGCTATCCTGGAGATCAAAACCTCCATCAAAGCTCCAGAGGTGAATTTAGTCTTAGAGTCTCAAACGTTTACATACTCAACATTTGCTCTGCTTCCCAGGGTACACCTCAACTTACTTCATTGTTAGCAAGAATCCATACAAATGACAGTGAACAAGGTAAGGCCCAACGTGGAAAGAACTTGGAAACCAGACATTGAACTCATCTGGCCTGTGATAGATGCGGGGTTCAATCCCATCTGCAGATACAAAATCTGCAGATAAAGATGGTGGCATGTATCCTCTTTAAAGACTCGCTAGGGGCCCTGAGTGAGGACCAGCCAGCCCTGTTCATGTTTGTCCTCTTCAGGTAAAGACACATCACAGGGTATAGTGAGGACCAGCTGGCCCTGGTCTGTGTACAATCATAGAAAAGATGCCCTCTGAGCATTCTGCTTCTGCTGCAGACCCTTAGTCTCCCATTTCCTTCAGGAGGAAGCTAATAGTGAAGTCATGTCTCCCAGAGAAGAGTCAAGACTGAGCGATAGCTCAATCTTGCTTCTCCTGGAAAAGACATTCACTCTATTTCTGCCTAGAAATTCAAAGAGTCTCCCCAATGAGAGAGGTCAAGTATACCTCTGGGGATAGTAGTGTAAGAAATAGCTGCATAGCAGGCTTTACTTTAGGTAATCAATACATACAGGCCTCTTTGCATCCAGCTTAGCCCTAGGAGCATGCACTCATTGCTCACTGAGACAATGATATAAGCACCTAAATGTGTGTGGATCAGACATACAGGCCACACAAGGACATTCACACGCCATACCATTGAAAATGAACTTTTAGATACAAGCAAGCCCATGTGTTGGGAATATGCATGGGGTGTGCTATTCCTTATTCATTTAAACACAAGATCACATGTCCTATTACTCATATAGGTTCTGACTTTTGCAACCCTCATCAACGTTCTGCATATCCTTTTCATACTTGAAGAAAGAGAAAGTATAAAAAGAAATGTATTGCTTTTCTTTACTAACACTGGGAACTTAAGAAATTCATTCATAGGAAGAAGGGCGATTCTCACATGATGATTTGCATTTTTGATGTTGGCATCTGTACTGGATTTGGTTTAAGTGCCTCCCTGGATAATCTCAGCTTTTTCTCTGATGGTACTGATGAACATTCAGGAAGAGCTCTGCAATCAATAAAATGTGTGCAGTGTGAAAAAGAAGTTCTGAATTTCATTAAAGGCCGAATCTAGAGTTTCATTGGCATCTTTGGAGAATGGGCCATTCACAGAATAATGACCCTGCATGTCTTATCTCTCCATGCTGGCTGTGATAGTCAATCTGTGCCCATATTTTGGCTGGTGGATTTCACTAGAAAGCATCTTATCACACATGCCCTATGCTGTGGCTGTCCTGACAGTACCTTTGTCCCTGGAGAGCAGCTCTCTACTGCCTCAAACTCTAAGATATGGGGCAGTGGTTCTCAATCTCCCTAATGTTGAGACCCTTTAATATAGTTCCTCGTGCTGTAGTGAGCTCTAACCACAAAATTATTTTTATTGCTATTTGTAACTGTAATTTTGCTACTGTTATGAATCATAATATAAATATCTGATATGCAGGATATCTGATATACTATGGAAAGGTTGCTCAACACCCAAAGGGGTCGAGTGCCACAGGTTGATCCTCTACAGTATTTCCCTGGGCAAAAGATCTCTTCTAGGACATTTTTTTTCAGAAACATTAAATGGTGGTTTTAAAATAACAAATGACTTCTCTTGATAAAATTAGGAAAAGAAAACTTTGAGTGAATAGAGAAAGGGAAGGTAGAGAGCAGGAGCAGAATGTTCTAGAAACTTTAGTGAAGCTCAGTGCAAGTGAAGAACAGGGTGGCCTCCTTACTTCCCAGGACCCAGGTAGCACTTACTAAATACCAAGAGTCTGATCCTGCTTGGCTTATTGTGTAGCTACTTTCTGACCTGAATGAACCATTTCCTCCTGCTAGGATGCTCGGGAAACTAAAGAACCCAAAGAAACTCTCAGAGACTCAAAAAGTTGCAATAGCCACAAGGCCTGTCTCCAAAGATATAGAAAAAGTAAACAGTCCCCAGGGGGTACAAAGACACTAGGTTGCAATACTTACAGCTTGGGCAGGGAGCTCCCAGGATGCAGCTTTCATGAGCTGTCACTCATGTTGAAGTGGTCTTTTAGTAGCTTCTATCCCTTTGACCCAATCATCATGTATGCAACTATAACTAACCCCAAAAACTCACTGCCTCAGAATCCTCTATTTGGGTGGAACTGTCTCTTTCATCTTTCTATGCCCTATCTGGTGTGAACAGATAGTTGTTCAGGTCTCCCATGGAAATGCCAAACAGGTATTACTACTGAAGCTACCAAGGAGGGAGTTAAAGTGGATTTTATTTATACTGAAATTCTCTAGCTAAAACTCCCCTGCTATTTATAAAGCAGCATTTTCAAATCTACTCTGTTGTGGAGAAAAACTATAATTATAAAGAGAAATCAAAACATGTATAAAATTGTAAATAAATAAGTTGTAATCACAAAAGGAATTAAAGATTTGAGATGGGCAGAAGAGAAGTCTAGAAAGCCAGGAGAATGAGTAGAAATATGCAGCAATGTGAGGTGGGGGATGGGAAAAACCACTAGACTGAAGGAAAGAGAGCACCCCAGAGAACACCCCAACTTGGGATCCATTCCGTGCACAGAAACCAAACCCTGACACCACTGCTGATGCCAAGGTGTGCTTGCAGACAGGAGCCTGGCATGGCAGTCCCCTTAGAGGACCTACTAGCACCCGAGTGAGGCAGATGTGGATACTTGCAGCCAACCATTGTACTGAGCCCACTGACCCTTATGGAAGAGTTAGGGGATGGACTAAAGGAGCTGAAGGTGATTGCAACCTCATAGGAAAAACAACAGTATCAACTAACTGGACACGTCAGAGCTCCCAGGGACGAAGCTACCAACCAAAGAGCATACATGAGCTGGTCCGTGGCCTTGCTACATATGTAGCAGAGCATTGCCTTATCTGACCTCAGTGTGTGTGTGGGGGGGTGCACTTGGTCCTATGGAGGCTTAATGCCCCAGAGAAGGGGGAAGCTAGAGGGGTGAGATAGGAGTGGGTAGAGGGAGCACCCTCTTAGAAGTAAAGGGGAGGGGAGTGGGATGGGGGGCTCACCGAGGGGGGACAGGAAAGGGGGACAACATTTGAAATGTATACAAATAAAATAATTAAGAAAAGGAAAATAAAACATGAAAAAAGGAATTCTTTCAAATAAAACAAGAGCAAGTTAGCGCACATGGGTAAGACACAGGCAGATAAAGAAGGGCTTCTTAGGATATACAGTAAAACATCCAGACACTCACAATGATGACAGACCACGTGTCCTCATGTTCAAAACATAAGAAACTGATAAAAAAATAATCGGACCTGTCATTTGGACACTAATCTAAATATTTGACATATGTGATGCAATTTTGTCCTTCAGCACACTTGTAAGATAGGTTTAATCATAAATCCTATTAAAGTTAAGGATCCAGGGACAAAAGGGCTGAGTAGCTCCCCAACCCCATGTAGACAGGAAGGAGGGTTGAAATGTCTTTAATTGGACACTCCAGTCTCCAGCCTCACCCCTCTTCCTGACAAGGCTACTACTTCCCACGGCGCTAATGAGTAAGCAATAGGAAGAGTTTGTGATATAGAAATGGAGAAAGACATTGAAGATATTCTTTCCGTGAATTAGAAAAGATGAAATTTTTAACTTAAGGGAGTGATGGGGAAAGAATTAGGATGCTATAAGCATGTAGAGCCCTGAGAACCCTGCCTAGAAGGATAAGGAGGAACTCGTTGGGAAGGTAAGACCTTGAATGCTGAACTGCAGTGTGTAATTGTTTAGGTTTCACAATGCACAATGTAAACCTTTCCTGATGGCTCCCCCGGAGGTGTGCGGAGCACAGCCTTCTCTGCCTTCCACAATCTGCTCTGCACACAACAGCATTTCCCCTCAGGGTGGGTCAGGAAAAGTTAAATAGGTCAAAAACAAAAAAGGAGGAAACAATTATTGGGAAGAGATGAACTATGTCTCCCCAACATCCTTGTGGAAGTAGACATTACTCTGCACATCTGGAGAATAACTGAGGTTCAGGGCAACCAAGAATGATAGAGGAATTAAGCCGCACTGGATACCATTAAGGGGGCGGGGGGGGGGGTTGAGGTTACAGTATGCTGGGAACTGTTCAACAGACGTGAGGGGACCTACTGTGAACATGATTTTCCAAACTGCTTGTTTAACACTGGTAGCTTAAAGTCAATGGTGGTAGCGTTATTTACACCACGAAAAACACCAAGTGCTGTAAATTGATTGTCTTTTTTTCCCCTCTCTATGGAGTCTGCTATTGGCATTTTCTAACACAGTACTAGCCATTAACGACTCTTCAAACACTTGGGAGCCTGGTATCAGAGTTCATTTTAATCCAGCAGAGATTCTTAGACTCTCTGGCAGAACTTTGATGGTTTCTACAGGTAATTTCCTGAACTAGGAGTCATAGATGTCTTAACCTTACACATCCTGGCTAAAGGATTCCAGATGGCTGTCTACACTGTTGGATAAGGGCCTGAAGCTATTCGTGCAGGCAGCAAATCTACACGGCTTCTCAGCACTCGGAGGCTGCTCCAAATGTGTGGTCAGCAGCCCTGTGACAAGGATCAGAGCCCCTTCAGCGTCACTGACCACAGACCTCCCCTAGGTAATAACTTCAGTGCCAAGACTATTCCATGTACTAATGCTAGTCTACATGCCTTACATGTAGTGACTCAATGTTCACAAGACACATGAGAGACTACATATATTACAGAGAGTGTCAGCTGACCACAATACAGCCTTTGACACTCAAGCAGGCAACTTTCCAAAGCCACACTCTTTCCCAACATGGTAAATGATGAGAAACAGGAAGCAACGTTTCTTTCAATTGCTTTCAGAGCAGCAACTGTATTCACAATCAAAGCTACCTGGCTTCTGTCTGAAGCACACCATGTACCATCCATCTCATCACCTTGGCAACCAGAACCACATGCCACTCATTGGTTGGTGTGGGGCTGTGGTCTCTCTTCTTTGGTAGTTAACATCTTGAATTCCCCCTGGGAAAACCCTTTCTATTGCCTCAGTCCACATCATTTGGTAGGGCTGCTTCACTCCTGATCTCAGGATCAAGCCAATGTGTATGACAATCTACACAGCATATCTCAGGCCCCGGTGATTGAATTAGGGCTGAACCAAGGGTCATATTCTGAGTAATGAGGGCTCTCTATTCTGAGTAATAGAGCTCAAGGATTCATTCTAGAAAGTTCATTCTAGAAAGAAAATGTCTCATCTACTAGTACGGGTCCTGAGGCTAGTAGCTGTTTCACCTCACTTTCAGATGAAGAATCTGAAGCTTTAAAAGTCTAAAAAGTTGAAATTTCTTGACACTTTTAGTTTTTGAACTAAATTATTTTTACTAATACATAAAATATGTCTATACATATTCATGGGGCATCACGATATTTTATTGTGTCTACATACTATGTAATGTTTAAATCTACTATAACCTAAAGATTTATCAGCTCTTCATACTGAAAAGATATAAACTCCTAGGTTTAAAAACATCTGATCACACTGATGGAAGATTGTGACCATCTTCTGTGCTGTAGAAAATCATGTGGAGATCCAACAATTAAAAACAAATCATTCTATTCTGAGAATTGTAATGCCGTAAGGAAGATGCTGTTGGAGCATTTATTTAAATATAGTCTTATCTTTGATATTATTTTCCTAACAAAAATAACATCTTACTCCTTCAGTCATCTTAGGACAGCAGAGAGAAAAGGTCTCAGAACACTCTGAAAATAGAGAAGGTAACTAGAAGTGTTGTATAGGGAAAAGAATACTGCCCACCCACTTGTACATGCGTAAACAGTTGTCAAGGAGCCAATGTAAGGCCTGGAGATTCTATATTTCTGAGAGAACTTATTAAGGAAAATTTAAGATTGTCTTTATCAGAGGTCTTTATAGAGACAAGAACCAATTGTAATGCAGACATACAAGAGGAGGGCTTTGGGAAACATTGGCTCACATGGTTTTGAGGCTGGGAAGACACGCAGTATGACATCTGTAAGTTACAAGATCAAGAAAAGCAGTGGCATGGTTCAGTCTACATTTAAACATTGAAAACCAGAAAATCTGATGTCTACAGGTGAGAAATGTTGAATGCTTCAGTCCATCCTGCCCCTACCTTCTCACAAGGAGACCTTCACAAAAGATATCACAAAATCTGTCTAAGGGAATAACTAGAAAATTGTCCCAGTAGTTGTCCCACAGAGTGAAGTAATAATGAGCTAACTAGCAGCTGAACTTGTAGAACATGCAGCATGAACTCTGTTTGACAGAGTCTTATTCCTCTGTTGCCAGCAGGCTGCTTCTGAAACCAACACCATGCTAGAAAGAAGAAGGATGAATAGACAGAGGAACACTGGGTCCTAGCAACTTGCTTTGTGCTTCTGACCTAAAACACATCAAAACAATTTATTTACACATGCTGATTCATCATTCTTCATTTTGTCTGAATTCTCTCAAATTGGATTTTCTGTTCCTCTCAGTTCTATCTGGCCACTACAAGCAACAAATTAAATGCCCTTTTAGAAGCTCAGTCACCCTTTCTCTTCCCTGAGTAAGAGAAGTTTGAACTTTAATGCTTAGTTAAGAGTAATACAATGCGATTCTAAGGAGTTGGTCTTAAATTCTCACTTTGTGCTAACTCAGATATATCCTCTCAGAACTCTGCAGACTTAGAGGATAGTTCCTAGAATCCAGCGCTGTCGCCATCCCTTTTTTATCTTTAGCTCTCCCTGAGGCTTATGCCCTCTGACCCCATAGGCTTTGTTTGTCCTCTCAAGTCCATTGGGAATTTGAGTTCCTCACTTCTGGCATTGATGCTCCACCTTTCCTTGATAGACTAGTTGGCACAGAGTCCACTACAGTAACCAAATCAGTCACCCCAAGCATCAGGTTGGTACCCAAACTCCACAATGGCTCTGATGGTTTATTGGCTCAGTTCTTCACCAGGAAACTAATTCTACTTTAAAACTGAAAAAAAAAAAAAAAGAGTACTGTGGTTGGGAAATTGGAGGAGATCCTGTCTTGTGGCTGGCAATCCACTCTGTAATTTCATAAGGAGGAAGATTCTAAGTCAAATTACTATTCAATAAAGGCAGGATCCTAAAGATAACTCTATCCCTACATCTGTGCATGGTCAACCTGACGAGAGACTTCAGGGCCTCAGTCTGCCCAGGCACATGGCTCAGGGACAAGCCATTGCATTTGTTCTTGTATCTTTCAGGCTTCATGCATAGGGCTGAGCACTACTTCACTGTACCTTCCCAAAATCCTTTAAAAAAAAAAAAAGATGCGTGGAATACAGATAACAATTGTGGGAATTGGTTCTCTCCATTCCCCGTGTGAGACCCAGGAATTGAACTCAGGTCATTGGCTTTGGTGGCAAGCATTTCTACCCTCTTAGGCATCTCGCCTGCCTCTTATAGCTTTTTAGAATATACACCACAATACTTCAACTGCAGCTTAGAACCTACTCATCTGATCTCTGTCCCTTTCCTTCCCTATACTCTTCTCAGCTGCTCCTCACCAACATTCGTCTTTCAGCTTCTATGAAATCAACTGTCTTTCAATCCACAAGAGAGAAATATTATAGTACTTGACTTTCTGGACCCCCCCCATACCCCTGAGACTTCATAAATAAAAGGATTTCATTCTTTTGTCACAGATGACTAGTGTATTAACATGTGTACATTCCACATTTTCTGTATCCATTCAACAGTAAATGGGTTGAAACGTGTCTTCTGGGCTGGACAAGACCACTGCTCTTGCTAACTCACAGTTAACAAGTCAAGGCAGTCAATATTTAGCATGTAGGATGGAAGAGCTCACGAGCCTCCACTAGCAGAATAGCTCCTAACACTTGATACCTGCTGGAGGGAAAGAGTCAGTTTCCAATAAGGATGTGCCCTCTAGTAGGTTGACCATAATCAAAGATGGTCTCACAACCATGCATGGATGGGCAGCACAGATTAGACTTGGAGAGTTACGCAGGAAAACAAAAAGATGACTTGAAGTTGGGAGGGAGGGAGAGAGGGGGAAGATCCTGGAGGAGTTAGGGAGCAGAATGGGGGAGGAGTTGGAAAGAAAAGTAGGGAACGAATAAGATCAAAATACATTGTGTGCATGTAGGAGAGTCTTAACTAATAAAGAATCATATTTTGAAACCAATTAAGTGTCACTGAACTCTGTTTTATTGCAGAGAGTACAGCTGACAAAGATCTAAATACTCTGAGCTGGAGCAACAGAATTGCTTAATATGTAGGGAACAGCTTAATGGGAGAGAATGAGGCTTTTACTCCATCAAATCTATTCAGAGCGCATTTGACAAACTCATAATGGGAGGAACACAGTGAATGCTGCTGTTGTGTTACAAACCATCCAAAGCCTTAAATTCATAACATTGACCAGACTCGTGTATCTGCGGTGAGCTGGGCAGACCTGTGGGTCAGGGCAGAGTGGAACAGGATAAACCCCAAGTCTTCTGTTGCTGAGAAGTCAGCTGCACTCTAGTGAGGTGATAATGGGCCTGGCAGAGACACCATACATGTGGATTCCAGTTGGTTTGAATGACAGCTTCATGGCTGTTTAAGACAGTGAACAAGAACACAGAGTCACTTATGATCTGGGCATGGCCCTGTGGTTGAACTCCTGCCATGTTCTCTAGGCTCAGCAGGCCAGTCTGCGACTACAGTTTGAGATGATCTGCTGCACCTTCTGAGGGAAGCTGCTAAGAAGGCCTGAAGAGATGCGCTGCTTTTATTACTGAGATCTACTTTGGGGCCTGTGGTGGTTCAAATGAGCATGGCTAATATGTTTGATGCTTAGGTATCAAACATATTGATGACTGACTCAAACCAGTCAATGGAATGGTTTGAGAAAGATTAGAAGGTGTGGCCTTGTTTGAGGAAGTGTGTCACTGGAGGTAGTATTTGAGGTTTCAAAAACCAATGCCAGGTCCAGTGTCCTCCTCTTTCAGCCTACAACTTGTAGATCAGATGTGAGCTCTCAGCTACCTCTCCAGTGCCATGTCTGCCTGCCTATTGCCATGTTTCCTGCCATGATGATCATGGGCTAACCTTCTGAAACTGTAAGCAAGTCTCTCATTAAGTGCTTTCTTTTATAAATATGAGACAATAGATGTTGGCATCTGGAAGATTCAAGAGGAGAGAGAGAGGGAGGGAGCAAGAGAGAGAGAGAGAGAGAGAGAGAGAGAGAGAGAGAGAAGGAGGAGGAGGAGGAAGAGGAGGAGGAGGAGGAGGAGGAGGAGGAGGAGGAGAAGAAGAAGAAGAAGAAGAAGAAGAAGAAGAAGAAGAAGAAGAAGAAGAAGAAGAAGAAGAAGACAACTACTGAACATGCTCAGTAGAATGGACCTGGCCAAAGAGGGAGGAAGAGAGGGAGGGAAAAGTAACAGAAGAAAACAAAGAGTATGGACAAAGGTGAGGGCAAAAGGGGGGGATATAATGAGAGCATAGCTAAAATAGCGGGAATATAAGGAGAAATGTAGCTGGTGGGAAGGAAGCCTGTGAGCTTGGGTAGTTTGGGGTGGGTGTAGGGGTGAGAAGAGCCAGGATACCAGGATGGGCTCTGAAATGTGTAATATGTACTTGGGATACTGAGGGAGCCTGGGGCCCAGCATGCACTTTGTTATGCTAATAGGCACCACAGGTAGCCATTTGTCTCTTCTGCTAGTGATAAGAGAAATGATTTCTCTGGTAGAGGAGAACCAGCTTCACAAGTTCTTGAGGAAGGCTGGCTTTTCTTGTCTAACCATCAGAATTTGGGGAGATGGAGTTCCTTTTGGACCTGACAGTGATGGTGTCTCCTAACAGCAAATAAACAGTAACTAAGACATAAACATAAGACATTAAAAAATAAATCACCGGCCTGAGGAAGATCAGAGATCTACTAATTGTCACACGGAAAGCCATGGTCAGCATTAGAATACAGTACTATGTTTACAAGAAACTGTAGAATATTAAGATCAGCTCACATCATTTCCAATGGCAGGACCATGCATATTTGATTTCAATATTTCCAGTCATCTGGCCTGCCGTTTCTGTCTACATGGATCAGACATCTTTTATTTTTGCTTCTCGGCAGTGCTCCTTTGCTTTCTTTGATGATAGTGTCACAATATTCCTGAGATACCATGCCTCTTCCACGTTCGCTCTTCTGTTTGACTTGGGAAAGATGGAGACTCCTGGATGCTACCTTCTCTTCTCTGATGCCATAATTATCAACATTATCTGATTCTTCATAGCAACCAAATCCCTGTTTCTACTTGTTCCCTCAACTGATATACAAATTTCTGCTTCCCATCCCACTGTGATTTCAATAGGAGTATTAAAGTTAATATCAATAAGACAGAACTGTTCATTTCTCCTCCAACCAGCCTTCTTTTCTAATGCTTTTTCACAGCAGTACCTGATTGGCATTGCTCAAAATAAAACAGTAGAAACCGTGCAACTATCTCTTGTGTTGACCTCATATACTGAGTCTTTCAACAGGTTTAGTTCTTTGCTTTAAACCCATTTTAAACCCCTATATTTCACTCCTCTTTGCCTCTATATCCCACTCAAGCTAGCTTCGTGCCTCAAGTTGTCTTAGTTACAATTCTATTGCTGTGAAGACACGCCATGACCAAGGGCAATTGCTATAAAAGAAAGCACTTAATTAGGGGCTTGCTTAGAGTCTCAGAGATCTAGCATATTAACATCATGGCAGGGGCATCGGTGACATGCAGTCAGATGCTGGAGCAGTAGCTGAGAGCGCTACATTCTGAGCCACAGGTAAGAGATGAATGGAGTGAGAGACTGGGCCTGGCATGTACTTTTGAAACCTTAAAACCCATCCACAATGACATACTTCCTCCTACAAAGCCACACTCTGTGCACATATCTCCTAATCCTTCTCAGATACTGCATTCAAATGAGCTTCCGGGGTGGGGGGGCATTATTAGCCAAACCAATACACAAGAGATAAGTTCAATGACTTCCAAATCTAGTCTATGCCCCACACTCTATTCTTTTTAGATCCGTATTTGCTTTGGCAGAGTATTTGAATGTGCTTTCAACATCGTTGAATTACCATTCACCGTCCTCCCAGATCTGAGGAGACAAACCCTGTGTGTGCTAAGCTAGACATTCTACACCAGCTATCCACATCATCATTCAAGGTGATGAGCTCGTGGGTCATGGAAGTGAGCCAGACAACAGTACTAGGAAGCTTCCTCCGCAAGAGAACTAGAGTCCTTTGTCATCATTTGGCTCCCTCCCTTTCAGCCTGCGGTTCCAGTCTGAAAGATGGGTGTATTCCAGGTCGAACAGTTCTGAGTGGGCCCAAGAACGGCAATGGACCAGCAGCATTTGTATTCTGGACACGCCTCTCTTTCCCACTGACTTGGAATTGGGAGCATTAGTTAGGCTTTCCTACAACATGTTTACCAGTGAATCCTTGAAAATCTGGAAGAAGAAAATCCAAAGTCCATATGTCCCATTTCCAGGCTCGTCCACACTGCTTCTTCTCCCCAAGGTCCTCTTTCAGCGTCTCATGCCTAGATCTGTGCTGCCTGTGGTCCAGGGTACTCTCTCTAACTAGGGGAGTTAGAGCCCTTGGTTATCATTTGGATCCCTCCCTTTCCTCAATCAAATTTCATTCTCACCCATGCTATGAGGTGAGCTCAACTGACGGACCATGGTCTTGGTGACATTTCTACTTGTTGTTTTGTGTTCTGGATTATGGACTGTATGAGAAATCAAAACATACAAAACTGTATGGAGTTGGGGGCGGGGCAAAAGTTCTTTTCGATACATCCCAGGTATCCCCAAAAGTTATTCATCTCCTCTTTCTTGAAGTCCTTCCTAATGGTGGCCTATGCAGGTAACTGCTTGCTTGCTTGCTTGCTTGCTTGCTTGCTTGCTTGCTTGCTTGCTTGCTTTTAAGAACATGAAAGGACACTAAATTTATTGCCCTACAAGCTGCATTTTTATCTTAGCAAAACATTGTTGATGTCATTTCATATTTCCAACTATTTGTCTATCCATTGATTGGGTACTTACTTGGCCTGTAACTTACCTGTTTGCAACCTGCTTTACCTTGTTTAATGCAGGGCTGTTCTTCAAGAGTCTCCAGTGACTGATTGACGCCTGTATTCTTTCTTTTCTTTGGCTAGTTCCTTGATACAGCATACAGCCTTGAACCCTGCTGATTTACATGATCTAATACATTTCAGATTAAAAATCTAGGCATCGAACTTTGAGATCAAAATGAATGTGTCTAGTTTGGACAGGTGCAGCTGGAGCGTCCTCCACAAAAGTTATCCATGGCTGGACCCTCTCCCAGCCTTCACCTGCTCCTCATCTGATCTGTACAGTTCTCAGTGTACAGAATTGCTTATTGGTGGGTTCTCTCCCAAATGCAGCAAGTGGGTTTGGAATAAATCCGCAAGCCAAAGCACACAGTGAGGAGAGTGTTGGCATCCAAATGGCATTATCTCCCCTTCTGCATGGGGCACAACAGTGTGGCCTTGAGTAAATGACTGAACCACGCTGAGCTCTGATTCTGTGTCTGGCCAAAGGAGATGCTGATAACCCCTACAGTGAAAACTGACTCTCAGGACTAGATGGAATCATAGTTTTGTCAAGAGCCATGCAGTGTAGATAGCCTCAAACCATGTACAATTATTGAGAGGGCAGCTAGAGCAAAGCCTTGGCCAGTTGGAAGTCAATGCTAAATCCACACACATTTAACCTCAGAGATGGTACGTTTTGAACTCCATAAACTTCCAATTAAATCCTTAGAGACTACAAAGACAATTTGGCAAGGTTTCTACCAGTGAACACTTTCCGAGGAGAAGGTCCATTTGCCAGCAAATACTCCCCAAAGAGAAGCAGATGCCTGGGCCCCAGGCTTAAGAAGGCCTATTGAAGAAATCAAGCACACTCCATCCAGTCCCTGCACACCAATCACCAGGAATAATTTTTACTAGAATTTTTTTTCAAGTCATTTAAAGCAATTGCTGATGGAGAAATAAGTCCTGCCAGGAGAAGTGTATCTCAGGAAGGGTCAAGGGAAATGCCTTTCCCCATGTTATTTCCAAAGGCAGAGAATATCCCCAGGGAGCCAGCATAAAAAGGGCTTAATAGGTCCCATGAGAACTAGCTTGAAACAGTTGTAATTAGGACCTGCTGACCATCACATGCAAGGTCTAATGGAAGCTGCACACTGAGAATTTGACTGTCTTATTTGGGAAGAAGGGCTGGCCAGCTGCCAGAATTTCCAGGCATGAGGTCGCCCTGCTGTCTGTTTTACATTGTGATTGACCACTGAACTGCTACTCAGATTGATATGTCCTGCCCAGATCCTAGCCTGCCCAAACAAGCGAATGCATTGCCCTGCAGGCTACTGGGTCAGGAGTTCATAATTGACAGAGAACTCATTATGGGAAGACGGAGCCCCAGAGAAACTCAGAAGCTTAGCAACACAGCACCAGACCCCGGGGTCAGAGCACCAGAGACATACAGGTCAAGAGGAATGTGTCCCTGATGTAGGGGGAAAAGTGAAGTTTTACGAGTGGCCCAGCCCTAAGCCTGAGAGCTTACTGTTGAAACCCAGCTCTGGATACTCTGCAAGGGACTTTGAGAATGCCCCTGTCTATTCTGTTTGCCTCAGTTTTACCGTCTGCAAAATGGAGATGAGAATACTATGTGAGAATTAGATTAGTTACTTTTCTCATTGCTAGGGCAAAATACCTGAAAAGGGCATTTATGGAAAGAGAGTTTATTTGGGTTCACAGTTTGAAAGGTACAGTCCAGTCCGACAGGGAAGGCACAGCATTGGGAACTGGTCATACTGCATCTGCTGTCAGGAAGCAAGGTTACAGACATACATGGCTAGAAGCTACAAAACCTTGCACTGGGGACTGAGTGTTCTGCTTCCAGAGTTCAAATACCAGCACTCAGCCAGTTTTCTCCTCCTTATTCAGCCCAGAAACCCAATTTATAGGATAGTACCATACAGGTTTAAGGTGAGTCTTCCTACCTCAGTTAACTCAGTGGAGATACTCGCTCACAGACATGCCTAGAGATTTGTCTCCTTGCTGACCCTAGATCCTGTCATGTTGACAGTTGGTATTAACCACCAAAAGGAATAAAACGTGTTGATGACAGATATGGTACCGAAAATCATCATTATCACGCTGAGGCCATTTCAGTTTCTAGAGCCAGGAACCACACTGAAACTGTTAAACGCTTGTGAATTAAGCGTGTGAACTGATTAATTTAGTTACTCCATTTTCACAACATAGCCTATACCTGTTACTCTCCTCACCTTGCAGGTGAGGAAAAGGAGGACTAAAGATTCTAAGACACCACCCCAGCAGGTTACAGACATACATGGCTAGAAGCTACAAAACCTTGCACTGGGGACTGAGTGTTCTGCTTCCAGAGTTCACCCTTGAGAACACACGAGAGGTTTCAATGGTCCAGAAAACATTAAATAGAGAAAGGCTCCCGGCACACCTGACAGGAAGGCGGAACTACAGAAACTGGCTCCTTTTTTCTCACTGGCTCTCATACGCAGCTGGGGCAAACTTTAAATCTAGACAAACGTTAATTTACAAGGCAAGTGAGTATCAACCTCACAGATGGAGAGGTACAAGCTTTTCTGCATTCCTCTGTCAAAATTGTAAAGGCTCAGAAATCCTATAAATGGTCAAGTTCTCCCAACTTCTCATGTGAGTATCACAGCATAAGTGACCATCATTCCCCATACCTGTGTCTGATAAGCACTTAGAGTGTGCCAGGACTCCTCATGCATGCTCTCAGAGATAGAGTTGAGTCATCCCTGGTACATGTGTGCTAACTGAATTCATGGAATTGAAATGACTGTCCCCAGGTGACAAACACAAGTTCCTGACCTACAATTGGAACCTCTTTTTGATATGAATCTGACCTCAGATACAATCTGTACATGGTGACGACTGTCTCCGGAGCATAGGGTTATCATCTTGAAAAGGCCAGATCTCTACCTCCATAAAACTGGATCTACCTACTGGACTGACTCCAACTGCTGAGATGGCAGGATGGTATCACTCTGGGCCTGTCTCTGTGTTTCTGGATCTTATATGAAGCATTGAAGTATTCCCGAATGCCCCAGAGTCTTCCATTCTCTGCAATGTGACAGGTGTCTATCCCTCCTGGATCACACCTCAGCTTCCCTCCAGACTGCCTCAGACAGAACCAGAGGCTCCTATCTCAGGCCTGAGCTACTTTCTCTGCCTCAGGCACACCTTGTCCTCTTTCTCCATATGAGGTATACCATGTGCTTATGTTGGTTGCTTGTATTTCTATGGTTCTGGGTTTTCTGGGGACCTGGGGATGGCTTACCTGTCACTCTAGGGTTTATACTCCCTAGAACTAAGCAGCTTTTGGACGCAGAATTGTCTCAATCTAGTATAGCTTCATGGGGAGAAATTTGTGGATTTCGAGTTGATCAAAATCTCAGATTCCTTGACCTTGGTCGTGGAAAAGTTAGAGGAAGAACAAGGGAACAGATAGAGGGAAGGAGGTCTCCTTCTAATTCACTGTATTGCTCAGACCAGTGGCAAGTCCGTGAATTGGTTGCCATAGGCCTAGGGTACTAAGTCAAACAGAGTCTGTCACTAATCATAATCACCCTTATAAGGAAGTAGAGTCCTGGGGAGGGAGTGAGGAAGGGTAGGAGGGAACTATCTAGAAGAAGCACTTCTCCTCCAACTTCTCTACAGTCTTGGGCCACATCCATTACCTGAGTACTAGATCCTGCCAGTATTTGTACTGTAAATAAAGTTTTCTTGAACACTGCCATGTTCATTCATTTTGTGAAATCTCGTTTGCCTCTGCACTGCAAGGTCTGAGGTAAGATAAGGCTGTAAGTGGGCTTTGTTTTTTTTTTACTATTTAGCACTTGATAAGAGTATTTTTGTCCATGTTGCCACCTTGAGAACCCAACAATGGGTGCTCAGGCTTCCCAGGTCACATCAGGTCTTGAAATAGTCTATTTTTACTTGAGCTAGTTATGGGCTTTCCAGTAAGTCCACCCTTTTGCTTTAATTAAGCAAACTGGAGTCTGTTTGTATTGTAAACAATCCAGATAACTTTAAATTGCACAGATCCTTCTCTATCCAACATCATGTATTCATATATACACACTTGGGTGTATTTCGCCACATCTGCCCTAGAGAGGCCCCAGGTTCTCAGCACAGGACTCTAATGAGGGACAGAAAATGATCCGCTGGGCTCCGTCCTTGAGGCTTCAATTCCCACAGGAAAACTGCACAAACAGTTTCATGTCAACACATCATGGGCCAAATAGTTCCAGCCATCCCTAAGCATAGAACTAATTGGAATTCCTGATGTTCCCCCAGCTTGCTCTCTCCCTCTCCCCTCCTCCTCCCCTCCCCTCTCCCTCTCCTGTCACAGCACCGGCTTGTATATAGCAACAGACTCAGAAGTGAGTCAAGCCTTCAGCAATATCTTTTTAAAGATTCAGTTTAAGCAGTAAATTGCACATTCCTGGCTTCCCCCACACATTCCAGGCTCAGGTCTGAGTGTTCCTGGTAGGTCAGGTCTTCCATACATGGAGGTTAAGTATCTCCCCTGGGGAGAGAGTTCTCCCAGCAAACAGTGGGACCTTTTTCAGAGACCTTAGTGTGCATAGGTGGTAGTAACTCATGATGCTGTCAGCATGGGTCTTGTGGGGGAAGCAAGATGCCTTAGACAGTACTCCTGGAAAATTGAGTGGTTTGTGCATTGCCTACAGGGTGCAGTTCAGGGGATTCAGGGCACAGCTGCAGCTTCCTCATCCACCCAGGCCTAGCTAGGGCTTTTGGTGTGATTTGGGCTGAGCAGATCTAAAGAAGCATAGGGCTGGGAGTCACTGCAGAGGGTTAGAGACAGGACTGAAAAAAAGTAGGCAACGGAAGACAAACTATCAGGAGAATCAGGCTGGGGATATGCCAGGATTTGGGAGTCAGAGCCGTTGAGATTTGAAGGTGAAATATCCCTTTCAAGCTTATGTGTGTGGGTACATGGTCCCTCGGCTGTTGGTGAGGTTCAGAAGGTTGTACAACCTTTAGGCAGTAGATTTACAGGAGAAGCAGGTCATTCCGGACAATAATACATTATAGCCTGGTCCCACTTCCTATACCCTTTGTTTCCTGACTGCAGATACACTGTGACCCACCTGCCTCCTCTTCTAGTTCGCATGTCTCTCATACCATGGTGGGATATGACAGGCATCTCCTTTCCCTCGGTGATACAGATATAGGCCAGATTAAAAATAAATAAAGGCAGATTTATTAGGAGGCAGGTTCACCAATTTCACAGATGGAGGTCAATGAAGTCACACATCCAGGCCAAAGCAAAGGGATTTTTATAAAGTTTCTGCAAGAAATGGTGATGTGTCAGCTAGGACCTGTGATTGTGCCTATTCATGGTCAAAATCTGTCCTTGTAGGTGGGCACTCTTGGATGGATTGCCAGAAACTCGGGGATGAGGAAGGATGGCTAGTTATCCTGGAGTTTTCTCTAAGCAGGAGCAAGGGATCTCTGTGTGGGTAGGATTGGGGGAAGGAGGGCAGATGGGGTTTACCAGCTTGTACAGGAGATGAGCAGGCTTCCAACCTATCAGGATGATCACCTTAAACGATAAGCCAAATAAAGGCTTTCTCCCTTCAAGTGTCTCTTGTCTGGAACTTAGTCACAGCAGTGAACTGACATATCATCATTCCTTGCCTAAACTCTATAAACACACACTCAAGTGAGAACCATTGCTGACACCTGTGAGATACTCTGATTTTTTTTTTTTTTTACTTGTGGTTGGTAGGGTTGCAAGAGCTTTGTGCATATGTCCCTCTGGGATTTGACTCTGGTTTTGGTGAGGAGGAACTTACAAAGTAAAGTGCTTAGCTATTTACATATACAGCTTGCTAGTTTAACACCCACCTGTGAGTAGTAGCCAACCAAGCCAAGATTCTAGACAATGATATCACTCAGAAGCCCCTACATAAGTGCCCTCACAGATATCTTGGAGGACATCTGCCCTGTGATAAGTGGTGGTGCTCCTAGGGTGTCTTATCTGTAGCTACAGGAAGCCACAGGTAGCTATGAATGTGGCCAATATAAAGTTGCAAACTTGATTGAAATATAATGAGGTATCTATCTTCCTTCCTTCCTTCCTTCCTTCCTTCCTTCCTTCTTTCCTTCCTTCCTTCATCTTTCTTTTCTGCATTCAAATCCCAAAGAGGAGTTCTGCCATTCCTTCATGACCGCATGCCAAAATTGGTAGAACTTATAGTACTTGACTTTTGGTACCCAAGAGCATACACTATCTCAGGTAATCCTCACAGACAGCATCAGCGTATGGGTCTCCTCACACTGTAAGAGGAGAAAGATGACCAGAAAGGCCATGCCACTCCCCTGAGGTCCCACAGCCAATAAGCTTCCCAGCCCCAAAATGGTCCAGGCCATAGCCCTGTCTTAGAAAATATAGCTATTCAATCTTAAGAAACTGACAAAACTGTTGAAAAAACACAACACAACACACACACACACACACACACACACACACACACACACACACACGAACACTGGAATAGAAAATGAGATTTAAAGAAATTTACCCTTAATACACTAGATAGTTAAATTGAGCCTACAGTTCACATCATCCACAGTGATGATCCCTCCAGTCAGTGGATGGGTGTGGACCCCTCAATCCAGAGCAGCCTCCTCTGACTGTGGGTGGGGTGCTCTCTGGAGCTCACGCCCGTGTCCTCTAATGCACCGATGACTGCTACCCCTAGCCTAGGCTTTCAGGAGCACGAAGAAAGACTGCCTAGCTCCAAGTAGACCTCCAAGGAAAGAGCCACAGCTCTCAGAATGACATCACTTCCCTTCACTGGCCAAGTGAACTCAAGAGTCTATAACCAATGCCCTGATACTTGGAGGTTTGTGGGAAAAGCAGAATGTAAGATATTTTTAACAGGAGTGGTGGGCGAATGAATGAACAGTGAAGGGGTGCGTGAGTGTGCCAAGTCCCCCAGGCCCTGAGGACAAGTGGGTTTTCCTGCAAGCATATATTGCACCAAGAATGGTGTAACTTACCGTCCTGTAGACCAGAGAAGTCTCTTAGTGCAAGGGTTTGTTCAGACACATTTTTATATCTGTCCCTTTAAGAAAATTCATGTTTGGTGGGAAAACTCTGAAACAGGGTAGTGACTCCAGCAGGCAACTAACCCCCTTAGGGCTTATCATCAGGTAGACATGCAGGGCTTTGAGATTATTTTAATGTAACCAGTCCATCAACAGTCAAGGACTTAAGACTTGTTATAAGCCAAACACTAAGAGCACCACCGAGAACCAGGTGGCCCTCCGTTATTAAACTGTACAGAGATGGAGAAGCAAGCTGACAATTTTAATAGATGCTTCGAAATGGCAAATTACAGGATGCCATGCGAACCTGAAAGAGGGAGCCTGGAAGGAGACAGTCACGGGGAGGGGGGGCGCATTGAGACACATTTCAGGGACTGAGTTAGAACATCTGGAGATGAACAATGGAGACTTAACAGAAAGGAGCTATACATTCACCCATGTAACCACCTACTCACAACCCAAGTGTCGTTGCCCATCTACCCATCAGAGTTCCCCTACCTGCTAAGATGGTCACAAGGCAATCTAGTCCTCCTTGGCCCCTTGTCTGTCCACTTGGCCCATTTAGCACTGCCACTGCAGGTGCTCTTGCTCATGCGATCCCCAGCACCTTCCATGCAGCTGTCACAATGAGCTATCAGAGACGCTAACTTAAAATGGCATGGGTGTTACCATCCCATCACCCATTCCCTTGCACCCTTGGGGGAGATGACTCAGAGCCCTGACACTCAAGCTGTGCCAATCTCATCCTGGAGGCATCTCCTTGTCATCTTGCTCTGTCCCTGTACCGCATCCACTGCCGACCTGCCTTCAAAATGGAAAGCACCGGGCCACTCCCACTTTAGCTTTATCCCCTGCCTGACTCAGATCCATCACCTTGCCCAGGCAGGTAGGAGGGACACTCAGGAATCTGTCTGTGAACTCTCCTTTATATATAAAGGAGATTTTACACATATACATACATATATATACATATATATATGTATATATACATATACATCATATACATACACATACACATATACATATACATATACATATACATATACATATACATATATGTATGATTATTCCCCAAAGCCTCTTCAGTTGCTTTCTCCCACCACCAGGAAAGTAATTTTAGCCCAGGCTGGGGTCAAGAGTTCTTAGGTTCCTTCTTGTTCCCTACCTTCTACAGGTAAATAGGAGGCTTCTGTGCTATGTGTTTTCTCATGTCTTTTCACCTTTGTATTTGAATTTTGAAAAGGCATACAGAAGAGAACATTTGCCATTTTAGCACTGTGCCTTTTCTGCTTTGTGACAGGGTCTTAGTTTCCTTGGCTGGCCCCCATCTAGGTATGTAGCTGATCTTGAACCTCTGATCTTCTACCTATCTGCCTTCTGAGTGCTGAGATTGCAAGTACGCACCACCACACGCCATTTGTGTGATGCTGGCGATTGAATCCAGGGCTTTCTGAGTATTAGGCAGGCACTCTACCAACTGAGCTATACCCCCAACCCCTACTTCATCTGATAGCAAGTTCAGCAGCATCAGTACTGCTCAGCTGTCTGAAGAACTTTTCCTCTCCCCTGAACCTCAGTATCCCTTTAAGCAATAACGTCTCACTCTCTAGTCCCTGGTAGCCATCCGTCTACACTATACCTTTGAAATGAATAATGCACCTGGGATGCCTAGACAACCTCATTCTCAGTTTGGCCTGGCCAAACCAGAACTGTGTCTCTCCAGACACACGATTTACAGGTATGATATCTCCCTTCCTTGTTGATTTTAGTACTTTGGAATTTACAAAGAAGATTGGCACACGTTTTGCCACTTGACTCTCAAGTGACTTCAAAGAGTGAAGTTTTCACAGACTGTCCATTATACAAAATGCTTGGGTCCAGAGGTTATTTTTTTTATTTTGAATTTAGGAGTATTTGCCTATACATACGGAGATATCTTGGCAAAGAGACCCAAGTCTCAACATAGGACTCTTTCCTGTGTCCTGTTCACTCTATCTGCATAGGCAAAGTGGGTGACTATGTATAATGACTTTAGTTTTGCCATGACTGAGGTATAGAAATATCACTTGTACCATCTGGTGGCATTTCAGAATTTGGAGTCTTGGATGAAGAGTGTTCATTTAATTTATTACTCGGTTTTACAAAGCAGTACTAAAAGGCTGCCTTGAAACCCCAGGATTAATAAATGTCTACTCAAGAACCTACCTACCTCTAGCCTTCCCTTCAGTCAATAGATTCAGGTCTCTTCCCAGACTAACTTATCTCACTATAACCAGACATAGCCAATACCAGCTTCTGAGCTTGGGATCCTAAAACCAAGGAAGAGAATGAAGAAACAGGAAAGAGCAATCAGGGCTTGTCGTTGGAATGAAATCTGGGCAGCCCTGAAACTTCCAAAGTGGATACATAATGCCCATTTGTTACCCTAGACAGACACCCAAACACCTCCAAGATATCTGCTGCAATGAAGCCTCTAAATGAAGGAGGTGAGGTATAGAGAATGGAAATAAAGAAGCAATGGACTTTTACATGAGTCGAGAGCTGGAAAGAGGAAGAAAGACACAAAACCAACTCACCTGCTTCGGAGTCAGAATTCCCAATTGCTGTGCTGTTCTGCACATTGCTAAGATTTGGTTCAAGATGGGGAGAAGAAAGAAGGGGTATAGAAAGGGATAGCATGATACTAGTAGAAGTTCTGTCCATGCATAGTCAAGCACCATTAGAAGCACATTTTTTTCCACTGGTAATGCGAGAAGGACTCCCCATTTTCCAACAGGCTATTGCTATGGCTGCAATTCTGACACATCCAGACTGTTCTCAATCCCTAGGCAGTAAGGAACCCATTTTGGTTACTATCCTTGTGTCCTAATTAACCGGACTTAAACCAAAAGGAGAAATTGCTTGAATGGCATAGCTTGAGGATCACAACCTTCTAGAAGGAATTGTGATCTTTGGTCCATGCAATCACTTACAGTCTTTCATTAACATATGTTTAATGAGGATTTGCTATGTCTAAGGAACAATGTTGATTGCTAAGATAAAGTATTGAGAAAAGAAAGAGATGGATAAATTCTAGTGTTTTGCTCACTTTGTCTCTTTCATTCAGTCTAGGATCCCAACCCAGGAAATGACATTATGTGATTTTAAGGTGGGTCCTGACATCTCATAATCTAATGCTGATAGACCCTCAAAGATGTGCTCAGAGGCTTCTCTCCTCAGTGGTTTTAGTTGCTGACAATCCATATTAACCATCAGAGTTACCCAAAGCCACATTGCTTGGGACTAAAGCTAGGAGATGTTCCTAGCCCCAACTATCAGGAAAATCACTTCTCTTGGCAGCCCCTTAGATTTTCTCCAGTAAGGAGCTATTCCCAAGACATGCCATCAGCACTGACTCTCTCCCCTATGTTAAGATGCTCCGATGCAACAACTCACTCGGCTGATGGAGATGATTATAAACTATCTTGTTCTTATAGCATCCCTGCCCTGGAAACTGCAACGTGCTTTCCCAGTTTCTGCTACAGGCACAATATATATCCTCCTCTATTCCTTGTGCAGCACTCTAAATGAGACAAACTCTAGGGCCTGATTTGACAAATGGGGAAGGTGAACCACGGAGATTTCTGCATGCTCCATTGCAGAGGATTCCCCAAACATCATGCTCAGCTAGAGCCTTAGACAGAGATGTTATTTGCAAATAGAGTATTTGCAGATACCAGTTGTTAAAACCATGTCCTGTTAGAGTATGGCAGTCCACAGATCCAGTGGCTGATGTCATTAGTGAAGGCTCTGGACAGATGGTGACAGGAACAGAGGGGAGGTATACGTGAGCCAAGGAAGACCAAGGATTGACAGCAACACTCACTCACAGGTTTGTAACACCTTGGCTCTTTCTAGGGAGCCTGGCCGAGCAGCCATTTAATTTGCAGCTTCCGGCCCCAGAACTGTGAGAGCATCGTTGTTTTAAGTCACTAAATTCATGGTTATTTGTCATACACAAAAGCCACAAAGCATCGACACACCCACGTTGCCTAAACTCACAGAGCTCAGCAGGGGTGGAGCCCTGAGGAATACTGGGTCTTCTGGCTCTTGGTTCCTCCCTTCAAGCCACAAGTAGCTGGTATCAAAATTAAAAGGATAAATTGAGTGGAGCGCTTGGCCCTGCACATATATACTGTAAGCACTGCACGAATGTTCCCTTTAGTAGCCTCTAATGATGCGGAAACTCCCTAGTGTCTAATTTTAAGAGGAAAAGAGCATGATTTAAAATTGAATGTGGGTGGTAATCTCAAGATTCACAAGACATAGAAAATTGAAGAGACTAAGCCAAAGGTGGCTGCCCATAACTCATGCAGTTACATCTTTTCTTTATTCCTAGTTTACCATTAAGATTCTTGTTGTTGGTTTTTTTTTCAGTGAATATGCATTATCTTTCCATACTTAATTGGCATTTTAAACTCTTAAACAATAAATCAATAAATAAGCAATCCTACCATATACCAAAGAAGCCTAGTGATTTGTAACCACTGACATGACCACCTGATCACTCTGAAGCCAAGGTTTGTCTCTGTAATCAGAGAAGCATAGATAGAGTGGTTTGTTGAACAGTATGTAGAAGGAGCTGCCCAGGCTCTGTTCGCTAGCCAACCTAACTATTGTATCAGATCTATGTTCTTCTCATCCCTATATTCTCTAGGGATAGTACCCTAGAACAGAGCATCTGGTTCCTAAGGAGTTGTCATCCCAGTGAGGAACGGCTGACAGTGTTCCCTGGGGGAAATTCAGAGACATGGGCTGACAGCCAACCAGCACTGTCCTTCAGCCCGCATGTAAGTATGGAGCCCCGTTACGTATCAGATCCCACAGGGAACTATAACAATTACATATTGACTCAGATTTCTTGGCTGTTGAAGCCTCATCTTTGTTGTTGGAGTTAGCAAACTCTAAGAGATTGTATAGGATAAACTTTATTTAAGAAATTTAAAAAGAGAGAGATGTTGTAGCTTAAAGAGAGTTTTTTTCCAGAGTCTGTGTCCATCTGGAATTCCAGAAGATAACCTTATTTAGAAGTAAGGTGTTTGTGGTATACTTAAGGTAATACTGAAGGTGTGGGCATTCTGGATTTTGGTGGACAGTACTAAAATTACCATTCTAAAGGATCAAACCAAGCACAGAGTGGCATGAAAAGTCCACAGGAAAACACAGGCAGTTCTCTAGTGATGTAGCCATGAACCCAGGAGTATCAGTGGCCACCAAAATCACAATTTTTTCCCCAAGAGCTTGAGTAGGGTCAACAGCTCTGCTCCCATCTTGATGCCAACTTCGGGCCTCCAGAACAACCATAAGGAGACACCTTCTGTTGTTTTGGTTTTTTTTTTTAATATATATATTCTTTGTTTACATTCCAAATGATTTTTCCCTTTCCACATTCTGTTGTTTTAAGTTACCATGTTTGTGGTAGCTGCTGCCAGAGTTTCAGGAAACCAATACAAATGAACAGACAGGTTAAGTAAGGTAAAGGGTGGTGCTGTGTAATAGAGAGAGGTGGGAATGACCCACCCTGTTGAAACACATTAGGGTAGAGTTGCTGGGGAGAAAGCCATGCCAGAAAAAGAGCATCCTTTGAGGGAATCAGACACTGTGAAGGCTGTGGAAAAGTGTGCAAGCACTAGAAAGAATTAGAGAACTGCACTATGTCGCCAGGCCCAGGGAGAAGAGACTCTGAATGGTTCCAACTCTCTGTACAGATATTTACCTTGGGAAAGGGGGCAGCTGTGGAAAGCCTGAGAATTTGACCAAAGATGCCTTGGCTTTTCAGAGGGTTACTCTGCCCCTCTAAGCAAAACCAATCAATGTAGAGTAAGTGGCTTAGACCGGACTGGCGTGAAAGAAGAGGTGAGAAAGCATAGTGTTCTGGATAGATGCCCAAGGCAGAGCTGACAAGGCTTCCTAATGGATTATGGTTGCCTTCTGAGACAAATATGCAAGTCAATACAAAACAACTAAAGTTGCCATTTTATGGAGGACTGCAGAAAGAGCTGGCTTTGAGGGAGAGATCACCTGCTTCCTATTGCCTTGAAGCTGTGTGAAGCCATAGAGGTAGGTATTTACCTGCCCTTAGAAAACTTTGTGGAGGCTCCAATCTTCTACCTGTCTTTCCTTCTTGCATGTGGCTCTGGGCATTGATCATTCTAGTGGCCTGGATGACTATCCTTGTGGCTATTTAAGTAGTCATAGTCATCGTGGGGGAAAAAATCACTTGCTAAATCGTCTATTAATAGAGTTTCTCCTTTACTCTTTATTCAAAGAAGAAGCATGAACAAGTATTGGTGAAGATGTGCTGAAACTGAAATCTTAGAATACTAATAGTAGGAATCTAAGATGGCACGGTTGCGATGGGAAAAAGTACGGCGGTTCCTGAACAAGTCAACACGAGTTACTATATGATCCAACAGTCATGCTTCTGGTATATATAAATAAATTGAATGCAATGGCTAAAGCATATGCTTTTCTACCCATGCCCATGGCAGCATTACTCACAATAGCCAAAAGGTGGATTCAGCCCAAGAATCCATCATCATCTAGGTGAGTAAACAAAATGACTGTGCATCAATAGGATGTGGTCTCATTCCGTTTTGCAAAGAAGGAAGCTCTGAGGTATGCTATGACATCAACGTACCCTGGGGGCATTGATGAAATAATATATGTTGATGGCAATCTTGATTGACAGTCTGATAGAATTTAGCCACACCCAGATGTTTCAATACGGTTTCTTCTTTGTACCTTGGAGAGAAATTTCTGAGGACACAGGGTATAAAGGGAAGTGAAAATGTGATATTTTTAGGCCAGGCAGTTTACAAGAAAATGAACCAACGGGCTTTTCTAGGGGAGGTAAAGCACTCCACCCTGCAGCGAAGCTCCACTAAGATGGGAAACAACTCAAAATAGCTTCACCAAGTTCCCTGAAACTGACTAGACTCACTTGGCCCCCTCTCTCACCAAGAGTTTCCAAAGAGCAACAACTGCTAAGAGTCCCTCTCAGACAAACTATGCCGCATAGAAGCCTCTGAAAACTACCCTCCGATCTGGAAGAAGCAGAGACCAGCCCAGAAGTCTGGAAGAGGCTCAGACCAACTGAGCCATCAGGAAAGGACCCTCTCCAACCTTGTGAGCTGCCTACAGCCTGGGCAGTGTGCTCCATGATTCTAGCTTTGTGAGCTGTCAGGCATGCTGAAATGGATTTTGGCGATGCAACAGTCCTTTGTATTGTTTCTGCTCCTGGAAGTACGCTGTCACCCATGTTCCTGCAAGTAACCCCAATAAAACTCTCACCCAGTCAGACTTCTGTGCTATCTGTACTTTGTTTCTTTTGTCGGTGGTCAGTACCCTATCATTTTTTCATTTCTCCCCAAGAAGATTGTCAAACAGCAGAGGGAGACAAACGTTGAGGCGTGTGTGGGAGGATGTCCCTAGAGATGTTTACCTGAGGAAGGGAAGAGCTCTGAATGTGGGGAGGTCACTGCTTAGGCTGGGGCCCAGTGAGAATGAGAAGCAGAGAGCCCCTGAATAGGAGCCTTCACCCCTCTCTGCACCCTGTCTAGGAGAGCAATGATTTGTCACCTTCCAGTCCTGCCCCCACAGCAGAACCACTCCTGTACATGATAGACTCCAAAAATGTGAGTAAAAATAGCCCGATCTTCTTAAGTTGATTTTGTCATGTATTCCATCACAGCAACAAGGGAAGTAATTAATGCCCGGCTGTGCAAGCAAATCTACTTAGAATATGTGCTACTAGATTTATAGAAACAGAGCGCAGGGTAGAAATTCCAAGGGAAGTAGTGACAGAGATTGGTTCACCAGTGTTTGTGATCATAGAGCTTCCTTTGGAGATTATAAAATGTTCTGGAGATAGTTTCATGAGGAAACTGTGCCTAATACCATACACATGTACAACTGCACAGTTTATGTTGTGTACGTTTTAGTACAATAAGAAAAGGTGTTTGACAATGGTGTCCTGAAGCTAAATCCTGGGCAATTCGGGTATTAACCTGACACATATATTACATGATCTTGCATCTCTCCAAATCTGAGAATAATACTGTCATCTGTTGAATGGATGGTTTTATCACAAGCTCCCATTGACATCATGTACCACATTCTGTGACATGAAAGTGCAATTTTCCACCATCAGGAGGAAAATGTGACTTAAAGCTTTCTTTAATCTGTTTGGGATGCCACAACCAAACACTATTGACTTACATCTTATAACTCTGAGGAGTTAAAAGTCCGTAAAGCCATATACCTCCAGACTCTGTGTCTGATGGTCCAATCAGGCTCATAAGTGGCTCATCACCTGACTTCATGTGGTTGAGAAAATAAGGGGTCATTTGGCATCCTCTTTTGTAAGAGTACTAATCCCACTTATGAGGGCTCCAACTTAGCATAATCACCCCCAAATACTACCATCCAAGAGTCTGGGATGGCAATGTATGGATTGGAGGGGAATACAAACAATGAGACCATAGACAGACCATGTAGATAGAAGGATAGGGATTTGGTGTTATCTTTTTATAGACCCTTAACCAGGTACGAGAAGCACTCAGTAAGTTAGTTCTTTGAATGGGATCCTGACCGCAGCCTGTCGCCTCTCAGCTAGTCTTCTTCATCGACTTTACACACTCTTTCTGATGCAGGGTAGGAGGAAGTGTCTCCATATTTGTCAAATGCTAGACGGTCGCAGAGCAAAAAGGCTTGTGCTTGTCAAAGAAAGACTTTGTCTGACCTTTATGGAAACTGGAAAGAGGTTACATACTTGTACTTGGCAAGACTCAGTAAGTCACACATGAGCTTTCTGAAACCATTGTAGAATTCAAAAAAGGCACACATCTAGGCATTAGGCTCTGAATATTGGCCAAAGTTTTTCGGCTTGTAGTACTAGACCTTGCTATGGCAAATGTGGAAGAAAAATGATAAAAACCTTCATTCACTGGGACATTATACATAGGCATCTAAAAATGTTATCATTCACTTATATAATTCCAAGGGATGGTTTGGATGAAGAAGCCTTGTCCAGGAGGAATACAATGTATTCCTATGTAAAGGGTGAGATTATTTTAAGAAGCATACTTCATTTCACTCAGGACAGTCAACATAAAATACTTCAACACGTCATCAATGTAAAAAACGTTGCCAAGATAACTCAATTTTTTTAAAAAAAAAATATTGTACAGGTATTTTATAGGTAAAGCACACCTCAGCTTGGATTAACCACAATCGTGTGCCCTGTGTGCTTGGAGCTATCACATTATACTGTGGTGCTGCAGGACTGAGTGAATATGTCAATTCTTCTTTGTCAAAAACTTGGAGTTGAAATTTAATAATCTAATTTATGAAAAATTTATGGTATATACCCTGTTGGTGTTTTTTTTTTTAACAAAATCTCAAATGTTCGATTTTACAAATAAAGATTCTGGGGCCAGATGCTGGGGTGAAAGCCTCTTGGCTTACAGAGGCAGAGAAAGCACTCAGCTGATCTTCTTCCTCAGCTGATATCCCAAAGGAAAAGCAAACTCTCCTTCTTCACGCGGCCTCAAAAACCTTCAAACTGAATGCCCCTCCCTTCTACTTTCTGTGCGTCTCTCTATTCATCCTCCTGATTCCTTTTTACTCTCTTAGGTTTTTTTCCCTATGCTCATTCCCTGTCAACTAGTTACTTATTCTCTCACTTGACCTATGGTTGGCTTTATTTAGTTCTGTTTACAATAAGCAGAAAGCTCTCTCGGATTAAAGGTGGGTGCCAGGGCTAAGTCACACCACATCTAGAAATATCTTTTTCCAGTAAACAAAATAATCTCAGGTTTCAACGTGTGATTAAATACCCTGCAACAGTACCCTGATTGGCCTTTCCTTTCCCCATCCACCAAATCCAATTTACTTTCTAACAGGAATGTTTGACTTTGTTTAAAAAGAATGGGGGGATGTCATTGTTTGGGTGTCATGTTTTGTTTTGTTTTGTTTTGTTTTGTTTTGTTTTGTTTTGTTTTTTGAGATTGAGTTTCTCTGTGTGCCCCCTAGCTGTGCTGGGATTCACTCTGTAGATCAGGCAGGCCTTCAACTCAGAGATCCAACTGACTTTCCCTCCCATTCATTCCCTCCCAAGTGCTGGGATTAAAGATGTGACAACTTTGCTTTAAAATTTAAGTGCATGTGTTGATTTGCATGCTTTATTGGATAGTTTCATTCATAAAATTAAAAATCTGAGGCACATGGATGATTGGATGGAAGGATGGGTAGATGGGGGGTGAGTAGAGAGAAACTGTGGAGTAACAACTAGAAAGATAGATAGATGATAAATAAACATGATGTTAGATGGACAATAGATATAGGTATGTGACAGATAGAAGATAGACAGACAGACAGACAGTGAATAGATAAAAATAGAAAGAGGGAAGTAGAAGAGAGACCTGCTTTTGTATATGATTCCCAGAAAAAAGGAAACACTGTTTTCAGTGTTCTAGGGAAGCTCCTATGTTTGGTATCTTCAGAGTCTCCTTTTTTCAACCCCCATGCCCCAGGGATAAACACGAGTTAAACGGGAGATGGCTTTCTTTTTGAAGAGCAATAGAATTACAAGAAAACCAAGGTAGGCAAAGAATACTTACAGGGTCCTGACACCCTTCCCATGGGTCATTTTCCACAGCACACCAGCAGATGCTGAGAGGGTGAGCAATGATTCCTTCAAGCTCTCTTTATCTCCAGTGCCTCTGGGGAGTCATGGGAGAAGGCATACACTTTGTAGCCTAATGAACTAGGCTAGCCTCAGGACCCTTTAGCCCAGACAGACATCAGCCCCCAGAGGACTGAAGGATGACACAGCCAGATCCATTGCCACTGGCAACATGGGATGATATACACAAATTCAGGGTCTAAAGGCAGTATCTTGACTTTGTCACCTTTTACAGTTTGATAGTGGCCCACACACATCATCTCTTCACATAAGACAAGATGGCTAACGCCGTTGCTTATGCCATCCTTATGAGAAGGAATAACTAAGGTGGCTACCAAGTACACAAGACTGAAGTTCTAAAAAAGTACCCTAGACATGTGTTTAAATCATCCCAATGCCTATTTTAAATTAGAACCGCGGGGACCTTCTTCAAGCCTAATGTCAGAGGTACACTAGACTAGGCCAACATCATGAAATGAAGATGCCTTTCTTTGTTCTTCAAGCTTTATCATCCAACTCTACATCTGACAAATAGAAGGTGGGGTGAAAAGAACTGGTCAAGTCCCAGAGTGCTCGGCAATAGTTCTACACACTCTCCCATTCAGTTCCGGTAATACCTCTGTAAGCAGAGCTCATTGCTGCACTTCTAAATGGATAACCTGAGGCAAGGATGACTGCTGCCTAGTAGTTTTCTTCCTCAAGATGAGGTCAAGTAGTTGAAGGAAGAAAAAAGGAGCTTCACGTCTTATTCTGTCTGTGCTGCTATGACCAAATACCACAGTCTGGGTCAGTTATAAGAACATGAGTTTATTTCCCACAATTCTAAATGTTAGGTACGGAAAGGCATCAAAGATGTTCTGCCCTGTTTCTAAGATGTCTCCTACAGTTCTATGACCTCCAGAATAGAGGGGGGAAGGCCATGTCTTCATACAAGGTGAAGGGGTTGAATGTCCTCCGTCAAGCCTTTTCATAAGGCAACCTGATTCCATTCACAATGTCCCTGGCATTCGTGATTCAGTCACCTCCCCCAGAAACACACTTTCCAGTACTGACATGTTGCGAATTCACTTTCAACATGAATTTTGAAAGGGAAGCAAGATTTAAGCAGTAACCATTTGTCATTACTATCCCAGCACGCTTGAGTTTGGAGGTACAGAACTGCACCCTTAGGCAACATTTGGGAGCATGTCCATCACATCAACCTTAGAAGAAACTATGTTTTACAGAGTAAAATAGAAGTCTCAGAGAAGGAACGTGTCAGACTCGAACTAAGGTGACAATACCTTTGTTCTCTAAAAAATGTATGAGAAGAGACCGGAGGCTGCTGGAATTCTTTGCCCAGCTCCTGTAGCCAGTTCTCTGTCTGTACTTGCTCCTGAATTGAAAAGGCCCCTCTATTCTCCTTCACAACTCCATCCCTCTTCCTCCAGTCCTAGGCAATACACATGCCAAGACCTATGGAAAGTTAGTATTCATTAGAAAATGCAGTAATGCCAGACTTGTTGTCTTCCTACTCAGATAGGATGAGTCCTTTCCCATTGTATTAGTTACTGTTTCTATTACTATATCAGTCATCTTACATTTCCTCTAGTCCAGCACTAGAGGAAGTCAGGGCAGGAACTCAAGCAGGGCAGGAACGTGGACACAGGAAGTAAAGGAGAGGCTATGAATGGGGTGCTGCTTGCTGCATTGCTACCAGTAGCTTTGCTTGGCTTGTTTTCTTAGTCATCCCAGGACCACCTGTTCATCGGTTGGCATCATCAACAATAGGCTAGGACCTCCCATATCTATTGTCAATTAAGGAAATGCTTTGCAGGCTTGCTCACAGGTAAATTTGCTGTGGATATTTTCTCAATCAGGGTACCCTCTTCCCAGATGGCAAATAGCTTTGTCAGGTTGACATAAAACTAGCTAGCATACCACTGGTAACCATAAGCTTCTGTAAAACCATGGAACTTGGCCTTAGAGTTTCCTTTCAACAGACTATCCAGACCTCCTGAGAACTGATTGCATTTTAGGGACGGGACTAGCCAGATAGCAATACTGACAGCTTTGCCAAAGCCTCTCAGAGAAGGGGTCTCAAGGGTTCAAACTGTGCTATGAAAATTGAGAAACAAAAATCTGCAAGTCACACCAGGTAAAGATAATATCTGCAAGACAGACCACTACTACCTGCTTGAAATATGAAAGTAGGGGGCATAGAAATCATAATTGGCTTATATTCTTGATAGGCACAGATAGACAGAATTACATAGTAGTAAGACCATCATTCATAAAACTCAAAATAACAACACTAGCAATAACAGAGTCTACAATGGGTTAGGCCAGTCTTCATGAGAAATGTGCATGTGCTTGTATTTATTCTGGTTATCAAATAAAGGTCAAATTCCAGATGAATAAGCACCATGCAGCTGAACAGTGAGAGATGGTGTGGCTTAGAACTGACCCACCTCAAAAGTCGGAGCCTCTAAGTCTGAGATGCTCACTCTAAGCACCAGCATTATGCTGAGGCTTGGGGCAGGCTTCCAACATGACTGAGAGATGCACAGCAGAAACAACCTAGGCATAGAAGAGCCATGAGCTTTGAGCCATAACCCACAGTATGGAAGAAGAAAAACTGACTCCCACGTGTTTTCCTTTGACCTTCATACTCATGGGATAGGATATTTGTACACATGCATACATATAGACAGACATAGAGAAATGGACAGACATAAAGACATATGATATTTAGATGATCGCTAGACAGTAGATTATGTACATATGCATACAGGTACACACACATATGGAGAGAGATGGAGAGAGAGAGAGAGAGAGAGAGAGAGAGAGAGAGAGAATAGTTCCCCAATCACCACCCCACCATTTCTCTGCTCTATTCTGGTACTCTCCTACAAAACTGGATCCAGTCCTTTTAGGACCAGGGTCCTCTCCTTCCTTCTTCTTGGTAATCTTTTGACTTGCTAATTGTGCCTTGAATATTCAGAGCTTCTGGGCTCATTAATATCCATTTATCAGTGATTGCATTTCATGTGTATTCTTTTGTGATTGGGTTAACTCACTTAGGATGATATTTTCCAGATCTAACCATTTGCCTACAAATTGCATGAATTCATTATTTTTAATTGCTGAGTAGTATTCCATTATATAAATATACCACATTTTCTGTATCCATTCTTCCTTTGAGGGACATCTGGACTCCTTCCAACTTCTGGCTATTATAAATAAGGCCGCTATGAACATAGTGGAGTATGTGTTTTTATTGTATGCAGGTGGTGATTGGGGAATAGGCGGGGGGTGGGGGGTGGAAGAGGACATATGTGACATATGGTGAGGGGGAAACGGGGAAAGGAGAAAGCCTTCGGAATGTAAGCAAAGAATATAGAAAATAAAAAAAAAATTGGAAAAAAAAAAACAAAAAAAGGAATCCTGGCATTCATAGTCTATATAGCATATCATAGCTCATTTTAAATTTATATTTTGGAGGTATTTTTGCTTGTTTTGAAACAGAAATTTATTCCTGTTTTTCTAAATGCTTATTGGTAAACATTACTGATGGATTTCATAAAGATATTTTTATTAAGTAAAAAAAATAAAATAGGCACCCAGGCGCCTAGACCCAGGCATCATACTGAATGCGACACTATAGCAGTGTCAGTGTACAGTTTCAGTAGTCTGTGACACTGAAACATGTACTCATGTAGGAGAGGGAGAAAGATATGGAGAAAGGATGTGTCCTTGGAAGACTGCTGGACCCTTCTGGACGTTTTTAGAAGTAACTGGGGAGTCATGTATAAACATTAAGAGTAAAAGTAACGGACAGGATAGACAACCTACAAGAGGTATTCTCAACATAACCTGGGATATAATTCAATGTGAACGTGAAAGAACCCCACTCTGTCCCCCGTCCTGAATTCCAGTTCCCTCATATTCTTCAGACTAGGTCTTGTCTAGAGTACCATTTAATCCTCCAGTAAACCATTGCACCATCACAGGAAGCAGGTGTCATCAGCAGAGGAGACTGGGGAGCCCCAGCTTCCTGAAGATACCTAGCTACCTTTATTACCAAATTGCAGTCCGTTTCCATGGCTGGCTGCCGTGAAAGGCGAGCCTTGTTTTCATTGCCTTTCATAAATGAGATCATAGAGACTCAGAAAGGTCAAACTGATTGTGCAAGCGCACCGTATTGTTTATGCGCTCAGTTACGGCTATGTAGGCATAACATTTTTGCAAACTACTTTTAATAAGGGTTCAAACTTTTCTCTAGTCCACCACCCAGCCAAGGTTGCGGAAGAGAAAAGTTATTAGGACACGGGAGAAGCATACCTGTCCAGCAATAGTTCTTTAGGGGTTAGTTTGATCTTCTTGGGCAGCAGTTCAGTCCTGTAGCAAACACCAGATACGACTTAGCAGCTGCAGATCAGTCCTTTAGGCAATCAGACACCAAGGCATGAACCAGCAGCTGCAGTCCAGTCCTCGCAGCAAGCAGACATCAGGAAGCTGTAGTTCAATCCTAAAGAAATCAGCGGGCTCGCTCACCAAATGGCCACTCGAGTAGCAAGCTGCTGCAGGAACCTCTTGAGCAGTTCTTGAAGTTTCCCTCAAGGTGGAAGTTATCCCAAGCTGAGCTCAACAACGGTATGTAAGGTGAACCAACGCATGAGCACCTTTAGCAAAGAATAGCAAGGTGGAGCAAAACAAGCCAATCCCCAGCGTTCGTCTCCCACTGTCTGTGGGTCATATTTATGCTCCTTCATCAAGCGTCCTTTCACGTGTTTTCGATATCCAAACATCCTTCACCTGTGTCTGCTTCAGGAAAACACTCTTTCACTTGCTTGCTTTAGCAAGACGACCTTTCACCTGTGTGCCCCAGTGAGAAACATCATTTGCTATAACTAACGTTCCAAAGACCTACAAGTTTCCACTTCAGGGCTATATCCCGGATTGTACAACATGAAATCCAGGCAGTTTCTATGACGCTTTTCTACTTCTCTGTGCATGGAAGGAGAAAGGGCGTTCTTCCCAAAACTGTCCCACACCTGTCTAAGAATGCTCCAAGGCACTGGTTATAGGCTCTGGGCTCTAAAGCCAGATGGACTTCACTCAGACCTAACCCTGGTATCCCCTTGGTGTGTTAAACTCTCTGTTTCCCACTCTAAGACTGAGTAGTGATACTCAGTTCTGAGTATTCCACGCACTCTGGCTAGTGGACAGCTTGCTCAAAATGCTCACAGCACACGACAGGTGACTCTATACACATGATCGTCACTTAAAATGTCAAGCATCACGAAGCAGCTGAGATCATACCTTATTTGAATACTGGTGTTGGCCTGACATGGTTGTCAGAATGTCAATACCATATGCAGTTTGCAAAATTCCTGAAAATCCAACAATCAGATTTTTTGTGACACCCTGAGAATTGGCAAACACTGGAATTTGCTTCTTCATTTAACAGACATTTTGTTGTTTTTGTTGTTGTGGTGGTGGTGGTGGTGGTGGTGGTGGTGGTGGTGGTGGTGGTGGTGGTGGTGGTGGTGACGACTATTGTTTTTTTAACAAATGCAGCACCCAGTGTCGGTGAAAATTAGATCTGTGTCACAACTTTGTACCTTCTGGATCTTTCGATAGCCTCTGTGGCAGACAAGTCTCGTTTAATCTGCACTCCTTCTTTCTTCTAGAATCTCCTGGCATCTATTTTTCCCCCAAAACTGACAGCCAGGAGAATAACTATCTAATATCCCTTTGGTGATCCCTGCTCATGTCCAACCCTCCACTAATAATATAGAGTGGCCATGAGAGATTCCGGAAGTTTCCTGGCCAGACATGTTGCCAGGGAACTGCCATTTTCAGTTGCTATCTGTAATATGCCCAGTGGGGCTGCATCCCATCTCCTCTCTCCTTGCAGATCTTTGTACATGGGGAGGGACCCCTGCTCAGTTTCCTAAGGACTCAACTGAAAGAACTCTGCCCTTACTCCCTTCCCAGAGGGGCTCTGGCTGTAGACTCACATTCAGAGAGCTGGCAGGCAGGATGGGAGGCTGTTTGTCCAGCATCTATCTGATGACTTGCTCTATTAAAGGTCTTCCCCACTCCAGCTTCTACTACCTGGAAGGATGCCTCAGAGCAATGCTTGCTGTTACAGTAAAGAACATACTATGAGATCACAGCTATTTGAACCTGGAATGTGAGGTGAGGAGATTTGTCACATCTGTTTTAGTTCTTCCTGTGGCTCAGAGCCAAATCCAAAGTAGCGGCATCCTGAGAGGGAGGCCACCTGGCAAAGGACACAAAAACTTACAAATGACAGGAAAGGGACAGAATGCCAGTCTGCTCTAGTTCAAGTTCAAAGCATGGTCATCAATGCTGCCTCTAATCTGCAGCTCTGTGAATGTCTATTGAGCATGTACTATGTCCTGGACACCATCAAGTTTACAGAGATGGTTTATGTCCTCATGATGGTGACAGCCACAATTTCATTGTCAACAGTGGGCCTCACCTCTCAGGGCTGAGATGAGAGGAGTCTATTTAAAAAAGCTCTGCCACCAGACCATTCCCTGCTGATAACACGATGTCCTGATGTTCTTCTATATCCTCTTTGAGAGAATTCTTTATTTGTCCCTAGAATAAAGACACTTCCTGGACAATTCCATGATGACTTCCAGGCAAAATCCCAAAGGAGTGAGAGATGGTGTTTCCAGGGCTGAAGATGGATAGAGCCTGCATTTGCTTTGCCAAGGAGGATTTTTTTCCCAAGTCAAATGTTGTTCACCTAGTAGCACCCTGCTCGTGAAAATGTCCTGACCACATCCATTGGATCTTCAGAGCATTTCCTCTTTCATCTTGTTTGAACACTTCCATAAAGATTATCTTAATGTTGTACGTATATTTCTATAATATCAGTTGTCTAGTAGCGTTCAGAGAGAACTTTGTGTTCTCTTTTTCCTTTTAAATAGTTCACAAAACAACTATGCAACAAGGTTAAATCAACATCATTACGGCTTTGCTCTTCATAGAATTAGTGTATGAAGAGTCTCTATAGAAAAGACTCAAATGAAGAATTGTCTCAGCCTGGCACTCTTGGACCAAGCCATGTAACCTCTTTATAATCGTTTGCTTGCAATAAACAATTATTTCAGCACATTAGTATGGGTTCCTTTAATGTGAATAATTAACTGTATTGATCTATTTCCTCAAATGATATTTCCTTAGAGGATGACACATCCCATCTGTATTTGTGCTGAGCTAAGAATCAATAATGCCCGTGATGTCTAAGCACTCCTAACACTGCACAGGGCGGAAAGGGAACCAATGCTGCCTTTGTATAAACTATCTTGGGACATATTTGATCATATTGTGGCCACACACGCCAGCACTTACTTCATTTCTGCTGTTATTATTTAACTAAGTAAGGAAATTAATACTTTCTGTATGCACAGTACATTGCAACATGTTTGTAAAAGGAACACTGGGACACTGGGAGGAATGCGGGTCGATGTTGCCAGTGCTCAATTATGCTTTCTTTAGCAAGCCAGACCCTTCCCTGAATTTCTACAAATCCCTAGATGCTATGAATATTAGTTTTTGACTTGGTTCAAATCCAGGCTGATGCCCTCCTGACATCCTTTATCACAAGGTCTCCTCATCCTTTCACAGAGTACCATTTACATGTGGGACCCACTACCCACAGCAGAAAACCTAACCATAGCGGTGAAAACAGGCAGAATTTATCTATGTCCCAATATACGCATTCCTAGTGGTGAGTAGCAGAGGACCAGAGTGAAAGCTCAGGGATGCCAGGAGGGCACAGACTCTGTCATTTCTGAGAATGACATCCCATTGTATGGGCTTTTCTGCTGTGTACACACTGTGTGCAGAATATCAACATTACAGACAGAAATGAAGAGGCAGAGCAAAAAGACATGGTTTTCGTAAGACTTTGTTCTTTCATTCACGGATGCACTTTAGGCTAAACGTAGTAGTGCCCACTGAACTCCAACAATGAGTGCTCACCTGGTATTGACTGCAAGAGAAGCTGGGAGATGAGGTATTTGGCCTTCCAGGCTCCGTGAGAGAAGGCAAGGGATGAGGAGGCCAAGATGGGGTGTGAGAAACAGTCTCTGATCTACGGCCCGAGCCTTGCATATGTTCAGAAAGCAGCTCAATGGAATTCAATAGTGGAGACCCTGGGCTGCGAGTGAGATTTATCTCTTTTCCACCATTTGGGGTCAAGAGCTGGGGAAGGGGAGGTAAACAAGCAATTCAAACACAGAACACTAAGCAAGCGGAGGTGGAAAATGGGAAAGGCAGTTAAGTGTAGGCAGGTGAGGAAGGTTAAGTTAAGCTCAGAATGGAACTGGCCAAAACCGAATCAGGAAATAGTGCCTGTCTTCATTTGTTCAGGCTACTGTAACACAGAAACCACAGAGAGGCAACTTATTTAAAGGAAAATAAAAACAGTAATTGCTTTCTCATGGATCTAGCACCTAGGAAACCTAAAATTAAGCAATTGGGTATCTCATAAAGGTCTACCCTCCTGGTTTATTAATGGTGTCTCCCTTGCTGTATCAGCACATGGCGGAAAGGATGAACATCTTTCTAAAGTCTGTTATAAGGGTAGCAATTCCTCTGATGAGGAGGATCCACGATGTAATAACACTTTAAACCCCTAACTTCTGGATGTTGTCTCACTGAGGATTTGATGTGAACATAAATGCTGGGGCAAAACAAGCATTCACTTGGTAACGCTGTGGAAATCAAGGGCATGGCCTCTCCAAGGAATGGTTGAGGGGAAGGCTTTTATTGTAGATATGGGGGAGAGTACATCCATAGGCATCTGGAAGAATCCAGAGTAGGGACAGATAGGAGTAAACTCAGCATAGACTGTATACTGAACTGGGACATGAGAGGAAAGAGAAGGGGAGGAATCAAGGAAGAAAAGAGGAGAGAGAGAGAGAGAGAGAGAGAGAGAGAGAGAGAGAGAGAAAGAAAGAAAGAAAGAAAGAAAGAAAAAGAAAGAAATAGTTGCATGACAAATATAGGTAATATGGGGCTGGAGAGATGGCTCACCAGTAAAGAGCACTTCTAGAGGTCCTGAGTTCAATTCCCAATAAGCTTATTGTGGCTCACAGCCATCTGTAATGGGATCTGACACCTTATTCTGGTGTGTCTGTTTTTCAGTGACAGCATACTCACATACATAAAATAAATACGTTTAATAAAGCTAGGGAAGGGAGGATGACATAGGGGATTTCCGGAGGGGAAACCAGAAAAAGGGGATAACATTTGAAATATAAATAAAATAGCCAATAAAAATGGGTTATATAGGAATGAGAAACTGAGTGAAGGGGAGTCCACAGGAGAAGTTTAGATTAGGGCTTTGGGTGAGAAGAACCAGGATGAAATCTATAACAAGGATTTGAGATGTTGAGAGACCCTGGAGGCCAGAATGTGCTTTGACATGTTAATAGGCTTCACAGTGAGCCAATTGTCCCAAGTTTCTTTTGGACCAAGCCAACACCATGTGGAAATTCTACAGTGTGAGGTAGCATCTGGTGTGAGGGAAAAGGCTTAAAATCTTACTCTACAGTCTTAGCAGTAGTGAGGAATTGAGCATGTTCAAAGTAATATCACAACATTCTGCTTAACTATAAGATCACCTCTAAAATTATAGAAAAGTGCATATGAAATTATAGCTGAACTTGCTTCTATGCTAATATAGTTAGTTAAGTTGTTCTTTGGTATCAAAGGGGGAAGGGGTGTTCTGGGAAGACTAGGTCTAAGAATAGTCCTATCATGTGAAACTCTGGGGATGTTCAAGGTCTTTACATATAAAACAGCACAGTATTTTCATATAACCTACCTACAACTCGTGGCATATTTTAAATCATTTCTTGATTACTTATAATATCTAATAAAATGTAACTTGCTGCAAGTAATTATTCTGTCTTGTCTAGGGAATAGTTATGAAACAAAAAATATGTTCAGATTCAGGTCAAACTGATTTATTTTGAAGACTTTTCATGCATGCTTGAGTCTCTGGACTGAAAGGCCTTCAAAAATGTCTCTGTGGAGGAGGACAGAATTTGCAGAATAACCGTGGAATCCCAGCATGGCCAATTGGGATAAGATAGATCTCAGTCAGAGAATTGGACCTCTAGAGGGTTCAGGGTATCTCATCGTGGTAAAGAACAAATACAGACTGCCTCAGGCCCTGTTTTTTTTTCCCCCCTTGGTATCAAATCAAGTCAAATCAAATCAAATAAGTATTAAATTAAATGTGCAACAGTGTTTACTGGATGAATTAGAGAAGCGCTAAGGGAATTGAGTTCACTTACATAATCCCACCTCACCCTGGGATGCATCCAGGGAGACACAAACTAGCTTTGCAATTTGGAAACTGGTGCCCAGTTTTTTTGGATGGTGAAGCCACAGTTTTTCTGAATCCTTTCTCTTGGCTTGTTAACCTGGTCATAACTAGTACAATAAATTAGCATATGACGAGTTCAGCACAGAGTGCAGTAGAGTTCTGGACGAGCGTGATGAGCGTAAACTCACTGCTGGTTCTGGTTCTGGTGTTTTATTGCTGTACCTTAGAACTGCTGTTCTAGGCAAAGCTTCCTGTGCAGAAAGCTAGGTTACAGTAGTCCCCAGATTACCTTGCTGGTGAAGGTGCTGCTAACCATACTAGGAGTCCTCTTCAAAAAGTTACTTCAGCTGGGCGGTGGTGGCGCACGCCTGTAATCCCAGCACTTGGGAGGCAGAGGCAGGCGGATTTCTGAGTTCGAGGCCAGCCTGGTCTACAGAGTGAGTTCCAGGACAGCCAGGACTACACAGAGAAACCCTGTCTCGGAAAAAAAAAAAGTTACTTCAGTTTTAACTTGAAAATTGACAGTGCCACACCAGGCAATTCCAAATCCCCCAGGAAAGCCAATGGCAAACAAGAGCCCACCAATACCGATGAAAACGACCCTGCACATCACCAAGAATTTCTCTAAGTAATGCCTGTTTTCTAGAATTATGAGTGGCACATTCTCACTGCAGAATATTTTGAAGGCCACATGAAAATAAGAAAAAGAAAATAAATTTCACATACACAATTCCAGTCCTAGAAAAAAAAAAAAGTACTATTAACATTTCATTTGATTCTCTTAATGTTTATTTTATCTCGCTCTTACGCATATGTCAATACTTTTTAATTTTCTCTTCCTCAAACTCTTTTATGAGCGAATCAAACTTTACTGCTTCATATAAATATTTACCATCTCTCTCAATGTTATTTATTATTCAGTCTTATAGGGTACAGAGTGTATCTGAGAGGCATCCCCTGCTACATTGACACGGAGAACTCTGCAATTTCAGATGAAATTTGTTTGTGCAGGGGCTGTTATTACTTTGTGGGATGTTAAACCTTAAAATATAAATTTTTAAAGACTTTCCCCTCTTATTTAATAAAAGATTCTGGAAGGCAGACAATGCGGAACACAAGTGCTCTGTGTCGGTGTGAATACGAGCTGGAAGGCCCAGTACAGCTTGTTCTAACTTTTCATTTTGAAAATATAGTGCACAGGGGAGTCAGAACAGGAAACAAAAGGAGAAATGAGTTGCCTGTCTTACAAGGTAGGAAGATGAGGCCCTGAGTGGGTGTGCACGAGACCTATTCCTAGCACCTACTTCTGCCTATCATGATTCCTGGTACTTCCTTCCGCCTTGGACATCAGAGGGAAATCTCTGCGGGGGAAGAACTGTGTCTTCACCACCACATGTTTCCCAGGGGGTGACTGAAGCCATAATCCAAACAGTGATGATAGGGACAAGCATGTCCAGAGCCCTAACCCTATGTTGAGGAAACTCAGTAGTGCATTGGGGGAAGAGCATTGACGCTGTGCCTCTCAGCACACAAAGCAGTAACAGTTGCTGAGGGAAAGACCACGGGCAGCTCTTCCTCCGTTAAGTTGTTCCTGGCAGGTGTTCTGGTGACAGCAACCAGAAACAAGGGCCAGAGAGAGTGTGCGAGATTTCTTAGTGAAATTTTAGTGACACAAATGTTCCCGTATGTGTCACACACTGCTGTAGGGATGGTAGAAAGCATCCCAGTCAGATGTTGTGGGCTGTTCACCACTGAAGACGCTTCGTGGGAACCTTTCACAACGGACCCAGGGAAAAGTTACTGGTAGGGTGGAAACATCAGCCCTTTTCTGGATCGGTATGAAGCCCTCCATCATAGCCTGTGATTGTGTAGTCCTAAAGATGCCCTGACAAGAATACATGCATCTGGAGGCAGAGGACCCAGCATCCTGGTCCAACAGTAAGATGCATGCAGGAAAGTCTGTAGAAATGAAAAATCTTCATCATCAGATTGGAGGTGCTTGGAGAATCCAGGGGCACAAATTGAAGCTCCCTGGAGCAGGTCTCCCTGGTGCCCACGAGATATGCAGAATTATAGGTTAAAAAAGAGTGGATGGTATTGGACTTTTAGAATACTGAAGTGTGTGTGCTGCCTCCAACAGACTTCAGGAAAGGCCATAAACATAACAACATGCTTTGGTTTTTCCAGGGCAGAGGTGTGGACAGAGAGAAGTGCTGAAGGCTGCTCAGCAGGAGGAACTGTAGCCCTAGGGATGTTATGACAAGAAGACATGCATCTGGTGGCAGAGGACCTCTGTCCACTGTCACCATGGGGATAAGATCCAACGCGGTACAATAGATTTCAAAATGCTTCAAACACCATGCAAGTGCGCGAAGGGTCTGACTGTAAACTTCAGCTCTGACCCTGGTGGGGGAAACTGTACTATTACACAGCTACAAGATGACACAGATGCTGAGCTGACCATATAGCATGGAGTAAGGCTTAAAGAAAGCTTTCACCTGAGTGGATCTGGCTTTGAAGGTAAACACTGGGCATGGTAGCACACCAGTGCCTCCTGTCACTCTCAGAGGTACAGCTGCTGAGGCTAAGGAAACAGGCCCAGCATCTTTTGAACTCTCTGTGTGTCACAGACCTACAGTTACTTTCCACGTTACAAATGATGCTTCCAGCATGAAAGGCAAAGGCATCTAGATAAGAAGAAACACAGCCCCCAGCTTCACAGGAACCAGGGACACAAGACATTGCTTGTGAAACCTGTCTTATATCACATACAGCACCCAATTCTGGCTCCAGGTGTCAGACCTTCATGGCCCATATCTAAATCCGCCCACAGGTTTAGTGAATAGTTGTGGCAGTAACTGAACAGCAAAGCACTTTCATATCCTGTTTCCTGTTTTCGGTGCATAGGCCAGAAAGGGATGTGTGCTTGTGTGAAGGGGAGAGAGCAGATGGCACCCTGGGGTGACTTTCACTCAGTAAACAAGACATCAGCCTTCTGCTCTCAGAAAGGTGATTTAGAAAGCACCTTCCACATGTCCCGGATGCCTAATGATATCAAGACGTCATGGTGTCCACCTGGCTTCCTCCGTCTGACAGCCTCCTGCTGCTTCCTCCTGTTCAGTTCACTGCGTCACCTCTCTCTCTCTCTCTCTCTCTCTCTCTCTCTCTCTCTCTCTCTCTCTCTCTCTCTCTCTGTCTCTCTCTCTCTCTGTGTCTGTCTCTGTCTCTCTCTCTCTCTCTCTCTCTCTCTCTCTCTCTCTCTCTCTCTGTCTCTCCCTCTCTCTTTCTCCCTGCTTCCTGGGGCTATCTCCAAAACAAACTGTTTGTGCCCAAGCCTTCCTTGAAGACAATTCAACTGGACAATCCAAACCTAGATGGAGGTCAAAGGGCAGAGTGGAAGAAATGGACATGCCCAGTGTCTGTGCTCTGCCAAGTGTAATTACGTATGTCAACTTGGTTAATTCTCAAGTAGTTTGTGGGCTAAATGTACTGTTGCCAGGGGAACTGATAGTTTTACAGGAAAAGAAACTTCTGCTTCACTCATGGTCAACAATATCTTCTTGGCCCGTGCTACCCAGTGGCATTTTCCCTCAACCCATTTCAACCAATATAATCCCACCTGGCCAATCCAAACATTCTTCTGCATGGTAACCATCAGATATCTGTTTCCTGCAAGAATCAGGAAGTTGTAGAAAACAAAGCAGGACATCCATCGCTCTTTCTACCCTTCTGACCAAATACACTGATAATGTTTAGCTAAGCCAGGATAATCATCAATCAGTTGGCTCTGATCTTTGACTTTTACCACTTTTTTAAAAAAAGCAGAATTGGATTATTAACCAACTACTTAGGAAGCATATTGAATTCGTGTTGATTTTTTTTAAAATGTGGCACACATGGTTTTTCCCATCGTTTCCATTTTGGGGTGTTTGCACATACCCAAGGGTGAGGTTAGGGAGGTAAGGTCATGAGCAGGTAGCCTGAGCACTTCTCACGGCCACCAGTCCAGAGCTGGGAAGGTCAGAGGAAAGTGTCCAGTGCTATTGTTAGCTGACACGCCCTGTACAATACTGACCAGAAGGAGAATGAAAACAAGGGGCATATGTGGCAGGAGTTAGTTTTGCTTATTTTTACATCCCCCTTCTTTTTTTCATAAAGTGACTTGATTTTCAAAATGAAACTTAAAGCAAACGTCACGGTTGCTGGGATGCCAACTGGAATAACCAGTATGGAAATCAGGGTTGGAGAATCCTCATCACTCTAAAGGAAGATCTCCCATATGATCTATCTATACACTCCTTGCTATATGCCCAGAGAACTTGGCACCCTACTCCACAGATACTTCCTTAGTCTTGCGCTTTGTCATTCTGTCCATCCATGGCTATTCCGCATTAGACTGACTGCCTCGTTGAAGGATCCCTTGCTACCCCCACAAAAAGGGTTTTCATTTTTCTCTAGAACTCAGTGCCAAAAGTGACAGTTCTGGGGACAAATGTCTCCATGGTTTGGATATGGTTTGCAACACCAAGGATCATGTGCTTAAAAACTGTTCCTCCCACATAGGCATGCTGAGATGCTTGAAGCTCTAAGAGCTAACCTCAGGGAAAGGCTACTACAATCTTACTGGATTGATCTCTACTATCTCAAGATGAAATTAGGACTACAACTGGGTGGCGAGCTATGACAGAGTATACACACCTGGTCCCTTGTTTTCTTATTCTCCCCAGCTTTCTTATTCAAACATACTCCCTTCTACATAGAGTCGATGCCTTTCTGCCTTCTGACATGTTGGAACATAGCCAAGACTACGCTGCCCCTAATCAGAACTCTGCTCTTGAGATAGCCCAGTCATCATAATGGTGATCTATATAAACCTCTTGTCTTTACATAGTGCCAGTATACAGTATTCTTTATGGTGACACAAAACTAACTAAGGTAGTTATGATCCAGAGGTAAAGACCAGTTTTCAGGTCAGGTCTACACTATGAATCTATATGACCTTGAGCATGACGCCCCCTAAGAAGCACTTGTCCCATCTGAAAAGAGGCTGAAGGGAGATATCAAGCACTTCTCACTGTGTCCATTCATTCTGAGACTCCCTGTTCATTTTCTAGGATCACCAGAAACAAGTTGGTCTATAACTGCTAGAAGCTAAGGTTTGCTAAGATGCACTACTTGACCGTCCAAACTGACGACCCTTGGAGAATCTGACACCTCAGCCAGAGTCTTCCATGTGACTGACATCTGATTTTGTGCCTCATGGGTATTGTATATCTTACCTTGGAAAATTCCCATAAAATTCATTGGAAAAAGGAAAACATTTTAAAAGAAAAATCATGTAGCAAAGCTCATGAAGAAAGTGTAGGCAAGTGTAGGAGTCATGAGCTCAGGGAACTGGGATACAGCCAGAGTCAGGATCAAGTTAAGGCTTAGAAATTAATTAAGCATAGGTTAAGTTCCAGCCTTTAAGATCAAGGACACAAAAATTGGCACTGGCTCTCAGGGTCATGCAAAGGGCACAGCCATGTGAATGCCTCCTTGAAAGTGACCTGAGTAGTGGTGCTCAGTCTCATTCCAGCCCTGATAGTATTCTGAACTTTATTCATTATGGTCTTCAAGTGGCTCAGTGTCTCCGTATTGGCCTCAGTTCTTTGATCTATAGAAATATGAGTCAGGAGTCTAGATAATTCCAGAGGGTTTTTACTGAACCCTCTTTTGTGGTTACAATCACATTATCTGACTATGCCATGAGATAGAAAGGTCTTGGAGGACCTTGACCAGGTTCAGTTTATATGCCCACCATCAGGAACATGTGCTGGCTGCTGCGTGGCTACAGTGATTAAAAAAAAAAACAAAAAACCACAGTGTACTGGTTCCTGCTGGAGCAAAGCTGACTGTGGTACCATAAGGTTAAGAACTGAGCAGCATTTCTCATTGGCAATAATATATCATATACTTTAAGATGAATCAGTCCACAGTATCATTGCTAAGTATGCTCTTACATATGACCTGTTTTGATCAAATCTTCAGGAGAGATTTGACTAAATGTCTAGGTGATACTGAGACAACCTTTACCAGCATAATTTCTAAGACATCTATACTTGGTCTTGATTGTTGTGTAACAATTTACGTAATCCTTAAAGGTATAATACGTATTATCTCACAATTTCCATGAGGAGTCCAGAAGTGGATGAGCTGGTGGTTCTTGTTCAAGGTATCTCTCGAGATTGTCATCATGGTGTGACAAAGGGCTGAAGTTGCCAATCATCTCGAGCCTTGTCTGGAAACAACCTGCTTCTAAGCTCACACTCACATGGCTGTTCTCAGGCATCAGTTCTTTACCAGCTGGAACTTCAAGGGCTGATTGAACATTTTGACACATTGTCAGTTAGCATCCCTTTCTCCTGTCACCTTAGATGATTTATTGAGTCAAGTGGAGGGAGATTACATTGAAGATGGAAGCTTCTGTCACTCTGGAGTCTAACTTCCTGTGTCCTACCCAATCACTCTTCTCATATTCCTGTTCACTAGCAACTACACGCAGACCAGTGAAGGAGAAAGATAGTAGCCTCCGTCCCCTGAGGGAGTCAGATCAAAGCATTTGTGTCTATACCTTTTATGACAGTACCTTAACTCAAATGGGTACCTCTTAACTAATGATATTTATGTATACACCTTGCCTTTACCATCCCAGATAACAGCATCTTTGTCCAGTACCATGTGTGATGCCTCTTTAGCTTACACCAATGCCATATGCAGAATCTTCTACCATGCCCCACCCTTAATTAAAGGACTTATAAAAGTCTTCACTTATCTGGCTGTCTATTCATGCTATGGTGATCCAAATAAGAACCACCTATTGCTGAGAATTTCATGCAGCTCTTGACACAGTCTTTCGACGGTCTTATGCTGCCACGGTGCCTGACTCTTCTTAATGCAGCCAGAGAAATCTTTTAAAAGTGTAACTCATGTGACATCATCACCATCACTTTTCCTAGTATACTCCAAAGCTATTCTAGAACAATGAGTCAAGTCAAAAGCTGTATGGGGAAGAACCTCTTTGGGAGTTATGCCGTCTTGACTAAATGCAAGATTCTACTCTTTGCTACTCCTGTTTCTCTGGTCTTCCATAAGCCCCTTAACACATCCTCTTCCACTGGATTCCCTCTTCCTGAAATACTCTACACATTCTTTGTCACCACCATTTTTTCATTCTCAACCTAGTATTTAGGCCTTGGACCAGAGTTCCTCAACCTCAGCACCATGTGACATTTAGAGCAAGAGATTCCTTAGTCATGTTGCCACTTAGAGAGATAGCCATGACCATGGACTCCACACAGCAGGTGCTGGTAGCACTGCTTGTCAATCCCACATACGCAGGCAGAAAAACCACTAAATCAAATTACAAATTCAAAGCAAGCTGTAGAGCCGTCTATCAGCTGTCTCCCTGTAAGGTGGGATTCATAGACCAACTCTAAACATAGAGGATGTTAGTTTTATAGTAGAAAAACAAAAACAAAAACAGGAAAAACAGGAGCTTTTCAATAAGGAGCTTAGCAATTAAAATACAAAAGCAGATAGCAGTTTTAATATTATGTGGCAAACATGGTTTTAGGAGGGTGTAGGTCAAAGAACAGTCAGGGTTTGGACCAAGTCAAATTTCATAAAGGTTCAAGTTATGGTCAGGGCAAATTTCAAGAGCAGATTCTTAAGTTTTACAGTAAACAGAAATGTAACTTAGCTACAGACTCAAAATGGCGCCCTGGACCAAAATGCAACTTGGCAGGTTCTTCATACCATGTCTTTTATGCCACAACCAAAGTGTCTCCAGATATTGCTAAGAATCTTCTGGAAAAATAAAATTGCTCCATGGAAATCTGATTCTTTGGATCCTAAATTTTAGAGGGATCTGACTAACCAGGTCAAGTCTCTAGTTTGCAGAGCCAGTGTTAATCCTTAAGTACCTGCCATAATTTTAATCACACCTATTTCCCAAATAAATCTCTATTCCTCAACAAATGGGCCTCTAAGAGGCTAGGTACCACCTGTGCTCAGCTCTCATCATACCCCCAAACACTGTCATATACACATAGACTCTTAACCCAATGAGAATATGTCATAAAGTCTTCCTCATATGTATCCATATCAGCTGTTCCAAGACAAAAGGAGAAGGAAGTGAGAGAGAGGCAGACAGACAGAGAGAGAGAGAGAGAGAGAGAGAGAGAGAGAGAGAGAGAGAGAGAATTTCAGGAAAGAAGGTGGACTGAAATTTGTGTTCTTCAGGTGACTTGTAAAAGGAGAAGTCAAAATAACAACATATAGGCTCTATTCTAAAGAGTATACGTGCTTCATAAATTCACACTGACAGGATCTAAAACAATTGAGGTAATCGGGTGAGACACAAGAAAAAGACAAGACAAGTATAATTCAAATGCTGTCATGGCTCAGCCCTGCAGAGGCAGAAACTAGTCTATCTCATGGGCTCACTGGATAGCCAACCTGATCTAATCAGGAAGCTCCAGGTCAATGAGAGATCCTGTCTTAAAAAAAAAAAAGTGCACAGCTCCTGAGAAGCAACTGAGGCTATTCTCTGGCACACACACACACACACACACACACACACACACACACACATGCACACATGCACACACCATCACATACACCATCACATGGAAAAGCTGTAATAGAAAGATTTCAACTCAGTTGCAAAGATGAGCACATTGGAATAACATCAGATATTACACCAGCAGCTCTAAAAACCAGGAAAGCATAGAATAATATATTTAAAGATCTGAAACCAAATCATTGCTGACCAAAACTGCTAAATTCAACAAAGTTATCTTTTTCAATTGGTGATACAATGAGTATATTTCAAGACAAGCACAAATTATCATTTCAGAACATACTTGCATGGATACTGTATATATCAGAAGAAAAGCAATATCCATCACAGGATAATAGGAATAAATACATATGATAGAGAAACAGATTACTACAGGGCAGCTAGGAAGGAATCCACCATGTATAAAACAATAAGCAATAAAAATCCCAGTAATAATAGGGGAGGGAAAATATGTATGTAACCTAAATATATAAATAAATCAAAGGCATTTGTAAGCCTCTTTCAATAATTACTATAAATGTAAATGACCTCAACTTACCAATGATTTTATTGGATTTAAAAAAAAGATTTAAATTTCTTTGTCTGTAAGTCTGAAAAGATGCCCAAAACCTGAGTCAAAGTTTGGAAGTCAAGCAATTGAATGGAAGCCCCAAACACAATAGCATAACTACTTTGATATCTGAAAAAGAAGACTTAAAATGAAAATTAGTCACAAGACATAAATAATCCAGAGCATGTTAGTAAAAGAGAAAAATCCATCAAGAAGATGCAACAATTTAAATATATGTGCACCAAATGTTGGGGCTCCCAGTTTTATCAAAACAAATGGACATAGGAGTCTGACAGGTCCTGATAGAATAATTGTGAGTGCTTCAATACACCATTTTCGGCTTCAGAAAGCCATCCAAACCAAAACCTCAGAGTTAAAATAAACTATAGAGCAAATGAATCTAACCAATATCTACAGAGTGTTACATCCAATAGAAATATAATACAGTTTATCCTTAGCAGTCCGTGGAATCATCTCTGAGCAGATGGCATTCTGGGTCACAAAGCTAGTTTTAACAAGCAAAATAAAAACTACCGGTTTCTCTGTTTTTACTATATCTTATTAGAATAACACTAGAAATCAATAATAAGAGAAACCTACAAATATTGTACAAATACTTGGAGACTGCAATGGCCAATGTGTCACTTTTAAAAAAATCAATAAGGCAAGTAAAAACCCATAATAATCAAATTAAGACAAAAGCACAACTTCCCAGAACCTTTGAGATACAGGTAAGATAGGCATAAAAGGAACATTTATACATAGAAGTGCTTACATTGCAAAGTCAGAGCAATTCCAAATAACCTAATGATACACTTACGCTATAAGAAACACAGTAATAAATCAACCCCAATGCAGTAGGTAGCAAGAAATACTAATTTCTGGAGCAGAATTAACAATATGGAAACTTAAATGACAACACAGGACTGCTGATATAGATCCTGTTTTGCAACCTAGAGAACCTGGGCTCAATCCTCAGAACCCATGTAAAAAATCTGGGTGATATGGTACACATTTGCATTCTCAGTACTAGGAAGGTAGAGTGAGGGGATTGGAGAGATTTTCTGGCCAGGCAGCCTAGCGTAATCAGTGAGACCCAAGCCACTGAGCACCCATTTCTCAAAGAGTATGCTGGAGTGCTTGAGAAATAGCAGCAAAAGTTGACCCTGGCTACCGTGGTGACATACAAAGATGTGTACACGCAGATGCCCACACATATATGCATGCACAAAACATACATGAAATCCATCAAACAAAAGTCGGTTCTTTGAAAAGATATGAAGAATAAGCTCTTAGCCAAATTAATCAAAAGAGAAAGACACAGGTTAGTAAAATTAGAAATGTAATGGGGGCGTTCTGTTACCACAGATAGCAATAAAAACCAGTGAATCACTGGAGACTATTTTGAAATTTTATATTTCACAGAACTAGAAAATCTAGAAGAAATGGACAAATTCTTAGGCAAATATGACCTGCCAAAATTAAATCGAGGTAATAAAACCAATGTAAGTGGCAGCCTTCAGATGAAGATGTAGAACTCTCAGCTCCTCCTGCACCATGCCTGCCTGGATGCTGCCATGTTCTGCCTTGATTACAATGGACTGAACCTCTGAGCCTGTAAGCCAGCCCCAATTAAATGTTGTCTTTTATAAAAAAAAAAAAACAATGTAAGTAGATCCACAATAGGCAATGATGTAGAAGCGGTAATAAAAAGGTCCTTCTGAGTAAAAACTTATAATCAAGATTTTATACTAAATTCTACCTAATTCCTAAAAATGCCTAGCATACCCAGCTCATTCAGTCTTCTTGGGATCCAGATTATGGCGGTGACCTACGGACCCCTAATTGTTCCCTACCACCCCCCTCAGCCAATCCTCCAGCCCATCTCCATTCCTTTGTGTCTCCCCACTAACCACAGCACCTCTCTCTACCAGAAAATCCTTGGCACACTTGGCAGTGAGCCAGGTAGGTTACCCATGCTCCCTCACATTGCTTCTATATCCATTCTGTTCTCAACCAAGTTTAACTTCAAGTCTACCAACCCTGTTAACAACAACCTCACAACGCTAATTGTTTATTTGGCCAGCATTCTGATGAAAATACACACACACACACACACACAGAGAGAGAGAGAGAGAGAGAGAGAGAGAGAGAGAGAGAGCTCTCAATAACTCTCAATTTGTGTCATTTTCTGATTAACTCAAATCTATGTGTGATCATAGTCACCTGTCACCAGGAAGGTACTCTTTTTCTGCTTGGCCTGGCTCATATGCCTAGCCTCTAAAGCCAATTAGAGGTGTCATCTGCCTTCCTATCCACAGATCGTGTTTTGTGAATACAAGAGAAAAGGCTCTAGTACTGACCTACCAATGAATCTCTGCAAGAAAGGAGAGGTGGTTGCTAGAAAGACAAACCCAAAAATATGTGGCTGGGCCTGGCCCATAGCCTGACTTCACTAAGGTTACTAAGTTATTGTGAGTGACTGCAAATTGTCTTTAGCTGGAGGTCCACAACTAACGGGGAGATGAGCATTGACTGGGTAGGTTCATTGAGTAGCCCGGATAAAAAGAACATGACACAGAGCAAGGAGCTCTTACCAATGAACAGCCCTGGTACAACTTGACCATAGTCATAAGATCTCACACGTCTATTGACAAGAGATGACAAAAGAGAAAGTAGCCTTTAAAGCAAAGCATCCAAGGGAAAAAATAAATTTACTAAAGTCTTGTTAGCTACAACTAAAAGATGCCTACATCTGTAGTTCTCGGGAAGGAACACAGGTGGCAGTGCTGGGTACAACACAATCCACATAGTGTTAACCGAGCCAATAAGAAGCCTCAGGTTCCTGACCCTGTCTTGAAGCAATACCAAGTGGACAACACTTACGAAAACATTCAATCAGATATCTTGGGTATCTAGCTCTTCTAGTATTTTCTGGGCCCCAGGCTCAGAAAAGACAGCCTCTTCACAGTCCAACTGAAGGGAAGGAGGATATACAGCCTGGATTAGGTGGATTTCTTTAAAGTGGGACATAAGAGAAATAACTAGCATAGTGCCCCAGCCCCTTCCACTGTTGCCTCTCTATCTTCCTTTTAAACTCTCTCTTGGTTTTCCTCACCAGGGCACCATCTGAGGCACAACTGACCTGGGCTACTCCTAATTCTTACTTCAATGTTGTGAGTTAAGCATTCACTCCTCTAATTATCTGAAAGGGAAACTGAGGCTCACAGGGTACCTTCCCAAGATGGTTCAGCTGGGCAAAGTCATGATTCGATTGTAGGTGAGTCTGTGTGACAAGATCCCACTCTTTCTCCTCACTGTGGCCTCTGAGAGTCTGGAGGAAGATTGTTATTGCTTTGACAGACTTAGGTCTCTCCTTGCCAATACAGACCAGCTCTAGGTCCACCATTCATGCCACGGCAAGCAGTTCAGATAGCTACTCTGACCCTTCATCTTCTAATGGGAGTGATAACTTCCATTGTGAATTTGTCCCTCCCTCACAGTGCCGTCATGGGAAAAAGAACTTTCTCTGCACTCACCAGAGCTGGTCTCAGATCAAAGTCTTCTGCTGGACAATGGAAAGAGGCTGATGCCAAATCATTGATGATTTAGCCTAGGCTCTTGGGCTCCAACCACATGCTACCAGAAGGTCATGGGAAGCAGTGTTACCCTTAGCCTGGGCCCTGGAGTGAGCACAACTCACTCCATGAGCAGCTTAGGGCAGAACCCCAAGCCTTTCCCACATCTATATCTCTTGTTTGCTCTCAAAGAGCTTTAATATCCAAAGCATGTTCCATGGACCAGGGGTGCAGGTATAACTTGGAAGCTAGCCAGAGATACAAAATCCAAATCCACTGAACCAAAAATTCTAGGCATGAGGCATATCTCAATGTAGAGATATGATTGTGTATCTAGTGACTTGTGATGGCTATTCTTGGTTGTCAACTTTACTACATCTGAAATTAACTAAAATTCAAAATCAGAGGGTTTAACCTGTGAAGGACTTTTGTTTAATTCAAAGAAGGTAGATCCACTTCTGATGAGCATCTTTGAGGAAGAAAGACACAAGACTTTAATCTGGATTTGGGGGTGGAAAGACACACCTTTAATTTGAGCCTCGCCTTCTTTGAGTGTGGAGATGCAGGGAGATAAGATAGGGTGATTTCTTGGAATGAGGATTTACTTCAGTCTCAGGCATGGCATCGAAACATTTCATATTCTTATCCCTAGCTTTGTACTGTCACATCCCCATAGAGACTGACACCCCTTGGTCATCAGACCAATGAATCAGCTCAGAGAGGAATATGTGTAGGCTGTTTGCAAAGAGGGGTAAAAAAATATACCAAATGCCACAGTGAGGCTTGAATCCCCACTCTGATTCTCAGCCCACACAGCACAAAGGCAACTGCAGAATTTACAGGTGGACATGTAGACAGTGTTGGCTAGTCTGTGTAGTACAGGAGAGAGTCCACCCATTGTGTTATTGAGCTCCAGATCTCCAGCCAGCGGACCAGGAAAACCTCCTGGGTCAAAAAGACTTGTATATTCCCAGCAATTTGACCCTTTTCACTAAGCTAGCACAGGACACCAGCCATGTGGGTGTAGTCATTTCTGCCTCCGTGCTACCCCTCAGGGCTTTCCTCAAAGGGGAGTCATTCCTTCCAGGTGACTCCTAATGACATGTGGGTCACTTTATCTGTAAGGGCTTCAGCTGAAGAAAACTGTAGAATCAACCTCCTTAAGATCACCACTATTGTGTCTGTGTAAGATGCTAGAGGGGCAATTTAATGAGATCTTGGTTATGAAGAGATGGACATGGAGGAAGTGGCCAGCCAAAGTCTCCTGTCATTTCTCAGGCAGTTATCTGAGACCTACGAGTGATAATTACTAGTTACAGGGTTAGCATCCATGCTGCCATTGCCAGGAGTTTTGTTGGTCATCTGTGACACATCTAGCACATGTGACAATGCAGCCCCCAAGTTCTGCCCTAGTTAAAGGTTAAAAACGGCCTCTGTCCATATTATCTGTTGTTGACAATAAGATTACCTCAAGTGTCAGCTCCTCCTAGGAGGTGTATGCCAGTGGTTTCTCTGTGGCTAGCGATGGAAGCCTCTTTTCAAACTGGCTTAAGCCCCAAATGAAATGGATTAACATGAGAAGCTAACAGTTTAGGCATGGATTAGTCACTCTTAGGTCGGTCACAATTCTGCCTCCTTGATTCAATTTTTCAGACCAGGACTGTAATCAATATGAGTAAAACTTGTGGGTACCTATTCATCACTTGCCAGACTCTTGACCTTAAAGGAGTGACTCAATCTGAGACTGATGGTTTTCAACTGCAATCATACAGGAGGACATGATCTATGATGCTGCAACAATTAGGTGAGTGATATATAAAGTGTTGCTGCAATTAGTTCTGGCATGTCTTTAAACTGAGTAAATATTGGTGTGTGTGTATATGTGTGTATGTATGTATGTATGTATGTATGTGTGTGTGTTGTGTAACATTTATACTAAATACATAAGCACTCTAAACAATTTAGTGGCTACATTTTCATTATCAGAGCCCACCAAAGGCAGTATGAAAGTCACTCCTTATAGATTAGAAAGCAGAAACATGAAGTGGGTATGTGGCTTATCCTTCACTCTTAGATCTATGTGGTTGATATAAGTTAGCCATTAACACCTTCATAGGTGTATCAGAAGGCAGCAAGGTGACCATTTATTTAACCCTATGGATTCCTGATTTCCCTGCATCTTGGTTTGCCAGAGATTTTAAAAGGAGAAAAGAAATAGCCACAGGAGGGTAGCCACATACACACATCTCTGCCCCCATTTTGGTTTTATTTGGTTGTATTTGAAGTTTCTATGCAATAGTAAGATTCAGAAAGGCCTCAGCAGCTTAAAAAGAAAATTAACTGCAATGAAAATAATCAAACCAATGGGCAAGACCTGAAAGTTATGGTGGCAGATTTTGGTGCCTTTAGCTTTAGAATGGTGTGAGACAGCCTGTTCTCCACCTCATTTCTGTGTCCAGTAAATTTCACGTGACATCTAACACTTCATTCCAAAGCAGACTTGGTACAAGGTGCTGTGGACCAACTGTAGCGTGACACAGGTGCATGGACGCTGACCAATGATGCTGATTGAATGTCTTAGATGAAATGCTACCTACAGTCATCAGGACATAGACCCATTATAGCTCGAGGGCTACTTGCACCTGTGTCAAGCCAGCAACTCATCTGCCCACTGAGAAGAGCAAAGTGAACCAAACGGAGAAGCTGGCTAGATCCTAGCTGCCTCTGCTACAAGTCCTTAAATTTCACAGTTTTTTTTTTTTAATTTATTTTTATTTTATGTTTTTTGCCGGTTGGTTGGTTTTTGTTTTTGTTTTTTGCCATGAGTTTGACTGGGAGACAGTGGAACATTTTAAAACACAGGGCTGACTCTATTTCCTGTGTCTCTGTTCAAAATCACTGTGAAAGTAACTGGACCAACTAATGACATCTCACACTGGCATAGTGCCACCAGTGCCTGCTTTACTAGGTACAGGAACGCTAATAAAGTATGTGCAATAAACTACATTTCAAAAGCATCATGGGAAACCAAGATTTCTCCTTGAAAGAACTTCATGGAGAATACTTCGATAAAATAAGAATGGGAAGAAAGCCTTTACAATGGCTCAAAATATACTTATTTGTGTCTTATAAATCCAGACTTTGGTATGTGGATCTTCCTTTGAATACATTGCTTTTTATGTGTACAGCATATTCCTAAACACCGCTAGTTAAATCATTTGGAACTCTCTGGCCCCCAAGGAACAGGTCCACCTCCCACCTCCCACCTTTTTGCATTGGCCTAGCATCCCTCCCGCCAAAATCTTACTCTCTCCCCTAAAGACTACAAGTGAGCCAGGTCAGGGTGGATTAGTGAAAGGAGACCAGCTCTAATGTGAAAGACTGCAGCTCTAGCACTGTGAATATAAAGAAAGCCTTCCTGTCATTCTCTGGAGCTCAGTTTCTTCCTTTTTGAAGAAGATATTTGCTCACTCTACGTCAGAGATGGCAATGCAAATGCTAGCAAGCTCAGTGAACGAGGAACCGGAAGGTGGAAGGAACAGGAGCTTCTCCGCCATCTTTACACACAGTTTCTCGCCAGGTCTGGTAGATTCTTCCAAGCTAACATCTCAGAAAGTGTGTCCTCCTCTCCACTCTGTGACTTGAGTCATTCTTTTGATCGTCACCCATTAAAACATCTTTTGCAGCTGTGTGTGGTAGTGTATGCCTTTAATCCCAGCACTTGGGAGGAAGAGGCAGGCGGATCTCTGTGAGTTGAAGGCCAGACTGGTCTATAGAGCAAGTTCCAGAATAGCCAGGGATACACAGAGAAACTCTGTCTCTGGAGGAAAAAAAAAAAACAGAAAAAAAATGCATTTTCAGCCTTAATTTTACTGAATAAAGGAGCTTCATCTGGGGTTCTCATTCTCTATATTGTGGCTGGGGTGATATTTTTGCAATAAAAGTCCAATGGATTCTTGATGTTCATAGGACCCAGATGCAACCTTCTACACAGCAGATGAAAACCACTGCCCGTGTTCTGCTGTCCATTTTCCAGGGCTATGATTTGTTCAATAGCCACCCTGAGCTATTGATTGGCAAGGATCTATTTCTCACCTCCAGGCATTTTTGGTACTATTTTCTCTGCCTTTTATGGTGCCTCTATGAATTAGTCAGGGTGACAAAGTACTGCTCCAGAAACAAATGTCCCATAAATCTCATCCACATGACCAGTATTGTCACTGGGAAGCAGGGGAGAGGAGAATGTCTGCTTATTATAGAAACTTTATGACTCAAGCCAATAGAGGCTGCATCCCAGCATTAACTTCCAGAAATACCACAGCAAAAGAACAAAAAAAAGGTGTGGAAAACTGTCTCCTCAGCTTTCCACCTAAGTCAAGTTTCACTGGCCAAACTTTTCTGGAGAGCTTAGGAATAAATACAACCCTCTCATGACCCAGTAGAGCGTTGATGGTATTTACATGAACCGCTCCAATGATTTTCATACTTTATTTCCCATCTGCTTGCTAAGTAAGCTCCTACATGTAAGTTCCACTCCATTGTCTCTTCCTCCAGGAAGACTTCCTTATGCCAGTTCATCATAACAGCATTTGTTTGCTCTGATCTGCTTCTTACTCCCTGCTATGGTTGGCTAAGTGTCACCCAAGGGTCTGTGTGTCGATAGCTTGATCTGCAAGGCTGATGAGAGAGAGGTAGTGGGACATTTAGAAGGTAGCATGTAGCGAGGTCTTCAGATCCTTGAAAGGGGTTATAGGACCTCAAACAGTGCTGTCTCTTTGGCTTCATGGTCATGATATAAGCAGTTTATTAAATACTCCCTGCCACTGTGGCCTAATATCTCCACCAGAAACCCTAAAGCAATGAGGCCTATCAGTCATGGACTGGAACCTTCAAAACTGTGAGTCACAGCAAACATTTGTCTCTTTACAAATTAATTACCCCACGCATTTTGTCATAGTGACACAAAGTTGATTAACATTTTACAATACAACGAACACCGCTCCGGGGAATGAGTAGGAACTATACTTTACTCATAACTACATTTGGTGTTTAAATTAGGGTCTGGAGAGGGTAGAGACCATGTGTCTCTGACATCAAGGGACTAAATGTTTCCATGCTTTGTCTGGGCCAATAGCTAACTGGCTAAGAGCCCAAGCCCCAGTTTCTTAGGTGGAAGGACAAGCAGAAGATTTCTGGAGCCTTCTGAGCCACTTTGACACCTCCAAAGACAAGACACAGAGATCTTGCTGACGACACCAGGAATTGGATGGAGCTTCCTGTCCTCACCTACCTCCAGATCAACAAAGGCCCTGTGTCCTGGTAAGAGGGCCTGTGAGACGTGATTGGCTAGTCCTTCCCACCTGCCAATCCCTGTTGCTGTGACTGAGTCTTTTTCAAGTAAATATGACTTCTAAGACTTTCAGAAGTCAAGCAATGCCTACCCTTCCCAGAGTCCCTTGCTGCTTTAGCCCAGTCATGTGACCTAAGATCTGGCGAACAGATGCGAACCCACACAGGAATTAGGTGTGGAGATTAGTCAGTAATGGAAAAGACAGATGTGAAACACACATTCCTCAAACACAGCAGAAAAGAAAGGGGGGGTGAGGGGAGCAGCTTGCTGATTTTAGTGACATTGTGACAGGAAGCCACTCCTTCATAAGCATGCCTGGAGTGTGTTTCCAGTAGGCATTCTCACAAAGCCAACATCTTGGCATTGCAGATGTCCGGAGCATCCCCACCAATATGTACCTTCTCTTAGGGGGACCTAAACAAGTCTACTCACCCCCACATAGGAGACCAGAGGCAGGCTAAGGAAATCAATCTACACAGGTCTAGCTAGCTGGCCAGTGAGTTTATTCGAGTTAACTTACAGGAGCATGTGTGAGTCAGAGGCTCCTGCAGCCCAGGTGATGACTCACAGAAGCTGAAGCCCCAAGCTTTGCTCTGTACTGCTGTACTGAGTTACCTTCCTCAGCAGGAGCCTTCTCTCCCCCAGCCACAGCTACTGCTTATGTAACTAACTGTAGAGAGAAGCCCTTGGGCTGTAGCCTTCACCAGTTTACTGGCCTTGAAAGGCTCACTCCTTTCCTGAACCTGAGGAGCCTTCCTCCTCCCTCCAGGAGGGAGTGTTTCAATCTGGGGATTTAGCTAGGCAGCATCCACCTGGAAAAACATGGGCAAAGGCTATCCCGACATCAGTCTTCACTGACGGCTTTTTCCCATTTCTCAAAACATCTCCTCCAGGCTGTTTCCTGTTCTTTATCCCCGTCCCAGATGTGAATTGATACATCTCCCCATCTACTAACATGGGTTTTAGATAAAACAACAAGCCCAGAGCCTTTGGCCTCCTCTAATACTTCACAGGGAGTCTGAGGAGTCGGTTGATGAACTGAATATACTTGAACTTATTTTGAACTCAGAATTCAAGTCAGTCGCCGAGGACAAAGGTCTGTTTCCTAGCAGACTGAGTGATCTGTCAGCTGACTCTGGGCCCCTGGTAGGAATGATCCCATCCCTCCACACCGGGTCCCCAGTTCTCCAGAGAGATGACCTGGGCTCTCAGTAGAAGGATAAGTACAAACAGACTCCAGGGATGCCTACCCCACCTCCGTCCAGCCACTACCCATCCTCCTTTCACATTGCCCTGGCTAACTGACCTTCCTGGGCTCATCCATAGCCAGTTGCACTAACAGTACAGCCCTACCCCTCAACAGATGAACCCAACTTCTGCTTGGAACAGGATCAACGTGAGAGGTAGCTTCCATCTCCACCTCCACCACTGAGCCCATGGCAGTGAGTGACTTTGGTTTCCTTACTTGCAGAAGGAAAGGAAAATGACTTTGTTTGGATGATTAAACACAATTGCATATTTGTATAGCCTTTACTACTGAAAGCCCATGTCAGTTGTCTGCTCCGTGGGAGAACCCTAACATGTAACAGTTTGCTATAAGCTTTTATTATAGATCACGTCCAGTCCCCATCCCACGCATTCCATCAGCATCAGACTGCTGTGGATGGATAAGCGCCACATGTGCCTGCAAGCTAGGAACCCCGCGTGTCATGTAACCCACTCCCCCCTCTCTTAGCAGCTGGTCTTCAGGCTGCCTCTGCCCAGACCCTCCCAGAATAGACACGGAATGAGCCCCTCAGATGCAGTGAGGACTGGTGGGACTGCTGGCATTTCCTCCGTCTCTTTGGGCCAGGAACAGGAGAGGACGCCGGGCATCTGGCCATCTCATTTAGCATTTTATTCATCCCTTGGCTCTAGCTGCCAACAGCATCTGGTTGCTGTCACCGCATAGACGACACTTGGGTCCCAGGCTCTTTGACCTCCCAAGGACTCTGGGCACTGATTGGACTTATCAGAAATGCTGTGTTCTGAGCCAAAGAGATCTGCCAACAGTGAGGAAGAAGCAGTCTGGACCCAGTGGGAAATCCAAATGTGGACGGGGAACTGGGCATGGGGGTTGGCTCTAGCCAAGCTCAGCTGCCCAGAAAATCCCCCTGTCTCCCCTGGTCTCCCCTTCCCACGCTTGTCACAGAACGCTAGAGAAGCACTGGGAAAGGGAGATGTGATGGGCCGACCTTCTTGAACACAGAGAAATCCTCTCTGCAAGACCACTTCTCTGTCATGATTCTCATTATTATGAATTAATAGTTAATTAATTAACAATCTCACCTCATTGTTCAATCTCCTCCAGGTACACAGAGCAATACTAGAATCTTCACTGTTACGAAAAGGGGGAAAACAGCAATCAGGAGGAGCCACTGAACTTGGTACTTTTGCACATGCTTGCCTTCTGAAATTACAGAAATCCAACCCTTTAGAGGCCGAGTGAGCTTTCCAGTGGCTCACTCTTCAGGAGCTGAGCCTAAATGCAAAGTCAATTTTGCGGAGTGGAGAATCTACCTTCTATCTTTGTATGTACTTCGTTGCATTTTTTCTACCTTTGACTTTTACAAATAAGCCTTACAATAAGCATCCGTAAGCAAGATTTTATGTGAACATCAATTTCTTTCCTCTTGGCTGTGTACCTTAGGTTGGAACTGATGAATCACATGGTAACTTCATAGTCTGAGGACTTCTAGACTCTGTTACACTCCAAGCAGCAATGTACAAGGGTCCTGGTATCTCCCACCCTCATTGATATTTTTATCTTCTGTGTATATTACAGCTTACATGAATGTGGAGCCAAGCGCCTCAGTGAATATTACATTTAACACAGGCACAGAGTGAGTGGTACAGAGTTCTTCTTAGGCGCTTGTTAACTGTCTGTATTCCCTTATAAGAGTTCTTTCTCTTTCTCTTTTATGCCGATGAGTTCCTTATAACAACTCCCATTCTTTTTTTTTCTTTTTTTGGTTTTTTTGAAACAGGGTTTCTCTGTATAGCCCTGGCTGTCCTGGAACTCACTTTGTGGACCAGGCTGGCCTCGAACTCAGAAATCCGCCTGCCTCTGCCTCCCAAGTGCTGGGATTAAAGGCGTGCGCCACACCACTGCCCAGCAACAACTTCCATTCTGTATGTTAGCTATCATTAGTCATTCTTAGGCACAAATGTTTACTTTTTTATATTTTTTTGTTTACATTTTTTAGAGTTTTAAATTTATATTGTACATATAAGAAAAAACAGATTTTTTTTTATCTTGCCAAATCTGGCTTATTTTGCTTAATAATTTCCAACTTTTTTCCATTTTTCTGCAGATGTCATGATTTTGGTTGTACAAAATCCCATTGTGTATCTGTACCACACTCTATTTCTGCATCCCTCTGTGGATGAACCGCTAGGTTAGTCTTGCTTCCTGGATGGCCATTGTGAATAGTGTGCCAACAAACACAAGAGTGGCAAATACTTCTGTCATGTATTGGCTTTGGTTCCTTTGAATATACATACAAGAATGCTAGTAGAATAGGTCTATCTTTAGTGTTTTGAGGAATCTCCATACTGATTTCCATAGCTGCAGAAATAGTTTATGTTCTTGTCAGCAGGGAGAAAGAGTCCTTCCTCTCCCATATCTTCACCAGCATCTGTTGTTATTTGTTTTCTTGATGATTCAGGCAAGATGAAATCTTGTTGACATGGTGTTACTTGATTGAATGGTTTTGGACTATGGTATGGCCAAATAGTTTCAGAGGTTCAGTCCTTTTCATCATGGTGGGAAGCAAAGTGGCCTGCAGGTAGACACGGTTCTGGAGGAGCCTAGAGTTCAACATCTTGATCTGCAGCCAGAATCAGGAGACCATGTCCATGTTTACTTTTTAAAGAAGTCAAATCTATCTACTCTTCAGCGTGAGCTCATGGCATCATGAGGGTTTACCTAATCAGAGGTCATGAAGATATACTGCTATTTTCTTCTTCTTCTTCTTCTGGCCTTTCTTGTGGGTCTACTAATTGTTTTGCAACAAGGTTTGTGTATGGAGTGAGGAAGTGGTTCAACTTCACAGTGTCACCTATGCATGTACACTTGGCCCCTATTGTTGAACATAATGGTGCTTCCTCCATTGAACTATGGCACAAATGAACTGACCAGACAAGCAGGGGCTTAGCTGTGTGCTTTCATTGCCTTCTGCTGATCCCTATACACTGTTGATGACTGGGCAGGCCCCAAGACGTGTCTCCAGCCTGGTGTCTGTAAATTTTGAAATTCAGAAGCATAAGTTCCCCAACTATCCTGCTGTTTTTCAGGATTGTTCCAGATGTAATGGCTCCTTCAGTTTCTACATCATTCTAGGATCAAGGTCAATTTCTTTAGAAACTAGTAATAGTAATGCCAGTGAAGCTTGTAGTTAATGTGAAGCCCACTTGAAGGGCCATCACTTGGCTGGGAATTTTAAATCTCCAATCTATGATCATGAGAGGCCTGGTTACTTGGTTAGACTTTCCTTCACAGCGTTTTGTGGTTTGCACGATGTAATTTTTGTGCTGCTTTTGGTAAATTTGTTTCTAGATAATTTCTTCTTTTTTTATTTGTTTCTAGATAATTTCTCCTTTTTATGCTATACGATAAGCAAATTGTTTTCTTGATTTTATTCTGGGAATGTTCATTGATCGCTGTTGAAATATATTTGTTTGGTTGGTTTTTTTTTTTAAACTGTGATATTGTACTGCACAACCAAGATGAATTCATTTACTAGTTCTCATGCAGTTTTTTAGCAGAAACCTTAGGATTTTCTACAAATGATCTCAGCATATGAAACTAGAATACTTTTAAAGATATACTTTTTATTTATGTATATGTATATCTGTCTGAATATGTTAATGCAGGTACCTGGAGAGGCCAGGGGAGACCATTGGATCCCATGGAGCTGGAATTTCGAATGATTGTGAGCTGCCCAAGGTAGGTGCTGCAAACCAAACCTGGCTCTTGCCAAGGGTAGAAAATGCTTTTAACCACTGAGCCTTCTTAGTAGCCCCATGGAGATGCTTTTACATCCTTCCTTGTGAAAAAGGCCATACATCCTCCCTTCCCTTCCTCCATCCTTTTTCTTATTGTTTCTTCTTTTCCCTTTTCCTTCCTAATTGCATTAGCTGGGACCTCCAAGATAATATTGGATAAATTATATAATAGCAAACACATTTGCCATTTTCTCTTGCTGAAGCAAGTTTTACATTTTTCATTATTAACTGGGTGAGTATCTGTGCATTTCACCGAGAACAATTATCAGGCTGAGAATTTTCTGTTTATAGTTTATTAAAGCTTTTTTCATATATAAATTTAAACATGGGTTATGGGTAGTATGTGTGGTTTCATACACCTGTAATCCAGTGCTTGAGAGGCAGAGACAGAGAAAACAGGAGATCAAGGTCATCCCTATGCTATTTGGCAATTTCAGGGCTAACCTGGAAAAACTGTTCTTGTGGGGTCAAAAATCACACGGAGTGTGGGGAGTAGAGGAAGCCAAGCGAGCGGATGAATATCGTTGACATGGGCACAGAAATGTGAAGGACCACAGTGTCCCAGCCACAAGGCAGCACTAAAGCCTTCCCCAAGTTAGGCTCAGAGGAGCACCAAAGCCTTCCCCCAGGGTCCACGTACAAACAATAGACCGGGGTGTAGAAAAACTAGCAACAGCAGCTTGTCCCTATTACACATTTACAACATAAGACTGCTTCCCTGTAAAGACATCCTACAAAGGTCAGCCAGCCCGTCCCTCTGTGCTGTGCCTGGGCTGCTGTGCTAGACAGCATGACTCCATCAGGGAGGTTATAACCCAGCCAATCCCAGTCTTCCCGTCCATGTATCTGTCCTGTCTTCCTTCCCTTGAGAGTCTTAGTCAGGGTTCCAGGACGAAGCTGTGGATAGAGGCAGTTGGAGGTCATACTTCAGAGGATGACTGGGACAATCAGATCTGGTAGCAGGCATACAGCAGCTGTTGTTATGCATGTGTCGTAATGAACGACGAACACCTGTCACTGTTGGTTTATATGCCCACCCCCCAAGACACAGGTCAGGGTTAAAGCGAGATGACAGTCTGGGAAACAGCTGCCCAAGCTTTTTGGAGTACTCCTGAGTGTCCTCAGCTTCAGACATTTCAGAAGCTTCTAGACCACAAGGTATGGGAGAGCCTTGCCATTTCTGCCTCAAACCTGACCTCTTATTGAACCAAACTGCCTTTTCTTCTCACAGTCTGCTTGTGAGAAACTAGAATATATATCAAATACATATTAAGAAGCCCCCCTAGACAAGGGCTTGTGAAAGCCTGATCCATCAGTGCCATTGCTGGTGTTGGATAGACCCCTCCTAAGTATTGCTGCTTGTGGGTTCAGTACAGTCCTCTCCCCAACACACCCTGCCGAGCCCCCCTCATTGTCTGTCCATATTCAATTCACCTGACACATTTCAAGGTAGCCTGTGTGATATATTCTGGGTAAAGTGGTGAGCTTTCCCTCTCTGAACAGTCGAAATGGTCACAACTACATACAACAACACGAAGTAGATGTTGAGAGCCATGAGGACTCAGAGATTACACCAGTTTGCTTAATGCTTTCTTTCCAGTACAACAGACACAGAGATGTGAGATGGATCTCTTTAAATGCCCTGGCCACAGGGTAGAAGGGCATTGTGGGAATGGAAGACAATGAAGGCAGGCAGGCATGGAAGCTAATTTGGGGTCCAAAGAGAAGAGTATGGGTGTGCGCAAGGGAAGGAACCTCTAGAAAGTGTTCAGGGGAGGTGGGGAAAGTGGCAGCAGAGGGTGGGAATTATAGATGAGAGCTTTTATGGGTGCTGCCCAGCTCTCCCCATGACAGGAGACACACTGGGTTTTATGCCCATATGACTGAAAGGTCTATGCTTCCAGAGAGATGGAGAAGGGAAGGGGTAATTAAATGTGCAGCTTTGCCTCTCTGGAGGAAATAAACCGAAATGGACGCTCCCAACCGTGGATGATTGAATGGAGGTAGAGATGAATTACAAATGCCCTCAGTGTCAGCTCTAACAGAGTTATTAAAGAACGGGCAATCCCAGGCTCCACCTGTACCTTTCCTGTTTCCTTCTAGCTAGTAAGCCCTCACCTGTTTAACAGCCTATGGTGTGAGGGGATCACTCAGGAGAGAATGTGTTGACACTTGAGACCTAGGAACTTCTAACTAGATCTATAGAATATGAGAGAGGCTCACTGACTATCCCAATATTGTGTGTCTGTGTGTGTGTGTGTGTGTGTGTGTGTGTGTGTGTGTGTGTTTGAAAATGGCAGCCTCAACACTATGTAAGATATGATGCTCTGGGTTATGAAGAGACCAGCATTACCTCCCTAAGAGATCTGCGGTGAAGTGTGCTCTTTACTGTGAGTGTAAAATGGTAAAAAGGTTTTCTCAAACAAGTCAAAGCTTGTAGTGAATTTAAAATATGCTGAGTTCCATTTCTACTCTTTGTTCTAGTTCTAGCTCAAGGAAGTCCAAAAAAAAAAAAAACCCTCATGTGGGAATGGAGAGATGCCCAGCAAGAAAAAGTACCTGCTGCTTTTCTAGAGGATCCAGTGTTCAATTCCCAGCACCCAAGTCAGACACATCACAACTGTATGTAACTCAATAATAAGGAGATCTGATGTCTCTGGCTTCGCCAGGCACCTACATTCATGCCCATGTACCCACATGCACAGCTCACACAGATACAAATAATTAGAAATAAAATTATTTTTAAACCCTCGAATGGAGAATTTTGTTACTGTCCCTCCTTTGCTGACATGAGCAATAAAACTCTTGCCCGAAACACAGCTTTGCTGAGGATCTAGAATAGAGCCCCAATAGAATTTAGGCCCAAAGTCTGTTCTTGAAGTATACATATGGAACCACTCATGGGTTAGACCATCACTCTCAGAGTGTTGACACAGATTAACCTTACCTTGACACCTATGGAACCTGTACAGTACTTCTAAGAGAATCAATAGCTGTACAACACTGTGAGCTCACACTCTAATTCCACAAGAATGAAAGAATGTTTAACTCCGGACCTCACCAGCCAACAAAACACAGCAACCATTGAATCTCCCATTGTCTCATTCATCCTGTGCAACCAAAAGGTCAAGTATATGCAATAATGAAAGCAGACCTCAAAGGCTGTTGGGAAGACTTAATGAGTTAACACACACAAATAAATTAATACGTACCTGGCACAAGACAGGGACTTCATCCTGAGTGGAAGATGAGGTTGACAGGTGTTAAGCACATACCCACTGGTAAGTGTGTGAAGTCTTCAATCTAGCACCAGAGCCAATATTGCCTCTTGCAGACCCAGAATTAACATTAAAAGGTTAATGAAGGATAATGAATAGATGGACAGATGGATGGATGGATGGATGGATGGACAATTAGATGTGTGCAATTAAATTAGATTATTAACAGCTATTATTCCTGGGCAATTTTGCATTTCTTATTTCAGTTAAAAATTAATTGCTTGAGGTTGAGAACTACACTCCCCTTTAGATATTAAAAACAAAGCCAAACTAACTCTCAAAGAGAAAAAGAAAATAATTCAAAACAATGATGATCTATCTACCCCTAGCAATACCGGGGTAGGAAGATTCAATCATAGATCCCTGATGTCCCAATACTAGAGTTCTTTCTTTTTTACCACTAGGACAATTCAGCAACTGGTGCAAATCCAAAGCAGATGCTTTGGATACTCTGCCAACTCTTCTCAAGGCAGTTAAAGCAAGAAGAATCACAGTAGGGTCCTATCTCTGCTCATTGCCACTCAGGATGGAGGGCTTTTGGGCACGTCCATTCATTCTTTGAACCTTGAGATCTGTTCCCATACCTGTGTGAATAGCTTTTCTGGATAAAGATGATACTGCATATGATTAGCATCAGACCTGGGATGCAAGAGTCATTGTACAGACCAAAGTCAATTAATGGCTTCACATAATAATTGTAAGTGTATTTATTAGTAATTATTTCAGGGTCATGTATAGTGTCACCCCAACCAGGAGACAGAGGCAGGTAGATCTCTATGAGTTCAAAATCAGCCTGGTCTACAAAGCAAGTTCAAGGCTAGTCAGGGCTACATAGTGAGACCTTTTATTAAAATAATAATTATTATTGTTCTTATTACTTTGGCATGGAAGATAAAACAGTGTAATAAAGAAACTTCAACTGGATGCAAACGTAATAAAATCAGTGACCTTGAGGGTAACGGTGAGCTTGATCAAGTCGGTTGCCTCAGAGAGGACTCCCAACCCTGTCCTGCAAATTCAGTTTATCCACATCACTGGACAAACATAAAGTTTATACATGATCCCTTCATCTCATCAATCATCATCATTAAAGGAAACCTAACCATAGAGCCATCTAATCTTACATTTAGAACTTCCAAAGTTGTTTATCATGAGTCAAAAACTTGTGTTTATACCCTCACATTGTTGTGGGTGTTCACATTCCCAGTCTCGTTCCAGCCTCTCAGGACTCTCTAAGAGAGGAAGGCATAGGGATTTTCTCTCCCATTTCACAGTCTTTCCTTATGTGTCTTCTAACTGCCAACTCCCAGAAGTCAGGTCACACGTATCTGCAGTTAGCACCACATACAGTTATCAACATACAAATGCAAACCTACAAGAACAAAGAATTCCCTTTGTTCTCTAGAATTTCAAGCTCCTGTCCTCCAGCCCTCCTCCCCCATGCTGTTTGCAGAGGTTCAGAACTGAATGACCTGTCTCTTCCTGCTAGTGCTCTGTCATTGCTTCCTGGATGGTTTTTCTTCCTCTCTTAATAAAGCGCATCTGAAGAGAGTGACTCATCTCAGTTTCCTCTCTGGAATGTTGCGATCTTTGTTTCTAGCAAGACATGAACAGAAGATCCATGAGGTTTAATAGTTCACTCCAAGTTCAAGGTTGCAAGTTCTGTTCTGAGGTGGCTTCCGGAAGGCCCAAAGGTAACACAAGTCCTTCTAGGACAGATTTGAGTACCTCTCCAGGGGCATGAGATGCCTATCTGAGGTCACACTTAAGGGTGAGCACACTCTCAAGTACATGGACACAGATCTTGAGAGTCACCTAAGGTGATTTGAAGGTAAGATAGTAACACTGACCTGGTTTGCATAGGACTTTGATGGAATTCTCGAGCTGTTAGAAAGATAAGCCCATCATACTTGTGAATGATGGAGGAAGCACACAGAAGACAAGGGTACCCTCTGGGCATGACTAGGAAATGTGTAAATGGCCACTTCCCAGATCACAGATACCTGTGTCACAGAGTGAGTTACTAGGGCCTTAATCCAGGTTCGTAATCCCAGCACTTGGGAGGCAGAGGCAGGCAGATTTCTGAGTTCTAGGCCAGCCTGGTCTACAGAGTGAATTCCAGGACAGCCAGGGCTATACAGAGAAGCTCTGTCTCGAAAAAAAAAAAAAAAAAAAAAAAAACAGAAATAATCTTCCTTGCTCCCTTCTCCGGATCCCAGTTGTGCTGGAAACATACATGTACTACATCGACACATGAGTATATACACACAAATGTGCACGTGTGTGTACTTGTGAATATGCAAATTCTCCCTCACACTGTAGTATCCTCATACTCCTTGCATTCGGCCTGCCAAGCTGTTGAATTCTCCAGCCTCTTCTGCGTCATTTGACCCTTTTTTTTTTTTTTAAGCCTCAAGGGAAGTAGAAGCTCATTGCAGAAATCACCAGGCTGATAACCTGGCAGGCGCAAGATTCTTCTTCCCATAGCAGGTAGCATCCTCCAGGGCTCAAGATACCAGATAACATGCCACAATGACAAAGAAAAGTATCGCCTTGAATTTCACAGTTTCCACAGCACAAACCAGTGATGGCTTTAGGATTCTAAGGCCACTCAAAGTGAGCCAGGTTCACACAGAGCATATGGGTGACCACATATGTAACCACGAAAATGTAAATGACACTCCACAAGATGAGGAAGGGGTTCAAGCTCATCCCCACATCCTAGCCCAGGAGACGCTTGGAACTTTTCCATTAGTTCCATGATTGTCTTAATTAAACATCATGCCCAGTGCTTGCTGGGATCTCAGCAATATGGTGGGGGAGATGTCAGCTTTGCAGTTGCCATAACCCTTCCAGGAGTCCAGAGCTAATTTGTTTCCCTGCTATGTCCCCTGACTACATCTACCCCATGATGATGATGACGTGGGTCTTGGGAACTGGTCTGATGACAAAGTTATGACTATATGTAAATGTGCTGTCAAGTCTCTGACTAGGATGTCCTCACCTAGACTATTATGGTAAGCTATGGCAGACAGGACATGAGCCACTCTAATGTCATAGAGACAGGGAGTGGGTATTCTTAGGACCCTGATCTACACTGTGGGCTCAGTTTTCCCCACCTCCGCAACCAGGAAGCAGGGAACAACTTTCAGAATCTGGTTTGGCCGCCTGCTCACTGAGTGATTCCAGGTATGTGTCACTGTTCCCCAGCTTGAGTTTCTTATCTTAAAAAAAAAAAATGTAATCTGGCTGTCTTAGTTGGGGTTGTATTGCTGTGAAGAGATATCATGACCACAGCAACTCTTATAAAGAAAAATATTTAACTGGGGCTTACTTATAAGAGCTTTCATTCAATACTCTCATAGTGGAAAATATGGTGGCATGCAAGCAGACATAGTGCTCCAGAAGGAGCTGAGAATTCTACCTCTTGATCCACAAGCAGCAGGAAAAGACAGTGCCACACTTGAAGCCTGAAAGCCCACCCCCTAGTGACACACCTGCTCCAACAAAGCCACGCCTACTCGAACAAGGCCACACCTCCTAATAGTGCCACTTCTTATGAGTTTAGGATGGCATTGTCATTCAAACTACCACACTGGTCTACTCACTTCCAAGCCTGAAGCTCAGGATGCCTTTAAGGTCTGTTGTGGCTTACACCTGATCTGCTCTGGCCACCAATGCTTGAGTCAAAACGACCTGCCTGTCTGCATCCAGATCCATCCTGTAGTGGTTTGTATATGCTCAGCCCATGGAGTGGCACAATTAGAAGATGTGGCCCTGTTGGAGTAGGTGTGTCTCTGTGGCTGTAGGCTTTAAGACCCTCATCCTCCCTGACTGCAAGCCAGTATTCTGTTAGCAGCCTTCAGATGAAGATGTAGAACTCTCAGTTCTTCCTGCATCGTGTCTGCCTGAATGTTGCCATGTCCCTGCTTTGGTGATAATGGACTGAACCTCTGAACCTGTAAGCCAGCCCTAATTAAATATTGTCCTAAGAATTGTCTTGGTCATGTTGTCGGTTCACAGCAGTAAAACCCTAAGTAAGATACATCCTCACCTTCCTATTAACTCCATCAAAGACCAGAACTCCAGTCCATCATTTCCCTACTCAAAGGTAACCAGGGGTTCCCCTAGCTTCAGTAGTGTGGATGCCCCCCCTCCTGCCACACACACACACACACACACACACACACACACACACACAGAGCACAGTAGATAATTGTGCAAAAGTTTAAGCAAGCCTGCCTGAATGTCCATCAGGCCCATCACTTACCAGCAAATGACTTGGTGTGAGCTGGTGAGCCTGTTTGTGCCATGTGTTTATTTCTGGGCAAACTGAAGTTGAGGACAATGAAAGTGATAGGGACGATGATAATGCCAGCCCTCTGTAGGGATCATGCCAATGCTGAGGTTGGTGACGGGCAACTGCACTGCAGATCTTTGGGAATTGCCACCTGCTCTTATTGTCATAGTAATACAGAATCTGCCATTGTGTGGTCCAAAGACACGATTGTGAGGCAAAATCCAGTAAGGCCTGCTGGGTCATCACCTTCCTTTCATCTAGGATCAAAGGATTTGGAAAGGAGCTCATATCACAGAGAAACAAGAGATGAAACACTTCAAGAATCTGAGATCAGTGAACTTGCTGCACAGGGTGTATGAGGACAAACAAGGGCATTTTTTTTCCAAGCTACAGTAAACAGGCAAGAGTTTGGGTCCATTTCAAGAGAAGAGGACTGTGCCTTGGCATAGTGTAATCCTATCACTCAGTAAGCTAAGAGAGGAGTTTGAGGCCAGCCTGAGTTATATAGAAAGATGTGATCGTTCTATAAGCTAAATTTCAGCAGCAGCAGTAGCAGCCCCAATTAAATGTTTGCCTTTATAAGAGTTGCCTTGGTCGTGGTGTCTCTTCAGAGCAATAAAACTCCAACTAATACACAGGATTTCGTTAGATGTGTGAGTAACAGTTCCTAAAGTTGCTCTTTCTTAAAGTTCACAACATTACACAATAGTGGTATAAGCACTGAGCAGAGTAGGAATGTGAAACTGCCCTCTGGCCACCTGGAGTAAACAGGAGAGTGAATCACGTGTAGAGGGAGGAAGAGCTTCCCCAGGGAGTACGAGGGACCTGGGTTGCTTGGCTCAGATCTGCCACCAGTAGAGTCTAGAGCCACATCTGTCCCTGGCCTTACCTTTACTCTTCGGGGACCCTTCCAGTCTTGGCTACAGAAAACATCACACACACACACACACACACACACACACACACACACACACAGAAGCACACACCTACACTCTCAGCTCTCACACCCGGGGGACACTGTTGAAGCATCTCCCATCTCCTCCTTGATGCAGCTACCCTGGGGACAGTGTTGAAGCATCTCCTATTGACTTCTTGCTGATAACACCCTGGGGACAGTGTTGAAGCATCTCCCACTACCTCCTTGATGAAAACACCCTGGGGACACTGGTGAAGCGCTTGGTAAACATCTTCTATCTCTGACAGGCGTTTGTCAGCCTTTCATCTAAGAATGGAGTGGGCAGATAGCAAAGGAGAGAAATGGGTAAGTTCATTTAAGACATGGGCATAACAGTTGAAATGACTCTGGGATGCCTTTGTTGCACGCTCTCGGAAGACCTCAAAGTTCCAGCCACGAGTAGTCACTTGTGAAGCAAGCTTGCAGTTCACTGATTTGGGGGGCAGGCCGGGTGTTCTGTCTTCAGTTTGTCTTAAGGATAGAATGACAGGTCTTTGAGGGTGAGACGGTAATGAGTCCTTCTTCCTGTGGCTGCTGGGGGTCAAGTCCTGGAGGTTGCATGGAGTGAGTGAGCTTCTTGGGCAGGGACAAAACCTCAGGTGCAGGGAGCTGGCGAGTTTTCTCTCTCCGTCTTTTTTGCTTCTTCCATCCAGAAGCTCTCATAGTCTTCTGGCCTGCAGCCAGAGAATGTCCAAATGTATGCGGTGTCAGCTGGACCCCAAGTGGCTGTATGGAAGCATGAAAGTAAAGTAAGAGATGGGGCTGACTGGGGAAGAGCTTCCCAAATGTCACGTTCAGTTCTATTGGTTCCAGTGAACTTTGCAGACCTGTTTACTGTCTTTCCTTCCTGGGATACAACCTTGCTTGAAGTTCTGGCTGCCAAAAACGGGAGGCTTTCACGCAGTTCCTGTGTCCTTGGGCTCGAGTTTCCTGCCCATCAGAAAACTGTGCAACTGACAGGAAGCTCTACACCCACCAAGCCCCGTCAGTGTTAGAGAGGAGGAAGATTTTTGCATACAAGACCAGCAAGTAGTAAACACAGGGACCTCAAGGGAAGCTCTGAGCATATCTGCGGTTAGAGTGTGTCCCCGGCTCTGTATCGAAAGCCTTCCCCCTTCACGCACTGGGGCCCAGTGTGTGAGACACACATGTCCACAAGCGTTTGTAGTCTCATATCAGTTACTGACTGTAACTGGTGGTCCTTTTACAGCTGATAGATCTTCAGCCATGTACAGTCTGAACACTCCTACATGGCATACCAGGAGGAGAGTCAGTAAGTAGACAGAAGCCATGGAGGAAGATTAGGAGTCAAAGAGACTAACAGACTCAGAGAGATCCATCCCCCTTTCTTTTTCTCTTCTTATCTTCTCTTTTTCTTTCTTTTCTTTTCTTTTTGATTGATTGTTTGTTTTTAGTTTTTCATATATTATCCACTTATTCCATAGTTCAAGATCCCATTGGAGATTCTGCCTAGAACCAAGGAAAATCAGAGCCAGAGTCCTTACGATGCCCTGGCATACTGGCATCGTGGGGCATCCTGCAAGTACAAGCACCAGAAGTATTCGGTATCGAACACTCAGCAGGTCAAGGTCTCTACGTGCCCTTTGCTTACAGCAAACACACAGAGAGCTCCTATATCACGTCACAAGCTTCAGATAGCATGTCACAGACATCACTGTGTGAGTCAGAAGCTCCACAGACAAGAACAGCAGTGACTTCCTCCAGGAGAAAAGAGGGTGAATGCCTATCTGGGAACAGTACCCAGAGCCCTGGAAGTACAGGTGGGATAGGCTCCAACATTTTGGTGGCAAACATAGCAGAAGAGGTAGGCTTCTCGTCCCTCTGCCCACACAGTTGGCAGCCTCGCACTCCTGGAATCTAATTTCTCCTGGGGTCTAACAGTTCACTCTCTCTGCATCCAGACTCATCTGAGAAGAAAGTGACTTACTTAATTAATGCCCACTAAGGGTTCCCCTCTGTCCTGGAAGAGTGCTACTGTATAGCCACAGGCCCTTTATATTATGTGCACTCCTCTCATACCATCACCACTCCGTCTGTGTCCTACCATTCTCTACACTCCACCTGCCTGAATTTGTTGAGATCCCAGAAGCAGCATGAACTGTCCTCAGACCCAGTCCAGTTCATCACAACACACTTGGTAACTTCCTACCTAGTAAGAGACAGGGTGCTGGCCTCAGCTTGTTTTACTAAATGCTCACTGATGGGGAAGTTTTGCTCAGGGAGGAGGTTTGGTGTGGTGGCAGTCCTTCCCAAGTCCCCTGGAAATTCCCAGAAACCACTGCAAGAAATCTGAAACCACAGCCCACCCAGAAAATATTCTAGGATTTCATCCACCCCAGAACCAAGTGTCCCAGTATGAACTATGTCTGTGACACTCTTGCATTCTTTCCATGATGAAAGAAAGAGAGAAAGTAAGAAAGAAAGAAAGAAAGAAAGAAAGAAAGAAAGAAAGAAAGAAAGAAGGAAGGAAGGAAGGAAGGAAGGAAGGAAGGAAGGAAGGAAGGAAAGAAGGAAATGGGCCTCAGATGCTGTCCTGGTTTTGATTCAAATGCCCGTCTTAGGTTCCTGTCTTTGAGTGCTTAGTCGCAAGTTGGTAGCAATGTTTGAGGAAGTTGTGGGACCTTTTCAGGGATGTTAGTTAAAAGAGGTGAGTTTCTTTTCTTTTATTTTATTTTCTATATTCTTCGTTTACATTTCAAATGATTTTCCCTTTCCCGGTTCTGCCCTCCCCATAAGTCCCATAAGTCTTCTTCCCTCCACACATTCCCCAATCAACCTCCTCCCACTTCTCTGCCCTGGCAATCCCCTACAATGCTGCATCAAGCCTTTCCAGGACCAGGGCCCCCTCTCCTTCCTTCTTCTTGGGAATGATTTGATAAGTGAGTTGTGTCTTGGGTATTCAGAGCTTCTGGGCTAATATCCGCTTATCAGTGACTGCATTCCATGTGAGTTCTGCGAGTTTCTAAGAGGCAGATCTTGGGTGGACTGCTCATCCCTGCTTCCTGTTTCGCTGACATGGGAGCAACATTAATCTCCTGTGGCTTCAGCTATGAGCTGCTCTAGACATTATGCTTCTCCTTCGATGACGGACCACAGTCCTAAATCTGTGACTTGGGACAAATCTTACCTTCAGGTGCCTTTGTACAGTATTCCATCAGGGTGGAGAGTAAGTAACCAACACCAACAAACCCCTTTCCAGCTGAAGAACTGCCAGCTGCTGATGTCAGTAAATTCAGGCTGACTAGAGAGCGACCCTTTACTGCCCAAAGCAGGAATCGCAGGAAGATGGGGCCTGGGTCCAGTGGGAGTGAGAGCCAGATGGGGGTGGCATGGGCAGAGAGGATAAAAGGAGGGACTGCCAGGCAAGCAGTGACACAGTAAAACAATGTGGTCATTGCAATATACGAAAAAACTCCCAGGGTTTATCCATGGGACTATGGGACTGCAGCTTTTCTTCAGAGGTCTCCGCTTTGAAGGGCGCCTGCCTTTTCATTTGTTACATTACCTGTTCTGTGTGGTAGCTCACAAGTTCATCCTGCGCCCCAAATCCACTCTTACAACTACAAAACCCTCAATGTTTTTCAGCAGAGTCACCTGTTGTCCCTTCAAGCCAATATGTGTTTGTCAGACTTTGTGTCTTGTTCCTTTGTTTGAAATATGTGAGTTGTGGCCCTGAAGCTGGCCCCTTCATCCTGCCAACTCACAACCCTTTCCAAGTGTCCCTTTCCCATTGAAACCACTTCCGCTGATTCACCTTATTATGTCCTTTACAGTCACCAGACCGAGTACAGATCAGGGAATGTCACTTATGAGTTGTGGCTGTGGTGGCAAAAGGAACAGGGGTGGGGGGTGTTAGGACAGTGGACATGGAAGGTGCCTGCACTTTCATCATTCAGACCTGCAGATACATTATAGAACCAGCGAAAAAGAATGTGGCTAATCTGACCTTGGGGTGGGAGAGGGTCCTACTAGATTACTCTTGGGTGCACAATGAATCTCACAAATCTTTAAAGATACACATACACACACACACACACACACACACACACACACACACCACTGGTCAGAGAAGAGGAATAATAGCTGAATAAAGTAAAAAGGGCTCAACATTACTGGCTATGAGATGGAGAAAGACAACCTCAGTCAAAGGACATGGGTGGCATCTAGAAGCCGGAAAAGACAAGAACATGGGTTCCTCCTAACAGTCTCCAGATATCTCTAAAACCTTAGGTCATAGTAAAGTGGGGCCAAATAAAATGTCTGAACCTCAGAAGCATGAGATAATAACTGCCTTGGGCTAAGGTACCAGCTAGGTAGTCCTTTGTTTCAGCAGCCGCGCTAACAGTGACAGAGACACATATGACAGGGATTCCGATATTTTTCATGAGTGATGCGAGGTGCCAAGCACTGCACATTATCTCATTTAACACTCTTCTCAGTTCTGTCAGGCAAGGACTATGGCTCACCTATTTCACAAAATGGTCAGCCAGGCTTGGCGAGCACAGGAGCCTACCTAAGGCCCCCAACCCGTCTACAGAAGCTAAGATCCAAACTCAGTTCTTCTAGAATTCGGGGCTCAGAGTGTTTCCATCAGAGATTCCTGGCTAGGCAAGGCCTCCTGTGCGAATCTCATTTCATGGCTAAAGACTATGGACATACGTCTGCTGTTGCTGATGAATTTCATCTGGAACTGATGGTAACTAGGAAGCTGCCAGTAATCTCTCTTCCCAGATAATCCAAAGGACTCCAGAGTCTAGAGACAAGCTTGAACCAGACAGCAATCTGCCTTAAACAATTTAGCTTTGTTGGTGCAGGAGCAAAACTGCATCCATGTTGGCTGAGCCTTAGTCACACTTGTTGTTCAGTTTGTTTGTTTGTTTGTTTGTTTATTTTTTGAGACAGGGTTTCTCTGTGTAGTTCCGGCTGTCCTGGAACTCACTCTGTAGACGAGGCTGGCCTCGAACTCAGAAATCCGCCTGCCTCTGCCTCCCAAGTGCTGGGATTAAAGGCGTGTGCCACCACTGCCCAGCTAGTTTGTTTGTTTTTTAAATTACAAGAACTGGGAACTCCTCTCGGCTACCTGACCTGGGATTGCACACCCTAGGATTAGGAATCAAATGGAATAGAAAGCATAACTAATCATGGCTAATTTAGAAGGTAAAGGACAGTGTCTGGGGACGTGGTTCAGTCTGCAGAGTGCTATTGACATAAGCACAGAGACCTGAGTCTCGATCCCAACATCTCCATAAAGTGCTCCTCACAGCAAAATATACCTGAAATCTCAGCTCAGCGGTGGAGACAGGCGGGGTTCCTTAAGGCTTCTATACAACTAGTTTAGTCAAACTGTGGAGGTCCAAGTTCAATGAGAAACTTTTTGCACTCCCTCCAAAGTGGAGATTGAGGAAGACACTTGATATCTATGTCTGACCACCATACATACTCACACTAAAATGTGTACATACCAAATACACGTGTACCCCCACCATCATACACACAAATACAGGAATACGTTGGAAAGCACAGTGGACTTGTGTGGACGCTTTGGCTACTTCTTGCCATTCTCTTGAACTAGTGGAGCGAATCGATCCCTGCCTTCATGTGCGGGTCCAACACCCCACCCGTCATTCACCACAGTCACTTTTCTAGCAGATATGCTGTTAGAAAAATAGGCTGGTTCTGATCATCATGAGAACAAATCTCGCATAAATGACAAAGAGCAGATATCTATCACATGGGTTCACTTAAGCAATGGCAGGAGGGATGAGTCAAACCTAGATCGACGTTTATTCCTGGACTTTTCCGTTATGTGAGTAAAACTGTACTTTTTCAAGACAGGTCAAGAATCACATTTTTTTTTCCTTGCAGCACTTAAAGAGATTCTTAGCAGCATAACGGCTACTTTTTAAATGACTATGTTATGACCTCCTTGCCTTTGCCTCACTCTATCAAGACGCAACACTGTACGTAGGAAATAAATCAGAAAAGAATCAAGTCTGAGCTCACCTCTCCTGGTGGAGCAAAGGCACCTCAATGTTCAGTCTCCCAGATGGGGAAGTTTTTCTCAAATGATTTGTTTGCAGACAGCTAAACAAAGTGGCCGTCAAAGACCTTATTTTGTGCGAGAAGCTTGGATAGAGTGTCTTCTGAAGTGCCCTCCCCTGGAACGAATCCAGCTGCTCTTCACCTTCCCACCCAGCAGGATACTGTGTGCCGCAGACAGGGCTCTATCACAGTTTCCTTGGCACATAGGACTGTGGCACTGTTGAGGTCCCCGTCCATCAATGCCCGCATGACAGTCTAAGGACATTCCTTTCCTCCCCTTCTTCTGTATTCTTATCTTTCGGTTGAGGTTTCTAGGGGGAGCCCCCAAGTGAAACCAAGAGTTTTTCATGCTCCCGGGTGTCAGAGTGATGCAACCCCAGTTTGGGTCTCTGCTTCTGAACTCAGGACATTGTTCTTAGGGATCCAAGCTTAATACTGATTGTCAAACTGATGTGATGTATAAGCATACAGGAGATCATTGCTCTACTGGATTATTGGAGGTGAGAAAACCTACCTTGATTGTGGGCAGCACCACCATCTATGGACCAGGATGAATAAGAAGTCTTGGAGATAGGTTAGTACCAGCATATCTCTCTCTCTCTCTCTCTCTCTCTCTCTCTCTCTCTCTCTCTCTCTCTCTCCCTCCCTCCCTCCCTCCCTCTCTCTCTCCCCTCTCTCTCTCCTTCCCTCCATCCATCCCTCCCTCCCTCCTTCGCTCTCCCTCTCACTCTGGTTTTCTGTTTCTCCACATGGAAGAACCTATTTTTGTTATATGTGCTCTGGAAAGGATGGCATGCATCATGTGACATGGAATCCCACAGGAGTCAAGCAGATGTTGGTATGATGCTCATAAAATTCAACCTCTGAAATAAATAAATCTTTCCATTATATATTACCTAGCAGCCTTAGGTATCAGCAGCAGAAGATGGTCTAACTCTGCCACCATTTTTTTCCATCTCCCAGTGGCAAGAGCATCAAGGTTCCCAGACAGTCCATTTCATCACCAGGGGTCCAACATCTGCAGCATCTTCAGGTATAGACCAGATACAGAGTTGCACAATGCAGTGTCTGTTCCTTGATAGTGATGGGTATGCTTACACCAACTGCTCCTAGCCTGGCTTTGAAGATCTGGATCACACTATCATGTGGTCAAATAAAGCCATAAAACTGGGCCTATGATCTGTCTCTGGGCCAGTTCATTTCCATGTATTTTAAGCCAGTAGGATTTGGAGAGTGGATCTGGAATACTTACTCTGGTCCTCCTGAAATCTCAGAGATATTTTTCTTCATAGAGCTTGCTTTGTTTTCCTCAGGACTGTACCAGATGCTGGTGAAACAATTTGACTGCTCCATTGTAAGTGCCCTCCATATTCCCAGCATACAGAATGCTGTGGGGTCAACTGAACTTACAATTGCATCTTGATTTCACTTTGCTAGAATGCGGCTTTGGGAAGTTCTCTTCAGTGCTCTGAGCCTCAGCTTAGAGGTAAGGGTTAGCACAGTGTGAAACCGTCAGAGAACATGGAGAAGAACCCTATGTTACCTGGTCATGTGTATATTAGTTGCGTCCCCGTTGCTGTGATACCCTGACAAAAGGCAAGTTTGAAAAGAGAGGGATTTTTGGCTTATAGTTTCAGAGGGCATACAGGTATAGCGGGAAGCAGGAGCAGGAGGCAAGATCATCACTTTTCACCCATAAATAGGAAACAAAGAGATTGAACAGGAAGCAAATCCGAGGCTAAAACCCACAGTGACATCCTTCCTCCAGCAAAGCTCCAGTTCCTAAAGGTTCCATAATGATCCCACACAGTGCCACCAGCCAGAACCAAGCGTTCAGACACATGAGCCGATGGGGATGGGGACCCCTTTCGTACTCAACCAGCAATAAGATATGAGCAGAAAGTTGTGGTGTCCCCTTGTCTAATTGCTAGAAAGACATTGGTAGTTATGAGAAAGGCCCTCTACCAGATCTGGAGGCCTGATCCCCTCCCCCCCCCAAAAAAAACATCATGTACTTGCAAATGTTACATCCCTGGTCTCCAGTCTAGCATTGCCTCCTGAAAAAAATAAAAAGAATTGGCAAGCAAAGATATTATGGTTGTTCTTTGGGCCTGGATGGCATACATCATGAACAATCCCATGATGCCATTGGGAGGGTAAAACAGCACAGAGTTTGGAAATAAATGTAGGTAAGGGGCTTTGGATTTGAAATGTCCCATCCTGGTTCTGTCTTGTTCTATAGAAAACCATCTGTGCCCCCAGTCTGCCATATAACCTGGGAAGCTATGTGGCCCAAAGGAAAAAGCTTGGCCTTGAAACCCACCAACTTAGAGTTGACTTTGAATCCCAATTCCACCATCACACATAGATACCTCACTACCTGGACCTGGCCATTTTTATTCCCACCTCCCTCTAAAACTAATTTCCAGCCATACATTGGAAGCTTCCAGAAAACAGAGACTCCATTTGTTTTTCTCTGCTGCTCTCAGATTGTCCTGTGTCCAGCCACCAACCTAGAACAGAGAAGTTCTAATCAAGGTCAGTCTTCCATTGCTAGTGAGAAATGAAAGAATAGAGACAGAATCACATTCATCAGTGTCTCTGTCGCCCAGCCTCATTCCAGCATGGTAAATATTTGCTGAATGAATTTACTAAAAACAAGCAATACCAAACCAACCACTGAGTACTAAGGCCAAGTACGTGCAGGAGGAGACAGAAGAAATGGTCAGGATAGGACTTGGCCATTTTATTGTAACTGAAATATATGTTGGTTTAGGGGGACCCAGACTCTGTTGATTTGACTGTGAAAAATGTCGATTCTAGCTCCCGGATCCCAACTTTCTCCCTGATCAGGAGTGACTGCATCTTTTCTAAGTTCCCTGCTTCTTGCAGGAACTTAATTCCCTCCCACTGGGGTGGATGGAGGCCTCCTACAGAGGTCAGGGATCTGCATCGTGTACCAGTCCTTTCAGGTCTGGACTATCCAGTTTAGGAGGAAACTCGTGTATTTAAGGAAAGAATGGACAGTCATATCCCAGGAGTAGCTTCTACTTGGCCACATAGCTTAAGACAAAGAAGAGAACTGTGTGTGCCTCACGTTACAGGCTTATTATAGGCAGGTTTTACATCTCATTTATTTGCTTCTGGACCATCTGAGGTATTCATTCTGCATCAGTAACACTTACAAGAAATATGAGAGGGAATAAATTTGCCACAGACGTTACCCACCATGCTGCAGTAATTGCAGAGGGCAGTCTCCAAAACAGCCTGAGAAGGCTGAAAGACATGCTTTGTAAAGCTGTGAAGGAGGTACAGAGAGGAGGAGGAGCAGAGGGGGAAGAAAGAGGGGAAGGAGGGGTAAAAAGGCACTACACCCCTTTAGCATCCGTGCTCTACACCCCAGCATCATGCTAGGATGCTTGCAGATTCTACTTCCTTCTACGCTTTCAGGATACTAAGGAATGAGTCAGACTGTTCCAGAGAAGAGACCTAGCATGCAATATCAGATCCTATTCATGGAGGCAGCCTTAAGATCAAAGCGAAGCAGGAAGTGGGCTGCAGGTCTAAGAGCATCCAGAGAAGAGAAGCATTCACTCAATGCTTGCCTGACCCTGACGCCGCATCACGTAACCACCCAAGTGTCTGTACTCCTGCACCCTTGTAAAATTGTAGCATTCTAGTCTAGACAAATAGATGCCAGGAGTTGTTAAATAACAGGGCCACCAGGCACAGGGGAAGCAAGGGGTAAAAGTGGGAGTAGGAAGAGCCAATGAGGTCACCTCTCTCTACCTCTGTCTCTTGCATCCAGGACACCAAGAGCCAGGCTACTGGGAAGCACAGAAAGGGTTGGTTTCTCTACTTTGGTGATAATGATGAATGACAAAGGGGACAATGACAAAAATTCCTGAGTTCCCTGTGCCTAGCACTCTTCAGAGCATTTTATACAATTCATTCATTCTGCCTGAACCAAAAAGGTGAGTACTGTTAGGACTCCCATTTTTCTTGTGAGCAAACTGGAGCACAGGAATGATGATAGTCCTGCTACCTAGTCCTGGTACTAAGAAGGTACTCACACTTGATTCTACACCTCCAGTTCCTTCAGGGGAAAGTCAACTCACACACAGTCCTAGGAGGAAGCCCGGGGTTCCATAATGTCGTCTGGACACATAGTTCACCAAAGCCATCTTAGTAACTTGCTCACTGTACTGACTGGTTTTGTGTGTCAACTTGACACAGGCTGGAGTGATCACAGAGAAAGGAGCTTCAGTTGGGGAAGTGCCTCCATGAGATCCAGCTGTGGGGCATTTTCTCAGTTGGTGATCAAGTGGGGAGGGCCCCTTGTGGGTGGTGCCATCCCTGGGCTGGTAGTCTTGGGTTCTATAAGAGAGCAGGCTGAGCAAGCCAGGGGAAGCAAGCCAGTAAGAAAGATCCCTACATGGCCTCTGCATCAGCTCCTGCTTCTTGACCGGCTTGAGTTCCAGTCCTGACCTCCTTTGGTGATAAACAGCAATTTGAAAATGTAAGCTGAATAAACCCTTTCCTCCTCAACTGCTTCTTGGTCATGATGTTTGTGCAGGAATAGAAACCCTGACTAAGACAGTCACTTACTTCTTAGTTGGGATGGGATGATCAGAGATCATAAAATCACCAAAGAAAACCTCCAAACTGGAAGAGACAGATGCTTACAGAGTGCAAGGATGACATCATATGGGGAACAGTAAGGTGGGGACAGAAAACCATGCTAAAAGTCATTTTCTCTCCAGAGGAATGAGACAGTATGCCAAACAGCATAGCTAATAATGAGAAAAAAAATGAAAAACAGAAGAATTAAGTTTTTAGAAATTAAAAAAATAAGACATAAAAATTTAAACATAAAAGCAAAACAGAAAGTGTGGGGGTTAAAAGTAAAACCTTGCAGAAATAACACTCAAAAAAGAAAAAACGGTTAACAAAATTTTAAAATTTATCAAGGACATTTAATGTATTGGGCTTTCAAAATGAGATTTTATGAGAACAAAACTTTATTAGTTGGGAGAGGCAAAATCATAATCAGAATATAGTACGTGAAAAATCTATTTTCCATAGAAACAAAGGCTTCAAATTTAAAACTCTGTTATAAAGAACTTGCAAATAAAAAAAAATGTCATGCAGTAAGCTGAATAAACCTAGCCCAAAGTCTATACACATCTCAATGAACTTCTACAGTGAGATCAGCCATGCTGAAGCTGTGCAGCATTACACTGTACTGTACACATTCACTATCTAATATATTTTTATTCACTTATCTGCTACCGAAAAGATGAGAAGTTCACAGCAGAGTTAAAACTAGAAAAACAGTCCGTTTTATAACCCCAGTGCCTAGTGCCTGAATTTAGTCCTTCCTCATACATAACACATACCCTTGAGATTTAAAAAAAAAAAAAAAAAAGAATTAGATGAAGAAAAGTGTAGAATACAAGACAGGAAATTCCTGAGCCTGACGGGTGTGCACCTCCAGGAAGTAGTGTAATAAAGCGATGAGTACCTGGAGCACAGAAGGGAAGGGTTCTTTCTTAGCAAGTTGGTCGGAGCTTCTCTCTTCCATTCTCTCTCTTCCTCCCTCCCTCTTTCCCTCCATCCCTCTCTTTTCTCTTCCTGTTCTTCCTCCTCCTTCCTCCTCCCTTGCTGATAAACAGCAATTTGGAAATGTTAGCTGAATAAACCCTTTCCTCACCAACTTACTTCTTGATCATGATGTTTGTGCAGGAATAGAAACCCTGACTGAGACACTCACTACTTCTTAGTTGGGATGGGGTGACCAGAGATCGTAACCCTAACCCTAACCCTAACCCTAACCCTAACCCTAACCCTAACCCTAACCCTAACTCTTCTTGCCCTCTCCTTTATTAATAACAGCATCAGCAACTAGAAAATAAGTCAGATATTTCTAAGATGCATATGTAAATTTAAAAAAATACAGATTCTCTTCCACTTATGATGGAATTATGACCCAAAAGGCCCACTGTGAGTTGAAACGACCTCAAGCTAAACCTGTGTTCAGTTGACCAAAACCACCCTAGCAGTGACTCCCCTCCCAGTGACACAGCTGACGGGGAAACATGGGTCACAGCCACTGGCCACCATTGAGAGAGTATTACACTGTATATCCAGGGCACAGGCCAATGGATCTGTTCCTACTCACTGTATATCATGTTTGCATTGTTCTAAGATCAAGCACCCGTAATTCAATCCTTCCTTAGTTAGGGATCATCTTTATTTCTACCTGCAGGTTGCTAAGGTTCTGTTGAAGTTTGTGAGGACAGAACTGCACAAAATATTTAAGGAGACGTATTTATTGCTAAGGCGCGGAGCAGATTTTAAACTATTGATAGCTACTGGGGAAGTGCTACTGATATACATGTAGTATCATCTCATTCCAGTTAGAATAAATGATGCTCACTACCAATGAAAATAAAGAATGAAAAATGTTCACCAGGGTGCACAGTGAAGGGAATTCTCATGCAGAGTTGGTGGGAATGTAAATTGGGTCAGATATGGCAAATGGTGTGTAGGTGCCTCAGAACATAAAGAGCGGATGAGTCATGTGACCAAGCTCTCTGAGTTCTTAGTATATATTCAAATCAGCAGGCTGAAGAGACACTGACAGACTTATGTTATAATAATAATAATATACATAACAGCCAGGCCATGGGATTAGCCAGACAGTCCATCAACCAGTATATAGAGAAAGAAATGGTTGCATATTGTACACTAGGGTAGTACACAGCCATAAATAGGAGTGAGACCCAGTCATTTGCAGCAAAATGAGTGAAAACCAAGGATATTCTGTTAAATGAAATGAGCCAGCCTCAGAGAAACAAGTACTGTGTGTTTAGATCACATGAAACAGAGGCAAAACCTGAGCATCGGAAAGAGATGACTGGAGAGGAGAAAAGGGTAATAAACAGGAGTTGGATTCCATTACTACCCACTGTACACAAACACTGAAACAATACTCTGAGCTATATTAAATGTGCAGTTAAAGTGTCGATCAAAAATGAAATAATAACCAATAATTGTCAGGAACTGAAGCAGAGACCAAGGCAGAACATTGCTTATTGACTGGGTCTGCCTACTTTTGTATATAGCTTAGAACTACTTGCCCAGGGATGGCAGTGTTTATAATGGTCTGAGTCCTCCCACATTCATCATTAATCAAGAAGATAGCCTTGCCTAAAGCCAATGAGATGGAGACATTTTCTCAGGTGAGTTTCTCTCTTCCCAGATGGCCCTTGCCTGTGTCACGCTGACAAAAAAACTAGCCAGCACGGGTTTACTTTTAGTTCAGGATTTAGTTCTAGATTGCTTCCATCACCATTGGGAAGTCAAAGCAGTAACTCAAGGTAGATATTCATACGGTAGCCATGGTGAAGAGCAGGAAGGAAGAAATGTGAGCATCCTGGCTTGGTTGCTTATTCTCAGATTGACATCTCTACTCTTACACCGGTCAGAACCTCCAGCCTAGTGACACTTCACATAACATTTAAAGCAATCCCCATAGACATGGCTATAGGCCAACCCAATGTAGACAGTCCCTCACTGATACTCTCTTTCCAGGTGATTCACAGTATGTCAGGTTGACAATCAACATGTACCATCACAGTACCTACATGGTCCTCAGGTGGACAGTTCTCTTGCATGGGAACTAATGGTAAGCTTGTGCTGGGCGTGCAAGAGGAATGTCTAAAAACCAGAGGGTGAAGGTGACACAGATAAGCATGCCCTGGGTTATGGTGGCAACCTGGTCTTCTCTCCGTTGGCTCCAAAGCCAGATCAGTACTGGGGGCAGGGGGGAGGCGTGCGCTGGAAAAGAAGAATCCTCCACTCAAAAGCTGAGTTTGGGACTGAAGACCCCAGAAGCCAGATGACTGCAGGTCTTATGAGTGACTGCCAACTCCTTTCCTGATGAGAAATGAGAATGGAGCTCTCTGGAGTCGCCCAGAAATTACTAAAAATTTGCATTTTATTTATACGCTTTTGAATAAAACATTCAAATATTTCGCCCTTTTGTTTTGCTAAGACTAGGGATGAAACCTCAGGGTTTTGCACCTGCTAAGTAGGTTCTCTAACACTGAACCGCACGCCCCTACCCCTTTGAATAAAGCATTTGAAGGTAAGTTATAATCATCCTGACTGTGACCACTAATAACTTCAATATTTAATCCAAAAATCTAAGCTATTTTCCTACATACCCACCCTACCATGGCTATACTTGAGAATTATCTTTGAAGCAGTGGGATTGCCTGGTGTGTTGTCCATATTCAAACCAAGCACCATGAATCATCTCCTCAGGCCATGTGTCTACAGATAAGTGCAGGTGTTTGCATTTGAGGACAGTGACACTCACATTTGGTTGTTCTTTCTTTCAGTATCCTATGGTCTATAATAGTGCCCCCTTCCTTTCATAGTTTTAAGATATTAAAATTATTGAAGATTTAATGTTAGTTGCCCTCTAGGATAAGCATCAGGATTCTTTTCCTTGGGGCTATATTATTAAATTCAGGTCATTACAATATACACTGGCATGCATTTATCTTTGAGTGTGTATACATCTACATTTTAGCCACTTACCTTTCATAGGAATTATAAGAACTAAGGCATAACCCTGTACTTGTTACCTCTGCTAATTTTCATTTCCCTTGCACCTCTAGATTTCTGTCATAACCCTTCTTCACCTTGAAGAATTCGCTGTAGCATTTTGGGTAGTGACCAAAATGACGTATAACTTATGGCATTAATTTGTATTTCACCACATCTGAACAGACTCTTTGTTGGATGCAGATTCACAGTTTAGTTTCTGTTTTTCTCACTTGCCACTTTGGAGTTATCTGCTGGCCTCCGCTGTTTCTGATCAGCAGTATCCTTATGTGTATCTGCTATGTGGACCACTTTGTTTTCCTCTGGCTTCCTTGAAAACCTCTTCCTTATGTCTAGCTTTCATCCACCCAGTTGTAATGCCACTGGATATGACTCCCTGTGTATTATTCTATTTTGATGGTTGTCTGATTTGGCAATTATTGATTCATACATCATTTCTCCTTACTTCTTCGTGTCTATTCATATTTTAAGTTATTTTCATTTTGTTTAACTTATATGTAGGTAGGTGTATCTGTGTTTGGGTATGTGAGTTCAGGTAGTTGGGTATACTAGAAATGTTGGATCCCCATAAAGCTAGTGTTGCATCCAACATAGGTGCTGGGAAATGAACTCAGATCCTCTGCAAGACCAGTAAGTGCAGTCAACCTCTGATCTGGTTATATTTTAGACCAATGGCTAGTCATATATTTATTTAATGCTGAACAGTGTAGAAAAGACATTATATAAACTTTTATTTCATATCTTTATTTTTAAAACCTTGGTTTAGTACCTTCTTCAGGATAAAGAAGAATAAATTATGTCATTTTCTGGAAAATGAATGCAAAATGAGATAGTGGTATTATGGGAAATAAAGCAAACATAAAAATTAATATCATTTTCTTTCTTTTATATAGCCTACAAGATATTTGTATATACAAAACACATATATACAGGGAAGTAGTAGAAAGAGAGGCAGAGGGAGAGGGAGAGGGAGAGGGAGAGGGAGAGGGAGAGGGAGAGGGAGAGGGAGAGGGAGAGGGAGAGGGAGAGGGAGAGGGAGAGGGAGAGGGAGAGGGAGAGGGAGAGGGAGAGGGAGAGAGACCATGAAAGCAGAAGTGAGATTAGGAGATTACAGACAGAGAGATTGTCTGGAATATAGAAGGAACCTAGCAGGAGAATCAAGTAGATTATTCACAATCACAGTGCATGATACAATTAAACGTTTTTATGAAACTCATCATCATACATAATAAAAATATGCCAATAAAATTATTTTAAACACATTACTCTGCCAAGTCCATGGAAAACTGAACATTTTCTAAGCCCCATTCATGTCTCAGAGCACAAACGTCAATTTAGCCTCCTCGTGGACCACTCATTGGCTGTGGCCACGGTTAGAATGGGCCATGTTCTCCTCTCTCTCAGTGGGCTTTCTGACATCTCAGCTAGAGTGCTGAGGCAATCTACTCTGGCAGAGAACTTCAATGTTCTGAGTCCATCACTTACTTCCATGATCACTGCCTGACCTGTAGTATCTATGTTGCTTTCCATATTACACAAGACACTGTGTGACAGGCAGGGGGAAATTGGTCCCCCGTACAGCTAGCCCTCGTCATCAGAATCTCTGTGATTCCCTGTCAACTTACAGAACCTCCTTTCTACACGGGTTCCTCCTCTCCACTTCCCAGTCCTGAGATGCTGTCTGCCTAGAGTTTTCACTTCTGCTCTCTCCTTGGTTAGCACAGGCTACATGCTCTGCTTGGAGTCTAACTCTGCATCAGTCAGGAAATCCACGCTGGAGCAAAGTTGCTGATCATGAAATTGGCTTCAGGAGGCTTCCTTCTCTGAGCACCGCAGGAATACATTGCCTATTACCCACTGCCTGAACATAGTAACCTTGTATATTTTTTTTCCAGTTTCGAATTCCTTTAACGCAGGAGAACTAGGCAAGAGAACATAGGACTGCACTGTGGCTGGAAGCCTGTGGAATGCCTTTTTAATTTCCTCCCTTTGAATTACAAGAAAACCTAAAAAGGGACGGATCAAATGGCTAGTGGGTGGACCCATCCCCAGTGTGTTTTCCCACCTAGACACACACTTTCCATCAACACCAAAAGAAAATGAAAAACAGCTTCAGACTTGCCAAAGCAAACCAAACAAACAAAAAAAGGATTATAAAAATAAGCTAAAAATCACCTTCTTCGTGTTCCCCTGATAGGAAAGTGATGGTGAGGTGTGTACAAAGAACAAGAAGACAGGCCCTGGGATCTGAGAGGCAGAGGGTCCCTCTCGGGAAGAGTTGCTTTAGGAAGGCCCTGGGGTTGCCATCTTGTGTCAGGCTGAGGAAGTGAGAAGGCTGATTCCCAGTGACACAAAAGAGCCAGCGGCTCAGGTGGCAGGCACATAGCAGAAGATGCAAATACTCACAGCTAACTTTTGGGCAGCAGGAAAGAAACTCTACAAATCAGGGCAATGATTAGACCCCAGTCAGATAGAAATTATTAGGAGAATGGTTGCATGTGTGTGCTCTTTAACCAACCGTTTAATAATGACCAATGCTAACATTAGTTGCCGTTTTATAAACATTATCAATTTAAATAAGAACCGTAAACAGATATCATTAAGGGATTACAAAGCAGAGTAAACCTAGATAGGAGGAAGGATCTGGGTCTGTGAGTTACAAAGATGGGACATCTGCCAGCTATGAGAATTTTCTACTAAATCAAAGAGAGTAGAAAAGCTGAGTTTGAGGCTGATCCTCAAGATATATACAGAGTATGACAGAATCAGGAGACTCACATTGTGGGTTCTGTATAGAAGAATCTAGAAGAATCAGGGAGAGCTATGGTGTTTTTTATTAATCTAGGCCTTAAGGTTCAACAAATTGCTTCTGTTGCTTCTAGGTTTTGTTTGTTTGTTTGTTTGTTTTGTTTGTTTTTTGTTTTGTTTTGTTTTGGCGATCAAATGAATCACTGCATTAGTTAATAGCCACCTTAGTCTGAGAAGTATCATTCCAATTGTTGCCAAAATGATCTTAATTATTTTAATTCAGCACTCCTACGTTTGTCACCCAAATCTTGGGAGTTCCTATTATTTAAAGGGTAGAGGCCTATCCCATTCACAGCTATTTACTACAAAGTAAAAATTAACTTTTATTTACAAAGTATGCTAATTTTAACCCTAGGCTAGTGTCCAACTCCATTCTTTTTATTTTTTATTTTTTTAAGGATAAATTCAGGCTATCAAGGAGAGAACCACAAAGGCTAGACAAAATGATGAGCTCATTTATTCTTTCTTTACTGCAGGAACAAAGCTTCAAAACAAACTGTTGCCTGTCAAATTTAATCATGTCAGCTGCATTAATTGTGATTTACAGAGCCACTGACGGACAGTATGATTTCATGGTGAAGCCAGTACCTAGAGTAACTGAGAGATGTGAACAAAGGTGATAAATTTGAAACTACATTTTAAAATTTTAAATATGTCTTAGTCAGGGTTTCTATTCCTGCACAAACATCATGACCAAGAAGCAAGTTGGGGAGGAAAGGGTTTATTGAGCTTAGACTTCCACACAGCTGTTCATCACCAAAGGAAGTCAGGACTGGAACTCAAGCAGGTCAGAAGCAGGAGCTGATGCAGAGGCCATGGAGGGATATTACTTACTGGCTTGCTTCCCCTGGCTTGCTCAGCCTGCTCTCTTATAGAACCCAAGAATACCAGCCCAGAGATGGCACCACCCACAAGGGGCCCTCCTTCACTTGATCACTAATTGAGTAAATGCCCCACAGCTGGATCTCATAGAGGCACTTCCCCAAGTGAAGCTCCTTTTCCTATGATAACTCCAGCCTGTGTCAAGTTGACCCACCAAACTAGCCAGTACAATTGACCCCTTGTCAACTTGACACACCAACATATCACTATTAAGCCTCAACCCTTACTTTCTTATTCATCCCCAAGATCTCAATAATGTAAAAAGCCCCACAGTCTTTACATATTAAAAGTTCAATCCATTTAAAATGTTCAAAGTCTTTTAAAAATTCAAGTCTCTGAACTGTGGGCTCCACTAAAATACCTTCTTTCAAGAGGGAAAAATATCAGGGCACAGTCACAATCAAAAGCAAAACTCAAACTCCAATGGTTCAATGTCTGGGATCCAACTCACGATCTTCTGGGCTCCTCCAAGGGCTTGAGTCACTTCTCCAGCTCTGCCCTTTGTAGCACACACCTTGTCTTCTAGGCTCCAGCTGCCTGTACTCCACTGCTGCTGCTGTCCTTGGTGGTCATCGCATAGTACTGGCATCTCCAAGCTTCAACTCTTTTGCATGACCCCTTCATTCCTGGGCCATCAATTACAACTGAGGGTACACTTTCACCAATGGCCTTCCGTGGTCTCTCAGCGTACCAAGCCTCAGCTGTTCTTCATGATGCCTTCATGCCTTCAAAAGCAGTACCACCTGGGTGACTCTTACACAGTACCAAGTCCTGCTACAGCACGAGGCACAACCTTGGCTATCTGGAACACACTCTCTGTGCTCTCAGAAAACACATCCCAGAAGATTTCACCTCAGTGATGCTGGTCTCTTCTTACTCACCGCTAATTTCTTAGCTCCAGCTAACCAGCATCAATAGTCCCAGTAACACAACAGCTCACTTTAGTGGTTCTGGTATCTTGTTACTCACAGCTGATTCTTCAGCCCCAGCTAACCAGAACCACAGAGTCTTCATGGCTCTGATAAGAGTCTTTAATTTTCCCTCTGAAATTTCACAAGCCAGGCCTCCATCTTCTGCACTGTTCTCAACATAATCTTCCAAGCTCCTCCACAACATCTCACAGAGGTCTCATCACTGAATGGACCATCTAGCCCAAAGTTCCAAAGTCCTTCCACAGTCCTCCCCAAAACATGGTCAGGTTGTCACAGGAATACCCCACTCCTGGTACCAATTTGTCTTAGTCAGGGTTTCTATTCCTGCACAAACATCATGACCAAGAAGCAAGTTGGGGAGGAAAGGGTTTATTGAGCTTACACTTCCACACAGCTGTTCATCACCAAAGGAAGTCAGGACTGGAACTCAAGCAGATCAGAAGCAGGAGCTGATGCAGAGGCCATGGAGAGATATTACTTACTGGCTTGCTTCCCCTGGCTTGCTCAGCCTGCTCTCTTATAGAACCCAAGAATACCAGCCCAGAGATGGCACCACCCACAAGGGGCCCTCCTTCACTTGATCACTAATTGAGTAAATGCCCCACAGCTGGATCTCATAGAGGCACTTCCCCAAGTGAAGCTCCTTTTCCTATGATAACTCCAGCCTGTGTCAAGTTGACACACCAAACTAGCCAGTACAATATATATATTAAATATATACTATATTATAAATAAAATATTAAATATATATTTAAATATATATATAGCGTGTGTGCACATGCATGTAATATTTTTATGTATGGGTATGCATATAAGACGTGCAGGCATGGAAGTCCAAAAGAAGCTTTGGGGAGTCAGTTCTCTCCTTCCACCGTGTGGGTCCCAGGAATTGAAATCAGGTTGTCAGGTTTAGGGACCAGTGTCTTCAACCATCCTTGAAATGACAGTTGTAAAAAGCCACCAGAGGGCTTGTCTTACTTACATCCTTGGGAATCAGAGGGACACAAGATGCAATTTGTGCTATGGAAAATAGACTTGATGGCTCGGCAGAGAGCCCCAGCGGACCGCACTCTTCCCTCTCCTTGTTCCAACAGTGGCTGCCCTGACTCAGGCTCTCATGACCCAACAACATCTGCACTGGAATAGCCCACCTCTCCTGCCAACCTGCCATCACGCTACCATCCCAGTGACCCTTCTAAAATAGACATTTAAATAAATCTCTCTTTCAAGTTTTTTTTGGATATATTCTTTATTTACATTTCATTTCCCTTTTCCTGGTTCCCTGCCCCCCAAAGGTCCCACATGCCCTTTTCCCTCCCCCTGTTCCCCCATCCACCCCTTCCCACTTCCCTGTTCTGGTATTCCCCTACACTGATGCATTGAGCCTTTCCAGAACCAGGGGCCACTCCTTCCTTCTTCTTGGACATCATTTGGTATGTGGATTGTGTCTTTGGTGTCCCAAGATTCTAGGCTAATATCCACTTATCAGTGAGTGCATACCATGGGTATTCTTTTGAGACTGGGTTACCTCACTTAGTATGATGTTCTCCAGCTCCATCCATTTCTCTAAGAATTTTATGAATTCATTGTTTCTAATGGCTGAATAGTACTCCATTGTGTATATATACCACATTTTTGTACCCATTATTCCATTGAGGGACATCTGGGTTCTTTCCAGCTTCTGGCTATTATAAATAAGGCTGCTATGAACATAGTGGAGCATGTATTCTTATTGGATGCTGGGGAATCTTCTGGGTATATGCCCAGGAGTGGTATGGCAGGGTCCTCCTGAAGTATCGTGTCCACTTTTTTGCTCAGGGTGGGGTTTCAGGTTGACTCACCTGTTCTGTAACATTTTTAAATCATTGCCTCTTCCTTGGACTTCCGGCCATACTTACTGCCACAAGTAGTTCTCCGTAGTTCTCACCCTGTGTCTCATGCCTGTGGCATGCTTTCCTGGATATTTCATAATACTCTGAGTCAGTGGTCCTAGGAAGATCAGTCATGCTGTATACCTTGTTATGTTCAAGGTTTTCTGCTCAGAGATTTGTGAGCTTCTTGTTATCTAAGGTTTTGTAGTTTTAATCAAGCCTGGAGAATTTTTGGAAGTGTATCTTTGAATATTTTTCTTTCTCCTTTCCGCTGTTTCCAGCTGTACCTCTACAAGGTCCTAGGGAACTATGCCACAGCTCTCTTCATTTCATATTTTTATCTCTTTTTTCCTGTTTCATTTTATATTACACACACACACACACACACACACACACACACACCACCTTTTTAGTATTTATGGCAGATTATCACTGAGAACCAGTTAAGTCTAAAACTCATGTGACACAAGCTGTTCTCAAATTAATGTCTCAGCTCCCCAACAGCTGGAACTATTAAAGTACACTACCATATGAGTTCATTTTGGATGATTTCTATTGTCATAGCTTCAGTTATGCAATTAAGTACCATGCAGCATATCTCTGATAGTTTACATCTCTCAGAATATATATATATATATATACATATATATATTTAACATATATACATATATGTATAAATATGTTTATAATGTATATTTTATATTTATATTTAACTTCTAGAATATGGGAAGAAATGTACATTATAACTGCTTTAACCTCTTGTCTAATTCTGTCATTCTATATATGTATTTTTCTATTGATGTGTGTATGTGTGTGTGTGTGTGTGTGTGTTTCTGTGTCTGTGTCTGTGGAGAATCTGTGTCTCTGCGTTTGTGTTTGTGCTTGTTTGTTTAGGAGCTGGTTAGTTGGCTTTTTGAACCTGTGTTAATATATAGTCTAGGCAGACTTACAGCTTTTAACTATCCTGCGTCCAAGTTCTATGTGCTTTAGCATAGAAGAGCATGCCTCCGTATCTGGCCCTTTTAAAATTCTCACTTGGATTTTTCCCCCTTTGGGCATCTAACCATCTCTGCTACGGTGTGGACACGGATGGCTTTATCTTCCTGGCTGCTGCTTTTTCTCTGTTTCTATTAATGGTGCTGAAATTTGTTCTTGGGTTAAGGTACGTGAGAAAACACTGGTTTTTCTCAAGGTTTGCCTGTAAGCACTGTCAGGCAGGGCCTGACACAGATTCACTGTGTCTCTTCAATGAGATAATGCTCTTTTGAACACCCATCCTGCTGTTTTGTATATCGAGAGCCCCAATAATGGCTGCTAGGGATATGATTTGTTTTCAAGTCCATGTGACCCCCCAAGAGTTTTAGCATCTACTCCTCCTAAAGGGTGCTTGTCTCGCCCTTGTGTGGTTGTCTCTAGTGCAAGCGTCAATCAGCCTTCAGCTAAACACTGCAGAGGTTTCCTCGGCCGGCTTCAGAACTCTCTCCACAACGTTCCTTCTTTCCCATGTGTTTGGGGCTCTTAAACCTCTCAGACATCACACTGCCCCCTTTCTTGTCAGACATCCCGACACTCACACTGCCCCCTTTCTTGGCTGTGGCTCCCAGAATTCCAGCCACTGTGGCTTCTCCTATATTAGCTGTCCGGGAATGCTGCTGGCCTCATTGTGGGTTTCCTGGGATAGAAGAGGAGTGACATCCCACCTTTTCTGCTTGTTCTCCCTTGACCTTAAATCGCTGCTCTTCATTTCTTATTTTCCAACACGGAAAGCTATTACTTCAAACAATGTGTCCAGAGATGCAACAGACACATTTAACCCCCTTTTATTTAGTTACCTGTGAAAGTAGACTATTTTCGTTATTGTCACAGTTTATAGCTTCCCTTCGGATAGAGGGGCAGTACAAAAGGAAAGAAGGAAGGAAGGGAGGAAGGAAGGGAGGGAGGAAAGGGAGGGAGAAAGGGAGGGGGAAAGGGAGGAGGAAAGGGAGGGGGAAAGGGAGGGGGAAAGGGAGAAAATACCTTGCAGTGATATTAAGAATCTGAACAGTCTGGTTTTAGGTGGTCTTTCTATATTTACCCCCGGTCTGCATTCACCTACACTGTAAACTCCAACGGCACAACAGGGTTCAGAGCTAGGAATTTGCTGACACTCGTACCTGTGTGCCCTATCTGTGCAGCCCTTGCCCATCCCTCTCGGGTGACAAGTCTGGCCTTCTGCCCGCCTTTGAAGAATCATCAAGTCAGATGCCTCCACTTCCACAGTCAGCCTGCCCTCCCAGAAAGAGGGGCCTTACCCATCTTAGAAAGAAACTGGACTCAGGGCCTCAGTGGGTGCTTAAACTCTGAGATAGGAAGAGTCCTGGATGGCATTGTTTTGGCTTCAGGCATCTATGCAGGAAGAATTTGGTTCTCAGGCTATGCTATTTAGGGCATAGCTCTCCAAAGGTACTGGGCTCCTGGGCATCTTTTTGGCTTCTTTCGTCTGTAGCTGTGATAAAAGTTTCCCACAACATCAACGGAAGGATGGAAGGGTTTTGTTTGGGCTCATCATTCAAGGGTATAGCTAATCCTGGAGGGAGAGTCATCACAGTAGAACCTTGAGGCAGCTGCTCACATTGCATCCACAGCCATGAATCAGAAAGTAGTGCACAGCTCACACTTCTTTAAAAAAAAAATAGATAGATAAAGTCTGTAATCCCATCCCAGGGAAGGGTGCACCCATATTGGGCAGGTCTGCCCATCTCAAGCTAACCACAATAACTCTGTACAGAGGCCCATATCCCAGATAATTCTAGATCACACCCAACTGGAAACTGATATGAACCATCATAACAGCATAGAGAGCAATGTACATCTCCCATTCCCATGTCTTAGCTCCTCCTGATACTACGATGGAGATGGTATGTCAAGGGTTGACCTGTCCCCACACCTTGTACTACTGGCCTGGAGATCTTCCCCAAAGAAAGCCCCTTACACTGTGCCCATCTGTTGCTCACTGGAAGGTGTACCTTCCAGGCTCCATTTCTTGGCTTGGATGTGTGGTGAAGAGAAACATATTTGCTTTGAGATATCGTAAGATGACAAATCTATTAACAATAACCCTGCATGGAAAGGGACATCTCACTAAGAAAATAGAATTGTAAAAACTAAAACTAAATCCGTTATATGACCTGGTTATACCACTGCTTGGCATATACCCAAAGATTTGACATTCTTCTCCACCGGTACTTTTTCAGTCATATTCCTTGCTACCCTAGATACAGTAGCCAGAAAATGGAAACAACCTCGATGTCCCTTAATGAAAATGTGGTACATGTACACAATGGAATACTATTCAGCTATAAAGATAAAGGAAATCATGAAATTTGCAGGTAATATGATTCTACTGAGTGAGGTGTCCCTAACCCAGAAAAACAAACACATTTTCTCTCTCATCTGTAGTTCCCAGCTCCAACTCTTTAGAGGTGAATATACAATATGGGATCACCACAGAAACCAGGAAAGCATAAAGGAATGATGGGATCAGGCTTGACTGGGGAATAGCAAGATATATGGTGAATTGAAGTGGGAAAGAGAAAAATGGGGGAGGGCTTCCAGGCAGGGAGGAGGAAGGGAGGTCAATACAGGAAAAAGCATAAAATTCAAATGTCCCTTTCTGTGAAGTCTGGAGGGGAAGTAACTTCTTACACTGCTGGGAAGAAGTAGCCAGAGTTGTATTCTGTTACGTGTGTGTGTGTGTGTGTGTGTGTGTGTGTGTATGTCTGTCTCTATGAGTGTCTTCTCTCTCTTCTCTCTGTCTCCTCTCTTCCATCTTTTCTCCCTTTCAATTCTCTTTGTGTGTTCTCCTCTCTTTCCTTTTCTTTGTCCTCTCCTACCTCTCCTTCTTTCTTCTTCTCTCTCCTGATACTAACTGAACAACTAAGTTTGGTAACATGAACGTCAGCACACACAGCTTCTCTTGGCTTTTGTCTACAAGCCTAGTGTGTAGGAACTCACTTGAACTCTGTGGCTCTGGTTAATTGTATTCAACATGTGGATGGGAGATACTCAGGTCCCATGTGACTGTCATAATTCCTGCCTGTGCAATTGGTCTTAATCTCTGCAGCCCATGGGGCAGAAGTGAGTATAGGATTGGACCTCTATTCTAACTCTTAATGAAACAAAGGAGCTCATGATACCATCCTAAATCAAATGCTGAAAGAATCCGGTAAGGTTGTTTTGTGAGTTGTCCATGAGTACTTCTCCCATTAAATGAAGATAAGCACCAAGAAGAAGTCAGCTCCCAAGGAGCCTGGGTAAAATCAAGTGCTTATAGTCAACAAAGGTGCCTGAAACTGCCTCCAAAAGCCATATACCACCACCACCACCACCACCTACAACAACAACAACAACAACAACAACAACAACAACAGCAAGACATTAGACTTCCTTTGAGTTCTTGGACAGGAAGAGACACTCAAAAAATATAATCTATTGCTATTGAACTTGGTTATCCCTGAAAGGTAGAAGGTAACCTCCTATTGCCATGCACTTCAGAAACATGGTTCAGGGTTCAGAAGCCCCTGTGCTAACTAACCTGAATTCTCCCTTCCTGATACCTAGTATTCATGGTAGCAAAAGGTGCCAAGCAGGCTTCCACTGGAGGGAGATAATCAATGGTCCTACCTAACTATGACATCTCTGAGCCATACCAATAACCACATGATACAGTAACCCCAGAGGAGTAGCACTAGCACACACACCTTGGTGGCAACCAACTGCTCTCTAACTGGATTTTAGACCCACTCAATAAGAGGGATACTATGCCTGGTACTGGAAAGCTAGCTAATTACTAGTGCTAGTGTGGTAAAGACACGGTTATTAGAGGAGAACCTACCATGGCAAATTTGTTAAACTAAACTAGCATCATCTCTAACAACAATCTATACATTTCTCCTTATACCCACCCACCCCCAGATAAGTGTAGTCTTCACTTCGCATCAAGAACCTTCTCTTTGCAGCAGACAAAGACCATTACAAAAAACCCCAACCAACCAATATGGAGAGTTGTACAACCCAGTTCCAGTGGGTATAGTACACTCACACCTAGGGCTTAAGGAGCATTGTGAAAGAGAGGGTAGAAAGACCATAAAAGACTTCGCTGTGAGATTATGTTTCCTAGTAATGTCAGAAGCTTGACCATCAAGCCTTACCATCATTACTACCCATGTGAGCTGTACAGGGAAGACAACAGCAGGTATGCCAAAGTGGGTAAGAAAAATCTCACAAGGCCCCAACCCTACACAAAGAACCGTAGGCAACTGAGTAAGGCTAGGAGTGGGAGGAGTGACCCTCGTCAGGGAAGAGCGCACCAACCGCTCATCCACTGCTGAAGTGTCAGCCCTGAAAACAAATATGCAGGTAACGTTACACGTACCGAACAGTTGCATAGAAATATATATGTATATCCATATTCATATATACACACACAGTGACAATTGGTGAAAAAAGAGGCCATGAATTTGAAGAGGGTGGAGATGGGTATATGCGAGATCTTAGGAGGAGGAAAGGGAAGGAAGAAATGTGGTGATTAAAATACAATCTCAAAAATAAATAGCAACAAAAAGTGTCTGGCCCTTCTCTGACAGGCCTTTGTTGTGGACTTCTCACCAGAGGGATTCTGGTGCAGTCCGGTACCTTAGAAACATTGTGACCACCCACTGCTACAAAGAGACTAGCAGTTATCCTGATAGACAAGCCACCTAAAGGCTGTGGTGTGGATCCAAGGAGTCATGCTATGGCCAACAGAAAAGGCAGCATCAGAGAAAGCAGAGGGTTGAAAATGATGCTGAATGGGGGGGGCGGTCCTGAGCCTTTGAATAGGATGGGTCAAGTCTTCCCTCATATGCTCACTGACCTGCTTCTGTAAATCCAAGCCTCACACAAGGAGTCTGTTAAAATATAGATTAAAAGACATAAAAATAGTATTAGATTTTATGTCACAGAGAGTCCTGTTGAGTTGAGGTTTGTGGAGTGAAATACTTAAAGGTAACAACAATCAAAAAAGAGCTTCCTGGGTCTTCTCCGATTGTGCCAACTCCTCTTAGAAAAGCACAGGTGGGGGGGGCACTACTCTTTTGTGCCAAAAATACTTTTTTAAATGCTGCAGAAATCAAAAGGTGCTTATAGGACCAACTTAGAAGAGAATATTAGAAGAGGCGAGAGCCGAACTTCATCACGGCTTCCAGGGAGTATGAGGTTAGTGTTACAATAAAGGGAAGGGTAAGGGTGAAGGAGGCTGAGTCTTGGAAACAGACCCAAGTTGGAGTCCTCAACAAACCTTCATCCTGGAGTGCAGGATTTTCCATTAGATACCCAATAGCACCCAGCAAGCATAATAGCAGTGCAGAAACAACCCATGCCTCTCTGAACCTCAGGGTCTTCTTCTACAGAGGAGAGCAGTCACCTACTCCTCCCTCCCAAGGTGTGCAAGTGTCCATGTGATAAAAATCAGGAAAGACTCCTACCCTCAAGAAAGGTGCAGGATTCAAGAGAAGGCTCTGAAGACATACCACTTGCTTGTTCAGACTCATGATGGTGCTTGTTATGAACAGGAGAGTCTCCAGGTCCTGAGAGGAGAAACCTTACTACCCTGAACCAAGGGTGTTATACCATCTAGACTGACCTAATTAGATAATACAGGATTTTTAGTCCCCGGGCTTAAAAGACTGTGCTGCAAACAGACAGAGACAGTAAGCAGTCCAATAGAAAGATGCCAGGAAACTCCATTGTCTGGATTCAAAGCCAGAGTGCCCTGCCATTCCACTGGCCATTTTTCTAGCATGACTAAGGGCTCATACCAGAGTCACTTTAAAAGTGACACATCTTCCCTCTCTCCAGCTATCTTGTCATACCCACGACTCTCTAGAACATCTGGCCAGTGGGCTAACCTGCTGCTATTGACACATGCTTGCCGACCTGTTTTTTTCTCTGCTGAAGCAGCCTGCATAGTTTGCAAACAACTCTAAAGGCTGTAAAGTGTTTCTCATGCAGTGGAATGAATCCTGGAACTTGTGGAGCAGAAACACGTGGACCCCCAGAGTTCGCTGACCAGCTGTGTAAGCCTATGTGCTCTGGGATCAGTGAAAAACTTTGTCTCAATACTGAAGGTGGAGAACAGTGGAGGAAGACACTCAGCAACCAACTCTGACCTCCATATTCCCGAATACCTGTATGCATGCCCATATGCGACATGCACAGAAATATAAACATAACACACAATATCTGTCTGTCTCTCTCTCTGCTTCACACACACACACACACACACACACACACACACACACACACATATGCACGCACACATGCACCAAATGGATTAGACTCATCTTAACTTGTTAAATGGTGGTATAGGGTCTTTCACAAATATCCATTACTTTTAGAGGCAAACCAATCACAGTCATTTGTGTTCCTAAAAACTAGCAACAGGGTGAGAGGAATTAAGACTGAGACCAAAATTGCCTTTCTCTCTTCTCCTCTCACTATCGCTGTTAGTATGGAATAGGCCAGCTGTGGAGGATCCTCAACTGGGCTAAATTTGTATTCATTCAGGTGCCCCTGGAATATGCTTTCTCTGTCACTGCTCTCATCAATGCACTCATTAAAGGACTCTGGCATGGGGAAGGCCTTACTCCCATCCTTATCACCCTGGTGTTTCAGTAACACAGGAGTCCCTCTCTAAGAAACTGCTAAGAATAGCTCACCAAGAGCTCTTTCTCTCCTCCGTACACAGAGCCCTGCTTTTTCTCTCTACGCGTCCTGTAAAAGCAACTCTGTTAGCCAGATTATTTTTTTTCCAGGAGTCTTGAGGGCTGCTCGAGGGAAGAGGGAAACCAGAAGGTATCCTGAAAGACCACTGATGTGTTCATCCCCAACAGATGGACATTTGACTGGCAGCTGTGTCTGCTTTGCTTCACTGGGAAAGCATGTTTGGACACTTGAAATCAAAGGCAGCTTTTAACTTTTACCTACGTGCCTTCTTTTCCTCTAAACAGCATGTTTTCACTTTTTGCTCGTTGCCTTCCCGAAACCAACCTCCTGTGTGTGGATTTTTGAAGTTCCTAGCAGGCTGTGGGTGTTTTCATTTACTTTCACGAAGTGATTTTTATCTTAAGTATTTTCCGTTTGCCTGCCTCCTTGTCAGAAGCATAGTGAGCCTGAAGGACTTTAAACATTAGAGGTTCTTGATCCTTTTCATTAAATGATCTCCTTTGGTTGTGATTATATGTAAGATAACAGTAAATCTCTCCACACCTGCTACTATTTCTCCTGTTAAGGTATTTCTCTAAAATGGGCTTCCATAGACTCGTTCACTAATGCAAACAGTCCTCTGATGTGCCATCTACTTTAGTTTATTTCTATTTAGAATTACCTGTCACACACACACACACACACACACACACACACACACATCTGTATAGAATTGCAATGCAGTTTCAGCTTTGCCAGTGTCAGACAGGAATTGTGCAGCTGCAAGGTTAGGTTTTCTTCACTCCTGTACATCTGAGACATTTTGCGCAGAAAAAAATAAAAAATAAAAAGATGGCCAGCTTCAAAACTTGCCATATCCACTTAGGACAGAAACTGCATTAAACCCCTGTGGGGACCCGAGTTACCTGCACTGGAGATATGGATATCACCATGGTATGCATGGCATTCATGCTTTTCCTGTCACCTGTCGACTGACTCTTTGATAATAGTCTATTTCTGAAGTCTGGGCCAGTTTTGAGGTCAGGAAGCGGATGTGCACCATGAAGCGGGTTCGCAGAATTTTACCAAAGACACAATCCTGCAGAATCTGTCAGCTATACTAATGCTTGGAGCATGGGACTAGACAACAGTTTCTCATGCTATGTTAAATGAGGCCTGGAAAGAATCTAAAGTATTTTTTTGTAATGACATAGGCAGGAAAAATAATTTGACTTTGACCCGAATATTACTGAATCACTATTTGGTCCAAATCATAGTTGAAAGTTTATAGTGTATTCCTCTGCACTAAATTCCCGATGGGCTCTCTCGGGATCTTGACCATTCTAAACTGCATAGAGAATGCAATCTAAGGTGGACAAGTGGCAGAGTTAGAACCTAAGCCCTTGTCTTTCTAACTGAAGAATCTGTTAGCCTAAATATAAGCTAGGCACTGGTCATTTGAGCTGGGCAATCAGAAAGTGTGTATATATATATATGTGTGTGTGTGTGTATATATATATGTATATATACACATATATATACATATATATGTATATATACATGCATATATATACATATAGAAGAAAATATATATATTACATAGAAGAAAAATACATACATATATATATACATATATATATATGTATGTATGTATTTTTTCTTCTTTTGTAAAAGAAAGCAGCGGAAGGCTTAATGCATTTGAGTTACCAGATGCCAATCATATAGTGATTGGTGGACTCCTCAGAAATTTTAAATGATGCAAACCTGTACACAAACTTTCAGCAGGGGAAGGAGATCCTGATTCTGCTTCTCTTCCGTTGAGGAACTGGGGATATGATTTATTTCCAGAGGATATGTATGAAAACAGAAAATAGTCACTCTATATAGGAGTTGGTTAGATCTAATTGTAAGTTTGGCATAACCTCGAATCAGCTGGTAAGACAGTCTCTATAGGAGATTGTCTAGATAGAGTTGTCTGTGAGCGTGTCTGTAAGAGGCTGTCTTGATTGTGTTAAATGATGTGGAAAGACCCAGGCCATTGAGGGCAGCAGCACCCTTTGAGCTTGGTCCTAGAGCGCATAAATGCAGACAGGGGGCTGAGCCTAAGTAGGCTTGTATACATTTATTTCTCTCTGTTCTTGCGTGTGGCCACTATGAATAGCTGCTTTGAGTTCTTGCTGCCTTGATTTCTATCCATTATAAAGCACTGCAACCTGGGGTTGTGAGATCAAATAAACCCTTTCTCTCCTCAACTTCTTTTGTCAGGGTATTTGATTATTACAATAGGAAGAAAAATAGAACAAGGAAAAAGAATCACTCAGCCAAGTGTGTGAGCAAATATCCTATAACTAAGGAACACATTGCCTGTGGAATTCTTCTCAAAAATCTGTTGCCTCAATCAGACTAGAAAAGTCTAAACAACAGTCTAATAGTCCTCCAAACTATCTAGAACATGAAAAAGAATTAAAGGCAAAGAAAGTTTTATCCACGTGTGGTGGTGCGAGCCCTCAATCCCAGAACTAGAGACTCGAGAGGTAGAAGCAAAGGAGCATTCAAGGCCTGCCTTCACCACAGTGAGTTCAAAGACAGCTTGGCCAACCTCTTGAGACCCTGACACGAAACTAAAAGCAGGGCTGGCAAGATGACCTTCTGGGTAAGGGAGCTTACTGCCAAGCCTGACAGCCCAAGTTTCATTTCAGGACCCACATGGTGGAAAAAGAGAACAGACTCCTGCAAGTTATCCTCTGGCCTCTACGCCACAGCACAAACCCATGCACGCACACTTATAAATGAATAAGCAATAAAAATGTAAACTAAAAGTAACAAGCGAGCTGGCGAATCAACAGAGGGGCTGTGAGTACGTGACTGGCATGCAGGAGGACTTCAGTTGAATGCCCAGTACTACAAAAATAAAAAGGGCTCAGCTCAGAAAGAACTGGAGTCATGACAACTACCACAATGCACTGTGGGCTTTCCTGAGAGGAAGGCAGCATTACCTTGGAAACAGGTAACATCCCAATGCTGCTAGCCCTCTGCCAGTTCTGGCCCCGGTGCCAGCACTCCAGTTCTTTTGGCGCTGGTACGGGGGGCACATGGTTGTTACGTAAACCGTGAAACTTAGGAGAAGATTGACATCCGACGGCTCGGCGTAGAGCCTTTCCAAGTCTCTGAAAATGGAAAAACACTCCCAAAAGCTCTCTGAACAATATAAAAGTAAAAACAAGCTTTCTCCTTAAATTAAAGCTGTCCGATGGTCATTTCATTGGTGCGTAACGCCATTTGAAAAAAAATAATAAATAAGGGTTGCAAAAGGGTATTTGGGGGCCACGTTCCTTCTAAACAGCTTGTGGTGATTATCCGTAGAGCCCGGGCCTTTGTGAACACGATGCTCTATGAGTACCGCAAGCTGCTCGAAACCGCTTCCAAACACACAGCATTGTGCCCGTTCCAATGGACTGCCTGGGGTTTCGTGTGGCCACTTGTTTAAAGACAATGGTCCCAGGTTGCTTTTGGGTTTTCTATTTATTTTTTTTGTAAAGGGGCAACAATGCGTCTGTGAAAGAGAATGATATTCTTTCCATTTGAAAAAAAAAGAAAGAAAAGGAACAGTTAAAAATACACATTGGTGCGTACTGCAATTATCATGCAGAATAGAAGCCCGGAACAGTGACATTAACTAAGGGGAGCACAGCAGCTGCCTGCTAATTGAAAGGCATCCTCGGCACTACACGGAGGTGCCCAACACTAATTGCTAATTTCGTATGTCTGTGTGATGACAGGGAATGCACAGGGTAGGCACAGAGCCTGCTTTCTTCCTCATGACCAGGGAGGGCTTGTCCTCAGCAAGGTGGTGTTTGCTAGGGAGGAAATAATATAGCACGATCAAGGCTTTTATTCATGTGACACATGCCTTTGAATCGCTAGGGTCATCCCACAGAAGACAGCTCAATGAAATCTGGCAACAGACAGTCATTAAGAAGATGTTGATGTTAATGGAAAATGAAGCATGCGCCAGACGCCAGACGGGGGCTCAGCACTTGACAGTGCCGTTCATTCTCCGACCCACCTGCTGGAATACAGTATCACACACCTCCTCCAACCCCTGCTGCGGAGCTGCGAAGAACCTGAAAGCTCTTGCTGCTCTCTGCACTGTGACCTCCTGATCCTCTGCTCCGCACTGAGCTGGAGCCCCATTGGTGGGCTGTGTGTCATGTTAGCGTGTGTTACACTCCAGATGCTTGGGTGGTTGTTTCATCTATCAAAGGGTAAAGGTGCTTGCTGCTAAGCCTGATGGCCAGAGTTCAATGGCCAGAGCCCACATGGTGTAAGAGAGAACAAACTCCTGAAAGTTGTCTTCTGACCTCCACCATATGTGTAGCCTGGCATGCTCCTGAGTGCAACACACACAGAAACACACACACACACACACACACACACACACACACACACAGACAGATAGATAGATAGTAGATAGATAAGACAGAGAGTCCTTAACCTTACTTGGGGTTTTGTCTTGCTGCAATGAAACACCATGACCAAAAAGCAAGATGGCGTACAAAGGGTTTATTTGATGTACACTTCCTCATTGTATTCCACCACTGAAGGAAGTCTAGACAGGAACTCAAACAGAGCAAGAAACTGGAGGCAGGAGCTGATACAGAGGCCATGAAGGGGTTACTACAGAAAGCTTAGTGGCTTGCTTCTCATAGCTTTCTTGGCCTGCTTTCTTACAGAGCCCATGACTACCAGCCCAGGGATGGCACCACCTACAATGGCCCTCCCCAAGCAATCACTAATTCAGAAAATGTCTGACAAGAGGATCTGAGAAAGCATTTTCTCAACTGAAGTTCTTTCCTCGTAGATGATTCTAGCTTGTACCAACTTGACATAAAACTACCCAGGATATACATACATTCATACATACATACATACATACATATGCACATGAAATTTTTAAAAATCTGTTTTAAGTTTGTTTGGTCAGTTGGTTTGTGTTAGTTTTGAGAGATGGTATTACTGTGCAGCTTTGGTTAGGTTAGAACTTGCTATGTAGACCAGTCTGGCCTTGAACACACAAAAATCTGCTGCCTCTGATTTCTGAGTATTGGCAGTACAGACATCTGCCACCACACCCGGCTTTCAAAAAAAAAAAAACAATTCTTATTTATCCCTCATTCCAAAAGAGAACTGGGGTGCTTTATGGAACCTCAGCAAAACTAAATGGAGAACTGAACATATTCCCCAAGATATACAGTGTGAAGTCATCTTAGTACTTCCTACCTGGAGGGGGGAAGAACAGAAGAGAGGAGTGGATATGAGAAGGTAGAAGGGAAGAAGGAAATACGGGATAAATAAAAGGAGAGAGGGAAAGGTGAGAGAGACATGGATAGGCAATGGGAAAATCAGAGGAGAAAAAAGGAGAGGTGATGTGAAAGAAAGAGTAGACAACTAGGGGAAGAAGAAGGGGGATAGAGAAAGAGAAGGAAAGCAGGAGGAGAAAGATGATGAAAGGGGCAGGGAGTAGAATGAGGCAAAAATTAATAGATCTGATATGAAGATGAGCTGACATATAAACGATTCCAGGGTGGGGAAGGCATAGAACATCTGCATCTTACCTGTTTCTTTCCACCCCACCCCCACATCTAGCATCTGTATCCTTGTGTACCTTTCTATAATGTTGTCTGTCTGCCTCCTAAAGCCCAGCCTGGTTTCTCTGATTTCAAGATATAAAAGTGGTCTTATTCCTGGTGACCAGGAAGGGCCAGTTCCTCAACTCTTTCTACTGTTTGGGCTCAAATATGCCATAGGCAGTTTGGTAGAGGACACACAGATAAACCTTATATAGAGAAGTAGGGATGCCATGGGGTGGGAAAAGAATTGGACATTACAAGACTACCTTCATTACCTGGATCAGACATGGAGGCCCATGAAGAGATCCCCAGAAAATGCAGTATGACATGAAGGACTGTGCCTCTCACAGGGATTAATCCCAAAGGCAGCTGAGAATAGAGTCAAAGGGAAACATACACCTATGAGGCACAAAAGAATAGAACACAGAAGCTTTTGGAAAGCATGAGACAATGAACAAAGAGAGAATATTCCAGAAAAGATGAATGATACTTAGAAGGGAGGCTGGAGACTGGGAAAAGAGGGTCTCATGGAGGACAATGAGAGCATAATGTCCTCTGGTGTCTCTTGAGTAGAGACAACAACAGGGTCCTCTTGTTTTTCTTTTCTTTCTTTTCTTATTTTTTTATTGGATATAATCTATATTTACAATTCATTTCCCTTTTTTTCTGGTTCCCCACCCCCCAAAGGTCCCACATGCCCTTTTCCCTCCCCCTGCTCCCTCTTCCACCCCTTCCCTCTTCCCTGTTCTTGTATTCCCCTACACTGATGCTTTGATCCTTTCCAGCACCAGTGTCCACACCTTTCTTCTTGTCAGACATCATTTGGTACGTGAATTGTGTCTTTGGTGTTCCAAGATTCTAGGCTAATATCCACTTATCAGTGACTGCATACCATGGGTATTCTTTTGAGACTAGGTTACCTCACTTAGTATGACATTCTCCAGCTCCACCCGTTTCTCTAAGAATTTCATGAATTCATTGTTTCTAATGGCTGAATAGTACTCCATTGTGTATATATACTACATTTTTTGTATCCATTCCTCTGTTGAGGGACATCTGGGTTCTTTCCAGCTTCTGGCTATTATAAATAAGGCTGCTATGAACATAGTGGAGCATGTATCCTTATTGCATGCTGGGGAATCTTCTGGGTATATTCCCAGGAGTGGTATGGCTGGGTCCTCCGGAAGTATCATGTCCAGTTTTCTGAGGAACCGCCAGACTGATTTCCAGAGTGGTTGTACCAGCTTGCCGTCCCACCAGCAGTGGAGGAGTGTTCCTCTTTCTCCACATCCTCTCCAACACCTAATGTCTTCTGAGTTTTTTATCTTAACCATTCTGACTGGTATGAGGTGAAATCTCAGGGTTGTTTTGGTTTGCATTTCTCTAATGACTAATGATGTTGAACATTTTTTTAAGGTGTTTCTCAGCCATCTGAATTTCTTCAGGTGAAAAGTCTTTGTTTAGCTCTGTATCCCACTTTTGGATAGGGTTATTTGAACCCACACATCTATGGCCAATTGATCTTCAACAAAGGAGCTGAAAACATCCAGTGGAAAAAAGATAGCCTTTTCAACAGATGGTGCTGGTTCAACTGGAGGTCAACATGCAGAAGAATGAGAATTGATCCACTCTTATCTCCTTGCACTAAGATCAACTCCAAGTGGATCAAGGACCTCCACATAAAACCAGACACACTAAAACTAATAGAAAAGAAACTGAGAAGACCCTTGAGGACATTGGCTCAGGGGGAAAATTCCTGAACAGAACACCAATTGCTTATGCTCTAAGAGCAAGAATAGACAAATGGGACCTCATAAAATTACAAAGTTTCTGTAAGGCAAAAGACACTGTCAAAAGGACAAATTGGCAACCAACAAATTGGGAAAAGATCTTCACCAACCCCACATCCAACAGAGGGCTAATATCCAATATATACAAAGACCTCTTGTTTTTCTGATGTCCAAAAACAGAAGGACCATGATGGCATGAGGAGGCTATGAGTAAGTTGTCACAGAAATGTCCAGAAGACTGTGGATAGAGTGGTCACAGAATTGGGTCTGTGAGAATTGGTGTGGTGTACAGATTGAGTTGAGAAGAAAAGCAGGGAAAGGCACAGGTTTCTGAGGATTTCTGTCGCTATCTCTGAAGCAGAAATTCTTGCGAGAAGGAAAAGAAGTGGTTAGTCCTACACATTAAGAAGGCAAAGCTAATTTAGTCTTTTTTCACAGTGTGTGATGCTCTAAGTCCTGATCATTTCACCCCTATTACTTTTGGACCTGAGGTGAACACTGCCTCATGGTGGGAGTGTATGGCCAAGAAGAAAAATCCCTAGCCAAAGTCTTCAACCACTTGTCCTTATACTTATAGAGAAGTGTAGTCTTAGCCCTTCATCAAGGAAACTTCTCTTTGCAACAGTTAGAGACTACTACAAAAAAAATTCCACCATCAATCGATATTCAGAGCTGTAGAGCACAGACACAATGGATACATCTATAAAACACTTCTACACTGAAGCCTCATGGATCATTGTGGAAGAAGGGTAAAAAGACTGTAAGAGCCAAATGATCAGGAAGTTTGCTGTGAGACTCTGTCTCTATACCCTTAAAGTTTCACTAGCATGATTACATGTGAACTAAAATGGAAGGCACCAATGGACATGTCAAAGGAATTAGGAAAAGCCCATGAGTCCTCAAGTCTGTGCAAGAACTAGAGTAGTAAAGCTGAAAGGTAGAGCGGTAATCCTCCCCATGGAAGAAGAGCACATCAACCTTTTGCCCAGTGCTAAACAGTGAGCCTTTAAAAGGCACATACAAGTAACATCATATGAACCCAACCAATTATGTTTAGGTGTGTATGCACATGTGTGTGTGTGTGTGTGTGTGTGTGTGCATGTAAAAATAATTAGCGAAAAAAAGAGGCCATTAATTTGAAAAAGAGGGGCATATGGGAGAGTTTAGGGAGAACAAAGGAGAGAAATTTTGTAAGTATATTATAATCTCAAAAATAAGATATTAAAAAAAATAAAAGAAAGAAAGGGTTAAGATCTTAACAGTCTTTTCTTTTTTATTGGATATATTCTTTATTTATATTTCATTTCCCTTTTCCTGGTTCCCCGCCCCCCCAAAGATCCCACATGCCCTTTTCCCTCCCCCTGTTCCCCCATCCACCCCTTCCCACTTCCCTGTTCTGGTATCCCCCTACACTGATGCATTGAGCCTTTCCAGAACCAGGAGCCACTCCTTCCTTCTTCTCGGACATCATTTGGTATGTGGATTGTGTCTTTGGTGTCCCAAGATTCTAGGCTAATATCCACTTATCAGTGAGTGCATACCATGGGTATTCTTTTGAGACTGGGTTACCTCACTTAGTATGACGTTCTCCAGCTCCATCCATTTCTCTACGAATTTCATGAATTCATTGTTTCTAATGGCTGAATAGTACTCCATTGTGTATATATACCACATTTTTTGTATCCATTCCTCCGTTGAGGGACATCTGGGTTCTTTCCAGCTTCTGGCTATTATAAATAAGGCTGCTATGAACATTCCAGTGACCTAAAGATCACCCATGATGCCCATCTCACGAAGGCTGTATCCTTTCCAAATAAAAACACCCTGGGATGAAGCATTGCACATGGGCTTGAAGAGGCACTCCATGTCCATATCACGGCAATTAGCCACACCACTTCCATTTCCCTGGTTGTGAGGAACAGTCAGGTCCTCTTGACTTCCCACATGAGAGCATACCACCATAGATTTTATGCCTTCCTGAGAATATGCCTTCCCATCCCTTGCTGCATCTAAAACAAGGCTGGCAGTCAGCTGGCCTTTCCTGGAGCATTGGTAAATAGAAATATTAGACATTCACATTTGTTTTCCCAAGATGCATCATTGTATCAAAGTAGACATGAGTCACTGTGCCTCACATTCTCAACCTACGCTTTGACTTCAGCTGCCTCTGGTATAGACATTTCCAAAACACACCGGCATACTTTATAATGTCAGAATCCTACCTAGAAACTGCATAGCACAGCAGTATCGTCCTTGGCCTGGAAGCGCTCCATCTCTGTGGGTATGTTCTCCAAACTGTTACCTACCAATATAAGGCAGATAGAGTAAAGAGAGTGACTCAGGGTTCCCTCAAAGAAAAGGAAGAGAAAGGAAAGGAAGATGATAAGCTTTTGGTCATTCCTGCTGAGAATCCCAAGCAGGGTCCAATGTTCATCTCATGTGGCCCTAGCCAGATATGGACTGACTGACCACAGTGGCATCCTCGCAACACAGCCTCACATTGCCTTTTCTTCCCATTTCTTCACTTCTGATCCTCAAAGCCACAGTCAATTGAACCATCAGAATACAGAAGTCTTTTCTACCTCTGTCTTCACTGGACACTAGCTGGGGCCCTATCTTGGCAACCAACTGTGCCATCTTATTCTGGGTCAATGTTGGCTCAATACCCATTGAATTGTTGACACAAATTTTCCATTACCCCCCCACCCCCCGCAACCAAAACAACGCAGGCACGCGTAAAGATGTTAATAAACTTGGCTCCTGAACACATTACATTTCTGAGAAAATCATGTCTTTGGGAATGAATAAACTACAACCATTCCTTTACCGATTCAATTTTGTGAAGGAAATTATAATGAATTCAACATTCATCCTACATGAGAAAAAGGGAAGAAGGGAGGAAGATGAGAATAAAAAGGAAATAAAGACATGGTCACAAATGAGATACACCAATCTGGTATTCATTCTTAAGGCAATATTTTTATATCAGTTGGAGTAAATTTGGTGATGTCTTATATCAAATTATGCAAATTCTTAATGGATTAAGCCCATGAAGTTATATTCTCTTTTTATACTAGATGTCCATCAAGGGGAATCTGAAGGCTCTGGCTATGCTATCAATACCCCAGGATCAGGCTCATAGATTAGCCACTATGTGATTCATGATTGGCTGTAGGGGGAGGGGTATCTAGGCAAAGCACTTATAAGCCCTGATGTCTCTAGTTAGATTTAACCTCTGCTCAAAGACCTCTGTTCAAGGGTCATTGGCCAAAATCCTATTCACACCTGAAGACTATCAGGAGGTACAATCTTACCAGAGTGCAGAGAGCTAGAAGCGCCCGGCAAGGAATGTTGCTAAACATGACAAGCCTCATTTGTCAGGACCTCTAGGCCTCCAAAGATAGTGCTCTTGAACTGGGACAGTAGCTGAACAGTAACTATACAATAGATCATTTTGTTATATTAGGTATGAAAAAAATCATTCACATTTTGCTTATCTTTGGTCTGTCTTTATTACAGTCGCAATGTTTTATTAATACATACAATTGTGTTTTAAATGTTTAGTACTATTTTTATGAAATAATTTTTAAAATCATATTTTTATTTAATTGCCATTTTATATCAAGACATTCAATATTTTACTCCAAAGATTCAACTACCCTCACTCATTTTCCCTACAAATTCTATATCCCAGAATCATGCATTTGTAACACGATGGCCCCTTTGTCATCTAGGAAAAGGCTCTGTATTGCCCATTGCAGAAATCAATTCCACTATCCTGACTGGCAGAAAACACATCTAAAGGGCAAAGAGACTGAGCAGAAAAGAAGCAAATAAAGTAAATAACTGAGAAGGTCAGAGTCAAAACAAAGGGAAAGGAGAGAAGTTGTGGGGTTCACCAGTATCCCTGTGCATTGTGGGGTGCTTGGAAGAGCAAGGGTCATTACAGTGCACCATTAGAGACATTTCTTACCAGTGAGAAAACATCTAAAAGGAACAACTTAAAAGCAGATTTTATTCCTGTTCATGGTTTGAGCGGATGTTGCCCCTTGGAACCATAGCAAGTTCTATTGGCACTACTGGGAAATAGAAACTTTCCCCACTGTCCTAACAATGCTAGGCTGTTTGCACCTCAAGTAGGAGGTAGTATTTAGGATTCAAGGCAGACTTCGTACAAGTACAGTCACAGACATGGTGGGGTGGGGCTATAGGGAGCCAAGGTCTTGCTTGTGAACCTGGAAAATGTCTGCTCCAAGATGCCTCCTGCCAAGAAGCTTCCAAGGTTCCCTGGTTACTCTCTCCTTCCAAATCAGCAGCAGAGTGTCTTCTCACAGAGCCAGTCCAGCTAAGAGTTGAAGCAAGGAGGACCTTCATGCAGAGAAAGAAAATTTGTTTGTCTTCCCCTTGTTTGGTACCTGTATTTATCTTGTTAATAACTGTAGAACAAGGGCCTTTAGGAAACTGGGTTTATGTCTAGGATCTAGCCTTTGAGTTTCCCCAAGATTCAGAATCGGGAAGGAAAAAGAGGTCACCTAGTTTCCAAATACTCTGTGTTCCAGGAAGGGAGATACCCAGAGCCCAGTCCTGGCTTTGGTCACCCACTGGCCATGTGTCTTTTCCATGAGTTTGTTCTCAGTCACAAAGTCCAAATTGAAATAGACGGTGAATAAAGGCTGCTTTACCTCTGTGTAACTGATGCTCTTTCTAGAAGCCGAGACCTAGGCTCGATTTACATCAATGCAGGAACTTTGAAGAGGTGTAATACTTCATCTTCTGCATATAGGATTCATGTGACCCATCTCTCAACAGAAGAGAAGCCTTGAAGACAGGTGCCACACAACTTTTCTCTACTTCTTGTGATGTCTAGGAGTTGAACGCATATGGTCAATACTCTACCATATCTTCTGTGACTGCTCTGTAGGCTTAAGTATTCTCAACTCCCGCTGTCTATCAATATCACTTTTTCTTTCTCCACTTCACTTCTTTTTCTAACCTTTACTCTATCCCAAACATTGTCACAACACACTGAGTCAACAGCTAATTGTCACTAAGGGGCATGTAGTCACTTTATGGAGGAGTCCCCTGGAGCACACCAAGCTCAGTAGCTTTCCCTGTGGCCGCCCCTTTAGTGGGAGGTAGAACCGAAGTCCAGTATGAATGACTACCTGTCCACAGGGCCAGGCTGCAGCCTTTTACCCATCATGCACTTTAGGGCTTGGTAAGTAGAGAAAGGGAGGAGGATGGGGAAGAAATGGGAGGAGGAGAGGGGGAGGGGGAGGGGGATGGGGAGAAGAGGAAGTTCCCCATTCACTCTCTAGAAGCTTCCTTTTGACTATGCCTCCTCCTTTATCCTAAAGGCCAACCATGGTTTCTCTCCTTAGGATTGTAAGACAGCTATTTTATGAGGCAGCTATGACTTCAGCACAATATTCTTTTATTATCATTCCCAAACAAAAGCCTAAGGACAGAGGGCAGAAAAGAGGCCACCTTCTTAATACATACATGTGGTAGTAGAAAAGAGAGGTTTGAGGCCCGGGGCAGTGTGATCATCCCAGATGCAGCTGAAGCAAGGTGTCCCCCAGGGCCTCTGCTCAGCCGAATCCACCTAGTTCCTCATCCCCATAGTTAAAGGCCTGCTCTGCCACTGAGGAATTCCACTCCACTCCCCAGCATCTCTTTCCTAACTCCTCCTTCCAGGGGAGTTTCATCTCGGCAGTAAATCTTCTCAAATGACTCTTGTTCCAGGAGCATTTTCAAAGATGAAATGAAAACCATGATCACCAGAGTGAGAAAACAAATGCATTATATTCGGTTATAGAAATGAAGAACTTGGAATCTCTCCCACCAAGGAAATGTTCTCTTGCACATTGGATCCAGACTTCTGCACTGCCCCCCCCACACACACACACCAGCATCTTAACTGAGGGCAGCAGATTATCCAGCTTCTCTGTGACCCCTACCTGTCCTTGGGCCACACCTCTCTTGGACAGATATCCCCCTGGAAGAAAGAGTCAGCTTTCTGGAGAGAGTTTCCTTTCCAATGTTCCAGATGGTGATGCTGCTTAGTGACTCATGGGTGGCTGTGACTGAGGCCCACATGGCAAACAAGTCCACTGAGAGCCTGGGGTCTGCAGGGCACCTATGACTGCTTGCCCTCTTAAAATCAAAGTGGGTCCAGAGAACGGATATAGGCTGCAGACACAGAGTGAGCAAATGCTAGTACCATGTGATGATTTAGATGCTGCCCAGCCAAGAATTCCATCTCTTTGCTCAGTGGTTATAAAAAAGAAATAAGATAAGTGGAACATGCAAACAAGTGGTCCAAACTTAGACCATGAAGACTTGTCTGGGTACTCTAAACATGACCACATCATACTTTCTCCTGTGGCTGTTAGATACATTATATATGGAGACTTAGAGAAATGTCAAAGGGAGAGCATTGGGGAAACCCACAAACATAAATCTACAATTATGATTCATGATAACCAAGTACCTTTAAGTGCCAGGCTTGGTCTACACATTAGTGCTGTATATCCTAATGACTCTTGGGCTTCTTCTGTGGTTCAGATGTGAAATGCCCCACATAGGTTTACCATATGCCTGAACACTTGGTTCCCAGGAGAAAACGCTGCTTGGGGAGGTTGTGAAACCTCCCTGGAGGAAGTGGGTTCATTGAAGCTAAGCTTTGAGGTTTTACAGCCCAGCCCCATGTCCTGTACACTTCCTGTATTTTGAATGTAGAATATGACCAGTCAGCTGCTCTCTCCTACAGCTATGCTTTCCCTACCTGCTACTATGTCTCCACCCACCATGAAGAAATGATCCTCTTGAACTATAAATGGTAAGTCAGAATAAATTCCTCCTTCTCTCTAAACTACTTCTGTCAGGGTCTTTTGTCACAGCAATGGGAAAACTGTCTAAGTTACTGTTCTGTGGCTGTAAAAGAGATACCATGACCAAGACAAGTTATAGAATGAAGTACTTAGTTGGGGGCTTTCTTACAGTTTTAGAGGGTTGATCATCATGGCAGGAAGCCTAGAGGCAGACAGGCATGGTTCTGCAGCAGTAACTAAGAGCTCACATCTAATGTATAAATTGCAGACAGAGAGTGCAAAACTGAGCTTTTGAAACCTTGAAGCACGCCCCCCAGCCACACCTCCTCCAATAAGGCCATATCTCCTAATCCTTCCCCAGAAGTTCCACTAACTGGGGACCAAGAATTAAAGCAAACAAGCCTGAGGGGCCGTTCTCATTCAAACCACCAGATTCACTAGTACCATCTCCCAGGACCATTCCCAAAGCATGGCTGCAGGTGTGGACAGAGCCAAATAAGGTATGTGCCCAACAACCAGAAAGCGATCGGGACCCAGGCCTTCAGGATTTACTTGTGAGGAGGATCATTAGTCCCTTTTCTCAGATGAGAGAGATAAAGGAACTTGCCCATGGTCACATGTGATCTACTCAGTGATAGAAGATACCCTCTCTTAGATCTTGGCTACCTCTATACCCAGTCACATCAGTGTCTTTTTACCAGCATTCATAGCCTGTATATAAGGTCCTAACACCTAAGGGATACATCCCTGAACCAAGAGTGACTGAGAGAAATCTGCCACTAGAAGTTAACAAGATACTGACATCAATCTAGTGGATATCCTGGGTGTTAGTGAAGATGGACACAGGAACAGAGGTATATGACATAGCCAAAGGCTATGAAGGAAATCTGGGGATCTGAGAAGACCATGTGGAGGGAGGGAGGGAGGGAGGGAGGGAGGGAGGAGAAGAGTAGGGGGGAGGAAGGAGGGAAGGAGGGGAAGAGGGAGGAAGGGATGGAGAGAGGGAGGGAGGAAGAGAGAGGAAGGGAGAGAAGCAGGAAGGGAGGGAGGGAGAGAGGGAGGGAGGGAGGGAGGGAGGGAGGGAGGGAGGGAGGGAGGGAGGAAGGTCACAAATCATGGTGACCTTGCAAGGCTTACCCAGGAAAAGCACTGTTAAGTGAGCACTTTGGGTGGACAGGAGTCAACAATCAATGCTCTCTATTAAAGATTAATGCATGATTGGGAGAACGCTAAGGACTCCGTTCCAGAATTCCAAGCTGGAGCCCTCAAAGGTTCATCTTGTGGCCAACGAGTGACCTCTGCCTAAATGTACAAAACAAGAGAAGTTGCATCTGGACCTGAGACTCACATCTGAAGCACAGGTAGCTTGGGCGAGTGAGCAAGGCCACCAGAGCAGTTAGCTTTCGTCTCTGTGAAACAAATACATGGGAGAAACAAGTTAAGAGGTTAATGGTGGTTTGGGGCTGATGGGTTAACAACAGAAGTAGAGTTAAAAGCCAAGTCATGAGCCAAGTAGCCAGATATCATCTAGAAGCTGGAAGGAAGCTTCTAGAAGGGACATATCCCTATAGACATCTTAACGCTATGCTCATCTCCAGAGTTATGAAAGAGTGAATGTGTGCTCCTTAAACTACTACCCTTGTGATAATGTGTCACAGAAGCAAGAAGACCTTAACCTTGGCCATCTGTTGGGTGGCTTCAGGGATCATCCCAGACTTCAGTCCCATCTCTCTCAGCATTGCTGCAGATTCTGAGATGCCTTCACCTAATAATAACCAAGAGAAGATAATGGAAAAAATAGCCTGATTTACAAGGAACCGAATTTTGATTACCTTCTGACCTATTTTCTCCCTTTCCATATGCCATCTCCAAAGAGTAACATTCTAGTCTGTTCTCAACAACCTTTATTGACACAAAGGCCAATTGAGGAAAAATTAAAATGTTTACAAGTTATGTCTTCCCCACTGAAGATGAAAATAACTTTACTGGGCCCCAAGCATATAATATATGTTTGCACAACACAGGTAACTATTAGAGCTGAGCAACACCTAGGGAAAATGGGTACTCTCCACCTCTAAATTAACATTTGGAATACTCGTGATGGAGCACTGAAGAGGCAGCTTCCTAAGCTTTTTGTTCACAAGTTTCTATGTCCTGTACAGGTCTATAGAATGTGGACATACATTTTTTTATTTAATCTTCGAAGCACTTGGATTGGGAGAATAGTGCCTTGTGTTCCATAGCACAGCAGAGTAACTATGGTTGGCAACAATTAACTCTATGCTTCAGAATAGCGATCGCAGGAGATTTCAAGCACTCCCTACACAAAAAAATGATATTTCCCATGATGATCTGATCACTATGCTCTGCATACCTGTACTGGTGCAGAGAATAAGAGACCCCCAAGGAGCAGTCAGCATTAAATGGTACATGTGTATCCTCTGAAAAGACACAAGAGATTTTTCTAGAAGAGTGGACAATTTGGAAGAACCAGAGGTGGTAAATAACTACAAGGAAACAGTGCTTTCTAGACTCAGTGTGGAGATTACACATGTGACCTCACACTGGCTGTGGCAGCATGCGCAAGACCTGTGCAAGGTCAATCCAAACAAGGTAGCATGGAAGGGGGACACCCCTACCTAAGGAGCTGTTGGCAGTTAAGAAAACCAGTTTTCTTTAAGGGTGCAGACCCTAGTGGGTTGACCACCCATAACTGAAAGCCACATATTAAAGGGTATATAGGCAGCCCCAACTATTAAAAAAAAGAAGTAAAGAACACAAAGTTATAAGTAGATAGGGAAGTAGGTGGATATGGTTGAGGGGTGAATACCTATCAAAATTCACTTGGAATTCTCAAAGAACTAATACAAGATAAGGGGCCAAAAAGAAATGTCAGACTACATCCCATAGATGCACTGATTATATGTTTATTAAAGAGAGAGACTAAAAGATTGGAGAGAGAAATGAGGGAAGGGGAAAAACGAAGAAAGGAGAGATGGAAAGAGAAAGAAAATAACACTCAAAAGACTTCAGTTTGGTATTGGTAAGATGCTCAACACAGAGATGAGAACAATGAGGTTTTCTCAAGATTATGAACAAAGCTGTTGGCATGCAATTGTCTTGATCAGCCTTCCCAATTTCACTTAATGTCAGATCACCTGGTATATGCCAAGCATGGCTTTGGTCCCATAAATCTTGGTCCCAGAGAACCATGAAGCTCCCAGGCCCACATAGACTTGGCATTCACCACACCTGTGGCTTTCTGAATCATTGTCCTGAACAATTGATCCCTTAGCTCCCAGCGACTGCCAGGGAGCAGTTCTCTCAAAGGTTGAACCTCTGATAAAGACCTCTGCCCGTACTAACTGTACTCTAGGAACTGGCACTCTTTCTGAAGTTTGTTGAGAGGAAAGGCGTCTCCTGGAAGAATCCAGTATGTCCACCCAAATCTGCCTCCTGCACACAAAATCAAAACTGTTACTTCAAGTCAGGAAGCATTCATATCTGAGCACCATGGTCCGTGATCCTTACATTACCCTCCTTTTGCAAACCTAGGCATATTACTATAGAAGAAAATAAGCAAAACATACAAAAAGCCAGTCCTCTCTCTTTGCTAGGCTCCTGTCTTACTTGGGGTTTCTATCATTGCAACAAAACACCACGCAAGTTGAGGGGAAAGGTTCATTTGGCTTCCATATCCAAATAACAATCCAATAACATTGGAGTAAGTCACAACAGGAACTCAAATAGGCTGAAACCTGGAAGCAGGAGCTAGTGTAGAGGCCATCGAGGGATGTTTCTTACTGGCCTGCTTCTGCTGGCTTGTTTTGTCTGCTTTCTTATAGACTCCATGACTACCAGCCCAGGGACGGCTCCACCCACAATGGGCTGGACCCTTCACCAGTGCTCACTAATTGAGAATGTAATTGCCTTACAGCTGGATCTCATGGAGGTATTTCCACAGCTGAGGCTCCTTTCTCTCTAACTTGGGTCCAGTTGACACACAAAACCAGCCAGTCCAGCTCCCTACTAAAAACTTGTCCCTTTCCCCAGTGTCTAACAGCGTTTAAAACCCACCACCTCCATCCAATTGTATGGCATGGTCCTTCATAGTCCTGAGAGCAAAATCCCAATTGTGATGACATTATCATTTTGGAAACAGGATGTGTTACCCTAGGGGCACCACGTGAAGGCTCACAGCCTTGATGGTGAGAAGAGGGTGCTAGTCAGAGGGAGGAAAGTGGAAGCATTGTGAGCACAGGAGAGCAGGGGCACACAAAGAGCTAAGATGGCTATTTTCAGTCCTTGGCCATTGGGCGGTTTTGTAAACTTTGTATCATAGATTCTAGAGGGACCCTGTAGATGGGAGACCCTCCTTTGGTTTACAGGCTACCCACCATGAGCTGTGAGGGCGTATTCATCCACACTATAAGCATACAAGCACTCTGTGGCTGACACCACTACTTGGATTATGGTCCATCAAACATATCTGCTTCTCAAGGTTTTAGTCCATAGTGGGTTGACCCCAGAGCAGACCCGGGGCAATGACATTGCCGGAAGAAGCTTGTGATTATATGTAAGGACCAAGGGCACAGCTGAGCATGCTGCAATGTGTCCAAGAGCCCCCATCCTCCAACGAAGAAAGATCTGACCCAAAATGTCAGCAGTGCCACGGTCATGAACCCCTGGTCTTCACTGTGTATGTTCCTCGAGGACCAAAATCTCAACTCTCTAGTCAGCCCCCAAGACCTAGTCCAAATCCTGAGTAGCACCATCTTCCACTGTGCTCCTGTGGCTGGTCAGCAGTGCGTGAGGGGAAGGATTCTCACCTTCCTGAGATGCCTGTGCTCGCTCCACCACTTGCATCAGGTACATTGTCAGAATGTAAACACAAACACACCTGCACACATGTACAGAGTACAGTGCACACATGCAAAGGCAAATATGAACATAAATGCAAGCATACATGTGTAAGTGTGTACACACACACACACACACACACACACACACACACTTCTGCTGTATTCTAAAATCCAGATACACACCTGACTCTAGTCGCTGGCCCCTGGCTCATGGTCGTGTCAGGTACCACTTTACCCCACTCCTGGCAAAATGACCCCGATACAGACACCTAGGTGGAGGCATCAAGCGCTCTCCATAATTTTACTGACTAGATGCTTTTTTTTTCCCCCTCTGAGGCTCCATTATTAAGTAAGTGGCGGGCTGAAATGGAAAATGAACCTTTTGCAATTACACACGCGGAAGGCAACTGGATAACAGGACCAGCAAAACGCCAATTGTTGACGATGGCATAATGGCCCAGACGTGTGGCAGGCCCGGTCTGACTCATTAATGCAGCGGCGGCAGTGGGTGTTGTGATGGAGTGTGTGGGGATGGAGGGAAGGCTGGAGCGGGGTCGGACACCAGCCAGCTGGCAGAAGCAACTGAAACAAGCTTACTCGGGAGGGCAGGCGGTGCGAGGGGCTGTACGCAAAGGCAGTGAGTGTCTCCTCCGTCAGTAGCATATCCTCCACCAGGGACCAGAGAGCTCTCCAGAACTGGCCGCATTAAACGGGGCATTACCAAAAGGAGAGACTAGACAGTACTGAAGTTTTCTCTGCCGATTCCCTGTTTTTGTTTTCGGCTGGTTGGCTTTAAAAGGATCATAAAGAGACTGCTGTCTCAGGTCAGGAGCCAAATCAAGTTCCAACTGGCCTTGCTCACCTCTGCTCTGAATTATCCTAGAAGGCGTTCGGAGGTTTGTCATGCCTAAGAGCCCCTGGGCCTTCTCTCCATCCTGTTGTTCACTGCCTGCTAGGTAACTTCTGGATGATCATTTGGCTCCGTACCAAGACTTTCCAGCGAACATACTCCAGTCAGATAAATCTGTCTAAGAGTCCAGACTTCAGTGTGCAGAAGATACAGGCCAGTTGGCCTCAGGTCACCTCTTCTGGGTCATGACGTTTGGATTTACTTGAGATCAGCTAAAGAGCCCGTGGAGAAACATCAAGGCTCCAGTATAGAAGAGCTGTTATTCCTAAGTCACTGCAGCTTCCACCACCACAACTGAGTTTCTAGAATGTCCTATAGGATAGAATAACTATGGTGAAGAACATTTAATCACGTAATTCAAAATGGCTCCCAGAGAGGATTCTGAAATGTTAACAACACCCATAAACATGATAAACAGTTCAGGCAATAAATATATTAGAGCCCTGATGGTATGCATATTGTACACATATGCTAAAATTTCACTCTGTACTCATAGATGAAAGCATTTATTATGTGTCAATTATATATATATATACATACATATATATATACATATATATATATATATATATATATCACTTTATATTATAAAGTAGTTTTAAAGCCTTTGGCAATAAGAACAAGTCTCTGTTAATATTATGTTATGCCGGTGTGAGTGATGCACTTTCAACCACATAGAACGTGGCATTTAAAATATCAGATGGAACCATACACCAGACAATTCTGACTGGCCTCTCTTGGAAGAAAAGGTATCTTTGTGCTCTTCACTATTGCTTTCCTCAGATCTAGCCATTCTTCGGGGCACATGTGTTTCTGGGCCGACAAAGAAGTAGCTGCCTCACTCTTAGGGGTCCGTTGACACCCCTCTGCCCCATCAACCTGAATGGTAAGAATTGTCTCGAGGGCAGTATCACCACACCCAGGCAGCACTTGACTCAAACGCCACAGAATTATTGTTTCCTGATTCAGACTGGCTTCCACACAGGCCCAGACAGCCTTGAGTTTGCTTTCTAGCTAAGGATAACCTTGAACTCCTGATCCTCCTAAACGCGGGGATTATATGCATGCATGACCATGCCCTATTTTTGCTAGGGGTCAAGCCCAGAGCTTCCTGCCTGCCGGTCCAGGACTCTGTTAACGGAACTGCATTCCCAGCCCACTAAATCAGTCTCTTCCTCTGGCGTTGGAGAATGAAAACGCGCCATGCACAGCCGTGGTGGCTGGAACACAAATCAGGAAACTTGAGAGGTGATGGCAGCTGCTTACAGTTGGAACAGTGGAAATGGAAAGTGCTCCACCCCCCCAACTCCCCACCCCCACCCCTACCCCCCCACCCCGAGGAACATGCCCAGAATAGGCCGTAGGGAATCCAGGCTCTGGCTTGAGCCATCCTGAGCTCTGCTGTATTCCTATCCCTCGTTCTAGACACTTTAGTAATATATATTTAAAAAAAAAAAAACCCATCGCGGGGGGCTTTCTTCCAGCCTTTGACCGTTCATGTGCCCGGATGAAAGACACACACATAGGCTTTATATTTTAAAATATGCCGTATGCAGTATAATAGCCGGGCAACTGCCTACCCTCCGTGCTGTTAAATAGGTGGGGTTTAGGTTTCCCGGACTTGCGACCATGAGAAAGAAGAAAGGGAAGCAAGAGAAAGCCACCATGGGCTAGAAAAGAACCTGTGGGAGCAGAGAAAGGGGAGCTGAGGGGGCGAAGAGAACGTGGCCCGGAGGGCTGCCTGGTTGCAACTGACAGGAACCCAGATGGAGCATAGTAAGTAGTGACTGATGTTTTAGGATTATCGATAGGAAAGTAGAGTCTAACAGCATGGAGGGTGGGCAGCTGCCCGGCTATTGTGTGGCATAAGGCATATTAAAATATAAAGGTTGTATGTGTGTGTGTGTGTGTGTGTGTGAGAGAGAGAGAGAGAGAGAGAGAGAAAGAGAGAGAGAGAGAGAGAGAGAGAGAGAGAGAGAGAGAGAGATCCGGGAACATAAATGGGAAGAAGCTTCCCCCAACACCTCCCCTCCCCCACCCCCCACCCCCAGCAATGAGATTTTTAAAATATTTTTTACTACAAGACACTGCCTTCATTTCTTCTCCATCATTTTCTCACTTGCTTTTTTGAACAAACTCCAGTTGGATTCCTTCCACCTGTGCCCCAGCCAACTATAATTAATTCAGTTTGTGAACGGAGGTGATTTCCACACTTGTCTCTTTCACCTCTAATCTCAGAGCATCACCTTCCTGCCTGCCAGTCTCACTGGGAGGAGTCTTCCCTAGAACAAACTGTGGAGAATCTCCGGTGCTTCCGGGGAGCAATTTTGCTCGGATGACTCTTACCCTCCGTCAGCCACCGGCAGACGCTATCTTTTCATGAGCAGGCCTACAGGTAGCCCAGCCAGGAATCTACCCCACCAGTGAACGGGGAGATGTTGGCATCAAAGAGATCCTATGAACAGGAATTACCACTCTACTTCAGGTGAACTGTAGATGTGACTAATTGCTCTAAGCCTCTATATCCTGGTCTTTAAAGTGTTGCTAATAATAGGCATCTCTAGAACCTGAGGAAATATCCAAGGTGATATGTCTGTGATCTCACTAGGAAGGCCTTCTGGCATACAAAAAAAAAAAAAATCATGTACGTGATACCCACCCCCATTGCTAGGACAACAGCTAGTCTTCTAGGCTTCTTAAGCTAACGATCACGTCTACAAGGTCAGATTCTCAACATGTTCTCCTCCCAGCTACTGCGGCCCCTTGAACTGTTTATTACAAATGTCTTGTATGGTGTTCCTGAGCCCAGCCTTTTGTCCTCGTCATTCATCCCGTATAGCCACAGTCACAAAGGGGATATCATCACCACAGGCTTGTGCTTCAGGAATAGAGGACCACAAAAATAACCATAAAGGACTATAAAAGCCAAGATTTGTTTCTGGTTTATTGCTAACCCATCACCTAAGACAGATAATATTCCAAATCTCCTACTCAATGCCCAAAACCTGAGGAGATTCCAAAGTCTATACATACTGTTTTTCATATCCATACCAACCTACGAGGAAGCCATGTCTATAGATCAAGCCCACTTTGAGCATAACAATTATCGTCAATGATAAAACAATTACCATGATATGTTATAAGAAAGTGTATTTGAACCTTAAGAGTTTCTTATTTCTGAAACTTTTTATTTAGTGTTTTCCAAGTATGGTTGATCGTGGCTAACTGAAGTCACAGAAAGAGGAATCCCAGGTAAAGGTTGGATGACAACATCCACTGCAAACTGCAAGTGAGATACATCTCTGTCCCACGTCTCTTCTTTCCAGGAGCAGTATTTGTCCATGCAAGCCAATTTTGTCTTGTGGCAGAGAGAAAACACACTTAGGGAACACTTTCAGACATTCTCAGGGGATCATGAAAATCACATCCACTTCTGCCGGATTAGCAGATGACTTTTTCCCCAATTTTAAACCTATGGCAGCTTGGCTTTATGGGCACTGAACCCTGGATGGAAAAAGGCTGACTGAATTCTCTCCACATGACCAAATTACCTGTTTCAATACTTCTGATAAAAGAGCTTTTCAACTGGTGGCCATTTCTTCCCCTTGACATTTGGCATTTTCCAGGTGACAGTTTTGATTGTGGAGAAAGAGTAGGGACAAGGTTGAAAGCCTATAATGCCTCAAACAGCCCCTCTCTGCCAACAGAGAATGAAATGACTCAAAATATCACCAACACTAAGGTCAATGCTTTGGTTTTCTTTCTATTACTGTGATAAAATACTGACCAAAACCAACTTGAGGAGGAAAGGGTTTATTTCATCTTAACGCTTGCAAGCCATCATTGAGGGAAGCCAAGACAAGAACTTGTAGGGCAAACTGGAGCAGTAACCATGTGGGGATGCTGCTCATTCCCATGCTTCTCCAGCTCACACTCGGCCATCTTTCTTTTACTTCCCAGGACCACCTAGGTCTAGAGGGGACATCATCTATAGCGACTAGTTCCCCCCACATCAAGAAAATGCTCTGCAGAGTTATTCACAGATCAATTTGATGGACATTATTTTCTTAATTGAGATTCCTCTTCCCAGATAACTCGAGCTTGTATCAAGTATCAGGTTAGCAAAACAAACAAAAACTAACCAGAATAGTTGCGAATACTTGCTCTTGGCTGTGTGCATTTTTCTTGAAAATAGAAATCTCAGCTATTTTTTTTATTGTTAAGTTACTAATGTTTAGCTCAAAACCTGAACAACACAATCATCCACTGTGACCTCCTACTAGTACTACTAGTAAGTGGATGTGTGAGAGAGAATTCTTACCTTCCTAAGACATCTATACATCCCTATATCTATTACCCACACCAGGCACATTTTCAGGCCAATGATGGCTGCGGGGGTTGGTCCAGGAAGAGATCCTTTACTATCTCTTCCTTTGTTGAATTTTTTGCATGCATGGACTCAGTAAACTATTTTGAAAACCCACCAAACCTCTCCTAGGAGGTCCTCCAACTTGATCTTCCAGACTCTGCATACCCAGAGAAGAGACCCTGACTAAAAAGCACCAGTTTCTTTTCATTCTGGATCATAGTGATAGGAATGGATGAATGTATTTGTGTTTCATTTCCTCCTCTCTTGCTATGACTCTTTGGCCTACCCCCAATTAGTAGCAACAGACATTTAATAGCAGTGATCATGAAGATACTTGCATTATAAAAGTTGGAAAGAAATGAGGCCAAATTTGGTTTTGCCTTTTCTCTGGGATGATTTTCTGTCTGGTTATCTTCTAGGTTTTCCAGAATTAGTAAGTATTGAGTATGATACTTGTGTTTTATTTATATTAATGAATATGAGATTTAAAACACTCAAAAATTTTAAAAGATGGGTAGCAAAGGAAATGATGAGTTCCTGAAGGGAGAGCCTAGAAGCAGATGACCAAGGACAGACAGGAAGCTGAGAGCAGCCAGAAGCCATGGGAGAAAGAGCAGCCTGGACCAGATCACTTAAGATTCAGTAGTTGTTGCTAAAATTCTTACCTTGAGACAGACATAAACATTGTTTACCTCTTGCCTTCACTCCTCCTCCTCTTCCTCATTCTCCTCTTCTTCCTCCTCCTCTCCTCTTCTCTTTTTTCTCCCACCCTCTCCTCCTTCCACCTCTTCTTTTTTCTCCTCCTATTATCTCTCCAACAAATTGAAGTATGATTCTAGCCAAGTTCATTCTGAATAGTCAGTACATTTGTTGGCTTTATTTAGAGATCACAGGTAAGGGGTTACTTACAGGAGTATGAGTGCCCCCCTTGAAAGAGTGCCTCACTGGAAAGCCTCTATCCAGAAGTTGATGGATTTCTCATAGCCATAGATGCATCCCCATCCAAGCCTTCCCTGGCTTATATAATCTTGCTCTCCCTGAGACCACATATAGTTATATAGAATTGTGGGCAATAAGTAGAATGAAGTGGTCAGATACTCAGATGAGGGTCTTGTGACACTCCCCTCTCCTTCTATGAGGGAGTGTCACCAGTCATTGAGCCCAGCTGGAATTGTCATTTGCAAGTGGGAACAGCTAGACTCCCAGAGATGGCAGTTGTTTGTCTCAAGAGAATTGTCCTGTACGTCTGTGTCTCCATGACTCAAAGGAAGGGGCCTTCTTCTATGCCAACTTTGGGCCAGCACTAAGGGATATAGATTGTGTTTCTGATCTTCAGAAGAAAGCATGACACCAAGACATGGCTTCAAAGAGTCATTGTTGGGTACAGAAGTTAGTAGAAGTTGCTCCCTTGGACCAACACTTGTATTACACGCAAGTTCTGCCCTTGTAACCAGATCATAATCTAGTCTTACAAATAGAATTTTACTATTTAGAATCTGTCATTGAACTCCCTTTAGAAAACAAAGGATTGAAGTACCATGGATAGAATCGTTCATCCATTCTCTGGCCATCATGGGAGCAAAGTCCACATTAAGTCCTTCCTAACATTCCGAAGGATATAAACTTTAAGGGCAGGAGAGTTACATTCTGACAATGTCATCTTGGAAGAGTCAGCTGACATCTCTTAGATGCAGGCTTCTTATTTAGGGAAACATTAATATCTACTCAGAACATTTCTCAGAATAAGGTCATCATCTTTGAAAGCACCTAGCATGGCTGTGCTTAGCATAGTATTGATTACTATAATGTCTAAATGTACCTAGGATATCCTTTTTGAGAACACTTAGCTACATTTATTCATTTATTCTGTGGCCAAGAGTAGGGGCATGCGTACCACAGTGTGTGTGTGTGTGTGTGTGTGTGTGTGTGTGTGTGTAGGCCAGTTCTTTCTTCTACCACGTGCATTCTAGGAATCAAACTCAGCTCATCAGACTTGGCAGATTTACCTGTTGAGGCAACTTACCAGCCCTGAATAGCACATTCTTATTACTAATTACATTAATAGCCATAATTAAGATAGGGTAGCCTTGTGTCACAGCAATTCTTTTTTACAGAGACTTGACCCTGGCAGAAAACGAGAGACATGGCTGAAATGACAAATACAGACTACCTATAAGTTACCCACCCTCTCCACCACTGAGTGGTCAGCAAATTTCTCTGCTAGCACTAAAACCACAAGCCAATATCCTGCCCTGACAGTGACTCATATAGTTCCATGGAGAGAACAATTCATGAGCCTTCTTTACCTTGAGAATGCCAATTTCCTGAGCCTCCATCCAAACCTGCTTAAAATAGCGGTGATAAGTCGTATGTGCCTTAGGAGCCTTTTTGGCAATTGGAACAGTAGCTCAGCCCATAGATCTGTCTATTCAATATTCGCTCTACTGGGATTTATAATTTATGGGAAAGCATGTTTTTTTTTTTTAAACTGAAGGGATTTTCCCCCAGCCTCTTATTTTTATCCAGGACCATGATTGCAGTTAAAGGTTTGATAATTCTCTCTCTCTCCAGAGACAATTTATGAGGCTAATTATAGGGTTAAGCCACAAAAACGGAATGAGTAACCGTGTGGAGTGGCCTTCCCTTCTGACACCCAGCTTGCTGCTTCTGAATCCCATTCCAAAAGTCTAACTCTCTCCAGGAAGACAAATAAAAGCAAAACAAAACAAAAGTCCAAGTCCAAGATTGCATAATTCAGAATCATTTGAAGACCTTTGGAAGAGGGACATTTACATAACAAGGTAAATAGAGTTACACTAAGCCAGTGTGTGGAAAACACTGCCATTCTTTGTTAGACTAGAAATCTGGCAGAATGAATATCATAATCAAATCGTATTGGAGAAGTTGGGTCAAGGTGAGATTCACCAAAGCTTAAGTCATTTCCACATGGACTGGTTTTCTATGTCTACTTCCACATACAAACCAAGTTGTTTGTTTGTTTCATACCTTTCATTTTCAATCTCTTCTCTTCATCCAGAGTAGTAAGATCTATGACAATGAAGTGCCCAGTTCTCTCTGCAAACCCCTTCTTCCCACAGCACATGAGTGAGCAGGACTTGCTCCCCAGTCTCTGCCTCCTTCCTGGATGGCTGCAGCTGCAGCTTGCTTTGGCCACGATTAATATCACTTCCTCGCCTCCCCAGCTAGAATGAGTTTTTTTAGCAATGGGATCTGGCCACAGCCAGCACCTCCATATCTCATCGACAACAGATGGGTGAAGGGAATTTTGAACAAAGTGTGTGGGTAGAGGTGGTGTCTCCCCATAGCTCACTCTTCTCACCTGCCCACCCCTTACACTTCACATCCCACCATGCTGTACGAATGATGCCCTTGCGTTTCTATGGCTTTCTTACTTCCAAATCTATAGTGTGTGCTCTATTCTCTTTCTGACGAAATTACTACTTTCTTGAAGATGAGTCACCCTAGAAATTCACTCTTCTAGGAAGCCTTCCCAGGCTGCATAAGTCGTAAGCAAGGACATATCATCTCTGATTTTAAACACAAAATACTTAGGAGCTCTGTCCCCTGATTGTCTGTGTAGCCTGGACTAGTCCCAGACTATATGGACAGATATATTCCTCACCATCTCTGCAACCTTGAGAACATGACGTGATACACCCAGCACAGTGTGGTCATAGAAAATCATGACTTGGGTGGACATGGATATACATGCCTTGCAAAATGCAGGATGCAACAATAGAACAGAAGCCGGAATCGTCCTTAATCTAAAGCCGGATGCATCCAAAGAGTATACTTGCTCTGGGCAGATGCCTTGATGATCCTTAGGCCTGCCGGTAATTACTGTCTTTATTTGACAGCTAAATTTGGTCGGGTATAATTACAAGCTAGGCAGCTAAGACACAGTTTGTCATCTCTCCCTTCCCCACCCCTGAATGACACCTCTAAAAGACATCACAACTTCAAGTTCAACTTCAGAAAAATAGTCAAGAGCCCAGAGTAAGATTCAACTTATATACATATATGCCCCGCCAACCATGCTAGCCTTGACTATCCTCTGCTGTTCCGGATGTTCTAGGGTCAGTAGCAGGAAAGAGAGTGAAGAAGACAGAAGCAGATGTCTTTCTCCTTAGCTGTGCTTGGGTCCTGCCTACCAGGCATCTGATTGGTGGCTCTTGAAACAGATTCCTGCAGACCAGGCAGAGAGCTATATTCTACCTGATGTTTGGGGACCTACTGTCATTCTGTCCTGGATGGCCCAGATGGCCTACTTACAGCCACCATCTTCTAGTCTCGATACCCAGTAAGCAGCTGGTAGAATGTCACTTACGGAAACCTAGAGCTTGCCTAGGAAGCCCATCCACTTCCTATCTCCTACTGAAGCTTCACATGCCTTCTACCTTCTAACCACTGTAGGTGTCTCATGGTTGTGAGGCACCAGGATCCTAGCTAATCTTCTGTCTCCATGGGATGACAAGTTTCTCTATGGTCCTGCTCCAATCTCCCATCCACATTCCACGGACACCATTTTGGAGCCCAATGCCCCTTGTCTCCATTGCTCATTCCTCTTATCCTTTTGGCCACCCTACAGAAGCCCCTAGTCTCCTCTCACATGGAATAGGTCCTTCTGTGGACAGACCTGCTATTCTCACATTAGATAGCAATCCATCCTTACTTCTTTATATTGTGGCAGTATCCACACTCTGAGACAATAGGAAGATGCTTCCACTGTGCTGTGAATCACACTTTGATGGTACCATAGGGGGCAAGGCAGATGGGAAATTTGCTTGACAAGGGCCTCTTTCGGTTATTGAAACAAATTTATATCACTTTTTCTCTCCCTTTTCTTCTTCCAGCCCCTCCCAGCTACCCTTCCTCAAACCACTGCCATGTCTACTCCCAGCTATTAAATTGACAGCTCCCTTTTCTTTATTATGTTATATAATACAGGTGCATGTATGTAAGTGTATGTTTAATTATATATAAATACAACCAACTAAGGTTGTATTTTTGGTGGTGTGTTTATAATTTCAAGGCTGACCACTCTGCATTGGCTAATCAATGAGAGGGAGAGAGAGAGAGAGAGAGAGAGAGAGAGAGAGAGAGAGAGAGATCATACTTTGCTGACTTACAGTGGTTGAAAGCCCTTGATTCTTATAGAAAATACAAGTCAAACTCTATCAACAATAGATGGTATTTATCACTTAGAAGACCTACTTTTATATTCTCATAGTTTAAAATGCTGGCTTTCGTTTGTGCACATTTATGTCTTAGTTTGTTCTCTACTGCTATGATTTTAAAAAATGACTGAAAACAACTTGGGGAGGAAAAGATTTATTTCAGCTTTATTTCATGGAAGGAGGTCAAGACAGGAACATAAAGCAGGAACCTGGAGGCAGGAACTAAAGAGGCCATGGAGAAACTGTTAATAGGCTTGCTCCCCATAGCTCTTTACCACCCAAGACAACCTGCCCAGGAGTGACACTGCCTATAGTGGGCAAGACCCACCCACATAAACCATCAATCAAAAAAATTCCTCACAAATATGCCTACCGGTGAAGTAATAGAGGTATATTTTTTTCAAAAGCGGTTCCCTCTTCCCAGATGGCTCTAGCTTGTGTCAGTTTGAGAAAAAAATAAGCAGCACATAACTTGGTGTAGGAATACCCATTCAATGTGCTGTAGGATCTCAGGACTGCTTGGCTGTCATGTACATAAAAACACCTAAGCCTTAAAAGTGCTAGTAAGTCCATCAGAAAGCTCCAGAACCTGACATTCCAGGGCACTCCTCTTGTAAACCTACAGGAGGGTGTGAGCCACAAAGAGCAGAAGATTCCTTTTGATCTGGGATAAAAGCTTCGCGAAAGAGTTAAGGTCAAGGAACTGACTTAATTTCCCCATATGGAAAGGAGAACTGGCTAGCCCTAGGCAGGTAAAGCAAGAATGAAGGAAGAGAGGAAAATTATGTCCCGGCACACATCCTCAAGTCCTAGGTGTCGCGAAAAAGACAGGTGAGGCTGGTGACTGAGCCCTGGCCTCCTTCCACAGAGCCATACATCAGGCCCTTTTTCCCCCTCTGCTTCTCGCCATGGCTGACTTCAGGCCAGTAACAGTTCAGGTAAGGAGTACAGTTAGGGAATAACCCACAGAGACCAGAAACATACCTAAATGCCTCTACAGCTGGACACCTAGGTCCTTGAACAACATAGAGATAATATTGGTTTGAGCATGACTCGCCCTATCCCCAGTGCCTTTCTGTGCACAGTGAAACACAAACTCTGTCTCTCTTATAGGTCAGTACAACAAGTGCCAAAAGACTACTTACTAAAGAGCCACCAGACTTGGTCTTGCTTCTAGAAAAAAAAAAATTAGGACCCCAGGGCATTACAAAACATGGATGTGTGACTCTCTCTTCCCTGAGACCAAGAGTCAGGGCTGGCTCCAGGTGTCCTCAGCAGCGTGAGTCATCAAGATATTATTCAACTGGCAGGACACTTGAGTGATTTTGTAACACCCTCCTCGAGGCCTCAAACCTCCAACTCTATGAGTCATCCTTCCTCATCACTAAGAGGCTCCTCCTTGGTGGAAAAGGCTCACTGCCCATGACCAGGGTCTGTGATCAGGGTCAAGGGAAGGGAAGAACCTGTGGAAAGCGAGCTCTTCAGTGCTGTTTGCATCTGTTCTATGGCCAGTTCTGTCATGAGCATGAAAGGAACAAGATGGATAAAATGTATGCCTGGTCTCCGAGAACCAGCGGCAAGGAAAATGCAGACCCCAGGACACACGACTTTCCACGTAAGTCTATGCCTATGTAAGCATCTGGCTATGAGGGATTACATGGGCATTCTCCAACTCTAAGCTCCATGGTGAACTAATTCTGGAGGAGTCGGATACATCCTCATAAGACATGATGCCAGTAGATTGGCCAGAACTGTGGGCAAAATTCTAGGGGATCCTGGAACATTGAGAGGCTGTACTATGTGGTGCTCTAGATCAAAGGCACTTTGTCTTGTGGAATTTTCAGAAGTCATGGTGAGACATTTGCACTGTAGTGCCCCAGAGGGCAGAGAGATGATGGGTATTGGAGAGCAAAGGCTCGTCAGCACACTCCCCAAACCAAGTTCTATCAAGAGCTGGAATCTGACTAAGGCCTGGAGGGTATGAACCCATGCAGGTCACTGGTTTTCTTCCAACAGAGCCAAACACCCAGTGGTTCTGGAGTGTGATGTTATCTATTTCTACCCCAGCTCTGTTGGACGGTAAAACCATGCCAGGAAGTTAGTAATATCGAGCAGGCTGACACTCAGAGGCACACACCTGTGACTTAGGCAATTCCCTGCTCCCTGCCAGATTCCTGACCTGGAACACATGCTGTGCTCCTCAAATAAAAGAACGTGTCCTATGGTCACGTAGGCCCAAAACAGAGTTCTCTATACGAACGAGGTACCTAGCGGCCCGGAGGTCTTAGCCAATAAGCTTTCCTTCCCAAACGTTCCTCTCCACAAATGGTATTTAATCTTAGTTCTACCCTGAGAAGTGGGTATGGTATGTTATAGGTCCATTTTCTGCCATAAACAACCAATAGACTGTTTAGAACCATGGACTGTCTCATTCATCAAGAACCATGGAGACAGCATTGGACTACAGAGCCTCAGCTTAGTTTTCCTGTAGAAGGCTGCTCTCTACTCTCAGCCACAACCATTACCAAGCCTGCCTCCATCAAGCTAAGGACAATTACTGATGGGGCAAGCTAGAACTCCTCCTTGCCCCGGTCCCAGACTCCAACAGCACCTGGATGACCAAGAATCTGAGAACCCCATGGCCCTGGCCTCATTGTAGGACTGGGGAACCCTGGACCAGCTCCCACTTTCCCACATGTCAGACTGCACTTTCCCACCCCCGGGGAGAGAAGTCTTGGTGCTTCCGTATAGCCTGGCACCGGCATGGGGTAAGCACAACCAAATTATCCGAGTTCTGCCTCCCCAATAGGCCATGCCCAGTGGAGGAGTGGATGCAGACCCACACAGCTCTACCCCCATACAATCCCAGGGATGTAACTGAGTCTTTCGCCTTTTGCCTTCTCAGCTCAGCTCAACCCATACAGCCCTGTTGGTTCTTTATACAGAACTAAGAGACGGGCCTCCCTCCTTGGCCCTGGCTCTGAGTCTTTGTCCCGGTCCTTCCCAGTGCCTTACAAGGCATCTGTACTCCTTTCTCAGCCTCTGGGACATTTAACTGAGCTTGATCCTTATTTGTTGCTCCCAATTACCTCTTAATCTGTACCTTTGAATCTCTTTGTCACCCTACCGTATCTTGTGAATACATTTCAGTTACTCTTCCTCCAGTAAGTTAGCTGAGAGATTCCAGCACAGAGTGATCAATATCACAGTGACTGGAGGGAGAAGGTATCCAAAGGAAGGGGAAGTTTTGCAAAGGCCCGAAGGCAGAGGAAGGGTCATGCTTTCTAGAGAAAGCAGTAGTCCCTTCCACTATATAAGCCCGTGCTCAATGGGAAAAGTGAAAAACTGAGCTGGGCTAGTCTCATGGAGAAGCTGGGCCTGTCTTAAAGAATCACAGCACAGAAAAGAGGACAAAAAGGTGACACAACAGGCTACTGAAAAGGTGATCCCTGTGGTCTGTGTGTTTGATGCTTGGCCTGCCTGGTTCACAGATACAGGCTACAGTAATCGTGGGAAGCTTGTGATGAAGGAACATCAGGGGCAGGGGCAGGGACATCACAACATGGAACACCAGCTCTGCTTTCGTAAGTATGTGTCTGCTCTGCGCCAGGCTAGGCACCAACTTCAGTGTTACAGGTGCCAAGGCCCATCTTAATTTTCATCACCTTTGTGTGGAACCAGGGTTTTGTCAGGATCAAGTCTCGTTCGTTTTACATCTCAAGAAATATGAGGCGCATCATCATGAGAACTAATGATGAGCCTGGGTAGATGAAGCCCTTGAATGAACAATCCCATCCCCGGGAAATGAGGTAGGTCAAAGGTTGCTCCAGAATTGTGGCAATTTCGCCTGTGGGAGTGATTCCTTCAAGTCACAGAGTGATAGAGAGAACCAGGAAGTGTCAGAGTGTTCAGGGTCTAGCCTTGACCTGCCAGGTCATGTGGCAACGAAGAAATTCCACACCTCTCAGCCACTGCCTTGACACTGATAATGAAGGTGATGTGGTTTGTGCCCTTAGTCTCCAAAGCTGAGGAGAGCTCTCCGAACCTGCAGGGATGCTTAGTGATAGGGTCTGGCTTTAGAGGACACATTTATGTGCCAGTGTTTGAGAGACACTCCCACGAGATGCATTCAGAGTGTTAACGGGAGCTTCTGTACCTCCACTGTGGTCGAATGGGAAATAAATAGCATAGTTGAACTCAGGGGACAAGAGGCACTGCCCCTCCTTGAAGTCTCCTTTGCTTCCAGGCTTAGGCATCTGGACAAGTTTCTAGGGCAGTACTTGAGGCACACCGAGCACACTGTCCAGATGGGTGACAGTCCCTGCAGTCTCTCTCTCTCTAATTAGAAGCATCAAGTCGTCTCCTGGCTCCTCTTAGCTTAGGTCAAATGAAGAGCAGGGTAGCAATGTAAAATCTGAAGAAGCAAGGCTAGAATGCTCTTTGAAACAGATTCTTTGACCTTGAGGAGGACAAACATCCTTGTGGTCTCTACCAGGAAGCAGGAATCAAAATAGCAACCCTCCTACTCCAATTGGATAAATAGAAGTTTGAATGATATCTATGGGCATGGCTCTGAGCATCCCTCAGGTAAGGGTTCCTCTCTGGGCACAGCTGTAGAGTATTTGGTTCCTATGTTCTGGGTGTACTGTTTTCCAAACCAGCTCCATTCATGTCCTGATCTACAGCAAAAGGCAGAGTTATATGCCAGTGTCCTGGGATAACGCCCTGGGCTGAAGAATCTGATGCTCAGGGAAACTGGACCATCTCCCCAATTGCTAAAGAGTCTCTATAGAGATGAAGTTTCTAGGCATTCTCTGAGAGCTGAGCCTGGAGGAAGGAAAGACCTACTTGCACTTGAACTTGAAATTGAGTCTAGCAAAGACCCCAGTGATGAGAAAGCCCTTCTTCTTGGCCATTCTGAAGGCTAGAGCAGGTTGCCACCTGTTTGACTTTGGCAGCCACTGTCAGGACTCTCCCCATGCCTTCCTTCCAAGGGGAAATCTAACATGCTGGTTCTTGGGGATTTGACACTCAACAATGCCTTCACATCAAGTGGCTTCATTGGAGGGATACCAGGAGGTCACTAAGGTCTACTCTGCGTGTCTGTATTGAACAATGTCCCTGGGAGCACCCTTAATCTCATAGGCTAGGGGTACCAGTGTCCCCCAGTTAGGACACTTCTGAAGTATGACCCTCACCTTCCCCAGAAGTCTTCATCTTTTGTATATTAAAGTTTCTATGAAATATATATAATATAATAAGTATATTATATAAATTATATAAATATATATATATATAATAAAGTTTCTGTTTAACAAAAGTTGAAATGTGAGACATTTTGTTTTCTCTGTGGGCTACGAATGAAGCTCAAATGAAATGCTGGTTGCAAAGTGCTTAGCATGAAGTTCCATCCCCAGCACAAGGGTGATAAATGTTGGCAAACGGGATTATATATTTATAATGTACACTCACAATTTATATGTACTTGTTATAAACATGCCATCCATAATTTAAGGAAACAAATAATTTATGCATTTCCAGGAGTTGCAAATATTCTCAATGTCTAGTTAGTAGAAATAAATTATAGAAATATTCAATGTATACATGCATCATTCCTACTACATATGCATTTAGTTTGAGATTACAAATGATGCTAAGGTTTGAGGGGAGGGTTCCATGGGGCAATCTCTGAAGCATATCTTAAGAAAGAGGCTAATCATGCCAGGAGGGTTGAGATACAACACTGGCTGGAGATTAGTGTGTCCTGATGACTGATTACAGTGTGGGATGCCAGGTGGTCTCCATGAACAAAGAAGTCATTGAAAAGCACAAGAAACCGAAATCCTGTCTGTGACTCAGGTAGCTCTGTGGTAATGATGTCTGTGCATTTTGGAAAAGACACTATGGGGCTGGAGAGATGACTCAGCAGTTAAGAGCGCTGACTGTTCTTCCAGAGGTCCTGAGTTCAATTCCCAGCAACCACATGGTAGCTTACAACCATCTGTAATGGGGTCTGATGCCCTCTTCTGGTGTGTCTGAAGAGAGCAATGGTGTACTCATATACAGACAGACAGACAGACATCTTTTAAAAAAAGAAAGAAAAGAAAAGACACTATGGTCACATACAATGTCAACACTATGGAAGCAGACCAAGAGTTCACAGGCACACACTGTACTCTCCGGTCTTTGTAAACTCTCTGGTCAAATTATTTCTGAATTTAAGTAGTATTAAACCAATAAAAAAAATAACATCTTGCTTAGCTAAATTAGGAAAACATTGCCATTGACTACGCAGGCAGCTCTGAGGACCTTAAGTGACTTCACCTTGAAAGGCTCAGAGCTTACATATTCTCAGCAAGCGGACAACCTTTGAATCCCTGCCAGAAAAAAACAATCCTCCAGGCTCTGGCCATCAGCCTGTGGCCCAGTGCGGAGGACATCAGCTACTGGGTTTGTTCAGAACTCTGCTCTCACGGATGTTTGTGCTCCCTTCTGCTAGAACTGTCATCGTAAGACCCTAGAGCTTGGGCCTTGCTTATTAGAGGGGGATTTGTGTGTTTGGGCCTATCTCAATCTCTATGACAAGTTTTTGCTGCTGTTGTTGTTGTTGTTGTTGTTGTTGTTGTTGCTCCAATAAAGACATCAGGAAAATTAATCATACTTCAGAAATTAAGGTTGAAATACTCAACATTCCCAAGCAGGTCAGAAAGGAAGAAAGAAAGAAAGAAAGAAAGAAAGAAAGAAAGAAAGAAAGAAAGAAAGAAAGAAAGAAAGAGGAGGGAGGGAGAGAGAGAGAGAGAAAGAGAGAAAGAAAGAGAGAGAGAAAGAGAAAAAAGAAAAGAGACAAAAAAGAAAAAGTAAAAAAAAAAAAGAATGCTAAAACTGTTTTCCAGGATAGCAAGAATCTATTGAGTAAAGAAAAAGAGAACACTCCTAACCTTGCACAAAGGTATAAGTTAAAGACTAATAAACTCTCAAAAGCTCATCAGTTATGAGCTAAAGTAGCCAATGGGTACCAGTCAGGCTCTTCCTTGTGGGCCTGAAGACATCACCGGTCATAGAAAAACAAAATATTAATGTTCCTTAAGACAGGAAGGAGCAGCCAACTCCTCGCACTGCGAGGTTATCTAACCAGGATCAGTCATCTCTTCCCGTAGGGAATATATAAACCGGAATTCTGAGAGGTGGGGGGTGATAACATCAGCCCCCAGGAGGGCTGCTTAAGGTCATCAGCCAGGTCTGTCCTTGACAGCAAGAAGAGGGTTCCTGGCTTTCCTGAGAACACACAGGTCAAAAACAGGCAGATCCGTAGCGAGTCTCCAGAATTCCAGAATCGTGATCCTCCCCAGTCCACTGTGCAGTTGGACATTGCAGATAGATGTAAGGTGAATGAGATTGGGCTAGATGCATCCCTGTCTCGTGAGAACGAAAATCACGCTGAATGGACAGAGGATGATGCTCACTGCCACCACTACCACCCCCCCCACCCCCCAACACACACACACACACACACACACACACACTCTTAGAAATAACTCAACATCAGTCAAGGATGACCATGGCTTGCTGCTACCGGGAGACTCTGAGAGTTACTAGTCTAATGAATTCAATCCCATTACCCCTGAAGCCTGATGGTCCACTCCCTGCTCCTGCTATGTCGGGCTGGATATTGTGAGCATAAGACTGAAAACGGGCCCGGCGGTGGTGGCGCACGCCTTTAATCCCAGCACTTGGGAGGCAGAGGCAGGCGGATTTCTGAGTTCGAGGCCAGCCTCGTCTACAGAGTGAGTTCCAGGACAGCCAGGGATATACAGAGAAACCCTGTCTCGAAAAAACCGAAAAAAAGAAAGAAAGACTGAAAACAGACGGAACCGTATTCACTCCGCACAGGCAGCTCGCGAGCCAGGAGCTGCCCACGGCTCCAAGGTTCAAAATCAGCCAACAGCTACCTTGTGCTGCTTGCTCTCAGGCCTGTGATTTAGCCACGAGGCAAGACTATGTCAGCAATCATTAGCCACGGCCACTCCCACGTGCGCCTCTCCAAAGGCGAGTTACTAAAGACACTTTGACCAGGGGGGACAACGTTAGCCAACTATGTCCTCATCCCCAGTTTTTCTTCCATCCGACTTTGTAAAAAAAAAAAAAAATCAATTATTCTAGAATAATGAAACAGTTTAATAAGACATGTCTCTATGTGTTTGAAGTAACAGGCATTTTTTTTTCTAATCAAAAGGAATCTTTAATTGACTACAGGGAATAATCGTGCGCGGAACTTTATCCATTTGCCACTCTTTTTAAAAGCCGGCATGCACTGCTGTTGAGTATGTAAACAAATGACTGGTCCAGCTGCGTCCTGCTCCCGGGGAGGCGTCCCACACTGAACTAGACTTCAGAGAGGGAGAGGGGGCTCAGCAACCAGGTGTTTGGGTTAAACAGGTGAGAAAATAGATGAATTGCTCCAGAAAACTGTCCCGGGGGTGGGGGGGTGGGACAGGGAATAGAACGAGCTTGTGCCAGTCATTAAGCTGTTTATGCAACAAAATACTAACCAATCCCCTTTGGATAAGACTGCCTTCACACAACCTGTCTAGGAACGACCTGCATTCACGGAGTGCCTGGACGGACAAGGAGTCCTACTGGCCGAGTGGATGTCACCACGCAATGATGAGCGGCATCTCGGAGAGAAATGCAGTATGCGGAGGAACAAGAGTGAGAGGGGATCTCCTTTCTGTTACCAGGAGCTATCTAGTACGTCAAACTCCAGAGAATCTCTAAGTATGGACTATTTTATTAAACTGTTTCATTATTCTGGATTTGGTTTGTTTTCTCAAAGTGAGCCGGAAGAAACGTTGGGGATGGGAATATATGTTAATGTTGTCTACATGGTCAATGTGTGTTTAGAAAAATCCTCTCTGGAGGAGATGTACATGGGAGATACCAGGAGTCTTCCTTATCACCACTCTTGACCCTCATAGACAGAAGTTCAGACGCTCATTGGTGGAGAGAACAGGCCACACTAAAGTCTAGAGGCAGAGTCAGCTCTCAACAAGTCTCAGCCTTTGGGCGCTGTTTTATCAAAAGTTGTAAGACCACCCACAACTTGGAAACCCGCTTCCTGTTAGCTCAGCAAGTCAAGAGAGTGTGAAGCTTCTTTCCCAGACACCAGGAAGATGGGAGCCTTGACCCTTCTTGCTGGTGGGGAAGGGAGGAGGAATATCCCCAGGGGAAGCTCAGGCCCCTGCTCACAGCTGTGCGCAGTTGACAGGGGCGGGGGATGTGTCTACTTTTCCAAGCTGTGTCTCTTCACAGACCTGCACTGGGGAACACTGAGTGGAGATTTAAAACAGCACAGAAGGTCTTAGGATCCAGAGGCTGTTTTGCTAGATTTAGTGCAGGAAGGCCTGCATCCAAATGAAGCCAAGCATGAGGAGTCATAGGAGAGATGCTAGCATACCTGTCTGTGCTGCTGTCCACAAGCAACTCTACAGGCCCTAAGGCTCTCACAGCACCCGTTGTTCCTTCCTAACAAGAATATGGCAAATACTTAAAAAAAAAAATGCCTCTCCAGTGAACATGATTTGATCTCAGTATAATTGAAGGACCTTGTGTAAAAGTGGAAATTTAGATGGGAAAAAGATGTGCCATGATTCAGTTACCATTTGGTTCTAAAGCTACGGCAAACTACAGATTTCAAAATGTGTAAGAGGTGTAAGAATACTATGAACTCTTCTTGGCAGGAAAGGAGAGAGGACATTGTGGATCTACTCAGTAGATAGTGTGATCAATGGCATCATCATCAAAGCACTGTCCGCATGAGCACGCACTCAGCAGCTGGCAGGAGATGGACCCAGAGTTAGAAGACCCAGCAACTCCCCATGATGGGTTTAGCCTAGACAGTATATGTCAGGGGTGGGATCACAGTGCTGGATCCCGGACCAGGAGCTGAGGTGAAAGCCTCTGCACATGTTAAGACGGTTTCAGAAACTAAAAGACATGGACCCTGGCCTGCAGTCTAGTGAGGTCAACTGTGAGTGACCACGACATTGACTCTGACCTTCCCTTTCTGCTGCTAGAGCATTTAGCTCTTGATGGACCGTTTCCTTTGTGTGGGCCCCGGTCTCACATAGGATGGAGTTACAGTATGTGCGGTACTTGTGAATTGGGAAATTGGACTCAGTCCATGTCTGAATGTGTCAGCCAACCCACACAACATCTCCGTTCCCTAATTTCTACGTTCAACTCTGCAGCTAAGAGCTGTGCTGTGCCTAGATGTAATTCTCAGGATAACCTAGGGAGTGCTTACTCTCAGTCCCTATGTCATTACAGTTGTGTCGGTGAGAACCTGGACACTGGAAATCCTAACAAGCCAGGATCAGATACCCATCCGAGATAGGACAAATAAAAACACAATAGTGAAAAAGCAGAGAAACGAAATGTATTCAATTTGACTACGACAGGAAGAGGAATAAAGAGATCTAGTGACACCTTCCACACTCCCACAAGCTCATCTTCAGGGGCTGACAAGAGGTTTTGGTTTCAATAAGTGGAAAAAGGTAGGCATCACTAAGCAGTGGTGACCCAGGTGCAGTCCCACCCCTGTCACTGGCCCATCCTTGTCTCGGCTCGGTACTCTCCTCCAAGGTACTATGACAAGTTGTCAAAACTGTCTGAAATCTCTTTTTAGGAGACAAGTTCCTCCTCTGACTGTCTTTTCTTTCGCCCAGCATGAGATCCTTGAGAAATTTAAGTCCCTGGGGACCATGGTTTGAAAACTTTAACAGCCAAAGGGAGGGGTGCATGCTACTCTTCAGAATATCTTCATTCCTATCAGGACAGTCCTGCCATCAGATGATGGGGTTGGGAAGGAGAGTAAATGAACTGTTTCGAGGTCACCATCTACACTTGCCCCCAGACTTCATGACTGAGGAATCTACCTTCACCCCTTCCTCCATGACTGAAGCTCCTATCCCCTTGCCTGGGCCTGAAGGCCTGGAGATGACTGTGAACACCATTTCTTTGGAGGTGCTATTGCAAGTGTTTACCACTGAACTTGGAGGCTGTGAGCACCCCCACATTCAGACGTGGAAATGGAGAACTGGAGACCTTGACTCACTTCTCTTAGGATGCACACACCCATTACACCCCACCGTGGACTCACCATGCTCCACCAAGACTTCCTTTTTCGGTTCTAGGTATGTGAGAAAAATCAGAGCAACACATTCTTGAAAGTTCCAAAGGAGCAGGACATACATGGCCACCCTCCACTACCCAGCTTCTGCCCAGAAGTTGAAAGGCTTCCGGGATCAGCCAGATCACCAGGGTGCCCATGTCTACAAACACAACCAGTGTGACAGTGGTTCGGCCTAGTGTTCGGGTGTCAATAAGGAAGGCTGAGGAGGGGCTGCTCTAATGACAGAAATTGTTGAGCAAGACTTGAAGAGCCAGTTGGTTCTGCCCCAATTGGGACTTCAGAGGATAGTGGATGCATTGAAGAACCTCACTGCATGTGGTTAGGTATGCTACCTGATTGTCCCACTCTGCAGGCTTGTTTCCCCTTAAAATGGTCCCCCTTGTATGAGAATAGGTGCGAGGATGTCCCTACCCAATCTCCACTCTGAGTAATTTCACAGGAAGACATCGGAAAAGTACTCAGAGGTTCTGATAGAACACAGTGTAGATAAGACAGATGTTGAAACGTTTATTTTTCTTTGGTTGACTGACTGTGTTTATAGAAAGGCCTTGTGTCTCCAAACTGAGAGCTACCCAGTCACCCTCTGGGCTAAGCTTTTCTCATTGGCTTTATTTACATCTGCTAAAGACCACAAAGGAATGCAAGGCTCCAGAGACCAGCTGAGTCAGGCCCCTTCTTTGGTGGTAAAGGATCCCCTTTTCAAACCCTTCTGACCTTAATCTAAGAGGTGTGCTAATGGCAGGGAGGGGGACCAAGGAACCTGACTTGAGGGGTGGGAAGCCAGGACAGGGGGCAAAAGAAGACTTCTTCCTTCTACCGTGAGCAACTCATTTTTAAAGGCTGGTCACTGTGCCTCTGGGTTCCTCAGCAGGGTGAAGGCTTGGGTCAGAAATTTAATATCCAGCACAACATTAATTAGAGGAAATATTGTCTGAGCTCAGAGGCACTGGCCATGTTATTAAAATACAGAGCAGGCACTGCCTCACTCTCCCCCCCCCACCCCTTGATGACAATCCTACAGGCTAGGGTGAGCCTCCCTGTTTTTAAGATCAAGATGCATGTGTGGTATTAAATAGCAAGCCCACCATCGCAGGACATAAGTCAGCAGGCAACGTCAGTGAAGTCCTGAGGGCTCCTGTGTTTAGACTCTCACAGATGCTTTTTCTGTCACACTCTTTCTTATACACCCTCCATCTGATACACCCTGTCTCTGACCTTCCCTCTCTCTGACACCCACACGCTCTGACATTCTTTCTCCCTGATATATCATCTTCCTGTCACCTAATATTTCTCCCCAACACAACTGTCTCAGTTACTTTCCTGTTGATGCAAAAAGACACCATGACCATGACAACTTACAAAAGAACAAATTTAGTTGGGAACTCCCTTATAGTTTCAGAAAGTCAGTTCATTACCACCATGGCTGGATTATCTGAGAACTCATGAAA